>OX381720.1:54796158-55996158 GCA_947462335.1 Harmothoe impar | reverse complement strand
AACCAAGAACAGAATGGTTATCACAAGGATCTGTCAAAACAGACAGCATTCGTTGATTCAAATTAATCCAGTGATGCCTACGTGTTGGGGATGTTCTGTACCAGGACATTTAGATGACAATCAACTGGATCCAATCCAAGGGAATGGTGGTGACTCAATACTCGAGTCCCCCTGATCTATCAGCCACCAGGTGCTAAGTGTTGTATTCATGAGCAGGGTAAATAACCCCCCCCCCCCTTATCCACAGTCTGTACAATGTCTGGCTTTCGACACCCTGTCACTACTGAGATGTCAGACCTTTTGCCTTTGCTCACCCTTGTCTAGACCCAAGTAGCTACAATAACCAGACCTCCTATTTGTCATTCCAGACACCCCTGAGTCTGGCCCCAGGCCCACCTTTACGGAATCAATGCTGAGAGCAATTAGGACCTCAGCCCACACAGCGGGCCCTACTTGTCAGCACCCCTCCAACGTGTTACCACACTGCATGCATGAGCTGCCTACTTAGGCAGTTCTACCTAACCTGATTAATGTCCGGATGTCTGAAGGGGTCTGTCTTTGGTGACAGGTCATGGTAATGACACATTATGAAGGCCTGTGAGAGAAGTATGAATCTCCACTATCACAACTTGAACTTCACCACATTAGAACAGTACTAAAAATGGCAAATGTGTGGTAAATGTGCTGATTTGATGCAAAAATCAGCAAACCGGACAGATCTGGGATTTTAACCCTTATTACCGTTACTGTTTTGGAAAGATATGGCATCATACTGCATGCTTCAGATAAATATGAAACTTGATTCAAATTCAAAATATGACCACTGCTGGTGATAAATCTCAACTCTCCTTGAACCCCACCACTACTGCTCAAAGCACTAACTATATTGAATTGCCTCTGCAAAAGTGGAAATAAAGTGGTGTAATTAGACCTTCTGAAAAAAAGGGGGAGGATAAAAGGAAGCAGATACCTCGCGCAGGTAGCAGTCACATACTTCTGTACATCCCTGTGAGATGGTAAATTGAAACTGATCTCAAAGTTATGTCTATGCTAAGGCTGTGTCTGACGACCTTGAGCCAATGATTTTGTCTCTGACCGGCTGCCGTCTCTGACCAGGTGCTGTCTCTGACCGGGTGCTGTCTCTGACCTGGAGCCTGTTTCTATTTGCTTATCGTGGGTAAACATGTATTTCTAAACGAATTTACCTGAGTGAAGAAATACAATCATATTCGTTAGGAAAATCGTTTATCTATCTGAGACATAATAAAAAGTAAGAAATACAAAAATAATGACCACCCAAACGTGCTCGTTACCACAGCATTTCTAGGTGCAAACATGGTCGTTTCTAAATAGAAAAAGGCTCCTGGTGTCAGAAATACGTGTTTTTTTAAAGTTAACCTATACTCATATATATAAGGATATGTAAAAACGTTATGGCAGCTCTTATGTAATTATTATTAGCCTCCTGCTGTTGGTAGAACATAACTAAACTCCCAAAGTGACATCCGGTCAGAGATGGCACCCGGTCAGAGACGGCAGCCGGTCAGAGACAAAAACATTGGCTCATGGTCGTGAGACACAGCCCTATATTTGATATAATATGTGGTCTGGTGTGGCAAAGCAAGCTAAACACTTGTGTTTCTAGAGTATTTACTATTGTTCCTATAGCAAAGATCACCAATAACACTTTATTACGCTCACTGATAATTCCTCTAATAAATTCTGTTGAAGCATATAAGACTGTGTCTCACGACCTTGGGACAATGTTTTTGTCTCTGACCGGTTGCCGTCTCTGACCGGGTGCCGTCTCTGACCGGGTGCCGTCTCTGACCAGGTGTAAGAAAAGGAGGTTTTAAAAAGAATTATACTCATATATATAAGGATTTGGAAAAACGTTATGGCGGTTGTTATGTAATCATAGTTATAATTATAATTAGCCTCCTGCTGTTAGTATTTTGACCTTATCAAGCCAAGCCGGTCAGAGACAGCACCTGGTCAGAGACGGCACCCGGTCAGAGACAAAAAAATTGTCCCAAGGTCGTGAGACACAGCCATAATATATTCAGCACAAATAGAGACAAGCTCTGGAATAGAGAGTGATTCACACAAAACACTGTCGCTAGAGCTCTCTAGAGCTATACTGATACACCTAGAGCTGACTCAGAAGATGCCCGGTGACCCCCTGCCCCTTTTCTATTCTACACTTACACAGCCCCAGCCTAAAGACACCCAGACCAGCCTGGAGCTGCTCACTCAGCCATCCATCAGGGTGATGGATTGCTCTGCTTTACCCTACCTAGGTGACCATGTGGCTAGGGAAAGGGGACGTGGGATGGTGGCTGGCATGGGGACTCATGCATTTTAAGAGGGCAGAAGTGCATGGCATGAAACAATAGGCAAGGTATGTGAAGGCAATGGCACACTTTACTTTGAGACAAAAAAAATATAGTTATTGATCTTGTGCATTTCTTGGACAGTGTGTCTTGGAATATGCTCTCTACCATTCCCTGTTTACCATTAAGTACATGGCTCAAACCTCTGACCTATGTTGTTTTGGCTATTTCTGGCCCTTTTCAGGCTTATAGCCCTACAGAATAACCAGTTTTACACCAATTTTTTCAAAAATTTGGTATATTTGAGAAAACATCCCAACAATTCTGGATTTTTCTTTTTTTTGTGTATTGGCCTGATATTTTTCGTTTTTAGGCCCTCCAAAGGCCCAAAAACCCTTAAAAACGTCTAAAACCCTGTAAATGACATGTTTTGCATGTCTCCCATGTCTACCAAGACAGTAACAGCCTATCCCTAATATTATTTTCTATTAGGCCTATGGTATAGTCAATTGATTCACAAGGATTTCACTAGATATGTACCATATTTTTTTCTCCACAGCCATTTAAGTGTATATTGTCAGCAAAATTGTCAAATGTCCTTTCATTTTGATACCACTATACAGTAAATAAACAAGATCCAAACAGTGTCCCTTGTACCCCAGATCATGAGGTACCGTAAAAACCTTGCGTATAAGCCGCGGCTAGTACGCGAATCAGACTCAGCTTTCTTTTGATACCAAACATGCCTATATAGGGTGCGGCTTATACGAGAGTTTTTATAAGTATACTACAGTACCAAATTAACAATTTTCAGACCCCCTCTGCAGCTTATACAATCTGTCAAAGTTAGGGGTGCGGTTTATACGCGAGTTAGGCTTATACGCCAGGTATTACGGTAACTATTGTGTCTTTTGCCAGAAGAAAAGAAATTTTAAAAAAAATCTAATATTCCAGCCTCCAGGACCAAATGTGTATTGTGATACTTATTTTGTTCTCGGAGTCACCCTCTTATTTTAGTCTCGGAGTCACTCGCCTTGCTGATAATAGTAAAACCCACAAAGAATTGTTAATATCCTATATATTTTAGTTATCTTTAGTGCCACTGCATCCTATCCACCCCTCTAATGCTCTAAACCAGAAATCTGATGATTCCACTAATTTATACAATACTTTATTTCGGTCCCGGAGTCACCCCGGTGACTCCGAGACCGAAATAAGGTGAAATAGCCGCATTTTAGGCCAATACTGTGCCAAGTAGGTTCAACGAAGGATCCTAATGGTCCATATTTCCTAAAGTATATACCATCAGGATATTGTAGAGTGATTTTGACAATTAATTAAACCATTTTGATTGAACTAGGGTAAAATGAGAGTATGTTGTTAAAATTTTAATATTTTTGATTAATCTTCAATATTCATTGAGCTGTATCTCAAAAACTTTTTTTCTGAGGGTATCCATTCTTGGTATGCCTTAAGATGAATGTTGTCCCAGTTTGTAAACAAAGTTATTAGTTGCTGTTATGTACTTTAAGACATTATGTACATAATCACCTTATTTTGGTCTCGGAGTCACCCGAAAACGGACAATCAAGTTCATGAGGGAATAAAAAATGAACCGCTAGGGTTAGAGATGTATCAAAAAGTGTTCCAAGGAGCCGAGATATATATCTTTCAATAATATGAACTTGTTTAAATATATTAAGAACTTTCTGATTTGTCCTTCCTCTTTCCTAAAACAACATAAGTCAGGAGTTTGAGCCACATACTGATATAATTGATATGTATGGTTCACAATTTAGAAATATGTCAAGGTTATAGTCAAACCAAGAACAGAATGGTTATCACAAGGACTTGCCAGAACTGACAGCATTGCCCATTCGTTGATTCAAATTGATGTAGTGATGCCGACTTGTTGGGCGTGTTCTGCACCAGGACATTTAGATGACAATCAACTGGATCCAAGGGAATGGTGGTGACTCAATACTCGAGTCCCCCCGATCTATCAGCCACCAGGTGCTAAGTGTTGTATTCATGAGCAGAGTAAATAACCCCCCCCCCCCTTATCCACAGTCTGTACAATGTCTGGCTATTGACACCCTGTCGCTACTGAGGTGTCAGATCTTTTGCCTCTGTTCACCCTTGTCTAGACCCAAGAACCAACAATAACCAGACCTCCTATTTGCCATTCCAGACAGCCTGTAGGCTGTGCCCAGGCCCACCTTTCTGGAATCAATGCTGAGAGCAATTAGGACCTCTGCCCACACAGCGGGCCCTACTTGTCAGCACCCCTCCAACTTGTTACGGGCTGCATGCATGAGCTGCCTACTTAGGCAGTTCTACCTAACCTGATTAGTGTCTGGATGTCTGAAGGGGCCTGGTTTGGTGACAGTCCATGGTGATGACACATTATCAAGGACTGTGCACACACAGAAAAGTGAGAGTCATTGTCGCTAAAACTACCCTCATCTGAGGGTCAGGCACTGCCTGACTTTCAGGTGAGGGTAGTTTTAGCGACAATGACTCTCACTTTTCTGAGGGTGTGAGAGAAGTTCGAGGCTCCACAATGACAACTAAAACTTTACCACATTAGAATAATACTAAGAATGGCAGATGGGCCCTGATTGTGCCACTTTGATACATACTCAAGCAGACAGGAATCTACGATATTACAAGGACTGCATGGAAAGCTTTGCTTTTAAACTGCATGCTACAGATGAATATGAAATTCAATTTCAATACAAAATATCATCAATGCTGGTGATGAATCTGACCTATCTCAAAAGTCCGACATCCATCTTAGTAGGCATACAATTATTCCATCATAAAAGTATACTATAGCTTAACGGGACATAGAGATATGAGCTGCAGCATGGGGAGGGCTAGAGTAAAGGTATGATACATGGGGACTAAAACATCTGTTTTCATAGGAAAGTGGAGAGTAGTCAAGCATAGCCCAAGTCGCTTCCGAAAGGTAATCTCACAGTGGGAAAATCAGGTATGTTATTATGATAGCTTCGGTAAATGTCGAGGCTTTCATTATTTTCCTTTATAAATAATACCTTGCTGCTTTCTAAGGGTACTTGGATAACAGCACATTATTTACTGGTTGTGCTGACCAGCAATCCTCTCCCTGCTCACATCTCTCTGTCCCTCTGTCTCTTTGCCTGCTCTCTCTCTCTCTCTCTCTCTCTCTCTCTCTCTCTCTCATGATCATGGTAATGTGTTTAGTGATTATGTCTCTGCAACTTCCTTGCCCAAATCTACTACCAAAAAAAAGAAATCCCAATGCCAAAGTGGCAGACAGAATGAAATATAACTCCATTGATTTATAAAATTGGTTTGTCGATATACACATGGTCAGAACAGATAGACCCGGAAACCTCTGCCCAGTGACCATGTACAATCAACCTTTGACATGTGGCTTTCCTTCCTTCCTGGTGGAATCATTTAGTTTGACATATCACAAAGATGTTTGGTTTTATGCTAGTAAATTATATATATATATATAGTGACATTCATCATGATATGCACAATATCTTCAACAACTATATTTAAGTAATTGGAATATAAATCATGAGGATGAACTTATGACACAGAACCGTACTAATCCAATGGGAACTCATTAATTGTCATCATTTTGCATATGTTACAGAATGCTGTCAGTCTCAGTGGCCATTAGCAGTTAAAGAAACGCTTAACTATTCAGTATTTGACATAACTATACTTTCTGCCTTACTCTGAAGTTTATTACAACAATCAACATAGGAGTTTACCTTGACCTCAATCACCTCAGTGTAAAAAATTGATTGCTTTTTCCTATAGATACAAGTAGAACATATTTAGGTGTCCAGCCCCGATCGCCATGTTAACACAGTTCCTTTATCCAGTCAACATTTGATCAATACTTCTCCAGTGTGATTATCATATTTGCTTCATTACAACGCGGGCATGTTCAACCATCAGAACCACTGAAAAAGCTCCTCAATCCTATCAGGTAGCTGACAACTAAATTCCCACTATTTGGTGGCTGTTAATGATTAATGGATGAGGTTGTCGGCGGATACAAAAAAGGTTCCTGTTGATTTATTCAAAGAGGTCCCTGTGTCTTTGCCCTCTACACCATTGGACGTCAAGACCCATGCATGCCTACCAATAACAAAAAGGGGGGTGGGGGGATATGCCATGTAATCAATAAGTCAACTAGAAAGGTCACAATCACAAAGGTTGAATCCCCAGACTCATGGGAACTTCAGAACTATGTACACAGTCTCTGTCTCCCATCAGTCTGTGTCTAGTGGTATATTAGCAGAGCACATTTAGGAAATCCCTGTGACCCCTGACCCTTTTCTATTCCCTTTTCACATGCACATACACAGCCCCGGCCTAGAGGCACCCAGACCAGCCTAGAGCTGCTCACTCAGCCATCCATCAGGGTAAGGAGCTGCTCAGTCCTGCTGCCGCAATCTAGTATAGCACGACAGAATCGAGTGACCCATCGGCCCTATGACCAAGCTTCTGTCATAGGGGACTCACTTTATTTGTAGTGTTTCTGCGCGATCATTTACTGTGACAGTTACTTTTTCCCTAGGGTAAGGGTTAGGTGGGTTAGGCTTAGGCTTAGGGTCAGGGATGGGGTTGGGGTTGGGTTAGTGTTAGGTTCCCCCTATGACAACGATCTGTTATAGGGTCCATTGGTCACTCAACTTGGCGGTGTTGGTTGCACAAGCCCTGTTGCCCACAAACTACACCTGGCAGACACCATTTCTCTGATGGATGAGCCCTTGCCATACTACTCCTCTTGCAGCTGTTGTATACAGGGGAGCAGATGGCTGGATGTACTGTGAAGGGGCCATCTTATAGGATGACATGCAGGACTAAGGACACTGATAGATGGGGCATATAGGATGGTTGAGTAAGCAAGGAGGGGCAATCTAGAGATATAATTCTTGAAGTATACCGGTAAGGTAGAATGAATGGATAGGATAGTGGGCATGTGATGTACTATTTACCATTAATAGGGGGCAGATCAAAGGTGAGAATGGGGAAATAGTTTATAAAAAAACAGTTATTCAGGGGTGAGATGCTACTCAAATAAATGCCTGAATTGAAATCAAGTTTGGAAAATGTTTTTCTCTTCTCACTGTTTATCAACTAATCCATTTAAAGCTAATATGATAAGGCCAGACAAAATCAGGTGAACCTAGCCTTCAATGACCTTAAATCATCTGCTTTGAATAAAATGTTTGAGATACATTTTTGTACATGGTGACCCTTCCCTACCTAACACTACACATAGATGAACTGCATGTTCTTTACTTGTCCTTATCACGAGGCGCTGTCACACCTGTATTATCCATAAATATTTAAGATAAGAAAAGCTGCCACAACCTAAAATATATGTTCTGAATCCATACCTATTTACATACAATGGTGCTTGCCTTATAGGGTTTAGAATGTGTTTTGGTCATTTATATGATAATCATCAGAAGCATCCCAAAAGGAATCAATATTACCCCTCTACAGAGTGGGCCACCATATGGATGTTAGTACCCGTTTTCATCTACCATTAATAGGTGGTCAATGCAGACCAAAAGGAAGGGTCAGTGGATGTGGGTGTGGGTGATGGATGGATTCCCATTATACCACATACCAGAGCTTAGTTTACCAGGCAATTAATGGACTGACATGACCCCAATATGTTTCATCTGGACTATGTAACTCCAGCCTATACCCCCTTGGCTAAGCAGGCTGGCCACTGCATCCTCCTCAGTCACTGCATATCCTGACTTGTCCGACCTTTTGCCATTCCTCACTCTTCTCTGGACCCTCTAGCAGCTACAGCATCCTAAACTCCTATTTGCTATTCCACACAATCCAGAAAGTGGGCCAAGACTAATCTTTATAGAATCAATGCTGATAGTAATTAGGACCTCCACACAGGACATTCCAATAATTACAACATCAGCTGATTAGGTCACTCGTAAGGGAGAATAATCTTTCAGTCTTAAATACTTTATGCAGAAATGTACCCAAATGGTTGAAATCATTAACCCTTCACCACTGCATTTCTTTTAATAACTCAATGCAATTTTGTGCAATATATTGGCTTACAACGTAGAAGGGGTTAACAGTATTGCAGTGGTTATTTTAACTTAAAGGGTGTGTGATGATTTAACTTACCATAACATACTATAAGTAAAATTGGAGAATGCAGCTTAAAATTTAGAGAAAGTGCAGGTTTGATCTGAATGGGGTAAATGCTTAAAGTTATGTAAATGATATGTATTTAAGCTGCCAAGATAAGCTAAGATAACCCTCAGGTGTGGGACATTTAAGCGTAATCTCAGTTGGTTCAGTTTACCTCTGACTAGAAGCAATGTTTTTGATTAATTATTGGTAGCTGAGAGTTCTACAAAATCACTTCCTGCCTCATACTGCAATGATACTTATAATATTTTATGAACATAACCAGACATCATCCCTAAATTAAGGATGAATCAATGTTTAAGAATTGCCAAAGTGCAATCCTAGTCTAACTATTACTTTGTTCAGTGAACGTCGTGTTTGTCAACGCTCAAACACTTCTGCCTTATCTTTATTTTTAGTGTGTGCTCAATATAAGCAGCCAGCATCAATGGGAATAGCAAGTTTTTATCTTAACCGTCTGCCTTGTGGCTCCATTTTGGCAAAACCTCAAAGTGCTTTTTTTGCCAAAGTGGTAGATGTAGGACTGTGGTGTAGGACTTTGGCTCAATTATAGTTATTCTCTTTTATTCATAAGCTAACTTTCCTCAATCAAAAACTAATCTAACCAACATGTCTGCTGCCTGCCTACTGTTTGATTACAAAATAAAAAAATGTCATCTGGCAGGTGCACGCAGGTTCTTGTGTGAAGATTAATTTGATTACTATAGGTTTGATTTTTGGTGTTCCCTTTGGTATCTTTCATCAGGATTTGGTTTTGCAGTTCTCAACAAAGTTTTCTAAATTTCAGATATATTTTTCTAGAGTTCTATGTTTTATGCCTCTTGTCAATATTTTCATGTTTTCTCTCTATCATAGCCGGATGGCAAGGGATTATTCCCTTTTCCTTTTCCCCATGTCCATGTTCCTCTCAACATCTCGTTTATAATCATTGCCTAAATAGCAGGAGCCTTGAGCCGTTATAATGATTGATATTCTCCTGCAGAGATACATAGATCACATGCAAGTGACATGATTTTCTGTAGGGAAACATGTGATTTGAGTAGAGATGAGATTTCCCTGCAGCCACCATAGAATGGAAAATTTAGACTGATATCAGATATCTCCTGCTATACCAATAACATATAGATATATTGATATGGAATCTGACAACTAAATTGAGGTCAACACCCTATAGATCTACTCTAGGTAAAGTGTGGTGTGTTTGCATATGCTACAAATCAGTAACATGACCACTTGTTGATGCCTTATTTCTAAAAAGAAAAAATTGTCGTTTTCAGATGTTGACAATGATTTCACTCCTTGTCACTAGTGATGGATGAAATTCTAGTTTTGACTGTATACCAATGAATGCATCTTAATATGAAATTATCTTTTTCTCAGACAAGAGTGGAAGCGACCAGCCTTCCTTTACTGGTAATTTTGTCTGGGAATTCACATCAATCCAAGGTCCTTATCCCTCGTAGCTGTCAGAGGTTAATTGACCATTAGCAATTATCCCATGTAGAGCTGACACAACCTGTAATGAATGAGTGCTAATGCATACCTAATTAGATACAGTGGTGCTGGTGTGATTGAGTGTTACGATACGCACCAGGCCACTAATATGGCAATCAGCTGTATCCTCCAAACTAAGGATAGCCCTGCTATACAGTATCTAGGTGAGCAAGTAGCTGGGAGAAAAATGATCTATTGAATAGGGACTATAATTGGATATTTTTACATTAAAATGTACTGAAAAATATGGGGGTGCACGCAACCCCCCCCCCCTTGAATCCGCCTTTGACTATTGTCCATTTGAATGCAGGTGCAGACCATGGCGAAACAGCTATGGACTGGTAAAGGTACTTTGCTCAGAGACAATAGTGAATTCGTTTGTAATTCGGTTCATTTCTTGAGCTGTTTACCATCAATGTTTCCTTGTACAGGAATTCATGCATATACAAAACAGATATATGCTGACATGTATCCAGTCAATAACTATCACTTATAGGGGCTGGGTGAAGGTAAATGTCAAAGTTGATTGTCAATAGTCAGGGACACTAATCGGTCCACACCTGAACTCCATAATGAGTGTCATCTGAAGCTGTAATAATGTCTTACGGCCTGGAGGCACCCAGACCAGCCTGGAGCTGCTCACTCAGCCATCCATCAGATTGATGGATTGCTCTGCTATACCCTACCTAGGTGACCATGTGGCTAGGGACAGGGGAAGGCTGGCATGGGGACTCATGCATTTTAAGAGGGCAGAAGTGCATGGCATGAAACAATACCCAGCTAACAAAAAAATGTTATTTTACGTCAAAATAAGGTTTTAAATTTTACATAACGTTATGTCATACTAAGGAGCCTTAGTAAAACGTTGACATAGAACGTTATATAACGTTATGAAATGGTGTATAACGTTATTTGCTTACTGGGTAGGCAAGGTATGTGAAGGCAATGGCACACTCTGCTTTGAGACAAAAAAAATACTGTTTTTGATCTTCTGCATTTCTTGAACAGTGTTTCTTGGAATATGCTCTCTACCATTCCCTGTATACCATTAAGTACATACTGATATAATTGATATGTATGGTTCACAATTTAGAAATATGTCAAGGTTATAGTCAAACCAAGAACAGAATGGTTATCACAAGGACCTGCCAAAACGGACAGCATTGCCCATTCATTGATTCAAATTGATGCAGTGATGCCTACTTGTTGGGCGTGTTCTACACCAGGACATTTAGATGACAATCAAGTGGATCCAATCCAAGGGAATGTTGGTGAATCAATATTAGTGTCCCCCTAATCTATCGGCCACCAGGTGCTAAGTGTTGTATTCATGAGCAGAGTAAATACCCCCCCCCCCTTATCCACAGTCTGTACAATCTCTGGCTATCAACACCCTGTCACTACTGAGGTGTCAGACCTTTTGCCTTTGTTCAACCTTGTTTAGACCCAAGTAGCTACAATAACCAGACCTCCTATTTGTCATTCCACACACCCCTCAGTCTGGCCCCAGGCCTTATACTTTGTGGAATCAATGCTGAGAGCAATTAGGACCTCTGCCCACACAGCGGGCCCTACTTGTCAGCACCCTTCCAACGTGTTACCAGGCTGTATGCATGAGCTGCCTACTTAGGCAGTTCTACCTAACCTGATTAGTGTCTGGATGTCTGAAGGGGTCTGTCTTTGGTGACAGTCCATAGTGATGAAACATTATCAAGGCCTGTGAGAGAAGTTTGAGGCTCCACCATCACAACTAAAACTTCACCACACTAGAACAGTACTAAAAATGGCAGATGCATGGTGAATGTGCTGCTTTGATGCAAACATCAGCAGACAGGACATCCAAGATATTTAGCCTCAATATTGTTGCTGCTTTGGAGAGATGTGGCATCATTAGTAATTATACTGCATGCTTCAGATAAATATGAAACTTAATTCAAATTCAAAAGATAATAACTGCTGGTGATGAATCTCACCTGTCCTTGAAGCCCCATTTCCACTTTAGTAAGCACATAATTATCCGATTAGTGACTATAGCCTTATGTGACATTGAGATATAAGCTGTGGCCTGAGGACTACTAGAGTAAAGGTATGATGAATGGGGACTGATTTCATATGAAAGTAAGGGGCATGGCCTAATCTGCTTTAGAAAGGTGATCTAGCAAAGTGAAATTTAGGTATGATATTATGATAGCTGGGATAAATGTCAAGGCCGATGTAACAGAATAAATACTTAATTTACATATTCAGCTACATTTGAGAATGCATCCATTCTGGCTTTCATTTATTTTCCTTTATTAAATAATACCTTGCTGCTATCAAAGGGTACTTGGATAACAGCTCATTGTTTACTGGTATTGCTGACCAGCTATCCTCTCCCTGCTCACATCTCTCTGTCCCTCTGTCTCTTGCCTGCTCTCTCTCAGTTTAGGCAGTTCATCAGTCTGAACGATTTGCCACGTTTACACTATTTTGCAGCTGTCAATAATGGATGTAATTTCCAGTCATCCCGATCAAATCCAAATGGGATTTCTGTCTAGTAGATGTCAACAATGTAAATCCCTAGTGCTTCTCATGAATTTAAATGGATGGGTTTGTAAATATCCAGCTTGGCATAACTGCTTATTTAGTTATGAATCTACTCCTTTAATTTGTTACCGCTGTATTTAAACTATGGAATTCGAGATCTTGGTAATGCGATTAGTGATTATGTCTCTGTTACTTCCTTGCCCAAAACTATTACCAGGAAAAAACAATCCTAATGCCGAAGTGGCAGACAGAATGAAAAATAACTCCATTGATTAAGAGATGGGTTTCTTAACATACGCTTGGTTAGGACAGGTAGAACTGGAAACCGCTGCTCAGACAGTAATCATATACAACTAACGTTTGACATGTGGCTTTCCTGCCTTCCTGCCAAGCAAACAAAAATATGTTATTTTACGTCAAAATAAAATTTTAAATTTTACATAACGTTATTTCATATTAAAGAGCCTTAGAAAAACGTTGACATATAACGTTATATAACGTTATAAAATGGTGTATAACGTTATTTGTTTACTGGGTGGTGGAATCATTTAGTATGACAGATCTCAAAGATGTTTGGTTTTATGCTAGTAAAATATATATATATATATATATATATATATATATATATATATATATATATATATATGTATATATATATATATATATATATAGTGACTTTCATCATGATATGCAAAATATCTTCAACAACTATATTGAAGTAATTGGAATATAAATCATGAGGATGAACTTGTGACACAGAACCGTACTAATCCAATGGAAACTCATTAATTGTCATCATTTTGCATATTGAACAGAATGCTGTCAGTCTCAGTGGCCATTAGCAGTGAAAGAAACACTTAACTATTCAGTATTTAACATAACTATAATTTTTGCCTTACTCTGAAGTTTATTACAACAATCAACATAGGAGTTTACCTTGACCTTAATCCCCTCAGTGTAAAAAAATGATTGCTTTTCCTATAGATAGAAATGGAACATATGTAGGTGTCCAGTTCATTTTGGTAAATGGTCTTAGCTATTTTGTGCTATATTTCTCCTCTTAGATGTAACACTACATGTGTGAGCCAAAATCGACAGAGAATAGAATTAGTGCACACTTACCTTTAATGTTAGTAAGGGCCTTGAGGACCATCTAAAGGAAGGCTGGAATATAAATGAAAACTTTTATTATATGTTCATTCTTCATGATACAAGTATCTCCATATGTTAATAGACTTTTATGAATGAACTATTTTACTGTCTAACTGTATTAACTTGCTATTTATTCACATGTATAATTTTGTGTTATGTATTTCTCTGTATGCCCCCCCCCCCCGATCGCCATGTTAACACAGTTCCTTTATCCAGTCAACATTTGATAAATATTTCTCCAGTGTGATTATCATATTTGCTTCATTACACCGCGGGCATGTTCAACCATCAGAACCACTGAAAAAGCTCCTCAATCCTATCAGGTAGCTGACAACTAAATTCCCACTATTTGGTGGCTGTTAATGATTAATGGATGAGGTTGTCTGGCTGATACAAAAAAGGTTCCTGTTGATTTATTCCAAGAGGTCCCTGTGTCTATGCCCTCTACACCATTGTATGTCCAGACTCATGCATGCCTACCAATGCAAATTTAAAAAAGGGGATATATGCCATGGAATCAATAAGGCAACTAGAAAGGTCACAATCACAAAGGTGTAATTTCAAGACTCATGGAAACTTCAGAATTATGTAAACAATAATGGATGTGCCGTACATCTTTGTTTCCCATCAGTCTCTAGTGGTATATTGGCAGAGCACATTTAGGAAATCCCTGTGACCCCTGCCCCTTTTCTATTCTACAAATGGACAGCCCCAGCCTAGAGGCACCCAGACCAGCCTGGAGCTGCTCACTCAGCCATCCATCAATTTGTAACCCAGGATTTGAAGTTTGTTGTCAACATAACCATCGATCAACCAGCTTTCACTAACACAAAATACATCAAACATTTTCACCAGCTTTTCTAATTCATCAAATTTTAAACGTAGACTTCTAATATTGTAGTGCCCAATTTTAAGTCCCTTTTTGCTGCCATTTGATGGCCTATATACATGTATAAACGTTGTTAGTCGGTGCTTCTCTTGAGTGAAGTTAAGCACCATTATCTCTATGTTAGGGTCCGAGCATTTCAGCTCCGGGACTATATTACAGTGTGGGGCCATTCTATTACATACATAAATCAACAGACCACCTCCGACCTTGTCAACTACCCTGTCATATCTAAAGAATTTGTAACCCAGGATTTGAAGTCTGTTGTCAACATAACCATCGATCAACCAGCTTTCACTAACACAAAATACATCAAACATTTTCACCAGCTTTTCTAATTCATCAAATTTTAAACGTAGACTTCTAATATTGTAGTGCCCAATTTTAAGTCCCTTTTTGCTGACAAAGTCCCTTTCAATGATGATAGGTGATAGTTCAACTGATATGTGGGTCTATTGCAGAACAGTGGTATATGACCCACAAGAACACAACATCTATTGCTAATAAGATCAGTTTTAAAAAAGAGGGCAAAGCTTTTTGCACAGTGTGTCATACAACATGTACTTATCAACCATATTTACCATGTACAAACTAACATTTGTGTACACTACTTCAGAATATCAATTGGAATACTGATAACTAATGATTTGAGACATGTTCAATGAACGTTCAATCCCTTAAAGTATTAAGGCTTGTTATCTCAGAATGTCATCCATTACATGTATGACCAATCAAGTGGTCTCCCCCTCCACACGCCTCAGACCTGTGCTTAGGAGTCAATGCAGGAAGAGGAGGGTAAGAGACCCCGGCAACTGGTGCACTGACATTGATACCCTTATTGATAAACAGTCACCAAGCTATTGTATATCCGACATCTGAATCCATATATCTACACTTTGCTGAAGTAGCACGAGTGTAAAGGTATGGTCTTGGAGACTAACACTACATCCATGTCTCTGATTACAGGCTGTATTGTGCATTAACAGGTGGAACACTTGGGAGAGTGGCTTTATTGACCTGAGCAGGTTGTAGGAGCTGACCTATATCAGAGTTAATCAAACCACCAATAGTAACAATTTTTACTGCATGGCTGTTTGTCTGACTATGGCTGCCTGAGTGTCTGTCAGTCTATCAGTCTCTCTCCGTCTCTGTTTCTCTCTGTTCTGAGTAACCATGGGCTTTGTCCTCGGGCCTAATGGATTAAAATAGTTAAGTATTCATTACTTGCATTCATGATTCAATATGCAGAACATCATGACTCTTACATAAATGGATTTGTAGCGTGACCTTCTTATATCATATTCAGTTTAAGACATTGATTCAATTCAGGCAAATGCATTGTATCAAAGTTCATGCTTCAGTTTCATTGGTTTTATTTAGCACTTATAACCCTATCTTAAATAGGTCTCTGTAATCACTGGGGGTTTGGCAATATTGCTGCTTAAACAGGACACTATGGTACATTAAATCTCTACTGTAATTTACAGTAAATGCTAGATGACCAGGTCTATAAGTGTTCATTGATCGTATGAAAAGTGGGTCAATCAAAACAGACCTATGGATGTTAATGTCTTATATTCAAAACTTGTAAGTCCAGGGGTAAGTATTTATGAACATTGAGTTACAGCCAGAAGACATGACGAAATTACATTTTCTCACTTAGGAAAGATGAAAGAAAACCTCATGCAGCTGATCCATACTACCTCCGCTTCTTAATGCTGGAAGGCATTAGAGTAAATATCTTTATGGTTGATTAAGTGTCAGTTGCACCAGGTTGGGGCCGGGACCATGTTGTTAGGACGTACTAAATGCATAGTACACCCTTTCCATTGGGTCTGTACCAAGATCATGGTACTGTGCACCATCTTGGGCTGTACCATAATCTTGGTACACCTGGTGTGTTCACTGGACCATGACCCCTGCTCAGGCAGGTAAATGGGCCAATCACAGCCCAGTACTCATGTACCTTACCTGTGGTCACTGGACTGTGACCCTTATATGTGCATGTAATTAGTGGGGTCACTGGGGTCACATTATCAAACATCACTAAGTTAAAACAAAAACATCATTTTGTGGGCCTTTATCTATGATTTCATCCTATGGGTTCATTTACATTAGCATTGTTAACAAAAAATTAGCAAACTGATTTTACTAAGCATTTACTGAAGAAAATATGTAGATAATGCCATTTCTTAGATAATATTCCGATTTAAGTTATGAAAAAGGGTGCATACATCAATTATAGACCTCTGCTTCCTATGGTGGCATCAGAATTATGCATTTTGGCATGGAAATATGAGAAAAGTGCCAATAAATGAGTGTACCAAGTTCTTGGTACACCCTGTGTTCTGGGGGCTGTCAGTCAATCTTAGGGCGTACTAAGAAACTGGTCAGTCTCCAACCTGTGCACTGGTCATGTATAGATTCAGTGAAGATGCCTTCAGGTATGATGCAGTGGCTAGACATATAAATGTTGCTGCAGGGTTAATGGCAGGGAGGATAGGGTGGCAGATGCAGCGGAAAGAGATGTTTATGGACTCTGATCTGTATAATGTGGTAGGGCTGGGGTACTGTCACCCCCAGTGATGTTTTATCTGGTTACCTGTGTGTAACTCAGATGTCAGTTCCTGTTAGTGCTGAACAGAGTATGATATGGGCCTCCAGGTATCGACACATGTCCTTTGATAGACTTTGTGCAGACTCAAAGTCTAGCATGTCTATGCTTTGGTCAATGTATAGATCTATGAATTAGTACATCCAATGCATACTTTTGGATACGTTTAATGGACCTAGTGTTTACATGTTTTCAGCAGACTCATGGTCATGAGATTTGCAGACTTTTCAGAGTGATAAATTAAACTGAACCTATTTTTGGCCAAAGTAGTATTTAATAATGAACCAATTTCACTATCCACAGTAGTATACCAAAGTAAGGATAGTATACCAAAGTAAGGGTAGTATGCTAAAATAAAGCAATTCCTCTGGCCACAGTAATATGCTACGATGCACCTTTTCCCCTGACCAAAGTAGTATGTTAAAGTGTATTATTCCCCTGGCTACAGAAGAATGCTCAAATCAACCGATTCCTGAGAAAAATACACAGTTGAACTCTTTCAGCATGCAATGCAGTTATACGTGATTATCTCAAATTACCATGAATAGTTCAATTTTGTGAAAGAGAACATTTGTTTAACAAGCTTACCATGTCTAGCATGAGCCTAGACATAGCTTGTGCATGGACTGAAACAGGACACCCTTGGTTTACAATAAGTCATTGAGCTATCATGCCAATGGTATGACTGCATTCACCAAACTGCTGTCTTTGAATAGCCCGGAACAAACCTTCCCCTGAGTACCTCCCTGCACGGTCCCCTGGTGCTGACTACTGACAGCCATGTTACAGCTGGTAGCAGGCCCTGGGGCAGGGGTTACGTGCATCCATCTGGTCTAGGAATCTAATAGCCTGCAGAGCGGTGCAAACTGCCTACACCCATATCCTGGGAAATAACGTTACTGAAGCCAGAAGTGTCACGTTTCCAGCAATGTATGCACAATTTGGGTGGGTGTTGAGATGTGTTGTACATATACATGGGGAGGTATGTGTTCACGGTTTTGGGCTTCTGCTGTACAAAGATTTGTTTATCTAGGTGTATTGTATATAGGTTTACTTCTGATGATACAGGGATTGTGATATTATATGACAGATAGGAAGTAGGAGCATTGGCATTGACATTGGTATTTTAAGCTATTAAAGTGGGATGTAATAATACTGCCAGGGGACTAAATATTTCGGAACTGAACATCAAGTGGTAATGCTTAATCATTAGATTTAGGGGGTGATTTCAGAAGGTTGTTGAGGGGTGCAAGTTGAGGAACAGTGTAAATAGTGAATAGAGCATACTCTCGGACATGATGCAACACATATTAAATGTAGACAAGGTTGATCATAGATATTCAAGTTGACTGGCCGTTCTATAAGAGGCCAGGAATAAGGATCAAGAATCACTATGAGTGGGGAAGGAAAAAATCATTGCATCTGAGTACCATGTTGATGTATAAATAAGCAGATATATCCACAAAGAGAGATAATTGATACACCGGGCAGGCTTCTTACCAAAGAAGACAAAGGTTCATAAAAGCTGTGTTGTACATGCAAGCATTGTTGGCTGAATATGGTCATGTTCTTCATGTAGCACCCTCATGCTTCTACTCATACATGTGACTAACAGAGGTAAAACAGCAATATCTACCTATGCTGCAGTACTGCACCTGAAGTCAAGCAGGGCTTTTTGTCACAGAAAAAAAACAGTGCCACCTTTAAAAAGATATATAAAGAAAATGTGTACCTTTCATCTTTTACTAATGATGTCTCTGGGTCCTGTATTGCTGTGCTAGCATGTGGGGGGGGGACTTTGTTGTATTGACAGTTTAGCCATTTCAATCACATTCATAGCTCTATTTCAACCCACTCTGGCCATTTTGAAAAATGCAATGATACTCAAAAGGACAAGTTGTGCTTTAGACATCTCTAGAATGGATTGGAGAGAGAAGCCTGGTTAATGCATTTCCATTCTTCCTGTTGGACTCTTAACCAAGTTTAAACAAAATTAGATTCCAGCTGCATGAAATAATAATAACTTGAAGGAGGCGCCGATCAGCAGCCTTTCTAATAGCAATCATGCATGTTCCATAGCTTGTTGAATCACTAAGCTAGGAGGTTGTGCCAAATGGATTCTCCTCTACTATTGCCATCCTCCTTTAACTGCACATTTAGAACAGGTTACAGTAATTCAAATGTCTCTCATATTTAGTCATAAACGTTTGTGATACTATAATGATCATGTATCATGATGTTTTTTGTGACTATTTCCCTCCCCGTATCATTTTAATTAAAATTAAAATTAATTTAAAGTTAAAAGTATTCTATATATCCTCTCGTAGTTATATTCAGTTCGGGCATTGTAATTCCCTTTTGCCATCCTTAGTCAGGATATCAAGGTTTTGTATTTCTCAGCTAAAACTCTTCTGCCCTGTTGCACATACAATCACCTACTGTGTATTGTTGATGTATTGTGCCCATGGCACAACTTCATTCCCTAAAGTGTTGTTGCTGTTAAATTACCCCAGACAGGTTTCCCCTAGAGTACCTCCCTGAGCAGCTCACTGTGGCAACAACTCATATACTGAAATGAAAATATTCCCCAAGGAACACAGGGTAGAGCATACATAACTAAACACTTTAAACCAGCAGATATTACTGCACGTCCAGTAACAGTCAGAGTGCAGTCGGGACAGGTACTCAGCTTTATATATAGGGGTGCTGGGCCTTTAATCATGCTAGGTTGTTGTACATGTATATCAGCGCATTGCATCAGGGCCGCTGTTTCTGGCGCTGGATGTAGATTGTACCTAGACTGAAACAGAACACAATCAACTGGATTCCCAAAACTGTTGTTGCCATTGAATAGCCCCAGACAAGCTTTCCCCTGAGTGACTTCCTGAGAAGCGACCCTGTGGCAGCAGCTGACATCTTGACAACAATTATTACACTGACTTAACGGATTTCTCAGGCAATTACCAGAGGGTGTAGTATTCACAACTTAACATGTTAAGCATGCAGTGAAGTAGTATATGTATATCAGCCGATTGTATCAGTTTTAACATTTCCAGCACCCTAGATGTAGATTGAAATAGGACACCATGAATCATTGACCTATTGTGCCCATAGCATAACTGGATTCCCAAAAATATTTAGGCCATTGAATAGCCCCAGACAAGCATTCTCTTGAGTGCCTTCCTGAGTGGAGTCCCTGTGGTAGCATCGGACAGCTTCGCACCGACTAGTATACTGAATGAACCGATTCCCCAGGCAATTAACAGAGGGTGAAGTATGCATAACTGAAGACTTTGAGCATGCAATGTATTTGTACATGTATATCAGCTGATTGCATCAGCTTTAACATTTCCAGTCCCCCAGACCCTGGATGTAGACTGAAACAGGACACCAAAACTGTTGCCCTATTGTGCCCATGGCATAACTGGATTCCCAAAACTGTTGTAGCCTTTGAATATGCCCAGACAAGCTTTCCCTTGGGTGGCTTCCTGAGCGGCGCCCCTGTGGCAGCTACTGACAGCTCTGCAACAGCCAGTAGCAGGCCCTGGGGCAGGGGTTACGTGCATCGATCTGGTCTAGGAATCTAATTGTCTGCATTCTGCCTAGCCGCATATCTTGGGAAATGATGTTAGGGAAGGCAGTGGTGTCACATCCCAAGCAGGGCATCTGTGTGCTTATGGGAATATGGTGTATGGGGGAGGGTGTGGAGATGCTGGTATATATTGACAGGTATGTGTAGAGATTTTGGGTGGGGCTGTAGATACGATGCATTATGAGGAGGTATACTACATAGGGTGTGCTGTATACCAGTTTAGATATTGAACAATGTGGTATTGTATACATTCTAGATGTATAGATGCTGTATTGCATATTTCATTTAGGGATATTGTGCAAAGGATGGTAAGTAGAGATATCATTTTAAAGGATTATAAGTAGCCTTATTTATCAGATATTGTAATGAGAACTATTGTATGAGCAAGGGTAAGTAGGGATAATGTAAAATATAACTAGGGTTTTTGCATGAGGAATAAAATAGGTATGTATATGGCCATGTGGGATTTAAGTGTGGACTTTGTGAGTGAGTAATGATAGAACTGAAGGGCTCAAGTACGTGTTTCAGAATTAGCTTACCATACTAGTAATGGGATTAGAAAATGTCTTGGATGAACGATATATAGTTGATGAGAGATTCAGACCATACAAGATGGTTTGTGCAATAATCAGAGAAGGGAAATCATTATAAGCAATCTCAGTAAGTCAGAGCATAATTTGTCATAGACACTTTGCAAAGAAATGGATATCATTAGTTGAAATGACTTATGAGGAGAGATATTGAAGATATCAGGAAGGTTATTAAGTGAAGAGAACTGATAGTCACAAGAATAAAACTACATAGTAATCCAGTAGTGCCTGCATGCAACCCATGCTAAATATGGACATGCTCATGTTCTTTATGTAGGATCCACACACGCAAACATGTGCATGGAGAGGGAGTGTGCTAAAGGCCTATAACAGGCCTGGCAAATCCTACCTTTATTCCCTTGAAGGGAAAAAATTGGACGAGGGCTTTTTCCCCCTTGATTCTGGGCCAACATACATGTAATATTAGGCTCATACAGGTAATTCAATTTGCTAACATCTAACCATTATTTGCGGATAATGGTTATTTCATAGACAGGTAGACAATATAGTAGGCTAGGCATATGTGGATGGGCTTTTATCTCAGTTTTATATTCCGTGATTTATAATGATTTAAAATTTCAAAATCTGACTGAAATAAGGTACATTCCCCCCCCCCCCACCCCTCCCTCACCACTCCACTGGGAGAATCCCCCTTGGTGGCAAAATCTCCCTTGGAGGTGCGGACCGGTGGCGGCCCAGTGGCGGCCTGGCGGCGGCCCTCATCTCTTATCTCTGCAGATAAAATTGTGTAAACATTTTTTTCTTACCTTGTTGACGACATTTAGCTGCTGGCTTGATTAAATTTCCCTGGACAGTTCCGTACTGGGCCGGTGGTCATTGGCCCGGTACTCGATCACCAAAACACAACGAGAAGAGACGGGTTATCCGGTGTGGTTATCCTTTGGAGGTAGAAAAGCACGTGTTCAGGGCGGGTGGCTGGCTTTGCCGATTAGTTCTAAGTATGGGATTAGTTTTGACCACATATTGCTTAGTAACACGCTGCTGTGTATATCCTCTAATGCCGGTATATCATTCCCGGGTTTTCCGGTGGCTCCGCCACGAAAATTGTAAACAACAGTCAGAGTTCCCACCGTCGGATATGCCAGACGTGGGAAGGGCGCTGCCCGCGTCACCTGATCGATTTCTCCCGCCAAATGAGCCGTGAGAAATTGGGTCACCTCGGCGCGTCTTCGGGACGCGACCCCTGATTGGCTGAGAAGCCGGTCAAGGGGCGGGGTCACGGGGGACGGGTGGGGTATATAAGCCCCACAGGCGGCCAGGCTTCTTCAGATCAACACGTTTGCCCGTAGGGTAGCGTGTTGATCAGTGGTGCCTAGGTCTGCCCGGCAGTACCTACACTGTTGTTTTACTTGCTGTGCTACTAAAGGCTCGGGTGAGTGAACCGTGAGGTTCACCTACGCCTGAGCTAACAGTATGGCAGCCCGTGTAGATGGCACATGCACGGCCCCGAAGAAGGCTGAGGCCTCCGACGGGGATGACCGAGTTCTCGAGTCTGACACGGAAATGGACACTACCGGTGCTCCAACCGTCGGTCAAGGCTCGGCTTCGGTACCAGCTGAACCTAACCCTGAGGGGTCGGGTGATGTTGTTCCGAAAACAGAACCTGGTCTGGGTGGTAGTAATACCAACCAGGAGGAGAACCCTGCAGGGGGATCTTCTCCGAAACCCGCCGGTGTATTGGCACAAGAACCGACGGTCCCTGATGGTGATTCATCAGACGGGTCCACGGTTCGTGCTAAGACCAAACGGAAGCGGAAGCGTAAGAGGAGGATTACATCTTCCCCTGAAACTCCTGCTACCGAAGAGGTCGCACCGACTGAGGCAGATAGGCTCAAAGCTGTTGCTGATAGAGTGTCCAAGGCGGAAGCCGAGGGATGGTCTGTTGCAGAGAGCAGAGCCAATCGCCGCCTCCGCGCCAAGGCAGCGCATGTTCGTCTAAACCTGTGTCTCCGTGATGATGACCGGAAGAACCTGAGCCTTTCTGATTTACTTCAGGAAAATGGCAAAATGGCTCTTCCTGCACCTCACACGACCGAGGGTTCAGACGACGAAGACTGGTTGACAGGTGATTCCCACCCCATTGACTGGTACCTCGTGTACCTCAGGGCAGTGTTGGAAGGGAATAAACCTAACATCCATAGGTCATGCCGTCCCAAGCTGAAATATGCTTGGAAGAACTACGTGCCAGGGGATCCCTGCCCGTATGTTCGCTGTCAGCGCCTGAAGGGGGCTTCGACAGCTGCAAAACGGTGGCCGAACCTGTTCAAGTTCGCCCGTCATTTAGTAGAGAAGCACATGAATGTGCGTCCCTACTTGTACTGTGTGAGTGGGAGTACTAGTACTTCCTGCCCTGAGTACAGTGACGGGGAGCTATTCCGTTGCCAACGGAGGGCTGGTTTGGTAAGGCATCTTTGCGACAATAAGGGCGTTCACAAGCGCACTATTAGTCGTGGAGTTGAGGCTGCACTGAAGGTTTGGGGGTGCCACAAACGTGTAGGGAATCTACAGTATAAGTGGCGAACCAACAAACTTAAACAGTGGAATTACCTCACGGAGGCTGACTGGGAGAGATTGTGTAAGGGCGCCAAGTGCGAACAAACCGATCTCGGGCCAGAAACAGAAACTCCGATGCCCACTGTCAGAAAGGATACCCCTCCTAAGAAGAAGAAAGATCTGAAAAGGGGCCGCCAGTCATCCAAAGATGATACCAAAGGTGGACGTGACCGTTCCCGCAGTGAACCTGCGAAGAAACGTGTCGCCACCGCCACGGTAACATCTGAGGTCGACCGTAGCCAAACCGTCGGTACCGTCACGGTATCTTCGGTTGCATTGCCCTCGGTTGCTGATCAACTGCCCAGGCAGGAGAGACAGAAACTGGGTGATGCACTGGCTATTGTTCAGAACTCATTGGGTGACGAGCAGGCGGGTCAGGTTGCTGCTGACTATGTCAAGCAGTACAAGTGGAGCCAGAAGCAAAAGAAAGCTTCAGCTCCACAGGAGAGTATCTCACCTATCAGTGACGCTGAACAGGTAGAGGTACAACAGCCGGATGGGGCGTCAGCCCAGCCGACTGCTCCACCCCAGCACGGAGCAACCTCTGACCCCGCAAGGGATGACGAGGTGACTCCAGTACCTGAGCACAGGGCTGTTGACGAAGGGCTAGCAGGGTTACCTGTGTTGCCTGGAGACGGTCCTGCTTTTGACACTGGATTCTCTGACACTCTAGTCCCCGGATTTGAGTGCTACAGAGCTAAGATGGCTGAAAACGCAAGTAAGCTACTCCAGTTTCAGGTTTCTTTCTTGGAGAAGTCCTACTTTGAGCAGTACAAGTTGCTCAGAGAACAGGCTATCCGGGAAGGGAAAGCTTGGGTTGCTGAACGCACCAGAGTCCTTGCCGAGCGTGAGGCGAGTCTGGAGCAAGATCATGCCCTCTGGAGGGCTACGATCGAACAGCTTGAATCAAGGTTGACAACTTGTGACGCCAAGTTCTTCCGGCAGTTCGGGCTAAAGCTGACAGAGTGGGAGAGAACTGGTTTTCCAGATCTCCAGTCCAGGTTGGGGCTTGCCGCAAGGCCTGCTCCTCCTGTGACCCCGGTACTGTCAGTACACCCACCTAGGTATGAGATGCCATTTTCTTTCATGGCACAATCTACCCGGGTGGTCAGTGGCGGGGAGCCTACTGCGGCGCCGAGTACCCTCTCGGTAGCCCCAGGTGGAGCCCTTCCTCTCCAGGTGGAGGCTGCTGTGGTTTACACCACGGAGGCCCCTCCTGGAGGAAGTCCTGATGGGGAAGGAAAGCCATCCGGCGGTGTCCCTATGGACACCTAAGGATGGTCCCCTGTCAGGCCCTCTGGGGTGCACTGTTCCGCCCCTCGGAGGTAAAACTAAACCATCGACGCAGCTACACGCCCCTGGACAACCGAAGCAGACCGACGGTGCTGTCGTGACTTAACCTAGTCACTACTGCCACCACACTGGAAGCAGCCTGATGTCTTCAACCGTGGTTTACTACTAAGCCACAACCGTCGGTGCTCTACTACTGTCCAGGGCTCCTGATCCTGTGGTCACATTCTACTGTTGTGACCTATGAACTATTATATGGATCATCCTCCTGTGATAATTATTTATAGGGAGGCACGGACCTACCTTTTTATATTTATATTTCACAAGAGATGGAAGTACTATACCGGTACTGGACTCTATCCATCTCTACCACCATAAACTGCTAGGTACTGGAGTACCGCCCCTAATAAGGATGACGATCTATCCCACCTTATTTAGGATACGCTAATATGGATTTTTATATATAAACTTTTCTACGCCAAAGGAAGTGGGAACTGCTATAGTTCCAATTATAAAACTTTTCTTCGCCAAAGGAAGTGAGAGCTATTATAGTTCTATTATTTATATATAAGGACACTAACTCCACACGGATTCGCACCATTGCTGAATGAAGTAGGTGATGTGTTGGGTTTCCAAGGTGGTTATTTGGTGCCTTTACTTTTAACTGATACTAGTCTAGGACTATCAGTTGGACAGTTTTTATATCATGTGCCTACGGGACTATGGTTTGATACCAAAGACTATATTGTTGATATAAACTGTTATATACATGTTAACCTGGTTGTTCATGTATGTATGCCTGTTGTTACTATGAGTAGAAATGTTACTTGTTGATAAATAGATATACGTGGTATATAATGTATCCAAGAGGTATTATTATTATAAAACCAACCCTTCCTACATTATAAAGGGGGGTAGTGTAACGGGTTGACTATAAAGTCTAACTGTTATTGTTGTATATCTATTGTATGTTGTATGATGTAAGACAACACGGTTCTATTGTGTTTAATAACTGTTTTATTCATCTAACTAGTATCGTCGGTTCGTTACATACACCGACTCCTCTAGTTCGGTTATCTATACGGTAGTGTACCGGTACCACCTTCGGTTACCGTCGGTAGTTGTTACATAAGCATTTTACATAACTAAACCTAACAGGTGGCGCTGCTAGTACGGTCACGTGGCTATGCAGCGCTGTATATAAGACGGCTACTTCTCCATTGGAAGTCAGTCAGGTTTGGGACTGTCGTGACATGACCACCCTGTGCTCACGGGCTTAACTCTATGCTATAGGGTTGCCCACTGTATTATATATCTGTTCTGATCTTGTATATCCGCTGGTTATACTTGTACTATAATACCCAAGAGTTACCTTTACAATAAAGTCGCCGTATATTAAAGTCTAAATTACCTTGTCTGGTTTTTGTACTCAAGTGTTACATACGTAGTAAGAGACCAACTACAGATGTACTAATATGGAATATGACATCTAAATTGAGGACAACAGTCTACTCTAGATAGAGTGTTGTGTGTTTGCATATGATTGATATTCTCCTGCAGAGATACATAGATCACATACAAGTGACATGATTTTCTGTAGGGAAACATGTGATTTGAGTGGAGATGAGATTTCCCTGCAGCCACCATGGAATTGGAAATTGAGACTGATATAAGATATCTCCTGCCATACTAATAACATATAGATAGACTAAAATGGAACCTGACATCTAAATTGAGGTCAATACCCTATCTATTCTAGGTAAAGTGTTGTGTATTGGCATATGCTACAAATCACAATCACGGCCACTATATAATGATGCCTTGTTTCTAAAAAGAAAAAATTGTCATTTTTCAGATGTTGACAATGATTTCACTCCTTGCCGCTGGTGACGGATGACATTCTCCATTTAAATTGTATACCAATAAATGCATCTAAATATGAAATTATCTATTTCTTGAACAAGAGTGGAAGCAACCAGCTTTCCATTACTGGTAATTTTGTCTGGGAATTCACATCCATCCAAGGTCCTTATCCCCCGTAGACGTCAGAGGTTAATTGACCATTAGCAATTATCCCATGTAGAGCCAACACAACTCGGTAATGAATGAGTGCTAATGCATACCTAATTAGATACAGTGGTGCTGGTGTGATTGAGTGTTACAATACGTACCAGGCCACTAATATGGCAATCAGTTGTATCCTCCAAACTAAGGATAGCCCTGCTATACGGTATCTAGGTGAGCAAGTAGCTGGGGAAAAATGAGGATCAATTGAAAAGGGACCATAATTGGAAATTTTCACATTAAAATATACAGAAAATAGAGGGGGATACAGAAATAGTTTTTATATGGTTTATGTATAGAAATTCATGCATATACAATGAAAATATATACTGATATGTATCCAGTCAATTGATATTACTTATAGGGAGTTGGTGAAGATAAATGTCAAAGTTGACTGTTAATGGCGTTGCCCGTATTGGACAAATTGGGAAAATTGTGCAGCAGTGTTTGTCTGCCCGAGAATGTATGGTGGGGATGCCTCAGCAAATCACAAATAGGGTCTGATTTGCATATATGACTCTGAGTCCAAGGGAAAACTTATGATGGGGCCTGCTCATGGTGCGGTAGTTGTAACTAGAATATGGTATATATATATAGCGTGTGTTCTACACACCTCAACACTCATTCATAGGAGAAATATGGTAACATAATTGAAAGGGACCATCTTGAATCACATTAGAGAAGAAAACTATTTCTAGGGCTTACTACTCATGTGGCTCCAATATTAATAGAAAGGTCTTTTATCAGAGAGCTACGAGGAGTCTAGACTGACTATCACAGTGTATATAACACTCCAGTATACCTCTTTGTATTAACTTAAAATGGCGTGGCTAGGCTTGGAGAGGAGGTAAGAATGATTTTAATTCTAAGTTGCCTTAATATTGTGCCCTACGTAGTGTTGCCCCCTAACCTCTGACATTGAACATGAGCTCTTGACCTTTACATCAGAGACCCAGCCACCCACACCTCCATTGAATCCATGTTGTGGTGAAAGCTTTAATGTGTTGGTAGATAATGTGTTCCGGCTATCTGAAATTCTTTTCTAATTGATAATTTGACAAAGGTAAAAAGAATAGATGTCATTAGCACATATTTGACCACGTCAAACTATAGCTAAGTATTTGCAGAACCAGGAGAGGGACTTGTGATGTTAGGAGCTGGTACCTGAGGCATATTGATTCTGCTGTGTGTTTCGTTTGTGGTGAGGGGTTGGGGTATGCTCTGGGCTCTCTGTTGGGGAAACTACTTCTGAGGTAAAGGTCTTATAGAATATTTATAGCATTGTTAAAGAGAGATGTCAAACTGAGTCTTCTTTCTCTTTAATCAACACATTCCTGATTCATTATCACATTATGTGCACTTTCAGTTGTCAGGAATTATTCAAAGCATTTGCTTTGCCATTTGGGGGCAGTCAGAAATGAATGCAATCGCTAAAATGAAATTTTGTATCACAGCCAAATATGATGCTTTATTTTTACTTATACAACAGAGGGCACAGAGAACAAAGCATTTCACACCTCTTGTATACTGTATACAGCTAGTGGCATAAAGTAGTTATAGGACTAGTACCAATCTTTAGGGGTATTCAGTGAAGGGCAATGCTTTTTCACAGTGTGTTGTACTTATCAACAATATTTGCCATGTACAAACTAACATTAGTGTACACTACTTTCGAATATCAATTGGAATAATGATAACTACTTATTTGAGACATGTTCAATCCCTAAAGTAATAAGGCTGGTAATCTCAGGATGTCATCCATTACATGTATGACCAGTCACGTGGCCTCCCCCTTGGACCTGTACTTAGGAATCAATGCAGGAGGAGGAGGGTAAGTGACCCCATCAACTGGTGCACTAACATTGATACCCTTATTGATATATAGTCCCCTAGTTATTGTATATCTGACTCCAATTATTTACACTATGCTGAAGTAGCACTAGTGTAAAGGTATGGTCATGGAGACTAACACTAAGTCCATGTCTCTGATTACAGGCCTTATTGTGCATTAACAGGTGGAGCACTCGTGAGAGTACCTCTTTTGGACAGAGTGGGCTGTAGGAGCTGACCTAAACTTATCAGACTTAATCTAATATCCAAAAGTAACCATTTTAACTGTATGCCTGTCTGTCTGTCTGTCAGGCTATTGGTCTTTCTTTGCCTCTGTCTCTGTATCAATCTCATCTGAGTTACTATGGGCTTTGTCCTTGTAAGTCATTTATTATCTGGATAGTGGGTTAAAATACTTAAGCATTCATTACTTGCATTCATGATTCAATATGCAGAACATCATAGTTCTGATATAAATGGATTTGTAGCGTGACCTTCTTATATTATATTCAATGTAGGCATTGATTTTATTCTATAAGAAGGCTACTTTGAACAGGCACAGGCATTGTATTGAGTGAAACACACACTCATCAAAGTTCATTCTTCAGCTCATTGGTTCTATTTAGCATTTATACCTCTATCTTAAATACATACCTGTTATTACTGGGGTATGGCAATATTGCTGTTTAAACAACCAACTATGGTACATCAAATCTCTAATGAGATGACCAGGTCCGTTATTGTATGAAAAGTAGGTTAATTAAAACAGATCTAATGATGTTAATATGTTATATTCAAAACTTGTAGGTTGAGGGGTAAGTATTTATGGACATTAAGTGACAGCCAGACGACATGATGAAATTACTCTTTCTCAGTTAGGGAAGATGAAAGAAAACTGTGTGCAGCTGATCAATACTATCTACGCTTGTTAAGCCCAGATGGCATTGGTGTGAATGTCTTTATGGTTGATTCAGTGTCAGTGGCAACGGCCATGTGTAGATTCAGTGGCTAGACATATAAATGTTGCTGCAGGGTAAATGGCAGGGAGGATAGATTGGCAGATGCAGCAGATATAGATGTTTATGGACTCTGATCTGTATAATGTGGTAGGGCTGGGGTACTGTCACCCCCCTGATGTTTTATCTGGTTACCTGTGTGTAACTCAGATGTCAGTTCCTGTTAGTGCTTATCAGATTATGATATGGGCCGCCAGGTATCGACACATGTCCTTTGATAGACTTTGTGCAGACTCGAAGTCTAGCATGTCTATGCTTTGGTCAATGTATAGATCTATGAATTAGTACATCCAATGCATACTTTTGGATCTGTTTAATGGACCTAGTATTTACAGGTTTTCAGCATATTCATAGTCATGAGATTTGCAGACTTTAGAGTGATAAACTAAATTGGACCTATTTTTGGCCAAAGTAGTATTTTAAAATGAACCAATTTCACTAGCCACAGTAGTATACTAAAGTAAACCCATTTCACTGGCCATATCTGTACCTTTCATCGTTTATTATGATGTCTCTGGGTCCTGTATTGCTGTGCTAGCATGTAGGGGTAGACTTTGTTGTATTGACAGTTGAGCCATTTCAATCACATTCATAGTTCTATTTCAACCCACTCTGGCCATTTTGAATAATGCAATGATACTCATGAGGACAAGTTGTGCTTTAGACATCTCTAGAATGGATTGGAGAGAGAAACCTGGTTAATTCATTTCCATCCTTCCTGTTGGATTCTTAATCCAGTTTAAACAAAATTAGATTCCAGCTGCATGAAATTATAATAACTTGAAGGAGTCGTCGATCAGCAGCCTCTCTAATAGCAATCATGCATGTTCCATAGCTTGTTGAATCACTAAGCTAGGAGGATGTGCCAAATACATTCTCCTCTACTATTGCCAACCTCCTTTAACTGCATGTTTAGAACAGGTTACCGTTATTCAAATGTCTCTCATATTTAATCATAAACTTTTGTGATACTATAATGATCATGCATCATGATGTCTATTTTCCTCCCCGTATCATTTAAATCATTTAAAGTATTCTCTATATCCTCTCGTGTATAGTTGATGTATTGTGCCCATGGCACAACTTCATTCCCTAAGGTGTTGTTACTGTTAAATAACCCCAGACAGGTTTCCCCCAGAGTACCTCCCTGAGCAGCTCACTGTGGCAACAACTAGTATACTGAAACGAACCTATTCGATAATTCCCAGGCAATGAACACCGGGTGAAGTATACACAACCAAGCACTTTGAGCAAGCAATGTTGTTTCACGTATATATCAGTTGCATTATTTCTGACTCTGGGCGTAGATTGTACCTAGACTGAAACAGGACACCATCAATTGTTGACCTATTGTGGCCATGGCATAACTGGATTCCCAAAACTGTTGTTGCCATTGAATAGCCCCAGACAAGCTTTCCCCTGAGTGACTTCCTGAGCAGCGACCCTGTGGCAGCAACTGACATCTTGACAACAATTATTACACTGAATTAACGGATTTCTCAGGCAATTACCAGAGGGTGTAGTATTCACAACTTAACATGTTGAGCATGCAGTGAAGTTGTATCAGTTTTAACATTTCCAGCACCCTAGATGTAGATTAAAATAGGACACCATGAATCATTGACCTATTGTGCCCATAGCATATTTGGATTCCCAAAACTATTGTAGCCATTGAATAGCCCCAGACAAGCATTCCCTTGAGTGCCTTCCTGAGCGGAGTCCCTGTGGTAGCATCAGACAGCTTCGCACCGACTAGTATACTGAATGAACCGATTCCCCAGGCAATTAACAGAGGGTGAAGTATGCACAACTGAAGACTTTGAGCATGCAATGTATTTGTACATGTATATCAGCTGATTGCATCAGCTTCAACAATTCCAGTCCCCAAGACCCTGGATGTAGACTGAAACAGGACACCAAAACCGTTGCCCTATTGTGCCCATGGCATAACCGGATTCCCAAAACTATGCATATGGTGCATGGGGGAGGGTGTGGAGATGCTGGTATATATTGACAGGTATGTGAAGAGATTTTGGGTGGGGCTGTCAATATGATGCATTATGAGGAGGTATAATACTTAGGGTGCGCTGTGTACCAGTTTAGATATTGAACAATGTGGTATTGTATACATTCTAGATGTAGAGATGCTGTATTGCATATTTCATTTAGGGATATTGTGCAAAGGATGGTAAGTAGAGATATCATTTTAAAGGATTATAAGTAGCTTTATTTATCAGATATTGTAATGAGAACTAATGTATGAGCAAGGGTAAGTAGGGATAATGTCAAATATAATTAGGGTTTTTGCATGAGAAATAAGATAGGTATGTATATGGCCATGTTGGATTTAAGTGTGGACTTTGTGAGTGAGTAATGATAGAACTGAAGGGCTCAAGTACGTGTTTCAGAATTAGCTTACCATACTAGTAATGGGATTAGAAAATGTCTTGGATGAACGATATATAGTTGACGATAGATTCAGACCATGCAAGATGGTTCGTGTAATATTCAGAGGAGGAAAATCATTATAAGCAAGCTCAGTAAGTCAGAGCAGAATTTGTCATAGACACTTTGCAAAGAAATGGATATCATTAGTTGAAATGACTTATGAGGAGAGATATTGAAGATATCGGGAAGGTTATTAAGTGAAGAGAACTGATAGTCACAAGAATAATACTACATAGTAATCCAGTAGTGCCTGCATGCAACCCATGCTAAATATGGACATGCTCATGTTCTTTATGTAGGATCCACACACGCAAACATGTGCATGGAGAGGGAGTGTGCTTAAGGCCTACAATATATGCAACAATATAGTGTACTAAAAACCTATCATGCAGTGCTGCACAAGATGTCTATTTCATCTTACAGGAATAAGATGTGCTAAATAAGGACCATATTATGCACCTTTGATATATCATATTATCCTTTTGGGCTCATATTGCTGTGCTGTAAAACATCAAATTGCTTACAATAGTTTGTATGCAGGATCCTGTAGGACATACTGCTATGATAATTAAGGAAGAAAAGTTCTCAGTGCCTTTTAAAGTGTCAAATACGCCTCTTATTTTTAGCCCTTGGCATGGTATAAGCTTTCCCTACTGTAGCAGTGAATTTACCTACAGTTATAAGCAATAAGATTGGATTGCTGTTGTACGAGTTTGTAAATGCAGTTCTATTCTGGTAATACCTTGGACGGGTCTTTCATTAGTCGCAATGGCAATCATAATTGCCCTAAAGCTCATGTGCACAGTATTTGAAACATTAAGCTTGGATGATTTCTTATCTGCAATTATTCATATTTGCAATTGTTATTACCAACCTTTCCCATCAAACATTTCAATTAAGATGGAAAGGTCTCTATCCAACAAATTAATTTAATGAGCTACTCTTCAATTCTAGCATTCTTAATCCGAAACGCAAGGTAGAGATTTATTATTTATGTATTGTTTAATGTGTTGGTTTATAGAGCCCTGTCATGCTCCTATAACATTCTCCTGGATGTATTAGTGTAGTGTCTCGGTCTGATGAAACAGTAAAATGATGAACACAATCAACATATGAAGAGTTTGGTTCCCAAACGCAATAAGCGCCATCTTGAGAAATGCCATCAAACTATGGCTAAAGTATAAAGCATGGATTGGTAACTACAACCTTGAAACAGATTTTCATAAGAATTCAATTTTTTATGTCTTTAGGTTCTCTCTGTTGGGCAAATTATATCTAAAGCAACATAGTTACTACTATGGTGGCCTCACAGAAATTACTATATATGCTTCAATTCTGGAATGGATTAGATGAGCTTTATAATGAATCTCTTCATATAGGCTACAAAGAATTGAAGAATATAAGAGCAAGAAGCCTATTGTTCTTTACCAATATAAAACTGTATAAAAATCATTAAAATTCACCATGCTGTATATCATTATTATGGTGTACATTTCAACCAGTAACCAACTAATAACTTGTAGTCAAATAGACAGATCTAAAAGGAATAGGACATGTATATACGCTCAAGAAGCCACTGGTATATGGTACTGATATAGCAGTGCCAGCCGGGATGAGCGTGTGAGTGGTGCATTCCTTATTCATCTGCCCTATACAGCGGATGTGGTATCTACTTGGAAGAGTGCTATATCAGCTCATAGTAGGTGTGACATTTGCATAGGACACATTTTGGTGGGCAACAATGTTGGTCCGTGTCTTATTACTCAGCATTCATAGACAGATACAATAAAGCTGGTTGTAAATACTAATATTGCAAATGCGTTGAAATTCGAGGGGACTGGTTTGTACTTATCTTATTTGTTATTGAGGACCCATACTACAGATAATTATTTCGTACTTGACATCACATTTCTTTCCCAAGGAGGATGTTTTAACCACAATGACACATGCCTTCATCTACTGCCTTAGTGCTGACCTGAGCCTGAACAAATCTTTGGCCTACCTATATATACTTGGGGGCAAAATATTGTGTTAACAGTTTGGTCACGATGGCCGGGTACCATTTACTACTTAATAATAGTGTTGTATTACGGACCTCTCCACACGGATGGCTGCTGTGCATGTTGTTTAAAATTGGATGCTTTTTAAGAGAGGGAAACTTTTGCCTATTAATCATGGAGGCCTTATCTCATTCACAGAGCAGTAGGATTTAATGATATTTACAGGATGAAATAATATGTCGCTACCTTTAACAATAGTGACTTGTGCAACTGTGTGAATGTGTCAGGATAGTTTGACTAACTTTTGGAAAAGAGCCCCCATGTAGAGTCATCCTTGACCAGACATGTCTGTATATTGGTCGTTGGTCAATTTGTATAATTTTGAGATGATTATTCAGCATGCTGGTACTCACAGCCGCAATGGTCTGTGTTATTATACATAGGACAACAAGGCATACAGAATACCTGTATCTTAACCATAGAAGCTACCGCCGCCGTATTTGTGCCATAAATTTGGTTGTACGCCACTCCCAGGCCATGACAGTGGCATACAACATCTGAAAGTGGCGTACAGCATCTGAGAGTGGCGTAAAAAGTCTGAGAGTCTCGTACAAGGTCTGAGAGTGGCGTACAAGCCTCCTATAAATACTGCAGGCGGGAAGAGAATAAGTAGAATCACTTTAACAGAATCACTTTAACAAAATCTCTGCTATAATTTGACGTAATACTTCATTGAAAACAAAAAATAACCTAAGATGAAACATCTGATATAACTAGGCTCAGTCTGAAAATAAGCTTAGCATGTGAAAGTGTTTTTTTTGGAACGGTGAGCGAATTCATTATGACTGCATGAAATAGATCTCTCCCTAATTGATGGTTTCAAAAAAGGGAAAAAGAAGTTATATCAGTTTGTAAAAGCCTGCATGTAAAGCTGATGAATAACTACAGATATGTAATTAGACACAAATTGTGTGATTTTAGGACTTGGTATGTCTCATTTTGTCTGGTTTTATATATATATATATATATATATATATATATATATATATATATATGTACAGCTACACTCTACAATAACAACGAAGATTATTGACAAAGCAGCTAGAATGTATGTAAATTATACATGTATAGTAAAAACTGATGAAAGCTCAATCTTTCATCAGTCTTCTATGTAACTCTTTTCTACACTATGAAAAGGCAATTTAGATTAGCTTTACCAAAATGACAATTTCAACAAGTACAAAATATCAATAAAATACATGAAGCAGGTATTGTCATGCCCAGTCATTGTGTGACTTATTTCAATTTGGGCAGTTCGTCAGTCGGAACAATGTTAGTTCATCAGAAAGTGGATGTTTTTCCCTAGAGGAATCTGTCTGCCATAATTACACTATTTTGCAGCTGTCCGGTTAAATTTAAATGGTTTGCTGCCTAGTATGTGAAAACAATGATAATTTAGATTATCTGATTATTTTGTGCTGAATTCCTAGTGCTTTTCAGGAATCTAACCGCACTATGCATGGATTTCTAAATATCCAGGCAAAATTGCTTGGTTCTTTATGGATCTACTCCTTCTTCTCATTCATGATGTATTAACATTTTGAAATTCGAGACCATGTAAATGCAATCAATTAAGTAAGTGATTATGTTTCTGCAACCTCCTTGCCCAAATCTTTCACCAAGAGAAAACAATCCTGATGCCGAGGTAGCAGACAGAATAAAGTGATTTTCTTGATAGACACTTGGTAAGGATAGACAGCACCGGGAACCTCTGCTCAGATCGTATTTATATGCAATTTACTTTTCGACATATGGCTTCCCTGCATTCCTGGTCGAATCATTTTGTTGACATCTAAAAGATGTTTGATTTTCCACTAGTAAACATAGTGATGGCTTAGCCGGACAGATTCACTCCATAATCATGGCTTGTGCCATTCATTATTGCATGTGTACCAGCACTACATACATAGCAGGAGATCCCTAAAATATCCTGGTTCTCCCAGTTGTACCCTGCAGGGCCATCCAAGGGCATGCTCAGTAACACTCTTACAGTCTAAATGTTTACAGCATCCACCTAGGGCTGCTCACAGAACCATCCATCAGACCTGCTGCCCAGACCCTACAGACCGACTGATGGCTGCCACCAACTCCTGCTATACTACTTCTACTTGTAACACTACATGTGTGATCCAAGAAGACATGTCTGAATAACCTACAGAGAATAGAATTTGATTCAAACCTACCTTATCTGTGATTAGGGGCCTTTAGGGAGACTTTAGAAGGAGGTCTGGAAAAGAAATGAAACCATTATGACATGTTTAATATGTTTGTAACATGTATCTCCATGTGGTATGAATAACTTTTTATGTGTGAAGGTATTTCACTGTCAACTTGATATTCAATGATATGGATAATTTGGTGTTATAATATCTTGCTGTATCCCCAACCTAAGTGGAGTTCCTGTATCCAGGCAACATTGGATCATTATTTCTCCAGTGTGATTATCACATTCCCTTCATTACACCATGGGCATGTTGAACCAACAGAATCACTGAAAAAGCTCCTCCATTCTATCAGGTAACAGACTACTAAATTCCGACTATTTGTTGGAGCTGCCAATGATTTATGAATGAAGTTGACTGGCAGATGCAAAAAGGTTCTTGTTGCCTAGTTGATATTTCAAGAGCTCCCGGTGTATCTACTCTGTACACCATTAGATGTCCAGACTCCCCATCTAGGCTGCATGCTTACCTAGTTGGAGATATGCCATGTAATCAAGAAGTCAATTATAAAGGCCACACTCACAAAAGTATAATACTTTACAGGACAGTAAATCACAAGACTCATGGGAACTTAGGAATTATGTACACAACAAAGGATGTGCCATACAACCCTGCCTCCCATGTATCAGTCCGTCTATAGTGGTATGCTGGCTGAGTTGACGTAGTAATTGCTCAGGGACACTTGACCCTTTACTATTCTATACACATGCAGTTCCCAGTAACTAGGAACTGCTAGACATTGATTGTCTATCATTAAAATCCATAAGGAGAGCTGCCACAAGCCGTAAGGATTGAGTGCTAATTACATACAGTGGTGACTGTTTGATGGGGGTATTGAAATGTGAACTGGTCATTTATATGACAATCACCGGAAGCATACCCACTGAAGATATTGAATCAATATCCCCTACCATTGATACACAGTAGGCCACCATAGGGGTGTTATTTCCTATGGATACCAATTACACCATACAATGCTTAGTATACCATGCCATCCATGAACTGGTGTGACCCCAATATGTTTTGTTGGGCTTATTTATCCCTAACGCCAACCCCTAGTTTGTACTTTCTGGCCACTGCATCCTTCTCAGTCACTACACATCCTGACTTGTCTGACCTTTTGCCCTTCCTCACTCTTCTCTAGACCCTCTAGTAGATACAGCATCCTGAACTCCTATTTGCTATTCCTCACAATGCTGAAAGTGGCCCCAGACTCATCTTTATAGAATCAATGCCGATAGTAATTAGGACCTCCACACAGGACATTCCACTAATTACAACATCAGCTGATTAGGTCTCTCGTGAGGGAGAATAATCTTTCAGTAATCTCAAAGTGTCAAGTACTTTCTTTACATTTTCATGATTTATGCAGAAATGTACCCAAATGGTTGAAATCCTTTAACAGTATTGCAGTGGTTATTTTAACTAAAAAAGATGTGTGATGATTTAACCATAACATACTGAAAATAAAATTCGAGAATGCACCTTCAAATTCAGTGAACATGATGTTGTGCTCTTAATGGGGTGGGTGCTCATAAGATGCAGGATCTCCTGTTGTTGCACTTGAAAGCTAAGGTCCCGAGGTCTGTGTTCTTGATTATGGTTGTAAGTTTTTTCTATAAAACCCATAAAAAGATGTTTGGTTGAGCTTCCAAGATAACCCTCAGGCGGGGATCATTTAAGCCTAATCACAGTTGGTTTAGTTTTCCTCTGACCAGAAGCAATTTTTTCATTTTTAAATATTGATAGCTGAGAGTGCTATGAAATCACTTGATCAGAGTAGCAGTCAAACTTATATTTTTATATTAACCCAACCAAGCATCATTCTCAAATTCAGGATGAATAGACTTTTAAGAATTACGAAGAGGTATGTTCTGATGAATACTGAAGAATATTTCTGGTCCGGAAATAGTTTTCAGAGAAACAGCTACCAGTCATGCAATCCTGGTCTAACCATTATTATGTTCAGTAAGCAAAGTATTCGTGAAAGATCAAACTCTCCTGCCTTACCTGTGTTCAATATAAACCTCAGGCACCAATGGGGAATAGCAGATCTTTATCTCAAACAGTAATGCCCTGCTTTGCTGCTGCATATTGTCAAACTTGTCAAAAAAGTGGCATTTTGCCAAAGCAAAATTGATATTGGAGATTACACATGGTAGAACTGTGGTGAAGGACTGTGGATGTATTCTAGTTAGTCTCTTTTATTCATAGGTTAATTTTCTTTAGTCCATGTACACATATACTACAGCAGGTCAGCTGACTAACCTTCCTATACCCAGACATCATAGGGTCATTCATACTACAGTGTCATCATAATTCCTGCTTCACTACACTCTGGGGTTGTTTCTCCATCAATAGCTTATCTAACCAAAATGTCTGCTGCATTCCTACCGTTTTATCTGTTTATCGAACAAGAGTGGAAGCGACCAGCCTTCCGTTACTGGTAATATTGTCTGGGAATTCACATCCATCCAAGGTCATTATACCTTATAGCTGTAAGAGGTTAATTGACCATTAGCAATTATCCCATGTAGAGCTGACACAACTCGGTAATGAATGAGTGCTAATGCATACCTAATTAGATACAGTGGTGCTGGTGTGATTGGGAGTTACGATATGTACCAGACCACTAATATGGCAATCAGTTGTATCCTCCAAACTAAGAATAGCCCTGCTATACGGTATCTAGGTGAGCAAGTAGCTAGGGGAAAATGAGGATTTATTGAATAGGGACTATAATTGGACATTTTTATATCAAAATTGAACACAACTAGAAGACTGTATACAGTGTGTGTTCTACAGATCTCAACAATCATTCGTAGGACATATAATTATGGTAGCATAATTGAAGTAAACCATCTTCACATCAATATACGCAATAAAAGCAGTTTTGAGGGCAATGTGTCACTACTACTGTGGCTCCGATATCAATGGAAAGGTCTTCTATCAGAGAACTGCAAGACGTCTAGACTGACTATCACCATGTAAATAACACCTCAATATACAACGTTGTGTTTACCTTACCTAGGCTTGGTAATGGTTTCAATTCTAAGTTCCCTTAATGTTGTGCCCCATGTACTGTTGCCTCTGACCTCTGACATTCAACCTGAGCTCTTAACCTTTACATAAGAGACCTAGCCACCCACGCTGCCATTATTGTTAACTTTGGCAGAGACTTGAGTTAAACCTTATTATACTTTATTGCTTAACTGCATGAAATCCATGTTGTAGGTAAAGCTGTTATGTGTAGTTAGCTAGTGTGCTCTTGCTGTCTGAAATTGATTTCATCCGAATTAATAATATGCAAGAGGGGAAAGAATGGATGCCATCAGCATATATTTGCCTACATCAAACCATAGTTGAGTGCCTGCAGAGACAGGAGGGGGACTTGTGGTGTTAGGAGCTGGTGCCTGAGGCGTATTGATTCTGCTGTGTGTTATGTTTGTGGTGGGGGGTTGATGTATGTTCAGGGCGTTCTGTTGGGGGAAACTACTTCTGAGTAAAAGGTCTTATAGAATATCTATAGCATTGTTTAAGAGAGTTTGTCCGAATAAGTTTTCCCTCTATTTGATCAACACATTCCTGGTTCATTATCCCATATGTCCGTTTTCAGCTGTCAGAAATTATTCAAAGCATTTGGTTTGCCATTTGGCGGCAGTCACAAATAAATGCAATTTGTAAAATATAATTTTGTATCATAGCCAAATATAATAATTTACTTTCACATATTCTGGTAGTTTTAATCTTTGCAATTCTTAGTGCTTCTACGATTCTCATTTTTAAAAGTATGCTATGAGCTATCTGACCCTTCCAGTTGGCATAGTGAAGAAGGGAGAAAGATTCTGTAGGAAAAGTGAATTCATCATTGTAGCAGATACATAGTCAGAACAGAAACTGATGCCTTGGATAGGATAGTATGACAGGATATACAGCTTCCTCCCTCCCTGGTGTAATCAGGACTGATATTATCCCTGTTTGTTTACCATCAGAGGAGGTGATTCTAATTATAGCTCAGCCATGGAAGTGGTGGGTATTTAGGAACTATGACACATCTTCTAAAAGCATAATGGTAAATATTGGCCTATAGCCACATCTATATGCAGGTATAAGGATTCCCCATTAAAAGATCGCAGCTTGGTACAGCATGGCACCCATACTCCTATCATTATATAACTTATCTTGGAATACCCTCTGACTTTTTGGCTTAAATAAACCTTCTTGCATTATTAGAACAGAGGATGCTCCGATTCATTTCTGACATATTTTCTTACACAAATTGTGATTGATCCTTTAAAATTCCGAGTATTTGATGAGGGCAGAGGAGTCATTAAGGTTCATTTACCACCAACTGTACCCTATGCCAGTAAAAAAAGATACTTGTAAATATCACTGGGAGTACTCAGTTACTGAGCAACATAGAAACCAATCAACCAAAACATGAATATGCGATCAATATTCATTCAATAACAGCATCTCCATAAAATCTGTACCAAATACCACCAGGAGGTCCTGAGTTACCAAGCAATATAGAAACCAACCAGCCGGAAATATGATATCTGATCAATATTTGGTCGATCAGAGCATGGATGACAATGGTGCAATTTAGATTTGATATGCCAAAGTAAATAGCATAGTTTGTATAGTATGAAATGCTCTGTCTACCTACTCCAGGTTAATCACTACGTTTCCTGACAAATTAGACCTTTCAGTACTATTCACCCTTGTCTGCACCCTCAAGTAGCTACAAATCCCCAAGGCCCCTGGCAGAAAGAAATACAAGGACACAAAATGTAACAAGCATGGATAATGAGTACAATGATCAGAGCTGATAGTTGAACTAATATGTGGGTCAATTGCAGAACATTGGTAAATGACCCACAATAACTCAATGTCTATTGCTAATAAGATCAGTTTTGAAAAAGAGGGCAAAGCTTTTTGCACAGTGTGTCGTACAACATGTACTTATTAACCATATTTACCATGTACAAACTAACATTTGTGTACACTACTTTAGAATATCAATTGGAATACTGATAACTAATGATTTGAGACATGTTCAATGAACATATAATCCCTTAAAGTATTAAGGCTTGTTATCTCAGAATGTCATCCATTACATGTATGACCAGTCAAGTGGCCTCACCCTCCACTCACCTCAGACCTGTACTTAGGAATCAATGCAGGAGGAGTAGGGTAAGAGACCCAGGCGACTGGTGCACTGACATTGATACCTTATGGATAAACAGTCACTAAGTTATTGTATATCTGATATCCAAATCCAATTATTTACACTTTGCTGAAGTAGCACTAGTGTAAAGGTATGGTCATGGAGACTAACACTACGTCCATGTCTCTGATTACAGGCCGTATTGTGCATTAACAGGTGGAGCACTCGTGAGAGTGGCTCTATAGGCCTGAGTGGGCTGTAGGAGCTGACCTAATTTTAGACTTAATCTAATAACAAAAAGTAACCATTCTAACTGTATGGCTGTCTGTCTGTCTGTCAGGCTATTGGTCTCTCTCCATCTCTATCTCTGTATATCTCTCTTATGAGTTTCTATGGGATTTGTCTTTGTATGTCATTCATTATCTGGATAATGGGTTAAAATAGTTAAGTATTCATTACTTGCAATCATGATTAAATATGCAGAGCATCATGGTTCGGACATAAATGGATTTGTAGCGTGATCTTCTTATATAATATTCAATGTAGGCATTGATGTGGTTCTATAAGGAAGGCTACTTTGGACAGGCACAGGCATTGTATTGAGTGAAACCCACACTCAAAGTTTATGCTTCAGTTTTATTGTTATTTACCACTAAAACCGTTATCTTAAATGAATGTCTGTAATTACTGGGGTAATATTGCTGCTTAAACAACCAACTATGGTACATCAAATTTCTACTGAGATGACCAGGTCCCTAATTGTTTTATGAAAAGTGGGTCAATCAAAACAGACCTATGGATGTTAATATCTTATATTCAAAACTTGTAAGTCCAGGGGTAAGTATTTATGAACATTAAGTTACAGCCAGACAACATGATGAAATTACATTTTCTCAGTTAGGAAAGAAAACCGTGCACAGCTGATCAATACTACCTACGCTTGCTAAGCCTGGATGGCATTGGTGTGATTGTCTTCATGGTTAATTCAGTGTCAGTGGCAATGGTCATGTATAGATTTAGTGTAGATAGCTTCAGGTGTGATTAGAGTGGCTACACATAAATGTTACCACAGGGTAAATGGCAGGGAAGATAGAGTTGCAGATGCAGCAGAAATAGATGTTCATGAAACCTGATCTGTATAATGTGGCAGGGCTGGGGTGCTCTCCTGCCCTGGTGATGTTATATCAGGTTACCTGTGTGTAAATATAACTCAGATGTCAGTTCCTGTTAGTGCTGAGCAGAGTATGATATGGGCCTCCAGGTATCAACAAATATCCTTTGATGGACTTTGTGTAGACTCAAAGTCTAGTATGTCTATATATATCTATGAAGGAGTACTTTCAAAGTATATTTTTGGATAAGTTTCACAGACCTAGGCTTTGCAGGTTCTCAGCATGCTCATAGCTTTGCAGGCTTCCAAGAGTAATAAACTAAATTGAACCTATTTATGGTCACAGTAGCTTATTAAAATGAACCAATTTCACTAGCCTCAGTAGTATACCAAAGTAAACTCATTCCACTGGCCAGGGTAATATACTAAAATAAACCAATTCCTCTGGCCACAGTAATATGCTACAATGCACCTAATCCCCTGACCACAGTGGTATGGTTACATGTACCAATTACCCAGTCCCCTAAATTAATCTAAAATGAACCCCGAGGCAATCGAGAAACTGGAAAGAATACACAGTTGAACACTTTGAGCATGCAATGCAATCATGCATGTATAACTCAAACTACCTTAAACATTTCTTTTTTGAGAAAGAAAACAATTGTTTAACAGTCCTGAATGAGGTCAGCTGATTACTTCATGGTTACCATGTCTAGCACTTGATACCCTAGATGTGACTTGCACATGGATTGAAACAGGACACCCTTGGTTTACAATAAATCATTGAGCTATCATGCAAATGGTATGACGGCATTTTCAAAACCGTTGTAGCCTTTGAATAGCCCAGGACAAACCTTCCCCTGAGTACCTCCCTGACCGGCCCCCTGGTGGTGACTACTGACATCCCCTAACAGCTGGTAGCAGGCCCTGGGGCAGGGGTTACGTGCATCCATCTGGTCTGGGAATCTAATAGCCCGTGGAGTGGTGCACACTGCCTACTCCCATATCCTGGGAAATAGCGTTACTGAAGCCAGAAGTGTCACGTTTCCAGCAATGGATGCACAATGTGAGTGGGTGTTGAGATGTCTTGTACATATACATGGGGAGGTATGTGTTCATGGTTTTGGGCTACTGCTGTACAAAGATTCATTTTTCTAGGTGTTTTGTAAATAGGTTTACTTCTGATGATACAGGGATTGTGATATTATATGACGGATAGGAAGTAGGAGCATTGGCATTGACATTGGTATTTTAAGCGATTAAAGCGGGATGTAATAATACTGCCAGTGGACTAAATATTTTGGAACTGAACATCAAGTGGTAATGCTTAATCATTAGATCTGGGGGTGATTTCAGAAGGTTGTTGAGGGGTGCAAGTTGAGGAACAGTGTAAATAGTAAATAGAGCATACTGTCGGACATGATGCAACACATATTATATGTAGACAAGGTTGATCATAGATATTCAAGTTGACTGGCAGTTCTATAAGAGGCCAGGAATAAGGATCAAGAATTACTATGAGTGGGGAAGGAAAAAATTATTGCATCTGAGTACCATGTTGATGTATAAATAAGCGGATATATCCACAAAGAGAGATATTTGATACACCGGGCAGGCGTCTTACCAAAGAAGAAGAAGCTTCATAAAATCTGTGTTGTACATGCAATCATTGTAGGCTGAATATGGTCATGTTCAAGCTCTTTATGTAGCATCCTCATGCTTCTACTCATACATAATATGAACCTAACAGAGGTAAAACAGCAATATCTACCTATGCTGCAGTACTGCACCTGAAGTCAAGTAGGGCTTTTTGTCACAGAAAAAGCACAGTGCCACCCTTTATACAGAGAATGTGTACCTTTCATCTTTTACTAATGATGTCTCTGGGTCCTGTATTGCTGTGCTAGCATGTGGGGGGGGGGGGGGAGACTTTGTTGTATTGACAGTTGAGCCATTTCAATCACATTCATAGTTCTGTTTCAACCCACTCTGGCCATTTTGAATAATGCAATGATACTCATTAGGACAAGTTGTGCTTTAGACATCTCTAGAATGGATTGGAGAGAGAAACCTGGTTAATGCATTTCCATCCTTCCTGTTGGATTCTTAACCAGGTTTAAACAAAATTAGATTCCAGCTGCATGAAATTATAATAACTTGAAGGAGTCGTCGATCAGCAACCTTTCTAATAGCAATCATGCATGTTCCATAGCTTGTTGAATCATTAAGCTAGTAGGATGTGCCAAATGCATTCTCCTCTACTATTGCCAACCTCCTTTAACTGCACTTTAAGAACAGGTTACAGTTATTCAAATGTCTCTATATTTAGTCATAAACGTTTGTGATACTATAATGATCATGTATCATGATGTCTATTTCCCTCCCCGTATCATTTAAATCATTTAAAGTATTCTCTATATCCTCTCCTAGTTATATTCAGTTCTGGCATTGTAATTCCCTTTTGCCATCCTTAGTCAGGATATCAAGGTTTTGAATTTCTCAGCTCAAACTGTTCTGCCCTGTTGCACATACAATCGCCCACTGTGTATAGTTGATGTATTGTGCCCATGGCAGAACTTCATTCCCTTAAGTGTTGTTGCTGTTAAATAACCCCAGACAGGTTTCCCCCAGAGTACCTCCCTGAGCAGCTCACTGTGGCAACAACTAGTACACTGAAATAAACCTATTCCCCAGGCAATCAACACAGGGGGAAGTATACACAACTTAACACTTTAAGCATGCTAGGTTGTTGTACATGTATATCAGCTCATTGCATCAGGGCCACTGTTTCTTGCGCTGGATGTAGATTGTACCTAGACTGAAACAGAACACAATCAATCGTTGACCTATTGTGGCCATGGCATAACTGGATTCCCAAAACTGTTGTTGCCATTGAATAGCCCCAGACAAGCTTTCCCCTGAGTGACTTCCTGAGCAGCGACCCTGTGGCAGCAACTGACATCTTGACGACAATTATCACACTGAATTAACGGATTTCTCAGGCAATTACCAGAGGGTGTAGTATTCACAACTTAACATGTTAAGCATGCAGTGAAGTTGTATATGTATATCAGCCGATTGTATCAGTTTTAACATTTCCAGCACCCTAGATGTAGATTGAAATAGGACACCATGAATTATTGACCTATTGTGCCCATAGCATAACTGGATTCCCAAAACTATTGTAGCCATTGAATAGCCCCAGACAAGCATTCCCTTGAGTGCCTTCCTGAGCGGTCCCTGTGGTAGCATCCGACAGCTTCGCACCGACTAGTATACTGAATGAACCGATTCCCAAGGCAATTAACAGAGGGTGAAGTATGCACAACTGAAGACTTTGAGCATGCAATGTATTTGTACATGTATATCAGCCGATTGCATCAGCTCCAGTCCCAGAAACAGGACAGGAGCAGAGCATCTGCGTGCTTATGGGCATATGGTGCATGGGGGAGGGTGTGGAGATGCTGGTACATATTGACAGGTATGTGTAGAGATTTTGGGTGGGGCTGTCAATATGATGCATTATGAGGAGGTATACTACTTAGGGTGCGCTATATACCAGTTTAGATATTGAACAATGTGGTATTGTATACATTCTAGATGTAGAGATGCTGTATTGCATATTTCATTCAGGGATATTGTGCAAAGGATGGTCAGTAGACTTTTAAAGGATTATAAGTAGCTTTATTTATCAGATATTGTAATGAGAAATATTGTATGAGCAAGGGTAAGTAGGGATAATATAAAATATAATTAGGGTTTTTGCATGAGAAATAAGATAGGTATGTATATGGCCATGTGGGATTTAAGTGTGGACTTTGTGAGTGAGTAATGATAGAACTGAAGGGCTCAAGTACGTGTTTGAGAATTAGCTTACCATACTAGTAATGGGATTAGAAAATGTCTTTGATGAACGATATATAGTTGACGATAGATTCAGACCAATCCTGCATGCAACCCATGCTAAATATGGACATGGTCATGTTCTTTATGTAGGATCAACACATGCAAACATGTGCATGGAGAGGGAGTGTGCTAAAGGCCTATAATATATGCTACAACATAGTGTACTAAAACCCTATCATGCAGTGCTGCACAAGATGTTTATTTTATCGTACAGGAATAAGATGTGCTTCTTTTCATAAGGACCATATTATATGCACCTTTGATATATTATATTATCCTTTCGGGCTCATATTGCTGTGCTGTAAAACAGCAAATTGCTTACAATAGTTTGTATGCAGGATCCTGTAGGACATACTGCTATGATAATTCAGGAAGATAAGTCCTCAGTGCCTTTTAAAGTGTCATATTTTAAGCAGCAAATATGCCTCTTATTTTTAGCCCTGGGCATGGTATAAGCTTTCCCTACTCTAGCAGTGAAATTACTGACAGTTATAAGGAATAAATGTAACTTGAACATCTCTAGTGAAAAGAGAAGCCTATTTAATGCAATTTTCCTCCTTTTAGATGGATGCATGCTTGCCCTTTATAACCAAGTTTGGATTGCTGCTGTACGAGTTTGTAAATGCAGTTCTATTTTGGTAATACCTTAGAGGGGTCTTTCATTAGTTGCAATGGCAATCATAATTGCCTCAAAGCTGATGTGCACAGTATTTGAAACACTAAGCTTGGATGATGTCTCATCTGCAATTATTCATATTTGCAGGTCTCTATCCCACAAATTAATTCATGAACTACTTTTCCATTTTAGCATTCTTTATCCAAAACGCAAGATAGAGATGGAGGGGCTTTGCCCCAATATTTTCATATTTTTGGTAACCTCAGCTTAGAATGAAAAGGGAGCAGGCTATTTACCCCTCAAAATGAAATGCCTGTCTTTAAATTGTTTAAGGTGTTGGTTTATAGGGCACTGTCATGCTCCTATAACATTCTCCTGGCTGTATTACTGTAGTGTGCCGGTCTAATGAAACAGTAAGACGATGAACACAAAAAACATATGAAGAGTTTGGTTTCCAAACGCCATAAGCGCCATCTTGAGAAATGCCATCAAACTATGGCAAAAGTACAGAGCATGGTTAGGTAACAGTAACCTTGAAACAGATTTCCATAAGATTTTCAATTATGGTAGCATTATAGAAATTACAATATATGTTTCAATGCTGGAATGCATTAGATGCGTTTTAGAATGAATCTCTTCATATATAGGCTACAAATAACTTAGGAAGATATTTGATTAGCAAGCCTTTTGATCATTACCAAAATAAACCTGTATAACAATGATTAAAATTCACCTTGCTGTATGTCATTGTTATCTTATACATTCCAACCAATTACCAACTAATAGTTTGTAATCAAATAGACAGAGCGTAAAGGAATAGGACATGTACCTGCTCAAGAAGCCACCAGTATATATGGTACTGATTTATATATAATGGTGTCTGCCAGGACGAGCGTGTGAGTGTCGCATGCCTTATTCATCTGCTCTATACAGCGGATGTGGTACCTACTTTGGTAGGTGCTATATCAGCTCATAGTAGTAACATTAGCATAGGACACATTTTGGTGGGCTACAATGTAGGTCCGTGTCTTATTACTCAGCAGTGGTGCTTACTACAGTATAGGTGTATACCACGATTGTCTCTGCCGCAACTTGTGAACCTAACATCACCAAATATTTTCTTATATTTTCTTATTACCTTAATCTACATCTCCCACAGATTAATTGAGTGTACTTTTTATCCTATTTTTTAACACATTCTTTACGTAATGTTTGCAATATGACAGATTATAAAAGCATCCTGTGTTTTATATTTGGGATGGAAGGAGTGTAGAGGTTAGCCTGTGTGCAAAAGGTCCTGTCTTACATGCCATTGCACTATAGCTCAGCCAGATGTCCCGTAATGGCACTACCCTATTGAAGAGATGACGACTGACCCGTTGGCTGTACTCTTCTCTCACCATAGTTCCCATTATTCAACCGTTATGCTGCATACTAGATATCCCAGAGTAGCTGTCCTAAGAAGATCAGAAGCTAATTAATATCAATACAGCAATACATGTATATTCATAGTCAGATACAATAAAGCTGGTTGTAGATACTAGTATTGGCAATGCGTTTAACTATAAGAGAATGTATTAGATTGTTGAAATTCGAGGTGACTGGTTTGTACTTATCCTATTAGTCATTCAGGGTCAACAATACTAATATTTCCAGCTTGACTTAACATTTCTTTCCCCAAGATCATGTTTTAACCACCATGACACACGCCTTCATCTGCTGCCCTAGTGCTGACCTGAGAAAACAGAGCTTTGCTCTAGGAACTATGCTTGAAGGCTAAATATTCTGTTAACAGTTTGGTCACGACGGCCGGGTACCATTTACAACTTTAAAATAAGCATTTTATTACAGACCTCTCCATACTGAAGGCAGCTGTGCATGTTGTTTAAAATTGGATGATTTTAACCTGAGGGAACCTATGGCCTATTTAGGGAGTGCTCATTTTTTAACAACAGGGGGGGGGCGGTGAGATTTCGCGCGGAGCGTGCGAAATTTTTTCACCCCCCCCCGCTAGAGGGGTCGAAATTTTTTAACCCCCCCCCCCCCGGCAGGCCGAAAATCGCGCGCGTTCGCGCCCCTTTGTAGCATAGTAACGCGCGGGCTTTTTCCCTCAAAACAGGTTGAATTTTTTTCACCCCCCCCCCAAGAGGGGTCTAAATTTTTTACCCCCCCCCGGTCAAGGGGTCCAAATTTTTTACCCCCCCCCCAAATCCACCACCCCCCCCCGTGTTGTTAAAAAATGAGCACTCCCTTATTATGGAGGCCTTGTCTCATTTACAGAGCACTAGGGCTTAATGATATTTACAGGATAAAATAAGGTGTTGCCACTTTAACAATACTGTGTGAGTGTGTCAGGATAGTGTGACTAACTTTTGGAAAAGGGCCCCCATGAAGAGTCATCTCTGACCTGACATGTCTGTCCATTGGTAGTTGGTCAGTTTGTATAATTTTGAGATGATCATTCAGCATGCTGACTAACTGATCATTCCCGATGTGGAGGGGTTGGGCCGTGGGATCACTGCCCGAGGCTGTAGGCCGAGGGCAGTGATCCTAGGCCTAAACCCGACACTGAGGGGGTGATCAGGGTTCTACCAAAGCAATTTTATGATAATTTATACCGTAATAATTTGAAAATAACCTTATATTGACACAAAATTCTGTCCCACCCAAACAAAAAAAGTCACTGGGCAGTGATCTGTCAGATCACCTGCCCAGTGCCTCGTTTTGGTTAACATAGGCGTCAATGGGATCACCCTGTCCAGCTGCCCACCGCTGTGGTAGAACCAGTATTCACAACCACCGTGGTCTGTTATATTCATCTTACCATAGCAATGTGTAGTCCAGTGCGTACAGTGAAATGTCTACCTACCTTAAAACCTCGCATATAATCCTAACTCCCGTATAAGCCGCACCCTGAGCCTGGGCTGATACTATAAGCCGCACCGCCGATCTGATAAGCCGCGGCTAGTACGCGAGGTTTTACAGTACCTCAATGTTAATCATCATATCCTGATATGTCACCCTCATCCGCCCCCTGTACACTGAAGAAGAAAACTAGACTCTTCTAAATGAGTGTCATAAAATGAATTAGTTTAAAGTTGTCTAACCTATCAGGTAACCATCCCGAAAAACCTGTCTCAAGACCCATCTCAGTGACAAGGAAGCAGGTCTTCTAGATGGAGGTGTCAGATAAAAGACCCACTTGGCACCTGCCAGCCTAAAACCCGACATTTGCTAGCTACAGATTCTATTTGTGCGCTGGCTATCTTTAACTTGTTCATTTTAAAACAGTCACTTACCATCTGGTGACTCTTTTTTAGTCTGCCATGAGTACCACCTTTGCAGAATCAATGTGGCATACATGAGCTTCCTAAGTCCTGCCTAACTGATTATGAACTATATGCATCAAGATAGGTATTTGAAACAAATTTCAAGATACATTACAACTACTTCTAGCGATAAACCCTGCGCATGTTAACTATGCGTACACTTTAGTGAGCACACATTGAGCTCCAATAGAGAGTACAGCCTGTAGTTAGATGGACAGGTGAGCTGCAGCCTGAGTAAGGCTAGTGTAAAGGTATGGTAATGGGCACTAACAACCGCCCTACATCTCTGATTACAGGGCGCTCTGGTCATTAGGGAGTCGAGCACCGGATAGAGTTCCTGTATGACCTGAGCAGGTCGTTAGAGCTGACCCAATTCATGAGCAATGTCACTATCTGGATATTAGATGTATGGGTTAATGCATTGACTCATGTGACTGGTATATGCTTAAACAAATCTTGATACAGAATAGATGCCTTTTTCCCTTGTCATAATTTGCCTCGCTGCTACAAAGAGTAACTTGGATAAACAGTAATAGTCATTCTGACTGTCTATCTGTCTCCATCTCTCTCATGTGATTCATTATACAGTACATCTGACATGAGTGGATGTGACTTGTGAGCCTCTAATACTATATTATATTAAATTCAGGCATCAATGGGATTCTATAAGAGAGCTACTTGAGATAACAAAGGGCATTATATTAAGTAAATAAGATATTTCAGTCACATAAGTTCCACTTAGCACGGATACCTCTATCTTGAATAAGAGCTTGTCCTTTACAAGCACTGGGGTTGGTGTTAATGGTTCTTAAACCGGTAAACAAGCCACTATGGTGCAGTGAATTGTAGCTGTAATGTACAGTAAATGCTACCCTGCTAGATTCCTAATTTTTCTCCAATGCCATGATTTACGGGTTAGTCAAAACAAATGTTCATACTGGAAACAAAAGGTAAAAATTTGTGAACTTTAAGTTCCAGCCAGATAGAAAAATTGCACTTGCTGACTTTGGAGAGATGAAAGAAAACCTTAAGCAGCTAATCCATACTACCTCCGCTTTAAAGCCTGGAAGGCATTGGGGTAAATGTCTTTATGGTCGATTTAGTGTCAGTTTCCCTAGTCATCTATAGATTCTGTGTAGATGCCTTTAGGTGTGATTTAGTGGTTGGAGGTATCAATATTGCCGCAGGGGGAGCAAATGATGCATTAAAAAGGAAAGGTTAACCCTTAAAGGACAGATGTTGCTAAATGATGACATTTGTTCTCATGATGCACCAATGCAGCCTGCGCAAGTAATTCACTGATGCTGCATTGGTGCATCATGCCGACCCGCTGTGAGTGTCTTAACCCCAATGGTTCGGCATGATGCTTGAATGCAGCACTGGCGAGTTACTCACTATGGCTGCATATATATGCATCATGATGACCAAGGGCTTGACAGTCGCGGATCCAGGATTGTCTAGAAGGGCGGGGGCCCAAACCTGGCCAACCCGGAGTCACTATGTGTTTCTTGCCATTGAAGCGCATTAGCTATACTAAGGGGGTCTAGGGGCATGCCCCCCAAGTACAGTTTGTTGATCTTGACTTGACATGGTGCATTCTCATGCATTTTAGGACATATTTCATGACTCCCTCCTCCTCCTCCTCCCATCAAGATCAGAGGCCCTATGAACAATACTCCAAAATCTCTTTATCTCTTTCCTTCTCATTTCTTTTCTCTTCTTCCTCTTCTTTTTTTTTGGAGGAAGGGGACAAGGCCCGTCTGGACCCCCCAATGACTTGATGCATCATGCCATCTTTAAAGGGTTAATCAATCTGGTTTGTATGATTTGGTAAGGCTGGAGCCTGTCATCCTCTGGTGATGTTTTATCAGGTAATCTGTGGGTAACTAGGATGTCAGTTCCTGTCAGTGTTAGACAGAGTTTGATATGGTCCTCCGGGTATTGACACATAGCATGTGACACATGTGCTTTAGGTCTTGTACTAGTCTGACGCGGTTAATGTATACATCTCTGAAAAAAAAAAAAAGTTAACTGTTCGATAAGTTTCATGGACTTTGGTTTTTGAAGGTTCCTAGCCTGAGATTTGGAAACTGTCGAGAGTAATAAACTAAATTGAACCTATTTCTGGCCCGAGTAGTTTATCAAATTGGACGAATTCCCCTGGCCACAGCAGTATACCAAAGTAAAGCAATTCCTCTGGCAACAGTAGTTTACTAAAATGCACCCATTCCCCTGGCAACAGTAGTAAGATTAAACGAAAGCAATTTGTCGGTCTATTGCCTTATTGTGCCCATGGCATAGGCTAACTGCATTCATCAAACTGTTGCTGTTGAATGGCCCCACACAAGCATTCCTTTAAACCCGCAGATCTTACTGCACGTCTAGTAACAGTCAGAGTGCAGTCGGGACAGGTACTCGGCTCTATATATAGGGGTGCTGGGCCTTTAAGTTTAAGTACCTGCCTGGACATCTTACTGGTGGTGACTACTGACAGCCCAGTAACAGCTGGTAGCAGACCCTGGGGCAGGGTTACATGCATCAATCTGGTCTGGGAATTCCCACACCTCCCTGAAAGGCGCCCTGGTGGTGATTACTTACATCCCGGTAACAGCTGGTAGCAGGCCCTAGGGTAGGGTTACATGCATTGATCTGGTCTATCTGCAGAGAGGTGCAGGCTGCCTAGCTGCATAGCCTGGGAAGTGGTGCTAGGGAAGTCAGGGGTGTCACATCATCAGCACGAGATCTCTATGCCTGGGGGAATATTAAGCAAAAACGTAACGGCAGTTGCATATGAGTGGCTTTATTCAACTCTTGTACGCCACAGGAAGCCACAAGCCATCAGCACTAGCATTATCACCCCTTGCCCCCTAAGGGTAAGGTCGGGGGCTACTACCTATGCCCCGGTAGGGGAGCAAACTGTGAAAGCTATACCTGGCTTGGCGCAGTGACACCTTTAGGGAGGGGGTCCATGTGATGGGTGAATGTCTATAGGACATTTTTGCGATGAATAATCGTGGATTCTGTTGGTTCTAGACATGCAAGACACAAAATGAAAACGGTTTTGTCATCCCAGTGGCATTGCGCATCCTTGCGAATGAGAATATTAACAAAACAATATTTTTTCAATTTCTCTGTGGTGATGCTACTTTTATGCCACAAATACGCCGTCGGTGGCTCCCATGCTTAAGGGATAGGCAAGTCATATGCTTTGTTGTTCTAGGTATAATAAAGTGTATGGGAGAGTGTGTTGAGATGGTGGTATATATATTAACAGGTTTGTATAGCAATTTGGGCAGGGTGTGTCAATATGGTTGTGTTTGGCTGCATTATGAGTATACTACGGCGTACTACTGAATGGTGAGGTGTATACCACGTTCAATGATGTAAAAGGTGCTATCACAGGCCATATCACACTTTAGCCCAGGAGAAAAACACGGATCCTGAAGCAATGAAACAGACACTAAGCCAATCGTGGAAAGTAGTGGTTTTGAGGAGCTTTTTCTTATAGAAAGAAGCTAGCGTCGCAGGGGTTAGTCATTCTAATCTTTTACTGAATAAACTTCCGTTCATTCCCTTATATATCATAACCTGATATGTCTATTGATGGGAGATTATTTATATCCCAGATAATGAAAGATTTTCAAAATCATGCAACTTCATGATTACATTTTTGTGCCTGGGGTTAGCTCATGAAGTAGGCTAAATATGGACATGTGTTTCTCTTTTATGTGGGATCCACACGCTCAAACATGTGCATGTTAGCAGAGTGCTGATTGGGACCTGTGGAGTATGCTACACTATTAGAAGCGTGTTTTTTCTTGGAAGGGAAGAGACCACATGTCTCTTTTTTTGAGACCATGTGAATGTATTCATACACAAAATCTATAAATGTGCTAGAATAGATAGCATTGTGTAAAGTAATTCCAACAGCATACCAAATTGCCATTACAGGGAAGTCCTCAGGCATGATGCCTTTTAAAATATAATTCCTGCAGGCAGTCAATTTGCCTCTCATTCCTAGCTGTGGGCATGGTAATAGGATTTCCCTACTCTATCAGTGAAAGTACTGACAGTTATAAGGAGTAAATGTGACTTTTCTAGATTGAAGAGGAAAGTGAAACCTGTTTAATGTAAATTTCTCCCCAGCAAGATGCATGCTTTCCCTTTGTAACCAAGATTGGAATGCTGTTGTACCAGTTTGTAAATGCAGTTCTATTTTTGTGATAACTTGGAGGGGTCTATTATCAGTCGCCTTAAGGTTTTCATCTCCCATATATATTCATGAGCTAATTTGATACTGGCATTCTAAATCCATTTTTACCATTTTTACACAAGGTATAGATAGAGGGAATGTCTATCGATATTTTTTTGTATTTGATCACTTCAGCTTAGAATGAAAAGGTAGCAGGTCCTTTAGCTGTCAGAATGCCACGCCTGTCAATCTATTCTTTAGTGTACAAAGACTTGAAAAGATTCTTTAGAAAAAGGTTGACCTAGCAAGCAAACCTTCAGCAACAGTATAAAGCTTGTTAAAAATAGCATAAAAAATGCACCATGCCATGTGCGTTCACTTTTCCAAGCCAACTGATTATTTATCATGCAGTTGGATAGACAGAGCCTTGAGGATGAGGACACAATGCCATATGTATGCTGAAGAAGCCACTGCATGGTATATATATGCTGCTGATTTATACATAGTGGTGCCAGCCGGGACGAGCGTGTGAGTGGTGCATGCCAGTAGTATAGTATGTATCGGAACGGGACTATAGTTAAGTACTGTTTATTACTCAATCGACATGCAGCCAATCAGAGGCCTCCATTTGGTCACGTGACCGGAAGTGACCTACTTAGGGGATTAGTGGTGACGTCACGTGACCTAGTTAGCCAATCAGAGGCCGCCATTGGGTCACGTGACCGGAAGTGACCTACTTAGGGGATTAGCGGTGCATTCTGGGTAACCCTGCAGCCAATCAGAGGCCTCCATTGGGTGACCGGAAGTGACCTACTTAGGGGATGGTGCATTCTGGGTAACCTACTGACCTACTTAGGGGACCGGAAGTGACGTCACATGACCTAATGGCCAACCGGAAGTGACCTCATTGAGGATCACGTGACCGGAAGTGACCTGATTGATCACGTGACCGGAAGAAGAAGAAGAAGAAGAAGAAGAAGAAGAAGAAGTGACGTCACGCGACTTAATGAAGAGATGAGCGTCTTTAAGGGGTCACGGGCTTTAAAATGTGATATCTTTTTTTTTTTGGAGGAGGAGGCGAGTCTCTTATTTTTTTTTGGTAAACTAATAAAAAACACCACGATATAAGTTTTTTTTTCATTTTTTATTGTTTTACGAGCGACTGGAAGTGACTTATTGAACTAGTTAGAAGCGTTCTTTAGAGTGTATAAGGGGGAAGGAGGGGAAGGAGGGGAGGGGAGGGGGGGAGGGGGGCCCTTTTAACATGCATGGGGAGGGGGGCGCTTTTAGGATGCATGGGGCGAGTGGGGGAGGGGGGGAGGGGGGGGAGGGGGGCACTCTAGGGGGGGGCACTCTAAGGGGCGCGTTTGTCTCTTTTAAGAAAGAAAAAGATTTTCAATCGAGAGACACGCTTCTTCCTCTCGAGAGGAAGAAGCGTGTCTCTTCGTGTTTTTTTTTTGTTTATCACGTGCTGCGATGAGGTGATCAGCTGCGACTGGAGGAAGTGACACTTTAAGAGATCGCGCGTCTTAATTGTTATGATATATATATTTTTTTTTTTTTTTTTTTTTTTTTTTTTACTTACTAATAAAGAAGACGTATGAAAATAAAACACAACAATTCACATGTCCGTCGTTCTCGTTGTTTCTTGCTTGATAAAGTCAAGTAATATCGCGATGCCGAGGCCAAACTTTCCCATGTCCTCAGTCAACACTCGAAGGAGTTCAAAAGGCGTACCGCCGGCGCCGTCAGCTTCATCTTGCCACATTTTCAACACTCGGAAGGCCCACTCAGCGGGACTTCCTCCGTATTCGCATTCTTCAGCGATCTTATCTAACCTCTCAGGCGACAATTTTAAATGGTCCCCCACCTCTTTCCACCTGCTACCCAGACGTCTGCCGAGGGTGCCCAAGTGCTTATGCATCGCGCGCGAGTCGGGGTTTTCGAAATCCAACCCCTGTCTGTGGAGAAGGGCCATCCACTGAGCCAACAGTTCCATGCGTCTAATGCGGGTGAAGACGCGACCGAGCTCGCCCCATCTATGACGATGCGGGGTTTCACCCCACCACACTCGGAACATCGCCGTACACAGCTCCTCCGGTGTCTTGACACTGCGCTCTACTAGAGCATCCATACGGGCGGCGCTGACTTTTAAGCTACTGCCCAACTCTCTCCAACAGCCGCTCAACTCTTTACCTAGTTGACGAAGCAAGGCGTCGCTATAGGCTAACCGCCGCTGTCCTACCTGTCGGGTCTCCCCATCATCGGTCTGCTGCCTCGCGCCGCGTCTCACGTCGTCAAGCCGCATTAACTTTTTTTCAGGCGCACCGGGCGGTGAAGGCGAGCTTGAAAGTGGAATAGCTTGAGCCATCTCGTCTCGTCTTGGCGGCGGCGGCAGCGGCGGCGGCGGCGGCGGCGGCGGTGGCGGCGGTGGTGGTGGTGGCGGTGGTGGTGGTAGTAGCCGTTACTGGGGTCAGAGGCGATATGTTTTTTTTCCAACAGAAATGAGAGCTTTTTATACAGAGGGAGTTTAATCCCATTTCCAACAGCGCTCCAGCTGTCTAGCGCCCTGTCCGCATGACGCTTTTTCAGCCGCTCCGCTCCTTAAGAGCTTAGATGACGAGGGGGTGTGGCATCGCTATCCGTGGAGACCAGCTGAAAACGGTGTTTTTTCCTCACTCATAGCCTTAATACCTCCTACCCCCTACCCGAGGACGTCTCCCTCCCTCTGACATTCATTGTAACAAACGTCAGAGGTCAGGTGAAAATCGGATTTTTTTTCATGCACAGCCTTAGGCAGCTGTCACCCCTCCCTATTGAACTAGCCGGCCGCCCGCCCGCCTGGCCGGCCCGGTCTACTCACCACGGCAGGAGGTGGCGATTTTTGTCTTACACTTAAGTCGCTCACCACATGCACACGCCTCTACTCACAGACAGACACGTTCGTCTTAGGGGGGTCCTGCTTCACGCCACACGCCTCCTGTAGTTTTTTTTTGTATACACACTGTAAGCTCATCACCGTTACCGTTAATCCTTTATACAGCTAACGCGCGCTGAATGGCTGAACAGGGTGGTAAGCGGCTTAGCTCACCACAGTGGATCCCTCAAAAAGGGATCCAGCTGAAAACGTCATACCTTATGTCTTTGTGAATGGCCGCCGCCGGTCAGTCGACGGCAGGCAGCAACCGCTTAACCCTTTATACAGCTAATGCGCGTTGAATTGCTGAACAGGGTGGTAAGCGGCTTAGCTCATCATCACAGTCGATCTCTCAAAAGAGGGGGGGGGGAAAGGGATCCAGCTGAAAACGTCATGCCTTATGTCTTTTTGTTTCTCTTTGTGAATGGCCGCCGGCCAGCCGGCGGCAGCTGAACAGGGTCGGTAAGTAGCTTAGCTCTAGAAGCGAGAAGGCGTATATAAGGGGCTTGGAAACCTCCATTCACTCACTCATTCTTTTTTGCTGCTCTCTACAGTCACCACCATGAGCAAAAGACAACAGCTAGCGGCGTTCAAGAACAAGAAGACTACGCGGAACAGCGTTCGTTTAGCGTCAGTGCCTGCTCTTGCTACTGAACATGAGACTACCGCCGCAGCCGGTTGGTCTTATCACCCTCCTGCTGTAGCGAGCGCTCGCGGCAGTAGTAGTAGTAGTAGTAGCAGTAGCACTAGTAGTAGCAGTAGTAGTAGTAGTGGTAGTAGTACTAGTAGTACTACTGGTAGCAGTCGTCGTGCTAGCGACGTTGTTACACTCGCGACGGTACACGTTGCTGCTAAGCGCGCTGCCGCTGCTACCGCCGTCCCGCCTGCCGCTGCTGCTGCTGCTGCTGCTGCTGCTGCGCCTGCTACTGCTGCGCTTGCTACGGCTGCGCCTGCTGAGGCTGCTGCTGCGCCTGCTACTGTTGCGTCTGCTGCGGCTGCGCCTGCTGCGGCTGCTTCTGCTGCACCTGCTGCTACTGCTACTACTACTGACGACAACGCTCCTGGCACAGCGCAGTACTGGCAACCGGGTTTTTACCTCCCCACTACTGTTGATGACTTTGATGACCTGCCGCACGTTGCACAGCCCCTCTCCTCCACCACTACATCGACGGACGCCCTCGACGCCGCTCGCGCTGAGAGTTACAGCTATTCGGACACTCAGCCCCTGAACCGAGAAGAAGAGGAGGAGGAGGAGCAGCAACAGGGTGAGACAGAGAACGACGCTGACGACGAGGCGTACGAAGAACCCGAAGGGCAAGGGGTGAGCGGTACGTTTTTCGGCTTCCCTCTTCGACCTTTCGACCTCACTTCCTCCACTGCTAGCGCCCCCCCGTCCGGTCCGTGGCGACTGCCCTCACCGCCACCTTACGAGGGCGGCGGCGGCGCTTCATCTTCTACCGCTACACACAGCACGGACGGCGTGTGGCTGCGCTGTTCCAACAACGAGACCTCCGATACCACCAGCGCTGACGCTGCTCCTGCTATCGGTTCTGCTGCTGATTCAGCTCACGCTGATGGTGTTACTCATCCTGCGGGTGTGAAACGTTCTAAGGTGAGTTCCAGAACAACAAGGCCCACTAAGAAGAGAAAAATACAAGAAAAAGAAGGAGATGGACGAGAAGAAGCAGAGAAAACACTCGGGTTAGAGTTCTGCTTAGACGGAGCTTTGACGCTGGAGATCTGGGAGGACGTGGCTAGACTGTCTAGGAGGCCGCGCTACACAAAAGACGGCCAGGTGAAAGAGGCGTCTCTGACCAGAAGCAAGCGAGTGCACTTCACGGCCGACGCGCTGCGCGAGCTCATAGCACGCATCGCCGATATCCGCGCAGTGGTGCGCATACGCGACACAGCGGCCGCGCAAGGAAAACCTAATCACACCCCCTGGTTCGCAGTGCTGGATGAGGCGGGCGAAGTGTACGCAGCTGTGAGCTACTACAGCGGTAAGAACCTCGTCCACGTGCGCAAGTACGAAGGTCCTGACAAAAAACCCACACAGCAGGGGGTGACGCTGTCCGCCAGAGCGCTCAAAGAGTTGGATGACAAAACAGAGATCATTCTGAAATATCTCGGCATAGATTCGGAATGAGAGACGCTCAATGCTCACGCGCGCACACACACACACAGCGTTTGACGTACGCTGTATGAGACAGACAGACAGACAGACGGATACACAGACAGCAGACAGAAAGATAGTTACATAGACGACAGATTGATAGATGGCTAGATAGATAGATAGATAGTTAGACGGCTAAGTAGTTGGTAACCGAGTGAAAAAAAACATGACACAGTACGTATGCGAAAAGTGTTTCAAAATGTTTAAAAGAGCGTACAACCACGAGAGACACGTAGAAAATTGTAGAGTAGTAGCTAAGTTTTGCCCTCTATGCGGCGAAGGGGATTGCCGAAAGAGCGCTTGTCGACGCGAATCTCTGGACGGGGTGACCGTCCCTCCGCGCATATGTGCTGTACCGAACGGGGAGGAAACGTTCACGGCGAATTGGCCTGCGATACAAACGGGCGTCAGGATGCACGGGACTCGCGTGAGTGTAACAAACTTCAGGCTACCAACCGGCGAGTTGAGTGACGCTGTAGATACTATGCGTCGCATTCACTTGACACAAAGATTCAGATACAAAGTGGGTTTCTCGGTAGGCTTACTGTTACAACACAGAGAAGACAAGAGCAAACTGCGCTACTTCCACGCCTCCCAGAACAACACAACTCTCATACAACCGCTCCCTACTGTAACTAATTCAGAAACTTTGGAAGAGCTCCTCTCAAAGATGCAAAACACCGTCGCTTGCGAGGAGGTACGGAAACTTTGCGACGCTGACACCAAGTGGCACGTTCTTTTTCCTACCAATTTGAACATCTGCGTTTACATGGGACCGGGGGAATTCCCCATAGGCGGTAGGATCACGCAGGCCGGTCGAGTTGGAAAGAGAAGCGGCGTGTTAGATTTTCCCAACAAGGACAACCTCTGCATCTTCCGCTGCATCTCCTTTCACTTATACAACACCAGCAAGCGCGCTTCAGATTTGTTACGTCAGTTCTGTCCCGCTGCCACACCTGAATCCTTTCCGGGTCTGAACATCCGCGACTTACCCGCGTTAGAGAACTTGTTTGACGTACAAATAGCGGTTTACACCGCGTCGCGTCAAGTGCCGGGGCGGAAGTTGAGAAGACGCGTTACTCTGATCAGACCGCCTTCCAGAACTGTGGCCGCCCGAGGTAAAGTCAACCTACACCTGACGGCGAAAGGCGGTTTGCACGTCTCTCTCGTCACGGACTTCAACGCGTACGCGGGCATATACGAATGTTGCAAGTGTAAGGCGGCGTTCACCACCGAGTTCTTGCTGAAGAGACACAGGAACCAGCTTTCCTCTTGCCGACAAGTCAAGTTGCGCTACGTAGGTGGCATCTACCAAAATTCGAGAACGATTTTCGAAGCGCTAGCAGACTTCTCCATTTTTCCCCCCGACGGACATTCCGGAATCTACCCTTACAAGATCGCCTTCGATTTCGAGGCTTTCTTCAGACCGTGCAAAGAACCGTCGACGGAGCACGTGTCCCTGCTGTGGGATCACGTCCCTTTGTCGGCTAGCGTCGCATCCGACTTTCCGGGGTGGGAGGGGCCCGTCTGCTTCGTCAGAGCGTCCGACGCAGATTCCGACCCCTTGTTGGACCGAGTTTTAAATCACATAAACGAGAACGCCAAAGCGATCGGGGAAGCTGTGCTAGAACTTTACCGACCGACGTTAGCGAAGTTAGATGCGGCGATAGGTGAAGCTCTCCTGCTGGAGGAGGCGACGTTCACCACCCCTTCTCCAGGCGGCTTCGCTGCGGCTCAGACCAGACACCCGTTAGTTCAACTGAAGAAGCGTCTTCTGAGATACATCCGTCAAGCTCCAGTGGTGGGCTTCAACTCGGGGCGTTACGACTTGAACCTGATCAAAATACGCCTTCACTCGTTCTTCGCCTCCGGAGACCGAAGAAACCAAGAATTCAGCGTCATAAAGAGAAGCAATCAATACTTGGCGGTTTACACACAGCACACGGTTTTCTTGGACGTAGTCAACTATTTGGCACCCGGTTACAACTACGCGACCTATTTGCGAGCTTTCACCAGGAACGAAGAGAAAGGTCACTTTCCTTACGAATGGATGACGTCTACCAGGAAACTGGCAAACAGAACGCTGCCGCCGAGATCGGCTTTCGACAGCGAGCTGACGGGCGTCAAAATGTCCGAATCCGACTACGCCGCATGTCAGAAAGTTTGGTCCGACGAGAAGATGCAAACTATGGAAGACTACTTGATCCACTACAACAACAAAGACGTGAAACCTTTCATAGAAGCTCTGAAAAATCACGCTAAATTTTTCCAAGATCGCGGCATCGACATGTTGAAAGACGGAGTTTCTCTCGCCGGTTTGACTTTACGCTTCCTCTTCCAAAACCTAGAAGACGCGTTCACAACGTTTCCCCAGTTCGACGCCGTCCTCCACGCTCTGATCAAAGAGAATCTAGTCGGCGGTCCTTCCATCATCTTCCATAGATTTCACGAGAAGGGCACCACGCGGATAAGGGAGCACAAGTACGGCGAAGAAGCGAGACCGTGCCAACACATCCTAGGACTAGACGCTAACTCACTGTACTTGCGCTGCATGAGCGAAGCGCACTGCACGGGCTATTACGCGGTGAGACGGCCCGAGACCGAGTTCAAGCCCGAAATCAGGCAAAGAAACTCTCACAGCGCTTTGGAGTGGTTACGCTTCGTAGAGCACGACCGCGACGTGAAACTGCGCCACGCTCTGAACGGCGGCGAGATGGCGGTAGGCTGTCGGAGAATTCGCGTGGACGGATTTCACGCGGCCTCTAATACGGTTTTCCAGTTTCACGGGTGTTGGTTCCACGCTCACGAGTGCATACCGTCGCACCGATATCAGTGCGCTTCACTGAGAGAGGAGAGACGCGACAGAACGACCAGAGTAAGCGCTTACTTGAAAGCGTTAGGTTACAAGCTGGTCGTCGTGTGGGAGTGCGAATGGCGAGAGATGAAGCGTCGAGATGAGCGGGTCAAGGCCTCCCAACAACGCTGGAAGGTTGACGCTTTGAAAGTGTCTCGAAACGCGATGAGCGAGAGCGACATCCTTTCCGCTGTGAAAGAGGAGAAAATGTTCGGTTTAGTTCAAGTGGACATCACTACGCCGCCTCACCTACGAGAGTACTTCGAAGAAATGACCCCCGTTTTCAAGAACGCGACCGTTTCAAAATCGGACATAGGCCCTCACATGTCAGACTTTGCGCAGGAAGAAAAGCTGTTGAACACGCCTCAGAGATGTCTGATAGGGAGTTACCACGGAAAAAATATTCTCTTGGGAACGCCGCTTCTCAAGTGGTATTTAGAGCACGGTTTGATAGTCACCAAAGTGCAGCTGGTGGTAGAATACCTACCTAAACGCTCCTTTGCCGGTTTCGCGGACGAAGTGACGGCGGCGCGAAGACGTGGCGACGTGAACGAGAACGAGAAAATTCTGTCAGACTGTTACAAGTTAATGGGAAACGCTACGTACGGTAAAACAATCTGCAACAAAGAAAAACACACGGCGGTGAGATACACTGACAGTCGGAAGTTCGAACTATTGGCCAATTCGTGGCGCTTCAAAAAGGCGTCCGAGTTGACTTCCGATCTGTTTGAAGTCGAACTACAACCGAAAACGGTCAAGAACAACCTCCCTATTCAGATAGGGTTCATGGTATACCAGTACGCGAAGTTGAAAATGTTAGAGTTCACATACGACTTCTTGGATAGATTCGTCGATCGGCGCGATTATGCCCTTTGTCAAATGGACACCGACAGTCTTTACATGGCTCTCAGCGGTGCCACGTTGGATGACCTAGTGAAACCTCGCCTGAGAGAGACGTACTTCAGAGAGAAACGAAAGTGGCTTCCGACAGCGGTGTGCGACGAGCACTTAGAGCTTTTCGTGAAGACAAAAACGGAAAGAGTGCGAGAATGGTGTGCGCCGCCCGGCGGATGTTGTGAGAGACGGTACCTTCACGATCTGAGAACTTCGGGGCTCATGAAAGCGGAGTGGGAAGGTGACGGGATCCTAAGTCTCAACCCTAAGACTTACATTTGCTACGATCGAGTCAGCGACACCGGTGAAAGAAAATCCAAAAAATGGAGTGCAAAAGGCGTACAGAAGAAACAAAACCCCCAGGAACCAGACGCCTTCTTGGATGTTCTTCGCCAACGAAAAACTCTCATTGCTGTAAATAGAAATTTCAAAGTGGTGCGAAACAAAATGGTCACCTACACCATAGAGAAAGACGGCGTGCGCTACTTGTATTATAAGCGTCGCGTGCATTCTGACGGTGTGACAACGAGTCCTTTAGAGATATGAAAAAAAAAAAAAAAAAAAAAATAAGCGTGTGCATCTTTTTAAAAAATAGAGTGTTTATCAAGATTGAAAAAAAAATAAATAAAAAAAAATTAAAAGAAAATATTGTTGTGTTTTTATTATCATACGGCTTCTTTTACTAGTAAGTCGCGCAGTCTCTTAAAGCGTCACTCATGTGACGACGTCGCTTCCAGTCACGGGATCCTAAACAAAAAAAAAAAACTTCTTCTTCTTCCGGTCACGTGATCAATCAGGTCGCTTCCGGTTGGCCATTAAGTCGTGTGACGTCACTTCCGGTCACGTGACTCATCAGGTCACTTCCGATCACGTGATCCTAAAATAGGTCATATGACGTCACTTCCGGTCCCCTAAGTAGGTCAGTAGGTTACCCAGAATGCACCATCCCCTAAGTAGGTCACTTCCGGTCACCCAATGGAGGCCTCTGATTGGCTGCAGGGTTACCCAGAATGCACCGCTAATCCCCTAAGTAGGTCACTTCCGGTCACGTGACCAAATGGAGGCCTCTGATTGGCTAACTAGGTCACGTGACGTCACCACTAATCCCCTAAGTAGGTCACTTCCGGTCACGTGACCAAATGGAGGCCTCTGATTGGCTGCATGTCGATTGAGTAATAAACAGTACTTAACTATAGTCCCGTTCCGATACATACTATACTACTCATGCCTTATTCATCTGCCCTATACAGCGGATGTGGTACCTACTTGGAAAAGTGCTATATCAGCTTATAGTAGGTGTAACAGTAGTATAGGACACATCCTTGTATACTACAAATGTCAATGCTTCAGCTAGTCAACTAAACATTAACCAGCAACGTGTTTACTGAAGTCTATTTCTCACAAGGATAAAGTTAGGCTAAGATCTAATACCCTTATTTCAACTAATTCTGCATGTCATGTCGGCAATATGACATTTTATAAAAGTGTCCTGTGTGTTCCTGTTGACGTGTGTGTGTGTGCGTGTGTGTGTGTGTATGTGTGCTTGGGATGGGGGCTAGAGGTTGGCCTGTACAAAAGGTCCCATCCTAGCTTACATGCTATTGCACTATAGATCAGACAGATGACACGTAATGGCAGTTACCCTATTGGAGAGATAACAATCGACCTGTCAGCTGCACTCTCCTCTCACCATAGTTCCCACAATTCAGCTACTATGCTGCATCCTAGATATCCCATGACTGATCTTGCAATTGCATTATATGTTGTTAAGCCTGACAGTTCTGCAAATAATTGATGCAAGTATTGAACACTTTTCTGCAAGTTCAGGTGACTGATCAACACTATTCTAACTAGTCATTGTGGGGAATTTCTATTTCTCTCCCCCAGATTGTGTACACTGATATAACATCCTCCACACAGGTCTAGATCTACCGCCGCACTAACTTTAACTAAAACACATCGTGGTCCTACAAAATATGCTTAAAGGGCTAAATTATCTGTCCTTAAAGTAAGGTTATAGCGACTACATATTCAAAGAATAGTATGGTATTACAGAGGTCTGCACACCTATGCCCGTTATCTACGCTGTTCAAAGTGGAATGATTTTTTTCCTGAGAGAAGCTATAGCCTATTAATTATAGAGGCACAGTTTAATTCTAAAAGCATTAGGAGCTAATGTAAATTCACAGGGGGGCATGGATGTGTTTGCCCCTTTAACAGTTTTATGTGTGGCTTATATAATAGTGTGGTTGTGTCAGGATAGTGTGACTAACTATTGGAAAAGGGCCCCCATAATGAGTCATCCTTGACCAGACATGTCCGTCCATTGGCCGTTGGTCGGTTTGTATAGTGTAAGGAAAGGACTATTGATATTCCCTCAGCCTGCACCGTACCAGAGAGGAAAATTCTGTAGACCTATGTACTCTAGCTGCTGCCGACAGCAATCCTAGACCTTCAAAGCAAATTTTTCTGGAGGATTCGATTTTGACATTTATACAAATTCTGTGCATATTTTGCACAGGCGCACCAGTATTTCAGCCCCCCCCCCCGCTGAGAGGGGTCAAGAAGGTATCTCCCCACCCCCTCCCAGATGTGTTCAAATTGATTGCATATGACTTCTATTAGGTCAATTAACACACATACTTTCTCTCTGATGAGAAGGGTCCAAATGCGTCTGGTCCCCCCCCCCAAATTTATCAACCCTGCCAAACCCCCACAGTGTACCCTGGATATTCTTGGCATTAACAGACTGAATGCCTGCATTGGCATGATAGTAAGGGAAAAGAGCTACATGTGTTGCATGTTACAATCCAGTGTAGAAGGAGAATAGAGCTACATGTGTCACATGGTACAACTCAATGTGGAAGGAGAATAGAGCATTGACTAACGCTCAGCACCATACATGACCGGGCGGCCGCGGGCCTGGATTACAGCATGGCACCACCATCCATTATAAAGGGATATAAAACCGGCGTGCACCCAACACCTACCTTGTATAAGGGAGGATCCTCAGCCGCCACTGCTGTACTGCAAATATCACAGTGGCACCACCGCCCTGCTACTGCAGGCAGTGTGATGGGGTATTGTCCTATGTGTGGTTAATGGGTATTCCTGTCTCTCCTGTTCCCATCCTTCCGCTAGTACTGCTCATTTGGCATATCCTTGCTCTTGCTCTCTGATTGCCTTCTCTGTGCTTCTATCCCTCCTCCCACTCATCCTCCAACTCCTCCTGGGAGACAAGCACTTACTCCTTGTGGTTGCTATGTTGCCTTGACTACGGGGGAAATGATCCAACAGACTGTGGCCGGATGCTCCCCCTCCAGAGGCCGCAGTGCCCGGAGGGTGGTGGTTTGTGGTTGGCCTCAAGTGGGATGTCAGAGTAGCAATTCCAGCAGTGCTTTACTGTGGGCGATACTGCAGCCACGCCACGTGCAGCCTCTAATGAGTTTATACTACATGCATCCTACCTCACCCCCATGTCTTTAATATTGTAGTGCAAGAATAGAGTTGGTATCCTGTACAACTCTTGCACAGTACAGTCTATGCTACTTTCTACTTAAACCCATACTGGCCCTATTTATAGGACTAAGTACCTGTGCCGTCTCCGGCTGTCGCTGGAGGGGTACTGAGATTTGTGTCTCTAACACGGCACCAACTGTAGTGAGAGCTCGAATAATAAACAGATCAAAGAAAAGTATTGTACCAAAGTATCCGTGAGGTGATGAGCTCCAATGGTATGTACTAGCCAGCCCTTACTTAGAGTTTGGACCACGTCCAGACCTGAGTCCTTCATCTAAGGAGCAGCTCCAGCCAGCAGTAAGTAGCCCCTCATGATGACACCACCACTCAGTCTGTTCCTGCCCTGGTAGCCCCAGTGTTGTAGGTAGCCGTTCTCAGATCAATGTCTGCTAATAAATGATTCCCTCTCTACCCCCTTCCTGCACCCACTGCACTGAGCAGCTCAGTGAGCAGCTCACCACGTGTGTGTATAGAGCCACCTGCTGTCTATGGGAAAGAGACAGTGTCTGTGAAGACTGGACCACTCACTGATCAATAGCTGTTGCTCCTAATTCTTTCCATATACTACTCATACCGAGTTTTCACTTTCTCTTAAGTTAGCGGTATATGTAATGTTCTGTTTTAAGTATGTACTACTCTCATGAAATCATCTATGACTGTAGCGTGTGTCTCTGGGTGTTACATCCTCGTCCCAGTCACTGTGAGTCACATAGTTAGTCATGGGTGACGTGCAGATTAGAACAGAGTAGTGTATAGTCGTCATTAATCAGCTCCTGCACCATTGAGGTACCTCTAGCATGCACATTGTATTTTGTGCTATCAACATAATATGTGAGTTTACCAGTCATCCTATTCAGTTTGAGATATCCGCAGTATACGTATTGGGTTGGTGCAATTCAGTTCCTCATGCAACCCCTCATTCTGTACCAGGTCACAAAGTCACTCTTAGTGCTAAATTGCTCTTAGATCCTAATATCAGTAGGCAAGTGTTAGTTTACAATATATCCAGCTGTTGATTAGTCCTCTGTAGTTCCTCTGACGGCCTGCCTCCCCTCCTCCCCCACTCCACATGGTACCAGCGTGTACCCAGTGTGTGACTCTGTAGTGGCGTGTCTGGGTACGAGCTGCTCCAGTGAGCAGTGTGCTCTGACTGAGCTGCTCCTCCCTCCTGCCTCCCTCCCCCCGGCTGGTGCTGGGTGTGGACACCAGGTGGCAGGTCGACTCTGTGTGATGTGGCCGCACCTGCTGCTGTGTGAGGTACCGCCTGTTGCCGCCAGGGGGTGCTACTCTGTCTGCACTCTCCATGCCAGAGAATGTACCATACCTCTGCCCTAACCTGCTGCTGGGTGAGGTACAGCCTGTTGCCGCCAGGGGGTGCTACTCTGTCTGCACTCTCCGTGCCAGACACTGTACCATATCTCTGCTCTAACCTTTTGCCCCAAGGGGGTGCTACACTGTCTGCACTCTCCCTGCCAGACACTGTACCATATCTCTGCCCTAACCTTTTGCCCCAAGGGGGTGCTACACTGTCTGCACTCTCCCTGCTATAGAATGTACCATATCTCTGCCCTTACCTGCTGCTGTGTGAGGTACAGCCTGTTGCCGCAGGGGGGTGCTACTTTGTCTGCACTCTCCATGTCAAAGAATGTACCATTTCTCTGCCCTAATGTACCAAATATACAACTTGTTGCATTGAGGGACAGTAGTAACTGCTAGTTACTGCCAGCTCAGCTCTCCTATCTATATTGATCACACACTGTAAATTATTTCATACAACAATACTTTCCATCGCTAATTGAAATGTCTACCGTAAAACCTTGCATATAAGCCCAACTCGCGTATAAGCCGCACCCCGAGTTTGGGCCGACCCTATAAGCCGCACAGCCAATCTGATTATGGTTGACTCCTAGTACTGTACCATAGTGGCATAAACTCGCGTATAAGCCGCACCCTGAGCCTGGGCCGATCCTATAAGCTGCACCGCCGATCTGATTCGCGTACTAGCCGCGGCTTATACGCAAGGTTTTACGGTACCACAAGGCATGGCTGACATGGCTTGGCAACAACTGGCTTAACTCACACATTCCTTTCTTAAATATACACTGGATGAAGCAGGTCTGGGGGGGGGGGGGGGTACGTTCGTCATGTACAACATCTTGTCCTTTCTATACAGTTAAATGTTCGTAACTTCCAGTTACCTAACACTGTATTACCTGCAAACATATCTCTAAAGGTCCATGTAATAATCCTCCTTCTACACGCTCATAGACTGTTTTCTTCCTCTGGGAACTACTTTACTATTCCGAATTTCGCATAAATTGTGGTCTGCAGTTCAAACACAAACCCCCATTATCTCGCCCAGTCCTCATGCAAGCTTCACCGCCGCGGTTTTCTTTCTAATGTTCACTTTGAACTGGTCTATGAACGAATCCGGAATTTAATTATTTGTTGGTAATACATAGTGAATCCATCATCTGTAACGTAATATATTCATCAATCAACCTCTAAACATAAGTCGTTTAGGAGATATCGGTAGCTGAAGTGCCCGACTGGTACACTCTCCTTACAAAGGTTTAGGTGTATTTGTCATGTGTAGGGGACAACCTCTTATCCTTAAATATCTAAACTTTCTTTTATAATCAATATCTTATCCGTATACATTGAAATTCCAAAGGAACCAAACACCTAATACCAATATATCTGATACACTAGGTAGTCATTGGCTTGTATAGTAGGACAGGGACATGAGTAGGCCAAAAGCATTCCTTTTACCTTTACCATGCATGAAATCTCTCAAAGACTTCACTCCACACGCCATCATTGGTAGAGCCTGCCTTTCCCTTAGTGTTTGATAATATGGAAAACTCTACTTCTTCAAGCTTCCTGAAGCGCTCCGTGTAATGTGATTGAAACCAATAAAATATCCAAAACTCAGACTTACAATACTTTTTTGTCAACATGAAAATGTTTCTTATATATCTGGTGTCATCAATTAAGCATACATATATATATATATATATATATATATATATATATATATATATATATATATATATATATATATATATATATATATATATATATAAATATACATATAAATGTATGCAGAAACAAATTAGAAATCTGTTTTCAGATTTTCTTGATCGGAAATAGTTTGTCCTCCAATTGATCTAGTTAGTCATATCCAAAGCTGGCTACTTCCTTGTGATGGCTGCTGGGCAATATTGAAAATTATTTCATCGTGAATACCTCACTGCCATTGACTTAACCAAGCAAAGCCGTATTTAACACCTCCCATGAAATAACCCTTGCCTGTATTTAATGGCCTGTCAAAACATCAAAATTGTTGATTTAACCACTATAAATGAGTTTTTCAGAACAAATAAGTGGAATTCTGATAAATATTGTTAATAAGGACATGGCATTATAACAAAAGAGCACTCATAGCGGTCCTCACTGAGGGTTATTTCACTCCACTTCGTCTCATGAAACAACCCTCAGTGAGGACCTCTACTAATGCACTTTTGTCTATGAATGTAGAGTATGCCTAATAGTGAACCATTCAGCCACATCTAGTGTAGTCTAGAACATGTACGGAATGATGTCCTGCACCCTATTCCCTAAGTATATATACCACCTTAACAGCAGCCAGAGGGGAGCACTACATGGCCCTAGTCTGGTCACGTGCCCCTGGCAGAGAGCTAGTAGTTGCAGGACATGCATATCTACAGGTGGTACAGTACTGACAGTCTCTGTGCTGACTACCTACAGTAGTGTGATTGGTTATAACCAGAGTAATCAGCCATTGCTGGGTATAGTCATCATGATCAGCTTTTATCTTTATTTGTTCACTACAGTAATACATGATGTAGATTCCTATACTTTGCACCTAGCAAATGATACAATATAAGATATATAGAGGTGTTGTTGTAGTATGATGGATCTGTCTAATACTGAGGGCTCATGCTGACAAAGAGACTGGAACTCTGCCCTTTCATCTAAGTCCACTCAAGGGTCAGTCTGCTACAGACCATCCTCCTAGGGGTAGAAGAAGTGCTGACCTTGTCATTTTGTTGTTCTTTAATAATGTCAACTAGCAGTCCTCCAGATCAATAGCTACATTCAAACTGATTAGATCTTTTTTATGATAATAAATCCTCTTAACATATTGTATGCCTTATTTAGATGCATTTATTTAACATTTTTCTCATAAATATACATGTTGCAATGATCATTATTATAGGGGTAGAAGATAAACACTAGAACAAAATGGTTCATTTTTGCTTTACTCAAATGACTATAATTGTTTGAAGGAACTCTCAGGCAGACATTCATAGATGTTGAATTCATTTGTGATTTTAAAACCAGGCAATCTTTTTTTGCTTTCTTAAGAGTAGATAATGGATGACAAGAGGTTCAACTGCCTGCACCTGGGACCCCGTGAGGTGACATGCTCTAACCCAGCCTGTCATCTGTGACATCTCAAAGTGTAATTGCTGCAGGGCCTGGTCTTAAATCATACAAAGAACTATGGTTGGCCATTCTAACACTAATCACTTGTTCTGAGTTCACCGATTGATGAGAATGTTACATATAATCATTTTGCACCGGCAGCAAGATATCTGACGAAGCATTACATTTTGGGCAACAATTCCCATCTAGCTGTCAAGGGTAATAGGTTAAGAGCCAATTTTACCAAAAAAATATTGCTGTCTGAAAAGAGGATTTGCATTTTTAGAATCCTGTCTAGGACATTTATACCTGCTTCTTACTGAGACTGATCACAGTTCTCGAAGGTGATTTGATGAACAATATCCCCCGTCACCTGCACTGCCCATTAAGGGTTGAATGCACAGCATGTCAAAGACAGGGACCACAACCTTAATATAAAGGCCAGCCATAGCTGCCTGCTTGAAGGTTAACTGTGGGAGCTGCTGCAGCTTGTCATGCTTGGTAGGTAATAAATCTGTGTGCGTGAAACACCAGATGTCTTAATTATGATGGGCCTGGGATACCAAAGTGTCAAAGGGAAAAATGTTGCTCGAGGATGCCTCTGTTTGTATATGATGACTTTCACATAAATAATTCTATGGTTGGACATTTCTAAGGGGTGCATAATGGAGGCCTGGTAGATGTAGGCCAAAATGTTATGGAAAATAGAATCGATGAATGTCTGGTCTGATTGAAAGTAGTAGTAGGATGACCTCATAAAACCCAAATCTCCTTACAGAGGGCATTGGTTCTGGAACTCTTGTGATGTCAGGTTACGTGACAAGACCTTTATGGCTGCACCTACGTAACCATGACAACACCATGAGGGTCGTGACGACACAAAGGTAAACAGACAGACACTGCAGAAAACCTCTGAGAGTTTAGAAGCACGCCATAGGGATATTGCTAAGTGCATCCAATAGTGCAGGCAAAGGAGTTTTTTTACCCTAACTGGTAACTGTAATGCCATTTATCATTCTGCCTCTTATATGTAACTGCACATTGTACATATGACTGCCACTTCCTGAAAGTATGTCATGCTCTTACTGGTGATAAATGTCACATGCCCTTAAACCACATGCCATTACACCCACACATTGTCAATAATGTGGCAGCCTCTAAAAGTGGTCCCCTGCTGCTACACTCCAGTGTATGGCAACAATTTGGTATAGTTAACTGCCTATGCATAGAACCTTGGGGAAGAGTAAGCATGGGAATGGTCTTGTAGGGTACGATGGGCAGTACTGTGAAATTGAGGCTAAGTAGGAGCTTTTCATCAATCATGAAACTCAGATATTATGTAAATAATTTAATTTTTTTTGCTGGATTATGCCTTGATATTAGGCTTATTCACTATCAGATTCCATGGTTTGGAAAGTTTACACTGATAGTGTAGCACAGATCATAATGTCAGCACAGTAGACTGTGAGAGGGTGAAATACAAGTGTGATATAAACTGTATGATGATTGCATGACGGTTTAGCTTCCACACTAGGGTATTGATCGATTTTTTAAGGCTACAGAGTGGGAGTCTAAATACCCTGTTAAGGTCTGAAGCTGGAGGTAGAGGAGACTGCAGTGAGAACATGTGGCCTGGAGTTGAAACAGGTACAAAGGTAGGGTAGGTTCACCCTAAGTCAAACTCATACCTTGAGTCAACCACTTTTGACATGAAATTACAAGTTCAGTATGCATCTGGTGACAATAAACTCCCACTAATATAAGAATTGAAGTGTTTTCCAAATATAAACTGCACATTGCATCTGCATCATCACTTTTTTTCATGCTGTAAAATCAGTCAGAAGTACCTCTGTTTGACCTGTTTTGACAAACAGAGAATGAAAATCTCTCCACTGTTCATACTCTTTGGTAGTTGATTTGAAGTATTTGTCCCTTTCATACACAGTGTCACTTAGTTTTGTGAGCTGGATATGTATCTAAATTACATAAATCATGACTTAATTGAGCAAAATTGATTTCCTAGGTTATATTTAGGACTGATTTTATAAGGTATACCCATTTCACCTTAAGTCAGCCATGAATTCACCCTAAGTCAGCCACCTCATACCTTAAGTCAACCATGGGATTTTCCTCTCTGGAATCCCCCCTGGAATTCTGTCACCCTGAATTTTTGTATAAGAACTCTCCCCCTACCCTTGTGAATACCTCCTCCTCCCAGAATATCCTCTTCTACTAAAGGGTTAAGGACAGCAGGCCTACTTGTATAGGTATAGAGGGCAAGGGTGAAACACAAAAAGAGGTGGGAAAAGGGGGTAAGGGGGCAGAGCCCCTGATATATTCAATAGAAGTACACACTGCATGTCTATAATGTTATATTTAGTCCTCATTGCTCATATAAGTAATATTTACTTGTATTGATAGCTCATAATGCAGTTGTATTCAGCTGAGGTACAGTACTGACTTTGTCTTGATTATTCCATATGCAATCAATTGTTTTCTTCTCTATTGTTAGTGGTATCATATTGATATATGATGCATGCATTCGTGTCAGCCAATCCAAACAGGAAATCATTGGTTTATTCCACATATTCTGGTGGTTGTAATATGGCTGACTCAAGGTGCATTTTGGCTGACTTAGGGTGAAAAGGGGCAATTCTGAATACTCTGATAAATCATGGAATTAAATACTGTAAACTGATATATGGCATTGTAAGACATCATGAATGTTATTCTCCAGAGCAATACCTAAAGATTGGTTCAATTCTGAAGGATATGCACAAAAAACTTTAGGAGCAATTAGACCTGAAAGGTAGCTCATGAAAATACATAGATCAGACCGGTTGAAAGTGGTGAACCTACCCTATGTGTAGGAGGAGAGATGTGGGACAAATGTTCACTCTCTAATTGAGAGTGGAGCCTTATGCAAGACAGTAAAAAGGTTTTTGACAAGAATTATAGATGTAGAAGCAGAGAGATTGTCATGAGAACATGAGAAAGGTAAACATATTGAAGGTAAATGTTCCTAAATCCACCTTTAATACACTGGGTTTGATGCAGAGTAACATTATAGTCAAATATTTGATCTATACTTGGCTGGTAGGCAATGACTAGGGACTGTCTGGTGACATATTCAGGTTAAAAAGGTGCTGTGTTGTTGTACCTAGGTACCCCTTTCTTTTATATTGTATACTCGACTACGTTATTTTTATATGCAGTGCAAATGACTCAATTTAATGCCCAATACTTGAGTGTTGTAAACATCTCCTGGGAACAATATAGTATTTGTCATAGATTATTCGTAGGATTGAGTTTTAGCACTGGTAAAGAAGCTAATGGACTAGATTGATTATAAGGTTAGATAGAGCAGCTTTGAGCAATACAATACTTGGAGCTTCTCCATGCCCTAAGGCAGCTGAGTGATCTGTCTAAAGTGTAGACAGAGAATCCTGATGGATGGGCTGAAGCTTTAAAGTGCTGGAATATAGAGGGGAATCTTCTTTATATAGAGGCACTGTTGTTGTTACACTTCTTGCTGTACTGAGCATCTAACATGAGCAGATGTTAACCACACTGTGTGGTACTAACTATTTGCCAAGATCTACTTCCATGTACTTATCATACTTTATATAATCTACTGCTATTCCCTATGCTTTCTCAGATTGTGTTGTTGACTTATGAAAATAGGTAAAACTGCCTCAATATCATTTGTCAATAATGTGTGAGGCCCACAATGCAGTGAACTAGCAGTGAATCAAAACATGCAGTATTCAGTCTAACTGCCGATGAATCAGTTTTGATTACAGATATTGCTAGTCACTTATTTTGCTAAGTACCTAATCAGGTACCAGCAGGGAGTGCTCCAAGAGTAATCAGCCTCTGACACTTGAGATAACCATAGTTAGATGGGACTGCTCCAAGACTATGCCGCATGGAGAAGGATTTATTAGTTAGTATCCATCTCCCGAAACCTCTGAGCTGCTTGAGCAACATCACAATGAGTCATTGAACTAAAAGCTGATGTGGCTATAATGGGGCCTTTTTTCGGAGAAAAAGTTGTATACCAGGTGTATTCCAACCTACTGTGATGTATCCGTACTAGGTCATATATTAATACTCTTTACACCAAGTCTACATGTTAATTGTGGTATTTGAATTTCCATAGTCTAAAAGATTGGGTCAATGATGTAATAACAGTAGTATGTATTAGTATGTATTCATGATTCTTGGCAAGGCACAGAACAGAATATAGGGGTCCTACCAGAAGTTGGATGCACACTCACAATACAGTTACTACATTCTCTCCGCCATAATTATGGTATGGCAGTTTTCAGGGTCTGCTAGTACCTATCACTGTATGGGCCCATAAAGTATGTTTTACATGAGGGGAGCGCTCTTGGTCCTGAATGATAGAGGGATGAAGATAGGATTGACAAAGGGGTACGAGGGGTCAAAAATGTTAAAAAAATTAAATCTTGATAGACTTATTGATATGGCAAGCTAGTCTAATAGATCCCCCCCATTTGTCACTTAAATATCTAATACACAAGCCATCGGGCAGTCAGTGGCTTGTATAGCAGGAGAGTCTCATCAGTGTGGGAGCAAAAGCACCCGTTTCATTTTTATTATGCAAGAAATCTCTCAAAGACTTCACTCCACAAACCATCATTGCTAGAGCGTACCTTGTCCTTAGTGTTTGATGATTTTGAAAACTCCACTTTATTCAGGCTAGACCATACTTTTTCTGTCAACATGAAAATTCATTTTGGTATTGTCGATTGAGCATACATATATATATGCGGAAACAAATCAGAAATTTATATTCTGATTTGCTTGATCAAACATTTTTTGTCCTCCGATTGATTTAGCTGGTCATATTCAGATCTGGCTATCTGATCGTGATGGCTGCTGGGCAATATCCAAAAGGATGTACAGTATGCCCAACAGTGAACCCCTGAGCCATGCCTAGAGCAGTCTAGAACATGCCAAGAATACCTATTCCCTAAGTATATATACCACCTTAACAGCAGCCAGAGGGGAGCACTACATGACCCTAGTCTGGTCACGTCACCCTGGCGGAGGCTAGTACTAGCAGTTGTAGCACAACATGCATACAGACAAGAAGTCAAGTGCTGACTAGCTCTGATTACACCTACAGCCGTGTGATTGGTTATAACTTAGGTAATCAGCCATTGCTGGGTATAGTCATTATGATAAGCTTTCATTTATTTTTTACTACAGTAATGCATTATGTACATTTTAATACCTTGCACCCAACAAAAAATACAATATGAAATATATAGAGGTGTTGTTGTAGTATGAGGGAGCTGTCTTATACTGACTCTTGCTGACAAAGAGATTGGAACTCTCCCCCTGTCCTTTCATCAAAGTCCACTCACAGGTCAGCCTCCAACATACCATCATCCTAGGGGTAGAAGAATTGCTCACCTTGTCATTTTGCTGTTCTTCAATCAAGTCAGCTACTTGTTGTCCAAACAACGTCTAAATGATCATTTATTTATAGAGCTAAATGTTGATATCTTCTCTTGAATCTATAGAATACCTTATTTAATTGTATTGCATTTTTAAAAGAAATAATAGAGGAAATCCTTTTTCAGAAATATGCATGTTGCTATAACCATTATTTTAGGTGTAGGAGACTAACACTGAGGCAAACTGAAATTTTTTGAAAATGTCCTATCTTACTTGAAAAACTAAATATTATTGTGTGACTCAACAGGCAATTATGTATAGATGGTAAATTCATTCGTTTTTTTAAACCATAAAATGATTTTTCTCACAGTAAATAATGGATAAGTGGAGTTTCAACTGCCTACACCTTGAACCCCATGAGGTGGCATGCCCAAGCCTAGCCTATTATCTGTGACATCCCATGGTGTAATTGCTGCCAGGAGTTGGTCTTAAGGATACTGTATACAATCTAAGTGCCCCCCTGTGGATGCTTTGAGAACCTTCAGAAACTGTATCAGGGCACCCGAGCTCCACCTGGTGGATGTGCATGCAAACACCAATTTGGAAAATATTTTAGTAGTTTTCTCCAAGAGAGCCTTGAACTTAGGATCTCAGGATTTACAGGCAAACTTGCTACTGACTGAGCTAACCAGACAAGTGCCTGTGAGGACTGCTAATGTTATGGTCAGTGGTACTTAGCATGTATAGTTTGAAAAACTTTTTCAGTTTTCCCCAAGAGAGGCTTGAACTCACAACCTATGAATCAACAGGCAGGCATGCTACTGACTGAGCTAACCGGGCAAGTGTCTGTAAGCACTGTTCAGATATATATGTAGGATCTGATGACTACAAGTGGAATATCATCTAATGATGTAGCTTGTCAGGTGGTTTTTGTCTATTTGCTAAACATTGGCACAATAATTGGTGCTGCTCTTTTGATATATTACACCTATCATATATAGCCATGTTCTGACAGACTTTGGTGAAGAATCTATGGGTTGATTCCTTTTAATGAAGGGATTATCTTGCAATTGTCAAGCAAGTCCCCAATATCTAACTCAATAGTTTCAACCTCATTGAGATATGATATGTGAATTACATATAGGATCCTGAGAAATATCCTAAGTCACCTAACTAAAGTAATTTACTGTTATGATATACATCTTGATGCCTTGTTTTAGGTTGAAATGATGTCTAGGATATCTGTAAAAAGTCCCACCAGATTTTACTCTGGTATGGCACCATAAATCTCTTTCATATTTTTTTCCTGTACTATTCATATATATAGGAAGATATGTAGCGATTCTCAAGTAGTTTCTATGGTTTTCTGAGATAGTATCAAGTATCCTTAAATCATACAGAGAATAATGGCTGGCCATTCTACCACTAATCACCTGTTCACAGCTCACTCATTGATGGGAGCGTTACATCTAATTTTTTAGTACCAGCAGCAAGGAAGATATCCAAAGGAGCATCACATTTAGTGGAACAATTCCCATCTTACTGTATTGGGTATAATGTTGAGAACCAATGTTACAAAAATGATCTTGCTGTCTGGAAAGAATGTTTAGAACTTCGATTCTGATTAAGGACATGTGTATCAGCTACATACCGAGATTTTGATCACAGGTGTCCAATGTGAATTTAATTACCTGTATTGCCATTCACTATATACTGCGCAGCAAGGGTTAAATATACAGCATCTAGAAGAGAGGGACCACAATTGATTAGAAAGGCCTGCCATACGGGCCTGTTTGTAAGTTAATTGTGGGACCTTTCGCAGCTTGTCAAGATTGGAAGGTAATAAATCTGTGTGCGGGAAACACCAGCCTCGCCTTACTGAACACCAACAGAGCCGTCCTTCACACCCACTCAGATCTACTCACATGCAGTAAGTACAATGGGTCTGGGGTACCAGAGGGTCAAAGGGGGAAACACTGCTTAAGGGTGACCCTATTTGTTTATGATAATGTTCATGTAAATAATTCTGTAATCTCTACGCTGGATACAGGTGAGTAGTGAAGAGCTGGCAGATGTAGGCACAAATGCTCCAGAAAGTGCAGATGAAATGGCCAAAGTGAATGTCTGGTCTGATTGAAAGTAGTACTAATGATGACCTTATAAAACACCAATCTCCTACAGAGGGCCTTAGTTTAGGAACTCTTGTGATCTCACACAATGTGACGAGACCTTTATGGCTGCACATACATAACCATGGCAACACCATGAGGGTCATGATAACGCAAAAGTTAACAGACACTGCAGGAAACTTCTGAAGGTTTAAAAGCGATCCATGTGGATATTACCATGGGGAGTGCAGCTAACACTGCAGGGATAGGCTTTTTTTTACCCTGGTAACTGTAATGCCATTTAACATTCTGCCTATTTCATGTAACCCCACATATATGACCCCCCACTTACTAAAAGTTTCTCATGCTCTAACTGGTGATGAATGTCACATGCCCTTTAACCACATGCCATTACACCCACACATTGCCAATAATGTGGCAGCCTCTAAAAAAATCCCCTGGTGCTGCACTCCAGTGTATGGCAACAATTTGTCATAGTTAACCACCTATGCATAGGGCCTTGGGGCAAAGTAAGCATAGGAATGGTATTTTAGAGGGCTATGCACAGTACTGTGTAATCGGGGCTAAGTAGGTGCTTTTCATAAATCCCTTAGGGATATTTACCCTACAAGTCCATGGGTAGTAAATCCCTAGTACTAGAAGTTCTAAGGGGAGGTGCTAATTTTAGTCATGCTACGGATACAGAAAGGAAATAGACAGTAACCATGATACTCAGATATTGTATAAGTGATTTACGTTTTTTTTGCAGGATTATGCTTTGATATTGGGCTCATTCACTATTAGGTTCCATGATTTCACACCGATAGTTGAATTGCCAACCATGTAGCCTAGCTCTTTTTGTCACCACAGTACCTTTTGAGATGGTGAAATGCAAGTGTGATACAAACTGTAAGATGATTACCTGCCTGTTTAGCACCAACTTCAGGGTATTGATTAATTCTTGTAAGACCTACAGAGTCAGAGTCTAAATACCCTCTAAAGGTCTGAGGATGTAGGCAGAGGAGAATGCAGAGAACAAAGGCGTCCTGGAGTTGAAACAGGTACAAAGGGATGAGTAGGAGGACAGAAGTGGGACACCCATTTGCTCTTTGTCTGAGAGTGGAGCCTTATGCAAGACACTAAAAGGATTTTAGAAACAAAACAAGAATACTATATGTAGAAACAGTAGGATTGTCATTAGAACTTTGAGAATGCAAAAGAGGTAAAAGTCTTGAAAGTAAATGTTCCTGAATCCACCTTCTATACGTTAGGTTTGATGCAAAGTAACATTATAGTTGTATATTCAATCTATACTTGGACGGTAGGCTATGACTAGGGACTGTGGAGTAATCTATTCAGGTTGAACAGGTGCATAGGTGGTGTTGTTTACTTAGCTACCCCCTTCTTTTATAATGTATAATTGACTTTGTTATTGTCATATGCAGTGCCAATGTTTCAACGTAGTGCTCAACTATTGAGTGTTATATACATCTGGGAAAGTTATAGTACGTTTTCATGGGTTATTTGTAGGATTGACTTAATCTTTTAGCCTTGGTAAGGAACCCCATGGACTAGATTGATTATAAGGTTAGATAGAGCAGCTTTGAGGAATACAATTCAATACTTGGAGCTTCTGCATGCCCTAAGGCAGCTGAGTGATCTGTCTGAAGTTGAGACTGATGGATGGGCTGAAGCATTAAAACGTTGAAATATAGAGCGGAATCTTCTTTATATAGAGGCACTGTTGTTGTTACAACTCTTACTGTACTGAGTATCACACATAGCATGGGTTTACCGCTCTGTGTGTGGGATTGACTATTTGCCGAAAATCAACTTATGTGTATTTTATATTATCTAATGCCATTCCCTTTGTATTCTTTGAGTCGTGCCATTGACTTATGATAAGAGGTGAAACTGCCTCAGAATCATTTGTCAATATAGTGGGAGAGGCACAATGCAGTGAACTAGCAGTGAATCTAAGTAGGCAGTGTTCAGTGTATCTACTTATGATCACTTTGTCCTGGAGATCAGTTTCTGATTACATCTTGTGTTAGTAGATTATATTGCTAAGTACTTAATCAGCTACCAGCAGGAAGTTCTCCAAGAGGAATCAGCCGCTGACACTTGAGATCAGCTTAGTAAGATGAGACTGCTCTAGGACACTGCCACATGGAGGAGGATGTATTAGTGTCCATTTCCTTAAACCCCTAAGCTGCTTGGGCAGCATCACAAAGAGTTCTTGGTCCAAAGACTGATGTGGCCAAAATGGTTGGGTTTCTAACAGATCATGATGTGACCAAGTTGGAACAAATAAGAATTGCTTGGGGTATATTCTAACCAACCATGTTGTAAGTACTAGGTCATGCATTAATACTACCAAGTGTACTTGTTAATTGTGATATTTGTGTTTTCATAATCTAAAAGATTGTGTCAATGATATGTAATGACAGTAGTATGTATTAGTATGTATTGCCATAGAAGCCATAGAACAAAATGCATAAGCTTGTTAAGGAGTATTTAAGCAAAAGCTATTCAGTTACAGTAACCTTGGTGGCCCTTAGTACCATAATGAGTATCTGCATTTCCTTTTTAAGGTAGCTAGTATTACTTACATTGAATACAAGTTGTGCCAGTCAGGCTTACTTACATATTTCCTGGTGCAAATGATGATTCTGCCCGTACTGAAGCAAGTGAAGCAGTGTGTTTGTTATTGACATTAAAAGGACCTGTACTATTTTTAGGGACTGATATCTATTCATAGACCCCTCATTTTTATTTAACATTTCAATCATTGAATATCTTTCTTTGATATAAGAGTGTTTTCTGACAGAAATGAGCTGGTTGTTTGGATCTAATGTCATGCAGCCCGTCCTCCCTCAGGATGTGTTACGCTGCTCCTTTTTAGACTACTGTTAGTGACAGTTCACATTGTAGTTGCTGCAAATCCTGGTTTCAAATTATATTGAGATCTATGGCAGGTCACATAATTTTTGCCTAGCGTATATTTTATCTAATCTGTGATATCAAACATAGGCTGCAGGAGTTCTTATATCAGAGTGCCTTCAGTGAAATAACATTTCATGAAAATGAAGCAGCATATCAATTTTGCATTCTAATTTAATATCCATAGCATAGTGATCCTCAGATACATATCCAAATATTAAGGTTGTTTATTTGGATTGAGCAGAGCTGATTGTTTCTGCAGTAAGTCCTAGTCTCTGTCCAGTCTAGTGAGACTTTGCTCAACATAATCAAGGCCCAGCAGACTATACAGTTAGCCTGTATAGTTAGAAAGGGGAAACACATAGGAGCCATAGGAGTCATGGTTTATCATAGAAAGGCCTGCCATAGTGCTTGCTTGTAGGTCAACCGTGCGACTGCCACAGCCTGTCATGATTGGTAGGTAATAAATCTGTGTGTGGGAAACACCAGCCTCACCTTAATGAGCACCAACAGAGCTCTCCTTGACACCCACTCAGATCTACCCAGATGTGCTTAGTGTGGTGAGCTCAGTGTGACAGATCAACTGCAGAAAACCTCTAGGCTCTAGGCTGTTTAGGAAGTGCTCATTTTTTAACAACAGGGGTGGAGTTGGGACGACAAAAAGAAATTGGACTCCATAAAGGGGGGATCAGAAACATTTGGACCCCTATTGAGGGGGGAACAAAGAAATTACACCCCTTTTTAGCAAAAAAAAGCCAGCATGTGTTTAAAGCTGAAGGGGGTTGGCAGTGCTCAAATTCAACTTGCCTGAGGGGGGGGGGGGGCCAAAAAGTGTCGACAGAATTTTACCAATCCCCTCTGTTGTTAAAAAATTACCACTCTGTTAGTACAAAACATGTCCCTATATAGCTTATTACTGAAGTGTTTGCACATGTATGCACGTCATGTAAACAATATCCATCTAATATGCCACATTAATAGATGTGGGTATCCATGTAATTTGATTAAGATATGAAGGTCATAAATGTATCATAAAATGAGGATGTGTATAATGTTCTTACATTTCTCATAATGATGGTGAAGATGTTGAACTCTATCCAAAGGCATGTCTGCTCTGACTGAAGGAAGCTGTCCCTACCTCCAGACGACTCAAAACCCATACACTGTACATGAGTTCGGCATCTTTCATGATGTCACGTAATGTGATGGGACCTTCATGTTGGCACGTATGTAACCATGGCAACTGCATGATGACTATGACAACACAAAGGCAAACAGATAGGGCCTGCACAGAACTTCTAGAAGTGTAGAAGTTCTCCTTTTGCTGTCTGCAGCCTGTGCCACAGCATTTTCTATATTTGACACAAAGTTCTCACTGTTAGGTTCATTCCATTTTCAAAATCTCTGCCAGCGGGATGTTATCACATGTATGCATGTGGAACCCTTAAACTACCTAGTATAGGAGTCAGCTGGCATATGTACAATTCCTTTACAGTGAAGAACTTGACCAGATTAATGACAAAGATAATTTACTCGATGAATTTCGCTATCCACTCGAATTTAACCGTTCAACCCTAAATATGAAGTTCACACTTGCTCTCTCTGTCTTACATTAAAGCATCAAAGTACTGGAGTACTTTGTGAAAACACAACCGGTGCATCCAATCCAAAGCCTAAAGAAATTATCACTTGTCACCACACTAAACGCAATACCTGTCAAATGGTCATCTATTATCCATGTGCAGCACCCCCATCTACTAATGGTGCAGTCTGCTCTGTCTAGAATGTCACATGCCCTGTCCACACACCATTACACCCACACATTGCCCATTGTCTAGTATCCTCTAAATATCACCCATTGCTGCCATGCCTCAGTGTACGGCATCAATTTGGAATTTTGGGTAGTGCATGCAAGGATATCATTGTGTAGGGGTCTCAGATAGAGGAGTGTAAAAGAATAGCTAAATAGGAGCTATTCATGAATCCGCAGGGACCATTTACCTAACCGCCCAAGGGTAGTAAAGCAGGTGGACCTGGAGAAATAGGGTGAAGTGTCGAGTGTTGACATAATACACTGAGTTTCCTTCTTGATAAAAGTAACAGATATAGAATTACATTACATCACATTAGACCACACCGTATGTACGCACCTGGTTAAGAAAAGATTGTTTATACATGCACGCGACCAGCTGCTTTGTTGTGTCTGCAGTCCGTTTTGTGCTGAATCACCTGTTAGGGCTCACATATTACATTCATATGATGCCAGATTAGGCCCATAGGCAGTAATTGCATAGTTGTGACTCCATTTTACCATAACTAACCATCAGATCAGATAACTAACCATCAAATCTACTTCCGATGAACTCGTGTTGTAGCTCTCCTACTTTGACCATTTACTCTGATAAAGATACGTCATGTTCTAACACACAATATCGATACTATCTTAATAATATAATCTTCTTGTTGACATCCTACGTCTCTCTTACAAAATCGATATAGAACTATGGCTATTTCCAGATATCAGGTACAGTCCATTCATACAGAGGTCATACATGCATAGACGGGATCACTTCAGGCTGTCATCTCTATGACATGACCTATGATCTGCACCCATTCATGTCATGAATAACATCACTCCAGCCACAACACACAAAGCCAACCATAGTCCCTCCTGAATACACAGGGCAAACGTCAAAATAGATTAAAGCCCTACACAAACAACTAGCCATGTCATATACTACGACCTAACATCAAAGTGCCCTGACGGACTCACATTTCCCTTCACCCCCAGCACCCCATTGAGCATTGGCTTTTTCTGCCTCTCCTATCTAACCCCAGTTCATGAAGCACGGTCTTGAAACTGAAAGCTCAAGTCAAACGGATGGCTGTTCTGCTTTGAAAACCCAAGCAGATCAGCCATCTGTTATGGTCCTCAAGCAAATTATAATATTTCGTAATCTGCTTGACTTAGCAGATGGGCTCTGCTTAAGCTTTAGGGAGTGTTCATTTACTAGTTACAAGGGCGGATGGCGTAGAATTGTCCGACCCCTCTTGAGGGGGGGGGGCGAAAACAATTCTGACACCTCTTGAGGGGGAGGGGGGTAAGATATTAAGCCCCTTTTTAGCAAAAAGACCCGTGCGTTACTAAAGTTCAAAAGGGGGTGGGCGAAACATTTTCAACGTCTTCAGCGTGGGGGGGGGGGGGGGGCGAAACGTTACATACACTCTCAAGGGGGGGGGGCGTAAAATGTCTTCGCTTCTCCGCGCGAAATCTCACCACCCCCCTGTAATTAATAAATGAACACTCCCTCAACCAGTGTCCTGTCCCTATAACTTCCCAGGTGAGCACACCTAGAAGTATCTTTGTACCGTGCATTGCAGTTATTGGCCACTAGTATACAGCATAATAACTGTCCAGCATAAAACCGTGTAACACTCCAAGCTTCACCTACACTGGTCATCCTCTATTGTGTATTCTCCCACATCCATTCTATCAAAAAATACCCTAGATAACCCTACCTCTTAAAATCATTTGTCCTTCCGTCTGCTCTGCTGCCTTCCGATGTCAGTTTACTGTAGACTTTGTACATGTACTCTTTCCTTGTCTTAAGCTGTATTATCTCTGTCCTTTTCACTTTCCTTTTTCAAGTTAAAACTCTTAACCCTACCAAAATCTACCACAGCACTGTTTGTTCCAAAGCTACACTCTACCACTGGCATTTTCATATAATAAATCTGTCATAATGACCACATGGACAACATAAACCACCTATAAAATAGTATAGTCTCCAGAGCAAACTGTGGCAAAGGATACACATTCCTAGTGGACGTTCCTGGAGCCACAGTCTGCGCACAGTAAATTCCCATCCAAACAATTTTGCACATGTAGGGGGCACTGACCAATCACAGCGCATGTACGTCCCAGCATGACCAATATGTACTGACATCCCAATCGTATGCAGCAGACTGCCTCTTCCAGTAGCAGTTCGAAGCAACATGGATGGATTTGCAGTTGTTTGCTCTGGAGACTAATAGACCACCCTTTACTACCCTCTATCCTCTCATACATATAACACACCCTAGGGTGCGCTTGGCTCAGGTTGTGTCCTGTACAATTTGATGAATAAAAGACGATCCCCAACCATCCTTTATTCATACTATGCGACAGGTGGGGTGGTAAAACAATGTTGAATTTCCTAACAATACTCTGTGATTATTAGAGTGAGATTTGAGTACCAGACGTGGAAGAATGGAAAATGCACTTGGACTTTGAAAGAAAGAAGGGGCTTGCTTGTATTTTATATCAAATACAACATTGTGGCTCTGCATGAAGATACATGCCTGTATTTGGTATCCACTTGAGAGTATCAGCTGCTCTGCATACACTAACTATCTAAAGGGGAAATCATTGTTAATGGAAGTGTTTATGCTCTCACACGTGTGAAAGGGTGAATCTGATAAGGGAAACAGGCCCTTGGTCCAAATGCTCTTTAAAGGTCTGAGGAGGCTTCAGGGAACAAAAGCTTCCTAGGTTGAAGCAAGTACAAAGGTCTGTGTAGGAGGATTGAGGCGGAACAAAGGATCGGTCTTTTCCTACAAGCAAAGCAACAAGGTTGGAGCCTAATGCATGACAATTTAAGGGCTTTAGAAACAAGACAAGAATACTAGATGTCTAATGTTGAGACGGACAATCCCGATTGAGGGCTGATGCTTCACACTGTTAGAAGTTAGAAGTAGAAGGGTTATCTCATAAGTTACAGTGAACTAGGAGTGGATCTAGATATTAACATCTTAGGTCAAGGCATCAGTTTTTGATTACATCTAATGTTGGTATATTGAATTACTAAGCACCAAATCAGTTCCCGAGGTAGACTCTTCGGTGGGGAATCAGCCTCTCACACCTGAGATCAGCTTACTTAGATGGTGAGACTGCTCCAAGACTATGCCACATTGGTGAGGATGTGTTAGTGTCCAGTGTCTTTATCCTCTGAGCTTCTCTGAGCTACTTATGTAACATCAAAGGGTGTCTTAGCCCTTTTAGCTAATGTGGCTAGAATGTGTGGGTTTTAGAGAGAGAGACACAGAGAGAGAGAGAGGGAGACAGAGACAGAGACAGAGAGAGAGAGAGAGAGAGAGAGAGAGAGAGAGACAGAGACAGAGACAGAGAGAGGAGTTGTATGAAGCTTGGCTGTGGCTAAATTATAAGGAATATGGAATCATCGCATCAATAGTTTCAAAGGACAAATACCTGATCAGTAATTTAAAAAATAGCAATATTATTATGATTGTCAATGACTACCGCACTAAGAGTCCTGAAAGATATATTCCTTTGTAACTTAAAGATACATTACAAGGTAATTTTGGGTGATTATATATTTCATTACGTAACCTGTGAATATGGCCATAATAGCATGCAAAAGATATAACTGCTAGCCAACAGAAATGAAAGATGCAGAGGGGCCGTTCAACATTCAAAACACATAGGCTCTCACAGTGAATTGATAGGTCTACCAGAGAGCCTTCCAGCAGTATTTTATCTGGATTTCATAGCAAATGGGTTTCCTATGATAAGGGGGCCTGTAAGTTGATAAGGAAATGACAACGGAAGTCTATATTAGGTTTATTTCATGATGTCATTTTGGGTCGATTTAGGTGGTAATTTATCTTTAATGCTGTAATGTAGGTGCTAGTTGTAGAGCTAGGGGTTTGTAAATTACAGTGCTCAGGCAGACATTTCTTGTCAGAACTAGAATAATTCTAAACCCACATGGTGTATCCACTTCTGAATTAATACATTAATGCTGAATACGCCGAGCCTACCATAGCAATAACTGTGTTTTCATTGGTTACATGAAAACAAGATCTTTGTTCTGGCATTGACAAACACGAGCAGTGATAATGTGTGAATTATCAAAATTGCTGGCTAGGCATATTACAGAATGTTTAGGACATGATATTGGGGTCCTACCAGAAGGTAGACCCAGACTCTCAATCCTCTCTCTACCACATCCTATGACAGTTTACAGGGTCTGCTGGCACCTAGATATGGATTATGGCCGTGCAGCATGCAGGGTGGTGATAAGGACGGCTGGTTGGGTGGATTAGGAACAGACACCAGTGGATATGGACCCGTGTGATTTCCACCTGACTTGAAGTGGTTCCAGTATGACGACTGGAGCAGGGTAGATAACAGAGGTCATGTAACACCCCAACTCTGTCACTCCACCTTGTGTGCACAATATCAGCTAGTCAGCATGTGTCTGTTTATTAACCGAAAGGGCCCCAGAACCAATAACTTGAGCAGCAAAATGAATATCTTTTCACCTTTATCTTGAGAGTAGCTAGTAATTTTTCACTCAAATATAATTCAAGGTGGATTCTTGCATCAAAAACTCACTTCGCATAGCCATGCTGCCAATCTTTTTTTTCCCTGGTGCTAACGTTGAAATGATGATTCTAACGCTAAAGTGACCAAAATAGGGTGTTTGTTACTGACATTGATAGAAGCTGTACTATTTTAAGGGACTGATATTTATAGATTATCATTACTAGTTAACATTTAAATCATTGAACGTGTGAAAAACACTGGTTGTTGATTTTAGTGTCATGTACTGCATCCTCCCTCAGTATGTGTCACACTGTTTTTATGTAGCCTGCTATCCGTGACATTTTATGGTGAAGTTGCTGGTTTCAAATTATATTGAAATCTATGTTAGGTCATGCACACATTAAACTGATCTAGCATATATATCAAAACAAATCTATTACATTAAGAATGAGCCCATATATCAGAGTAAGGTCAGTAGGGTAACATTTGAAGGAAATGAAGCAGTACAAATAAACCAATTTTCCATTTAGGGTTCTATCCAGAGCATGTAGATACACATACATGTACCTGCTAGGGGTGCTGTCTGGTTTAAGCAGCACTGAAGGTTTCTGCGGTGACTCAAAGTCTCTGCCCAGTCTAGTGAGACTTTGCTAAGCATGAATGAGGTCCAGCTCTTACAAGGGGGAACATAGTGCCATAGGATTCATGGTTTATCATAGAACGGCCTGTCATAGCGATCTACTAGTAGTTAATGGTGGGAGCAACGGCAGCTTGTCATGATTGGTAGGTAATAAATCTGTGTGTGGGAAACACCAGCCTCACCATAATGAGCACCGACAAAGCCATCCTTACACCCACTCAGATCTACTCACATGTGGTAAGTGTGGTGAGCTAAGTGTGACATCGAATAATTTGGTAAAATCGTTAAAGGCAGTCCAGTATGAAATACTATGGCCTTGTGGATCTTTGATTAGGTGGATTGATATGATCATACATTGTGTACAGGGTATCCAAGTGATATCTCAGATAATCATTTGATAGGAAAATTGCATTGTAACTATAACACATTGCTGCCTTTCATATCCTGTTGTAATTTAATGATGACTCAACTCCATCATGAGATGTTTTAAGAAGTATTTACTACTGCAAAAATCAACCTAGAGAATATTAAAGCTACAATGTAAAAAAAATATAACGGTGAATCACCGGCAATTTGCGGAACATAACGTTCAATGTTTTTTTAACGATGACGGTCACCGTTAATTTTACGTAAAATCACCGTTAATTTTATGATAAATCACCATTAATAGATTCAAAGTATTCAAATATACAGAGATTCAGCGTTATTGCCAGTGCTAATACAAACTTTGGGAATACATGCATAGTATGTTACCGCAAAATAGGTGTATAGATCCGTACAGCTACTTTCTTCTGGATATTATCAAGTTATCATGGTATTTTGTCAAACCTATCACAAGATTGAATTGTTAAATTGTCAAACATATAGATTAATTGAAAATTACCATTATTTCAACATGCATACTCCACTTCAAGCACTCACACTCTCCAGAAAAATCTTCTCACAAGCCAGATCTATAGCAGGATCTACTAAATGGGGCTCCCTCTGGGCATTGTAAACCAAACCAGGTTAGCATTTAACAAGGATCCACTGTGAAATGGCTGATATTTATGATGCTTCATTGTATTCCAAATAAAGGTGAATCAGCGTTAAATTTTACAGAGTGAATCTGTAAAAAGTACATCTATTTTTTACAGTGTAGGACGAATGTCTATCGTGCAATAGGTGAGGCACATGGAGATTATAGCTAGAGAGAGAGGAAGGGACAAAATAAGGGACAAATTGACAGGGAAAGGTAGAGGCACTTATTGTAAGATGGGATAGAAGCAGACAGGAGAATCAGTCAGGAGGTTCTATAGAGAACAAGTTAGAAAACAAGGTAAAGAGGGAATATCCAAGAAAATGATGCATTTAGCTTTGGTTAAAATATATTCCCTCCCTTTTCTCACAATTTTAGTAACATTACTAACAGCTAAAAATAACATTTGCTCTGTCTAGCCATGCCTTTATATAATTCAATACACAGGTAGCTAGTTTGATATCTTTCATGATGTCAAGTTTTGTGATAAGACCTTCATGGTGGCAGGTACGTAACCATGGTAATACATGGTGGTTATGGCAGCACAATGACAAGCAATGACTTCACCTTTATGAAGGTTCTCTTATAGTCTAAAGAGATCATCATTTGTCAGCACACCAGACTGCAACAACAGTGACTCCCCATCTATTATATATGCTAATGGAGCACCCTGCTCTAGATGTTGATAAAATGCCACATGCCCCAACCACACACCATTACACCCACACATCAGAAATCTGGTGGTAGCCTCTAAATATCACCCCCTCCCACCATGCTCCAGTGTATGGCATCAGTATGGTATGGTTAGTGTATAGACCCCTGGGGCAGAGTATGCATGGATATGGGTGTGTAAGGCACCTGGTAGTGGGGTGTGAAATCGAGGCTAAATAGGAGTGACTCATAAATCCACAGGCATCATTTAGCCATAAAGGCCCAGGGTAGTAAATCTGGGGTACTGGGAGAAACAGGCACAGGTGTTAAGTATTTTATGGCTGTGCTGTTTTCACTGGCTTGAAAGCTTTTAATGTAGGGCCAAAAAATGGGTGTGTGTTTTAGGTTTCAAAGTCTGAAAATCTAGGTAGGGTAGGTTGGATTTTTTTTAAATTCTCTTTTTACTTCGGCCTGAAGAGTAGCCAAAAATCGACTGGCAAACTATATCCTCCACTCGCCGACAACAGCTTTGACTGGTGGAATAGCAAATTGACTCTGAAATAGCCCTAAAAATACTTGAAATATACTTTTTTTCAAAATTGGATAAGAATTCTTAGGGTCAGCCCTCTTTTGATAGGTAGGGTCAAAAATTGACTTGCAAACTACAGCGCCAACTAGCCAACAACAGTGTCGACTCACAAATATCAAATCGAGTCTAAAATAGACCAGAAATTACCTGAAATATATTATTTGAAAAAAAATGTGGATAAAAATCTTTAGGGTTGGCCCTGTTTTGCTGGGTAGGGTCGGGTAACCTGGAACACACCTTTTCTTTTGCCTAGTACAGGAACATACTTTACTTTATAAGAGTACTTCTTTCTCCTCTTCCTTTCAGAATTTCTACGTTCCATGAATATGCATCTGGTTGTGTTTGCATTGTGTGTACAAATTTGTGTGCTTTATGTACTTGAGCTGAACATGCAGAATTATTTTATATCAAATTATGGGTGTAATACAAAATGAAATGTCGATATAATGACAGAGAAACACCTTTCAAGCATACTATCTCTGTCTAGCAGATGTCATTGAACTCTCTCTACTAGATTATTCAATGCAGTAGCCACGGCTGGATGTAGTCTGTATGCATTCATTTCGCTAATTGACTGTAATCGCCAACGAGACAAGATAAGCCATGGCAGGACATGGCAAAGATAATGAGGCACATTTATTCTCCATACTGACATTCTGACATACCGTGAAAGCACCCGCAATAGATTTTATGTATAATTGTGTAGTCAAAAGTAGTCGCCTCTTGCAAAGACAGCTTGCTTTTGGTTAGGACAGGCGCATTGAGGTCTGCTTGAGTGGCCACCCCCAACTTTTCTTATTCCCCTGATTTATACAAGTGAGGGTGAGAAAAATCATTGAAAATGTTATTTCATATATTCAAGATGAATGAATTGATGCATCTTGATTGGATAACGCTGATTGATTATTACTCATGGGAGTAATACAGGGGTTTATAATACAGAAAGTGCACCACTAAAGATGTCATCCTGACCACTTCTTAACTTATTGTCCGACGTGAGGCATCCTTTAATGATAAAGAGTATATAATTATCTTAATGGACCAGCTCAAAAAGGAGGATCAACATGATGGGCATAAGTATGTCTTGAGTGACAATCGCTTCAAAGTCATGAGGTATAGGATTGCATGACTATTTAACTTGGAGAAATATAAGAGGGTATTGGAGGAATACATTGCATTTAATGTTCAATCATATTAAAATGATAAGATCATGGTCTCAAAATAGTGAAGCTATTTCATAGTAAAACACATAGTTCTCAAATCCTTAGACAATTACATTTTGTTTAATAACATCTTTGACCGACCTGATAAAAAACTCAGCTGCGCCACGTGCCTTAGCTATGGATAACCAACCATTGTGCAGGCTTATTTATATATTATTCCCTTATTATCTAAAGTTTTGTAGCAGTATGTTTTGGCATAATGGGTTTCCTTGTGATTGACCATAATTATGATGATAAGTTTGGTGTTGATCATGTTTTACCACTTTATCATCATTACATACCTTCTCCATTGTTCTTAGATTATACATCTAATCCATCATCTGATGTAATCAATCACACACGCCATTCTAGTATTTAAACATAATGGGCTGGCTGAAAACATATCCGAAGGACTATGAAAAAAAAACCTCCAAAGGGGTATATGAAGGTCAAAGTATGTAATTATGAGAGCGACCATAGCAAAAAAGGTCATCAATCTATAATGCATGTGTAATGTGTCTCCATTACTGGGGACTAGGTTACTAGATTAGAACATAACCTTTACAATGAGTAGGGGTCAATGTACTTTGGGGCAGACATACATACATATTGTAATTGATTTGCAATGCCACTCCTGGCGGTTGGGGCTGATCAAGTTTGATTCAGCACAGTTTTAGTTCAGGTGAAAGCACGCACCAACTACGTTATTAGTATTTGACCAGCAGCTCCGCTGCTGGCGATAAGTGGCGCGGGAAAAATTGGTAGCGTTCGTCTGACCTAGTACAATGCACTGTGGGAATGCCTTAACATATCGCAAACAGGGTCGTAGTGGCGTGAACTATCATTCTCCTGGCACATGTTAGGTCTGTTGTTTTCTTCCCTTGAACGCAGAGAGTAGGAGGGAGAGTGAGCGGGCGAATTGCATTCTTGGGTAAGCTCCTGATTTCCCTGTTGTTGTTTAACTATTTGCATAAACCCTACAGGTATGTACAACTTGTCTGATACTCTCCCTTACATTCCTAATGTACCTGATAGGAAATACTTTTATACCCATACTTTTACAACCATTCCTCATATAACTCATATTTATTCCTACCTCTGCCGTTAAAGCTGGGCCATCAGGGAATAAGTTCAGCATTTTCCATACATTTCGACCAGACAGCAGTAGTGTTTGGACAGGGGACCATGAGCATTGTCCAGCTACAACATATTCACCCTATGCTGTGCCTGTAAGAGCTGAGTTCACAGCCCTTAAGAGCCCTCTTGTGAATGAAAACTGAACTATATCCAAAAGTGCTTTTGGCCTCACTTCAACCATGACAGTCTAGCTTTAAAGTAGGATGATATTACTATATGTGATTGACCTCCTGGCAAACTCTCTGTCATACTGCATGTGTGTCAAAATTTGGCGTAGGAATGTAGATTCCAAAGAACTTTTGATGTACTTCAGTACAATATGGATCCTGAGGTACCAAGTGAATAGCCAATGTTCAGTCAAAATATCAATTTCTTTTATCTATACATAGCAGCCGTATTTTTACTATATTTTCATATCATTCTAGTCTTTCATTTACAATTTGTTCAATAGGCTATCTGCAAATCATATGCAAGTAAGTAATTGCTAATAAACCAACATAAGCTACTTGCAAAAATCAGTAAAACTGCAGAACCCCCCCAATTGAACCAGGCGTCACAACCCTTCAGCGGTAATGAGTTCCAAACCATGCATATGAAAAAAGCTGCAAATTAATGGAATATTTAAAAAGCTGTAAAAGATCTAAGAAAGAAATCACTGTTTTGATTTATTGTGTTGATATCAATATTTGTATATTTCGGCAGTAGGGGGTTCGGTCACACGTTTCTATGATAATATAGAATACCCTATAAATTACTTCGATAAAGCATTCATTATCAATGTTCCAGAAAGCACAAGAACTTTCTGCCTCTACTTGCACCTGTAGATGTATCTAAACATGCAACCAGTCCTTTAGTTGTGTCTTTGATCAGGTCCCTGATGCCCATTAGTTACACAGAGTGGCATGCATTGCTGTCCAGGGTCACCTGGGGGGGGGAGGGGCTTATCAGTTATATCTAGATAAACTCAGGGCCAGTGTAACGGTCACAGAAAAGTAATCTGGAGAAAGCGGGATTCAAACCCACAACCTCTAGACCCATGGGCCAGTGCACTACCTCTGAGCTGCATTCCCATCTGAAAACTTATCCGTGCCATATGTTACTGGATCTGTATGGCCTTTATATAGGGGTGCAGTGATACCCCCTTGTGGGTTTATAACCAAGACGCGAGCAATACGAGCCCCTACACTGGTGTAGCTGAGTGCCCTATTTCAGAGAATATGCAGAATGAGGGTCAGTACATTATCAAATCATATTAATGTCTTATGAATTATTCAAATACATGCATTCACTTCTCAGAAGTATTCAACATGATATAATACATGCTATAGACATCCCCCAACAATATCTGCAACATCTGGATTAGCTCATAACTCACCACGGCTGCCTGCCAAATCTTAATCATTCACTCCCTCAAGTAAGCCCCTACATTTCCGGGTAATCTCCCGGCTGTTTCTTACCTTTACCCAGGCCACCTCTGTCACTACTTCTACTACTTCTGAGGTTGGTGAGTGTCCACAATCTCCCCCCTTCAATCACCTCAGGTCTTTGATGCTTGTTTGTCACGAACTCAGGGCAGAGACTTGTTAGAGGTGATGGATGGCAGGTGTATGTCAGCCTATTGGTGGTAAGTTAAACATGCATCCTGACTCAGACGCTGACCTCACTATGGCTGGCTTTGTTTAATTCATACTGCCAGCACTGATATTGCTAGGTTTGGGATCTGACAACATAACTTGGTTATATGACACATCCCCATATGTCCTGCATCTGGTATACCCATAACTGTTGTCGCGTAACCCATTCTCTGCCCCAAGGTCTTAATCTTTACCAGGCTTAAAGGACATGTCAATTTATATTAATAGCTGTCTAGTAAGCTTATGTGGAACATATCAGAAAAAGCCTATATATTCCACAAAATAAAGGTGAAATATCAATAATATTTTCATTTTATATGTCATTCACCAATAATGTGTTATGAACATGGCCGGACAAAAGGTACAGCAGTTACAAAATTAACATGTACTTTTTTCGTATTTTCTATTGAATGATTAAATTTTTGCATGGAGTTCTGTGATGAAAATAGCATTAAGATTATGATCCCCCTTTCAGAAGAAATTCTTTGATCACATGCAAGTGCCCCCTCATTGGATAAAGGTAATGGCTCATTAACTAATTAAGCTATGGCCTAATGAAACTATAAAAACTGTGCTGGCTGTAATATCTACAGTAACACAGACAGTGCACCTGTTACAGCGTTCATGATGGCCACCGGTTCCGTCATGCGTACACATAAAATAAGTACACCACGGTTCCTTGATTGGATTAAACCCGCTGTGTTGATACCTGATGTGAGGCATTCCTTGATGGCAATACTGTTTTTCTTCTGAAGATATTTGATTATCCTGATGGACTTGTTCAAAAAGAAGGATTTATATGATAGCTTAAAGCATATCTTCAATTTGCAATCCATCTCAGCAATGCTGTATAGGATGAAAGAAACTTCAACTGAGAGAGATATGAAGGGATATAAGGGGAACGATGCATTTAGTTAACCAAAAAATAACTGTGAAGATATTGGTAGTGATGAAATTCTCCAAACCACAATTTAATTGAGATTGAGTTTGGTAACAATACCAAAATAGGGGTGCTGATGAAACTATACTTGCTGAAATATCTGCCACTGCCAATTACTAACACTATGATAAAAAATAATATAATGCAAATACCATAGCACCAGATAAAGCAGAGGATATCATTATTAAATCATGGTCAGCAGCATTATATCCTCATGTATATGACACTTTTACAACATACCAAGGCACATATACTATTCACTGTGTGTCTGAGTATATTGTATGACAGGTATATGTGGGCCATAGATGACTTAGCATGAATATGCAATGTTATGTAGCAGTCTGCTACAGGGCAGTTGACTTTCCATTTGGCTTTGGTTTCTAAGCACATAGTGATATCTTGTAGGGTTAGTGTTGGTCCTGCTTTTGCCACTTTCAATTACCAGTCTCAGTTACATTGATATGAATAATATTTAATTGACATGATACAACATATTGCCATCAAAACATTCCATTGTCATCAAACTATTACATGAGCATTATAGCGAATTGGAACATCCAATTGTAAATATAGCAAACAAACATTTTATAGCACCAATCATTCTGGAAAGTGCAGTAAATCTATTTGATTTAAGTCCTGATACAGTCATGATACCTTCTCCATATCATATTCTCAAATACATGCCTCTTCATTCATCTGATACTACAAGTAGAACCCAACGTTATCATATTTAGATTACTTGAGCTGGATAGGAACTGGGTAGGAGCACCTCCAACAATGTAGAACATCTAGGTTTATCTTATCTTATCAATACAAAGACCTTAGGTTTAAAATATGTGATGAAAGCTAATTAACTGGTAGTTTCAGAACTAATAAGGGAAGCCACAGAGGGGTAGTTTGAGAAGGACAGGAAGCTATCTGCTAATTTGGTCTTCTTATCCCTCAGGCAGGCTGATGGAGTGCAGGAGATCAAACGTCTTTAGCTTTACTCTCATTATGATGGCATAGCACTTTATTGTCCTACGTAATAGGGTCATATAATACACGAACACAGCAAAGTGTGAGGTATATAACTCTGATGCCAACCTCATAGGGTAGATACACTCACAGAGAGAAGAAACAGCGTCAAAAGGGAGTCCAGGTTGCCTCCAGAATGACTCCCCTGTTTAGGGGAGTCCAGGTCATCTAAGAGAGCCTAGTTGACTCTCTGGCTGACCTAAGGGAGTCACCCGGGGAGTCATATGACCCAGAGAGCTATATGACTCCCCCAGGTGACTCCCTTAGGTCAGCTAGAGAGCCGACTAGGCTCCCTTAGGGGACCTGGACTCCCCTAAACAAGGGAGTCATTCTGGAGGCAACTTGGACTCCCCTTTGACGCTGTTTCTTTTCTCTGTGCTGCAGAAGTACATGATACACCAAGCTACTGCTGAATTACTCTCTGGTGCTGCACTGGTGCATCAAGCCTTAGGACTCATGTCTCCATTGAAGGGTTACGGAACTATATCTAATGAGGCTGGGTTAATGAGGTGAAAGGGCTGTGAGGGGTCAGGGTGTGGTGGGGGTGGAGATGTTTGTGGCAGAAGATACTGGTGGCTTAGATGAGGCAGTTATGTTGTTAAGCAGTACCTAATCAGTCTGAGGGATACAGTATATATTTGATATTGAAATTCTTAGCTGAGACTTATTCCAAGTCATTCACACATGTAATTAATTGCTCACTTTTAATTCGCTTTTTTGTAGAGTATATTAGTAAATATTTTTTGTATTTCAGCTGACGCACACCTTTTTTTGTCTATGCCATGATTCATTGTGTAACAACATTCTAATTATACCTTTATAACTACATGATATATATGTTTGTTTTTTATCAAGCAAAATATATCAGTCAATTATTTTCTTTGTGATACGTTAACATTACCATTACCATTAGTGCAATTTCCATCCCCAGTTACTAAGTGGGTCTAATGTTGTCTTTATGTACATAGCCACTTAAATTCACTGGCTGAAGATGTTTTAGTCCTTGATAATATGGAGGCATATATAAACATTGCACAGCCTACCCACATAGCATAAACATAGTGAAAGCTGCAGTGGAATACTGCATATTTCCCTAATGGTGGAAGATATAACGAAATTGGCCAGAATATGATCATCAGTGATGGTGTCAAGGTACACCATGCCCATCATATTGTCTCATATATTTTAAATGCAGGGTACATGATGGATCCATTAACACACTGCAGTAGTTGTTTAGATGAGCCAGCCCACATAGCTGTTCAGAAATATTGAACACATGGCGCTAAATATAGAGTTGAATACTGCTGAAATGGCTAATGATTGGCTTGCTGTGCATCCCAGTTCCCTTTATTATGTTTTAGTACCTTTGCAAGCCAATTGCAGAAATCATAGGCTTGCCAACCTTAAAACATATATCAGATATCTTTTAAAACGATCATGGACTTAAGTGACATAAGGAACCGCTGTGGTGAAGGATTCAATAGGGCCCTTCCCCTGATATTTCCATAAGTCCGTTCTGTTTCCTACCCTTAGGCATGTCCTATCATGATTACCTCCCAGAATCGTCTAGTCCTGTCCAGATTAATCAGGCCTGAGGGGAAGGAGGCACTGACTGAGGCTGTGGAGTGTCCACAATCTCCCCCCTTCAATCACCTCAGGCCTTTGATGCTTGTTTGTCACGAACTCAGGGCAGAGACGTGTTAGAGCTGATGGATGGAAGATGTATGTCAGCCTATTGGTGGTAAGTTAAACATGCATCCTGACTCAGACACCCACCTCGCTATGGCTGGCTTTGTTTTATTCATATGCCAGCACTGATATTGCTTGGCAACATATATATATATATATATATATATATATATATATATATATATATATATATATATATATATATATATATATATATATAGTGTTAGGATCTGAGGAAAAGAGAGCTTTGTGGGGAAAGTGCAAACCATACTTCTATGAGTATCCAATTGCAGTGTGGATGTACAAATCCTACTGTTTGAGCTTTTTGGCCATCAGCTAAAAGAAAAAGGTTGCTGCCTTTCTTTCATTTATATCGCTTATTTATCCCAAGGTGTATCAATTGTACCTATCCTATTTCAACTGCTTAGTATCAATGAAATATTGTTGGAAAATAGGATTATGATAAGATGCTTGACCAGTATCAGATAAATCCCTAAAACGACTATTTCGCATTAGCTTGATCTGAATGGAATGCTTAAGATCACAGGTCTAAAATACTGTATAAATTACCAGGTAAACCATCAGAGTTCAATGACTTTGCGTTTCCTTCCCTTGATGAGGTATTTCTTCATACCTAAATGATTACAACCTACCAGAAGGGACATATCAATACACCCAGCCAGGCCATGTTCAATTGTAGATGCAGGCTTTATGGAGTTATCTGGTCTGATGGTAGGAACTAAGGCTAACTTATTGATAGTATAAAACCTTATTTTTAAATGGTTTGAGGAAATATCAAGTCGGGTAGAGTATAGCACTGAGCCTCGTATTTCGCAAAAGCTGAATAACCAGCCGCCGTATTTCCTCAAACCTCCGTATTTCGCGAAACCTTCACTTCCGGTCCAGTGTACGGAACACTACGCCTACAGAGTAACAGTACCCAGCCAGTCCGCATTGGTCTAGTGGTCTGCGTTCTCGCCTCCCACGCGCCGGGCCCGGGTTCGATTCCCGGACGAATCTAGGACGCAGTTCGTTTTAGGACGATATCTTTTTTTTTTCCATTGACTCCGTTTAGGGGTTAAAATGCCATATTTTTGCTTGAAACCAAACCTAAGATCTACAAAACATCCCATATTTACACGTACTATAGCTGAATTAGGCCCTATCCCCCCAGAAAATTTGGTTGAGGGTTTCTAACATGATGGATCGGCGAAAAATTGAGACATTAAAAATGTGGCCGCTCGGCTTGCGATCAGCTGATCGTTGACCCACATTCAGATTGAGACGATATCTTTTTTTTTTCATTGCCTCCGTTTGGGGGTTAAAATGCCTTATTTTTAATGGAAACAAAGCCTAAGCACTACAAAACATCCCATATTTACACGTACAATAGCTGATTTAGGACCTAGCCCCCCAGAAAATTTGGTTGAGCCTCTCTCAGTTGATAGATCGGCGAAAAATTGAAACGATAAAAATGTGGCCATTTCCATGATCAACTTGCTAGTGGTTGAGGTCGCTGTCTTGAACTTAAACTTGACCTAGATTCTTTTGGGCAACAATGTATTTTTCGGCGATAAAGGACGATTCATACTTTTATAGTGTTGTTTTTTAAAGAAATTAATACAATAAAATGCAAAATAAGGCCTAATTTGTACAAAAAAAAACGATATAGGCGATCGGAGGGGGGGCTATTTTTTGGCGGAGGCGCACAGACCGGAAGTGTGTATCGAGCAAGGTGTCATGGCGGCGTCGAGACGTGTTTGGAGAAGATTCAGGTTAATAAAAGGGTTTCAATGGAATAGGGGGCCTTTCGATTTCAATCTGTCTGGCAAATACACAACTTAAACAAATCCTGTATACCTATTCTCTTTTTTTTTGGGAAGAATGGAGCCTACGTCCTGCTCCAAACCCTGGACATCAGTCCTTATAACTGCTCTCATCCTCCTCCCTGAACAATGACCATCAGATCCTTCCAACCACTCATTATGCCTGTCCTAAAAGTATCATTATTTACTGATGAGGAATTCTACTGTTCACCCACTGCATCATAATGATGAAGGTAGTAGTTCATTTAAGGACTTTTAAATCCTTCACCTCTTACACATGATTTGCTCATCTACAAATGCAGCTACTATTGATCTGTATTATTGTGTTCTTCTGCAACCAACCCTTCTATACAATATATGCATGTTGAAAATTGTAATTTAAGATGAACATTTAGGGACTAATACCTGCATATTGAAGATGACACCTTTCTCAATATTTGGAAAATGCCATGATCACTCTGGAGGCAAAGTGTGCCAGACTAGGAATACTTCTAAGTTCTTCTCTTGTCTAGACTAATACTGAAATAGAGAGTAGCGTAACACCAGATTCCTACTTTCAAGGGTCCTATGCCTACACAAGACCAATTCAGCCTGTCAGTCATCAGACATAACACATGATCTGCGATCAGCTATTCATATCCTAAATAACATGACTCTGATCACTGTGCACAAAGCCTAGCCTTGACCCTCCTGAACAAGCAGGGCAAGCGTCAACGGGCACAACAGCCACAATTCCCTCCACATGTCTCCAATGCAGCTCCCCAGTGCCCTGTCAGACTCATATCCCTCCCCCACTCCCAGCACCCCATTCAGCCTTGGCTGTATCTGCCTCTCTCATTCATCATCAACACTGGTACCCTGAGTATAATGCTCCTGGTAGGCACCACCAAAGGATGGTGCACCGTACATTGCTTGCAGTGCCTGGTCCCTGGTTGTCTATACACATAGTGCCAAATACAATTGCTATTCTGTATTGTGCATTCTTGTCCTCGCCCCTTTTCTAGCACCCTCCTTACATACTAGTTGCTCGATACCTTCCAGTTGTCCACATTGCTCTCTTGTTCTTTCAGTCTAGTATGTCTTAGACCTATAATTGCCTTTCCCATTTCTATTTCAAATGATATGTTGTAGATACGGCTCATTATCTGAACAAGTTTAGGACTGGCCATTATGTCAAGCTGGACAATCGATAAAGTGATTCTTCAGTGAGTGGACTTTTTGTTATTGACCGCTCTTGGACAATAACCTCACCTACTCACTTCTCTCACAGGCCGCACCTGGCCTGTCCCAAAATTGTATACACCTGTTGCCCGTACTCTACCCTGATATAAGTACACAATCCACCTTATCTGCAAGTCACCCATATATTCACTATCAGTTTAGACTCCTCCTCTTTTGATGGGTGAACTGCTGTTGACCCTTCAAGAACAGATAGTTAAATGAGGTTGAGTCTCCTCTAAAAGTGTCATGTGGCAGACAAACTGTGACTCTTGCTGATAGTCATGGTGGCTCCTTTACCTTTCTCTGTGTATTGTTCCAAGGCATGGTCATCAAATCACAGCAGATGTAAAGGCTAGATGTTGGATGGTGGGTTGTGCGGGGCTGGCAGCCAAAGACCCAAGGCAACTCTGGGGCCGCTGCCAATCAGATAAGGCTGACATTGCTACAGGGGGAATTGATTACTGATGAATACTGCACAGTCCTTGCATGCAGCAGTCCCCATGTCTACAATTTGTCTGTTTCGGGATCAGCAGAAAATGCCGGCCTCTTACTAAGAGCATTATACATGGATAAGCAAGCACGAGGGTTTATTATCCATGGCTAAGGCTTGAGGCCCAGCTGAGTGGCTTAGCTATGAATGACCAACCTGAGTGCTTGCTTATTCATTTATTATTCCATTTATATCACAGTTTTAACATTTGAGAAAACATCTGATTTGTTTTGCCTTGTAAACCTATGTTTACCATGTAAACTCACTGTGAGACGTCATAGCGGTGCAAGTTCCAATGCACACTGGTTGTGCATTCTAGGCACTGCTTCGAGTGCCTGAAGTAGATAACCTGGTATAACGTGATATATCTGCTGTCCTTCCCTTTAAACTATCCCGACAACTAGTTGGACTTGAAGGAGCAAAATCACCACTCGCGGTGCTACCCCATAGTAGATTTGAACAGTACTAGAATAGTGAGTGGGACACGCTCGGTGATTGTGCTGCTTTAAGTCTATGTCCTCATTTGTCTTACTTTTCTCACATGCATATGGAACATAAGTGCATTGCTTCACCTTGATTGGATAAATGCACTGGCTCAACTGATCCACTAAAAGCCCCACTAGAAATGGTTCTGATATCTATAGTGAAAGGGACTTGGCACCTTTTGTGGTATTCATAATCTGTTTACTTGCCACCACTCAACCATGTGCAAATTATGAGTGTTTAACTTCCTTGATTGGGTTAAACCTGTTGTGTTAATGCCTGATGTGAGGCATCCCTTGATGGTAATGCTTCTGTTTTTACTAAGGATATTTAATTATCCAGTTCAAAAAGGAGGACTAATATGATAGAAAAAGCATGTTTTCAATTTGCAGTTCCTTCCTTGAGATGTTGTAAAGGTTAAAAAATATTTTAACTTAGTGAGAAATAAAGGGATATAGGGAAAAAGATCAGTATCGCAGTAAGTTTAATTAGATTAAATGATATGATCACGGTCTGGTGATAGTAAAGAGATTTGATAGGAAACACAGCTTCCTAGCCCACAAACAGCCAATGTAATTGAGATTGAATATAGTTTGATAACATTATCAAAGGGTACAGAGTGCTGCTGAACTACTTTAGGCTGCCAAATACTCCTAACAACATAGTGAAAATTGAATATGCTACTAGCAAATGCTATACTACCTAATACAGCAGGTAACATCATCATTAAATGATGGCAAGCAACATTATTCCCTGATGTTTATGACACTTTTGTGACCTACCAAGGCACATTTAATATTCAGCCTGTGTCTGAGTACTGTGTATGACAGGTATATGAGGGTGCACCGATGATGACTTAATATAAACATGCAATATTAGGTAGCAGTCTGTGATAGTGTGGTTTGCTTTTCACTTTACTCTGGTTTCTAACTGTATAGTAATACATGTATGGGTAAGTTTTGGTCCTGATTTTAACACTTTCCATAACACATCTACACTGAAAATCCATAGACTGAAATGGTTAGGCAGTACAGACTATCCTAGGTTGGTCATATGAGTATTAGTCATAATGGCAAAGTTATATTCAAAAATGACTGAGGGGTGGGTCAGTAGTGGCTAACCTAGGTTCATCATTGGTGTGTTGTATTTGTATACCACTAGTTGGGGCCACCTGTCATGACCGCTCAGTGGCTCCCCTGAGAAAAAAAGACTAAGGTGGGTTGGTCAGTACTGACCAACCTGACAATAATAACTGACCTAGGTTAGTGGTATAGGGAGCCAAAAAATGACTGACTAGGTTAGGCACTAGTGACTAAGAGGTCGGGCGTATAGGGAGCCTAGGAATATCAGTGTAAAAAGGAGCGAGAGAGTTCATTTATAGGATATAATCAGGGCGGGAAGATGACTCGGGCCGCCGGTTGCTAATGTTGCTTGCCAGGTTGGTTGGTACTGATATATTGGATCATGTTTATCCTTAGCTTTTGCTCTCATTAGCCTTAATAAAAGTCAAGACAAAAAGCCTTTGGTTTAAATTTGCATTAAAGTAAATCAACCAGCTGTTTAAGAACTAACAAGGGAAGCTGTAGAAGGGTAATGGGGGAAGTGAGTGTGTGGGTAAGGAGGAAGAGGTGTCTGCTAATGGGATTTTCTTATCTCTCAGGGAGACTGATGGAGTGCAGGAGATCAAACGTCTTTAGCTTAAGTTAACTTTAGGATAGCATAGCACTTTGTTGTCCTGTGCCATAGGGCCATATAATGTATAGGTACAGCAAGGAGTGAAGTGTGCATTCATGCCGATGCCATCACTATTGGGTAGATACACATATGAAGGTTTTACATGATGCACCAAGCCTCTGGTGAGTAACTCTCTGGTGCAATATTGTGCATTAAGTCTTAGGCATCAAGTCTCCACTGTTCAAAGTGTTAATAGACAAGATCTAATGAGGCTTGGTGGAAGGGCTGTGAGTGGTCAGGGTGTGGTGGGGGTGAAGGTGTCTTTAGCAGTAGAGGCTGGCAGCTTAGATGCTGCCGGTTATATTGTGAACAGGAAAGGCTTTATCAGCCTGAAAGATACAATGAATGCAACTGTAATTGTTAGATCAGACTAATGCAAAATCAGTCACAGATGTGTTTCCTTTTTCAAATGAATATTTTATGAGAATTGGTGTATTACTGCTTATTTCTTTTTGTGTATGCAACAATCCCTTTGGAGTACAATCATCAACACTTTTTTAAGCAGACCATTATAGAACATTACATGCACATATTATACTGAGCAAGTATTGCCTGTGTGTATAGCAATCATCTGTTCTATTAGCTACAAGTATTGATACCATGATGGCTGTTCTGGCTATGTAATCGTATTATAAATACACTGCTGGGTACACTGGTGGAGTACAATGTAAATAATGTGTCCCAGGACAATTAACCTAGGTTACATTACCATCAGTTATGCTACATCACATTAACCCTTGCCTCCCACATATCCGTAAATGGCCACATGGTTGTGAAGGCTGCTGTTTTAATGGATGTGGACTCCTCGGCCCATCAGTCTAGAGCAGTCTAGAAGATGCCCAGAATGCCTATTCCCTAAGTATATATATATATATATATATATATATATATATATATATATATATATATATATATATATATGTATATGTATATATACCACCTTACCAGCAGCCCCAGGGGAGCACCACATGGCCCTAGTCTGGTGCCATGTACATAAGGATAGTACCGGGTTATAACAACACAAAGGCAAACAGGCAGATGCTGCATGAAACTTCTAAAGCTGAAGGTTCAAGTTCTCTTTCTGGAGATTAGTGAGTGCAGCTGACACTGAGTTAGGAATTTGCCTTTTCTAACGCGAACCTGTAACTGTAATGCCATTTTGCATTCCACAGTACCACATGTGACTCCCAGCTCCCAAAGTATGCCACGCTCTAACTGGTTATAAATGTCACACGCTCTTAAACCACATGCCTTTACACCTACTCATTGCCGATGATGTGGCAGCCTCTAAATATCATCCCCTCATCGTACGCTCCAATGTATGGCAACACTTTGGTATTCTTAATCGCCTACGCATTAGCCCTCGGGGAAGACCAAGCATGAAAATGGCCTTGTAGGGAGCTGTGGTACAGCATTGGTAAACCAGGGCTAAATGGGAGCTTTCCATAAATCCCCTGGGGCTATTTACGCTACAAGATCTTGGGTAGTAAATCAAGAGTAATGGCCAGAATAAGGGTGGGTATTTATAGCAGTGCTAGATGGACAGCTAACATTAAATTCAGACCGATAATTAGTCAATTGTTAGTGTACATATTCCCTATTTCCTTGAATTGGGGAAAGTTCCCATTGACAATCGGATCTGCGTAGAGTGTAACAAAGATCACCATGTTACCATAGTTAACTATGATAAGGATGATGTCCATGTGTTATACCAAACAAACGGGAGGCTCCACTTAAAGTTGGTACATATCCGATTTGTCTTCAAATTATAAATTTTATTAAAATGCGTTCCAAACACTGTAAAATTATAATATTTAGAGAATAGAGGTCAATTTAATGTCAACAATGGGTGTTTTTAGGTCACAAAGGGATCCAATGTCCCCCAACCATGGGCTTTTCTAGTGTACTTTCAATGTGGGGACACTTTTATTTCGAAATGACCGTATTTTGGACAATAAAATCTAATTAGATGAAATCGTAGGGAATTAGAGGGAATGGAACATATAGAAAGTCAAATATATTATTTGTGAACATTCCCATTAATTTTTAGGGAAATCTATCATTTTAGTCCCACACATCGGATATATATACTAACTTTAATGAACACACAAGCACCCACTTGAGGGTATCAATCATTGTGCACACACAGACATATAAAGGGGGAAATCTTGTAAGTGGCTATGCTCCCAGCAAGTGTGAATGGTTAAATCCTGTAAGTCTTCGAGGCTCTCAGTCAGAATACCTTCTAGAGGTCTGATGATGTTGGCAGAAGAGACCGCAGGGAACAAAGGATTCTTTGGGTTGAAACAGGTACAAAGGGATGTGTAGGAGAACAGAAGTGGGATAAGGGCCGGTCTTTTATTCAGAGGAAAGTGACAAGAGTGGAGTCTAAAGCTCGGCACTAAAAGGGTTTTAAAAGCAAGACACGAATACTTAATGTAGAAGCTTGTGATGAGGACTTTGAGAATGAAATTGAGGTAAAAGTATCGAAGGTAAAGGTTCTTTAAGCTGCAATGGAAACAGAGATAGTGTACACAGCAGCCATTTTGTAAGACTTCACTGTGTTTTTGTCTGGTCATGCTCTGGTATTGCCCATATAATCCCCATTTCCTGTTGTTGCTGAAAGACTTACATGAATAATGTAATCTACCAACACTGTGTACAATAGATCATCATGTTATCACTGTTTTTACCACTAAAGACTATGATTAGAATGAGATTGTACCATATTCATTGGAATTAAAAAAAAACACTCAATTTTTGAAAGAAAGGAGAGGCAGGCTTTTATCCCATCACCTTCACGAAGACAACAATCTCGGTGTGATAGAATACAAAAAGTTGTGCATAAAGAAAACATGCCTGTGTTAGGTATTCACTTGAGAGGGTCAGAATCGGTGCATACACGATTGTTTAAAGGGGAAAACATTGCATATAAAGTATCTTTGCTTTCAAAAGTGTGAATGGGGGAATCGTATAATGCAATAAGCCTCTCAGTCCAAATACTTTCTCAATGTCTGGCAATGTAGGCAGATGAGGCAGCAGCAAACAAAGGCTTCCTGGGGTTGAAACAAGTACAAAGGCATGTGTGTGAGGACAGAAGTGGGACAAATTGTCGCTTTTCTGCAGAGGCAATGTGACAAAGAGCAGAGCCTCCTACAATTCACTCAAAGGATTCTGGAAACAAGACAAGATTACCAGATGTGTGAAACTGGGACAGACGATCCTGATGGATGGGCTGAAGCTTTCCAGTGTTAGAAGTTAGAGGGTGACCTGCCCTTCATAAATATATATATATATATATATATATATATATATATATATATATATATATATATATACAAATATATATATATATATATATATATTAGTATTAAGTGTACCTGGATATCAACCTCCCCAGATGGTAAGTCCCAGAGATCAGCTTCTGATAACATATGATATCACTAGATAACCATACTAAGAACTTAATCAACTAATAACAAGGATCTTTCCACGCAGAATCAGCTTCTGACCCCCAAGATCACCTTAGTTAGATGGTGGGACTGCTTCAGGACCCTGCCGTGTGCGGGAGGATGTAATAGTGTCCAGTGTATTAAGCCTCTGAGCTGCTCTGAGCTGCCTCAGCAACATCACAAAGTCTCATTACCTCACAGGCTGATGTGGCTATAATAGGTCATTTTCTCAAGGAGAGAGATGTGTAAAAAATTGGGAAAAAAACCTGGAATTATTACAACAATAGTTTCTAATTGGAATAACCTGATCAATACTTTTAAATGAAATCATCACGAAGAATTATATTGTTAACTCTCAAAACTAAAATTATTCCAACCCCCATAATGTATCCATACCAGATCATTGCCCACATTTGCTGTATACAACACATGTAAATGTGAATAGATAAAGGATTGTGTTTTCATGATATAAAATACTACTTATTACAGCAGAGATCATATTAATGTATTGTCATGGTTCTTGGAAATACATATTACAAAATAGTTTAGAGATGGCAGTGGTGGCCTACCAGGAGTTGGGTGCATGCTCTAAATACTGTGGCTGTAAGCTCTGCCACAAGGTATGGCAGTTTACAGAGCCTGTTGGCACCTAGATAGGGGTGTAGGATGTTTATGGCCTTGCAGAATGTAGGATGGTAGTAGTATAGTATGTATCGGAACGGGACTATAGTTAAGTACTGTTTATTACTCAATCGACCTGCAGCCAATGAGAGGCCTCCCTTTTGGCGGGAAATTCAAAAGCAGCCAATGAGAGGCCTCCCTTTTGGCGGGAAATTCAAATAGGTCACGTGACCGGAAGTGACCTACTTCCGGTCACGTGACCTTTGGGCGGGAAATTCAAATAGGTCACGTGACCGGAAGTGACCTACTTAAGAGGGTCACGTGACCACCATGTTGGCGGGAAATTCAAATAGGTCACGTGACGGGAAGTGACCTACTTAAGGGGGTCACGTGACTACTAGGTTGGCTTTCAAAATAAGTCACTTGAGATTTTGATGGATAAATAAATTTAAAAAAAGAAAAAAAAAGCAAGCTGAAAAAAGCTTGCTAAAAAATAATTTAAAAATGTGGCTCTTTTTTTCTAGGGGGAGAGGGGCACTCTGGGGGTCACTCTTTAAGATGCATGGGGGGGGGAGGGGGGGAGGGGGGGGAGGGGAGGGGCAGGGTTTTTTAAGAGTGAGACTCGCTTCTCTGCCCTCTCTAAAAGAGAGGGCAGAGAGGCGAGTCTACTTACTATGAAAGGTATCATGATCGCGTTTATGATGATGTGCATCATGATGTGACTATCTTACAACCCTATGAGAAATAAGCAAGACATGGGCGTACTTACACGGGCTATTTGTAAACTAATGAATGTGACTTCTTCGTTAAAATCAGTATCTACAACTCTTTTAAGCCTAAGGCTTTTTCTTGAGTTTATTCTTTTGTTCAATTTCGGGCCCACCTCAAAAGAGGAATAGGCCCTCTGTAGCACTTGTCGCTTGCTCATCAATCAGAGCCGGGGTGTAGAAGGCCCCTGCCCTGTCGGGTACGTTCTCCCTCTGGTACGTTTTTGGTTAGTTTGGAGCTCTCAGTCGACTGTCTTATCCACCTTAAAAAAACCAGACTTTCGGTGTCTCATGATAAAACTGGTGCCTTATACTAAGCGCCGGATTACTTTCTCATTTTTTAGTGTTCTATCCGATGCTTATTTAATTTTTGCACTGATAAAAACGGTTAGCTTGTACAAACACGCGGTCTATTTAAGTGTTAAGTGTAGAAAATGAACAGAACAGTGCACAGAAAATAGAGCTACCGACTACATTTCGCCCAGTCACTCAGCGGAGAACAAAAGAACTACTGACGTAGTGTACCCGCTATTCCGACAGTTGGCGCCACCGTTATACTTTTCCCGCGTGCGACATGAAGCCCTGGGGCGGGTACTGGCTGTTTTGGTTGTAGGTACCGAAACATAAAAAACTACAGCCAGCCCAATGTCATGGTGAGACAGCTCTCTTATTTTTTACCTTGAGTAGCGTCCGTAGGGCCTATGACAAAACCTAGTCCCGTACACTGAGCAGCTTGAGGTCTGAAGGCTCATACAGAAAAATGTGTGGGTGTGTGGGTGTGTGGGTGTGTGGGTTGCTTTACGCCTTAGTTAACAGCTATGGTCATTTCAAGAGCGGTGATGGTGATCGAATCTATTGGCTTTTTTACCGAGACAAGGGTTCTTTTACATCCCACACTACATAGCAGAGAGACGTCTAGCAGCCCCTAGAGGCCCCGCAGGGGGCTCGAGAGGTGCCGTGGAGAAGAGCAGATATCTACGAGAGGCCACGCCAACAACCAAATTCTATCTTTATCCCGCGAGAAAAGGAGATAAGGGTCAAGGTTATGAACTATCAAAAGATTTTAGAGTAAATTAAGTTATGAGATATTAATATAATGTACATATCTAGGGTCCGATATAGGGCCTCTGCAGATCCCCCTTCAGGGCCCCGATCTATGAGGCCTTAGAAACGGAGCTGGGTCATGTAACTAAGGGAGATCAGCAGTTGTTGATGTCGGCGCTGCCGATAACGCTAGTAAATGACCGTTTTACTCATGTTTAGAGTCAGAATAGCTTGAGTATTACTTGAATATCGAAGAGTAGAGGTCAAATTACCCCAGACAAGGTGTTTCCATCTAGAAATTCTCGACAGTATTTCCGAAAATTGCAAATATTGGTCCCAGCCCCACGGGGCCCCATACCGAGTATTAAAAGTTTGAGATGCAACTTTCATTCATGCTGTTGACCAATCAGGGGGCTCTGTTTTTACGACCTTGACTACATAGTAAAAGTGATTGACAACGTCAGATATCACTTGACGACGTCAAATATCGATCTGATATTTGATCCCTTGATATTTGATTCAAAACCCACATCGAGTGGGATAAAGCCTTTTATCATCTTTTGATTGTGAGGCATACACTTTTCTTACACACAACAGCTGTCATCTATCAAGGGGCTCTGGATAGGGGGTCCCCATGTCGAATGTCGATCTTAGAAAATGACCATGTCACATGACAATGTCACTTAATAATGTTCATATCCCATGTCGATTTTAAGAAATGTTCATGTCACCTGTCACTATGATTTTTTGGGCCTCATGTCACTTGTCATTAGACCTCATGTCGTTTGTCGATTATAAGAAATGGTCATGTCACCATATCGAATTTAGCGGTCCACATCCATTATCAAGTGTCAGGGCATGTTGGCTGCTTGAACACGTAGTCTGTCATCACCCTTGTTTCTGTGCCTTATCTAAACAGGCAATTAGTGGCCGCTAGCCGAGAGTACCTCCCTGGTCGCCTCTCCCGAATCTGCTAGACGTCTCACTGATAGCAGTGTGTGGGTGTGTGGGTCTGTGTGTGTCTGTTCGGTCTGTGTGTGCACGCGTCTTGCGGACCACTGTTAAGCCTGTGGTTGGAGAGCGCGACATAGCCGCTTGCTACACTCTCTAAACAGAGGTCCGCAAGACTAGGCCGGATCGCGCTCTTGCTTAAAGGTGCACCTCAACTCAGTGCGCCTTTAACAGCCGCCCCAAATAGGTGAAGTTCTTGACGCGGCACAGCGCCTCCCACCAGTAGCCAATCAGCGCGCCGAACGCCGGACACACCTCCACCGTGTGAGCCTCTAAGTAGGTCACACGAATCATACTAAGATGCCGATCTCTTCTGTCGGTTCGTCGCGGTGGCCGTGAGTGATCGCACGGTCGCCAAGATTCACTGCCTTGATTGGCAGAGGGGGGGGCTGATTACCCCCCGTCGGATGAATTGCGGCGAAACCATAATCAATTTTTCGCTGTTTTAGATAAAAGAGATCCAGAGCTATCCGCTCGTCCAAGAATTATTTTTCTATCAGCCCGGGATCACCCTCAAATTAAGGCCTAAAGTCCAAAAACCCAAATTTTTTTCCCTATGGGATTTCAGTGTCTAAGCGTTTTTTGCAGCCCTAAGGAGCAGCTCGCGGGCTCGAACCCTGTAAACGCTTTGACGCGCTTTCGTCGCCTTAGGCGACGTAGACCTACCCTATTTTTTTTTGGACCATGTTACCTGAACACGGATTATTTTTTTGTTTAGCCCAATGAGCTCACAGCTAGACTAGATACCTCATGTTTTGGATTGGAGAAATCAGCAGAGCAATAAAAAGCGCGGTGAGGCTAGTGTGGCTCCTGTGAGTTGTAAAATTGGTGCTAAATGTGGTAACCAGGCGGATGCTGAGTTCATTGATATTGTCCGTTAATGATACTTAAGGTGGGTGTTGTCTAAAGTTTTAATTGATATTACCAATGTGGCCAATAATGACTTCACAGTTGGGGCCCTCGCCCGCAGGTCCCAGATTCAGGGTATTCTTTGTTTATTGTGTGGCCCCTAAAGAGGGGCCGAGGCTGCCACTGTGCTATGCAACAGCAGCTATTAATTACGCTTCATGTTGGGCAGCATGGATCACTTGATGGGTGATACCTCAAAGCTCAAACACGGCAGAGCCGTGTGTGGCATGCGAGGACCAGTGGGTCAGGGGTGATCCGTTGCAAACAGAATGCTGATCCGTGTGAGGTTCTGACTTTCTATAGTTTTTTATAAAGCCTTAGATATGGTGTGGTATTTTTCATCTCGCTATAGTTTAGTTGGTATTTAAGGAAACCGCCTCATTTCTATCAGAAATACACAATATTGAATTGTTTTTTATATTTTAATATATTAGAAGCGCGCTTTGTTGCCTATGTAGCTCATTATGCGTTGAAATGTTCGCGAGCATCGTAGGAATGTACAAAACCCCTATTGTGGCACCATCTGACGAAAGAGCGGAGAACTATACTAGCGCGTTTCGTTATTCACATCTTTTGACAGGGACTTGGTTGGTGGCTTTACGCCCTAATTAACAGCTGAAGTCATTTCAAGGGGGGTGATAGTGATCGAATCTATGGATACCTGAAGGTGGAAAGCACACACCCTACACTTTTACCGAGGCAATGGTGGTGCTGCTCAAAGGGTGTGGCGAGCTAGACTGGAGGATGTAATAACTAAGCAGCAGAAGGACCAAAAAGACAATCTCGTAGTAGTAGGTCTACTTAGATCTTGAGTAGCCGCCCTTGTGGCTATAATTACCTAGACTAGTTGGCTCTGCCAGCCTGGTCAAGTGAAAATTGGTAAGGAGACTATGAACTAAGCTAACATCTCATAAGTATTAGTTACCACCCCCTCACACCCGTTTAACAACGGATTCAGGGTCTAATTATGGAGACCCTAGAGTAAGATTAACAATATATCCCAATGTCTGTAGTAGACATTTACGACATGCAACCTGCCCCCTAGAAGGGATAGATCTGACCACAAGTCCGCAAAATGAGACTCCCCCTCTGAGAGTATCAAGGTTTGCGTATAGTCTCTTGCAGGTTAATCTGTTATCTACCCCTTTGTCGACTTCGCCAAAATCCTGGGAGATTCACTTTAAACCTAAGGTCTACCCTTTTTATTCTTTGTTTATTGTGTGGCCCCTAAAGAGGGGCCGCGGTGTTGATTAATTACACCACATGTTAAGCAACATGAGATCAAACCTTCCTCAAAAGCGACAAGGCTCAGAGTCCTGTTGGACGGGAACCCTGTGTGGCATTTCAAGACACCTGGTTGAGTGATCTGTTGCAGATGCCGTTCCGTGAGAAGTTCTGACTTTATATAGCTTTTATATCGCTTTAGATATGGTGTAGTATTTTCAATCTCACTATAGTTTAGTTGATATTTCAAAGAATCTGCCTCATTCTATCAGAAATACACAGCGTTGACATGTTTCTTATATTCAATATATTAGAAGTGTGCTTTGTTGCTTATTATAGGTCATTATGCGTTTAAAATGTTCGCGAGTATCGTGGAAATGTACAAAAACCCTATTGTGGCGTCATCTGACGAAAAGAGCGGAGAACTACACTAGAGCATGTAATGGCCAGACCAGCAGGCGGCAGCAGAGTGGTCAAAAGACAATCTCGTAGTAGTAGGTCTACTTGCATGTTGAGTAGCCACCCTTGTGGTTGTAATTACCTTGACCACAGGTCCGCAATATGGAGCTCCCCCTCTGAGAGTATCAAGGTTTGCGTATAGTCTCCTGCAGTTTAATCTGTTATCTCCTCCTTTGTCGACCTCGCCAAAATCCTGGGAGATTCACTTTAAACCTAAGTCCTACCCTTTTTTATTCTTTGTTTATTGTGTGGCCCCTAAAGAGGGGCCGCGGTGTTGATTAATTACACCACATGTTAAGCAGCATGAGATCAATCCTCCTCAAAAGCGTCAAGGCTCAAAGTCCTGTTGGACGGGAACCGTGTGTTGCTTTCGAGGACGAATGGTTGAGTGATCCTACCGATCCGTCAGAGGTTCTGACTTTATATAGCTTTTATATCGCTTTAGATATGGTGTAGTATTTTCAATCTCACTATAGTTTAGTTGATATTTCAAAGAATCTGCCTCATTCTATCAGAAATACACAACGTTGACATGTTTCTTATATTCAATATATTAGAAGTGTGCTTTGTTGCTTATTATAGGTCATTATGCGTTTAAAATGTTCGCGAGTATCGTGGAAATGTACAAAAACCCTATTGTGGCGTCATCTGACGAAAAGAGCGGAGAACTATACTAGAGCATGTAATCGCCAGACTAGCAGGCGGCGGCAGAGTGGTCAAAAGACAATCTCGTAGTAGTAGGTCTACTTGCATGTTGAGTAGCCGCCCTTGTGGTTGTAATTACCTAGCCTAGTTGACCCTGCCGGCCTGGTCAAGTGAAATTAGTAAGGAGACCACCCATTAACGTGCTCCACAGTCTTTAGACAGTTAAGACTATAGTCAAGACTGGAGAATTTGGCGAGACGCCCCTCTGGGAGGTCATAATCCTCAATGTTAGGTGTTAGCTCATTAACATCAGATACCATATTAACAACCCATTTAAAATGTTCATTTTAATAGCAACTCACCCTATTCTGACAAAATCCTATTAGCAGGTAACCTCTGTGTAAACCATACTGCAAACATCTGCTACTTCCAGCGTCTGCCTCGTGACTGATAGTGTACAACAAGACGAAGTGGGCAGAGATTAGAAAAAATGAAGCTCTTTATATAGCCGAGAGAGCAGCTAATCTGGATGTTCTAAGCTTGTTTTCACCTAGAGCTCCAACCCTCTTCCAGAGAGAATCAAATCGCTTTTCACCTGAACCCTTCCACCCCTAATCCATCAGCATGAAAAGAGAATTAACGAGTGTAACGTGCGCTACATGTATATGGGATTATAGCTGGTGAAGAGATAAAGCCGAGTCACCTGTGTATACAAAGACTACAGGGGGTGATTAACGACAGGTGTGACGCGCCAGCCCGTGAACGGATTAAGCCAAAAAAAAATAAAAAGGTATGTTTCAAGTAACATGGGCAGAAAGACTGGAGTCGGTAGGTCGGATTTTTATTTTATTTTATTTTATTTTTTTAACATGAAAGTACTAGCCATCCTCCGTGGAAATTCTAAAAATGACCCAAAAAGTATAAAAATATGAAATTTTCTTCAAACTTGCTTAAAAAAAAAAAAACGTAGGGTCGACCCTGTTTTGCTAGGGTTGGTCGGGTGACCTGAAACAAACCTTTTTTTTTTTATTTGGCCTTATCTTTCAAGCTGACGCTTAAATTCAACTAGCCAGCCGCCGTCCACACCACTCACTGCGACAAGAGGAGGTGCTGTTGTTTTACACTTGAGTCGCTTACCACATGGTCTCTACCTCACAGACAGACACGCGCCCCCTGTAGCTTTTTTTTTGTTTTTTTTTGTATACACACGCTAATCTCATAACCCCCTTATCCGTTATACAGGTAACGAGTATTCTCTTTTAAAATAGCTGCCAGTCAGCTTAGCTCTAGAAGCAAGAAGGCGTGTATAGGTGCCTTATAAGTCGGCAGGGGGTAAATACTAGTGAAAAAGGAAGGCAGGTGTGCAGGTAGCTTTTCTAACAGACACGTGTGTGCACTAAGCTGCTTAAGTCTAAACCCTCCCGCAGTAGTCAGGTGGCATGTGAAAACTTACTTAACTGATCTCTTACATTGAGTAGAGTCTCTGTGCTGAGAGAGCTTTTTCAGCCGTTTAAGAGGATTAACTAGGACAGGGTACATAAGGAGTGAAACGCCGAATAGCGGCTACTCAGTCTCGTGCAGCACAAGCAGCAGCATCTAGCAGCGGCTTCAGCAGCAGCTGCACGTGCAGCACAAGCAGCTGGCAGCGACTTCAGCAGCACAAGCAGCACGAGCAGCACAAGCCGTAGCATTTGTCAGCAGCATCCGTGACATCGTCAGCAGCAGCCCCCATGACCTTGTCAGCAGCACAAGCAGCCAGCAGCTGCTGACAGCTGCTTCAGCAGCTGCTAGCAGCTGCTGCACGAGCAGTAGCACAAGCAGTAGCATCTGTCAGCAGCAGCAGCAGCAGCACAAGCAGCCAGCAGCTGCTGCATGAGCAGCACAAGCAGCACAAGCAGCAGCACCGACAGCAGCAGCAGCAGCAGCAGCAGTGTGGACCACTAAAGTCGAGATGAAGCCTAGTGACATTTGACATGAAGCTTGAAAAACACAGTGACAGGTGACATGAGCAATTCTTAAAATCGACATGAGATATGAGCATAATTAAGCGACATCGACATGCGCCATGGCTATTTTTTTAAGACAAACATCATATGTCATAGCCTCCTCATCCAAACCTCCACTAGTAGTGCTCTATAAGCGCAAGCTGTAAACCCTCTCCTCCCCTCGTGCACACAGGCGAATTATCAGAGTCAGCCAATGGTGTCAATACCCCTCTCATACAAGGGTCGGGCGCTGCTGGACTATAATAGATGAGTCAAGGACCGTTCTACTGAGGGTCAGGCAGGCTAAGTCGGACATTCAATGACAGGTAGGTCTTTGACAACCTTGCTTGAAAGTCTGGACAGCATTGACAGACTGGGGCATAAGGATCTCGCATGGTCAGACTTTCAAGCAAGTTTTGCTAAAGTCGCGTTATTGAATGTCCGACCTAGCCTGACCCACAGTAGAACGGTCCTTGACCCGTCTATTATAGTCCAGCAGTGCCCGACCCTTGGCTGAGAGCAGTTTAAGCGCCATTGGGTGTCTCTGATATTTGCCTCTGTGTAAGATGAGAAAAAAAGTCTGTTGAAAGACTATATTTCAAGCCAGAAAACTGTAATTAGCTTTCCAAGTTGTTTATTTAACAATATCTTAGCCTAGCAAGCAGCTGTCAGATGTCATCTAAGAAAAAAAATGTGAGCTGTTAATAGATTCAAGAGAAATTAGTTTACAAATAGCCCGTGTAAGTACGCCCATGTCTTGCTTATTTCTCATAGGGTTGTAAGATAGTCACATCATGATGCACATCATCATAAACGCGATCATGATACCTTTCATAGTAAGTAGACTCGCCTCTCTGCCCTCTCTTTTAGAGAGGGCAGAGAAGCGAGTCTCACTCTTAAAAAACCCTACCCCTCCCCTCCCCCCCCTCCCCCCCTCCCCCCCCCATGCATCTTAAAGAGTGCCCCCCAGAGTGCCCCTCTCCCCCTAGAAAAAAAGAGCCACATTTTTAAATTATTTTTTAGCAAGCTTTTTTCAGCTTGCTTTTTTTTTCTTTTTTTAAATTTATTTATCCATCAAAATCTCAAGTGACTTATTTTGAAAGCCAACCTAGTAGTCACGTGACCCCCTTAAGTAGGTCACTTCCCGTCACGTGACCTATTTGAATTTCCCGCCAACATGGTGGTCACGTGACCCTCTTAAGTAGGTCACTTCCGGTCACGTGACCTATTTGAATTTCCCGCCCAAAGGTCACGTGACCGGAAGTAGGTCACTTCCGGTCACGTGACCTATTTGAATTTCCCGCCAAAAGGGAGGCCTCTCATTGGCTGCTTTTGAATTTCCCGCCAAAAGGGAGGCCTCTGATTGGCTGCAGGTCGATTGAGTAATAAACAGTACTTAACTATAGTCCCGTTCCGATACATACTATACTACTGATGGTGATAAGAACAGCTGGTTTGGTCGATCAGGAACTGGCATCCCCGGATACGGAGCAGTGTGTTTCTGCCTGACTGAAAGTGGCCTCAGTATGATGACTGGAGCTGGGTACATAATAGGGATCATGTGATTCTCCCTCACCCCAAACTGAGTACACTATATAAGCTAGTTAGCATGTGTCAGATGTCATGCGTTGCTCTGATACACAGGATTTTTGTTCATTCATATTAATTGCTCACTTGATATAGAACATTTTTCCAAGTTCAAATGATGCAATGATGATTTTACGAAATGACAATGCTAAAGTGACCAAAATGGTGCATCTAAACACCCACTCAGATATTCTCAGATGTGTAATGAGCTGAGTGTGATATAGATTACTAGAGGCTGTCCAGTATAAAATTCAATGTCCCTGTGGATCCTTTCTGAGGTGAATTGATACATGATGATCACACACTGTGTACAGAGGATCCCTTTGGGAACTCAGATAATTATTTGATAGAAATAGGAAAATTGCATTGTAATTATAAAACATTTCTTCCCATTCTATCTTGTTGTAATTTGATGATGAATCAATGTGATTAGACCTTCATGGTATGTAACCATGGCAACAACATGACAGTCATGGTGACACAAAGGCAAGCAGAGGGGTCCAGCATGTCACTTTTTGAAGTGCGGGAGTTCTCTTATTGTGTAGTGCAGCCTGTACAGCAGACCTTTATCTCTGTAACATGTGGCTTGTATTGGTAGAGTATTGCATCTTTTAATTTGTGCTAGAAACACATAATTATGTGATTAGCAGTATAAACTTAAAACATAGGAATCTACTGAAGAATGTTCAATTCCATTTCAATAGTATCATCAAAAAGGCTCCATTTACCCTCCCAATGTGATTTATTTTAATTGGGAAAATGTGACAGATAACCAGGTTGTTGATTAAGATAATTTACCCTCTCTCTCTCTCTCTCTGCACAATTTAACCATAACAAGAAGTTTACACTTATTCTCAGTTTCTCTGCCTACTATTATATCATAAAAGCACTAGAGAACTTTGTGAGAACACAGCTAATACAACCTGCCTATAGTTCAAATCTTGCAATCATCAAGTGTTTTCACCCTAAACAGTGAGATCCATTATGGATACTAATGGAGCACCCTGCTCTAGATGGTGATAAAATATCACATGCCCCAACCACACACCATTACACCCACACCTCTGCAATTTGGTCCCAAATATCACCTGCTACTATGCTGTAGTGTGTGGCATCTGTCTTGTAGGGTATATATGTATAGGCCCTGGGGACATAGCATGCATGGATATGGCTGTGGAGGTGCCTCTGGCAGTGGAGTGTGAAATTGAGGCTAAATAGGAGTGACTCATAAATCCACAGGCATCACCTAGTCATAAAGCTGACCTAACTGAAACGATGATGATAAACAACAACAATAGATAATTGATTGACCAATTTGGGTAGATTTAACCACCCCTTATTTATTAACGTAAAAAAAAGAAGAAAAAATACACAGGTGTGGATCCCTGTTGGTTGGTTATGGTGCAGTGGACAAGGAGACCTTGACCCTGACCTGGGGCATACAGAGCCAGCAGGCCAGATAGGTTTAGTATATACCTAAGTAATACATATAACAAACTATGACTAATCATACCGGTAGCATTATACCTATATAATTATGAGGTAATTATATACACAATAAAGCTGAATTAACTGAAACGATGATGATAAACAACAACAATAGATAATTGATTGACCAATTTGGGTAGATTTAACCACCCAACACCCAAACACAAATAGGGTAAGGAATTATCTAGAAACTGCTAGAAAGTCGACGACAGTTTTATCTTTGGAGACCTTCCTCTCCAGAGTGTCTGTCAGATACAATAACACAGCAGGGGACCTCCAGTCTCCCCTGGATTTGATCTCCACCAGGGTGAAACCGATAGAGAATAGGAAGGAGGCCCCGCCTCTCCGCAGAGAATGACTTGAAATATCCTTGAGGCCCACACGACTGCTGAGACTTTTCAGTCGTGCGGAAAAGACACCGTAGGTCTGCGGTGTGGGACTATTGCCGGTTCCATACTGGAACAAATAGTCAGACGAATGAAGATGAAGACTTACTATGAGATGCTTCACGTAGGTAGCTACACAAAATATCGAGTCTTGGGCATAGCTGAAGGGGATTTTCAATGATCTCTCCCCGTCCTGTATAGTCTTGGTTCTGCTCAACCTCAGCAGGACGCCCCAGGGTTTGAAGGTGACATCAGACACCCGGATGGCCTGGTCACTCACCGTCACATGGGCCTTCCTCAACAGTCCTCTGAAGGCCATAATGGCCGCAGTCCACCAGCACAGATCGCGAGACGAGGACATGTCTAGCAACTTATACATCCTAGACAAATCCCTCGGAGACAAAGGCACAGCTTGTTTGACTGTATCGCCCAACGATCTCCGCGCACCCGCCATGGTGCGAGACACGGAAAAGTCCTTGGTCGATACTGGGGCAAGGCCATGCAGCTTCTGCAGATATACTACCGCACTGATATACTGCGTGATGGAAGAATATTTGAACTTCCGGCACATATGCGTGATATAGAGGCACAAAGTCTTTGAGTCACATGGTATAGGTGACAGGTCGTAGCGAGCGCAGAACTCATAGAAGTGTTTCCACTGTGACTTCCTGGTGAGTTTCGTGGCGGATGCCAGTGCCATGTCCTGGAGGCGCACCAGCTCTGCTTCTAGCCGGTGTCGGTCTGTAACAACAGAGGGAGAACGGGGGATCAATTTGGGCTACACCTGGGTAGGACAACCTCGAAATGAAGTCAGCCACCACATTCTCCTTGGAGCGAAGGTAGCAACACACAATTCTAATATTAAACACAAAACACATCCAGAACAGTTCACGCAGCAGAGACATTGCGATGACATTCTTGCTCCTGCCCGTTGCTAGCATAGGGCAAACTTGAGTGTTGTCAGACCAGATTAAGATGGTATTGTTATTGAGGGCGCGACCCCACCTAGCCAAGGCCATCACCACTGGCCACACCTCCTGGACATTGATGTTCTCCAGAAGATTGTCAAATGTAGGTGGGGGGAAGTAGTGGTCTGGGAAGAAGGGAAGATCCTTAGCCCACTTGTCTAGCCAGACCCCATACAACCAGTCCGAACCGAGACTAGAGCCAAAGCCCCGTGACGATGAGTCGCAGAATATCTCGGCCACTGGATTAGAGGGCTGGAGTATCCGGGCCTTGCCATTGAACACACTAGCGAATGACCTCCACCACTCCAGATCTGCCTTGAACGTGGGTGACAGTCTTGCTCGGTCGGCTGATTCTGACAGGGAATTGGTCAGATTTATCACTCTCCTGGAGAAGGTCCTGCCCCCGTGCACCACTGTGGCACAATGTGCCAAGATGCCCAATAGCTGTTGGAGTTCCAACTTCGAAGCACTGGTCTTTGTCAGAAAGTCACTTATCGTTGAATACAAGTTGTCTAGCTCCATGTTTACACTGTTCACCTCTATTCCCAGACAAGTCAGGATCTGGGAAGGGCCTAGTACCTTCTCCCACTTGATGTCAAACCCGAGGCGCCTAAGCACCAGAATGAGCATGTTCATGTTGACCTCACAGTCCTGCTGGGATGAACCCAATACCGTAAAGTCATCAATGAAATTGAATATTTTGTCCACACCACGGCGGTTGAGACACCGCACCACAAAGACATAGCTGAGTGAAGAGCCAAGGGGCTGAGGCTAAGCCAAATGACAGGCACCTGTCCACTAAGACTTCCGGGCCCTCGCCGAAGTCCCAATGCAGGCCCTGATATGTCACATGGTCAGGCAATATATTCACCGATCGGTACGCCTTGGCTAAATCCACGACCGCTAAACAGTCACTGGGCTGTAGCATGTCTATGATATAGTCCAACCCTTTGTACGAGAACTTTTGACGAGTGGTGGACATAAAGTTGTTGATGCTAGCGTGAAGTGGGCGCTTGCAGTCTGTAATAGGCCTAACGCCTCCATCTTTTTTCTTGATGGCTCCCATGCTGTAGATGCACTGAGGTGCATCAACGGCCTTAGTTATCTTGCCTGCCTTCACCTCAGAAACCAGAAGCTCACTCATCATGACATTGAACTCACTACTGACAGTACTTCTATAATTGGAGCGATCATAACCTGGGATATAGACATCATCCACAATATGGAACCCAGTATTTATACCCCTCAGTACAAAATCATCCTCAGAGCACATGGCATTGGGGAACAAGACATACTCAGCCGCTACTCTACAAGGCTTGAGTTGGGAAACTACAGGGCCTATCATGTGAACACAACTGCAGGTGCCCAATACACAATCACTGAATACTTCCACTACACAGTCCTCAATACACACACATGCTACCAGATTTCTGACCCCTAAGGGCAATGTATCATTTGGATTGACATTACAGTAACAGCCCTAGAGCTGTTTTGAACCTGCCCTAGGGCATCACAACTAGTCCTCCCAGTAGGGGTAACAAAGTCTGGACCTAAGTCCTGTTCATCAACACTGTCATCAACATCTAGGCCTAGGCCATCTGCACACATATCACTGAATGACACTAAGTCACATGGAGAGTTTGGCTTGCTAAACAATGGTTTGTCCCTAGGGACCTCACTGAGTGCACACTTTGCTTGTGAACTGGCAACACATTCATGTTCGCCGGGCGGACACTTATGTTTGTCAGGTGAACTTACAGTACTGTAACCGACCACAGCGCCCTGTCGTCGGCCAAGACCGACCACAGGCGCAATATAATCGAAATGAGATGTGTCTGGGACGACATTTTCAGCATTTGTCGTCCTACCAAAGGCCGGGACGACAATAATAGCACCCCGAGAAGAGCTTTCGCCATCTTCCATGCTGTTTACAGCCGAGACCGAAGAAAACAAAGTACAATTGAGGGGATTGCCGGACAATGCGGACACTGAGCCGTCCGCCACCTCACCCGCCGACATAACAGGACCAGGGGAAGCCATTTCGACAGTTTTTGCGGACTTACCGGGTACATTTTGGTCAGAATCGATGAATTTACACTCCAGCGAAGCGCCTTGTTGATCCTCTCCACCACCCCGCCGCCATTTTGAACAAAGCATGCTGGGAGGTGAAGACGACCGACTTGCCGTAACTTTTTCGCTATAAGGCGCTAAACACTCAGAATTTGACACTAACGTCATTGACATACCTCTAGAAGTATTAATTGCGGACATATTGTCCGGTTTTAGGCCTTTTTCGGACAAGAAATCAATCGAATCGTGCGAATGTTGCGACAGTGGCGCCCCCACCACCCAAGCGGCCATAGACGGAAGCTTTTGCTCCCGCGGCCGCAGAACTCTTCGTGACGAAAAATGTGTGGAATGTGGAGGGCTACACTGGGGCTCCGCGCCCTGCTGGTGCTCTGTGTTTCCATGCTCCTCTCTTTGTACAGTCTGCTTACACTCACCAGCTGATGTACTCTGGGCTGCTGCTGGAGGTGCTGGGGCTGACTCTGGGAGTCAGGCTGAAGGCTTCTGAGCCTGCTTCTTGATGTTGGGGCAGTTGGGGGCCTTGTGGTCACCAAATCCGCAGGAGTAGCAGACATGGGGTTTCTTATCGCTGGCCCCATCACAGGACTTGAAGTTGTAGTACCAGCATGGATAACCATCACCTCCTCCATCCCCTCCCCCTGACCTGGCAGCCTTCTTCTTGGCCCACTTGGACTTCCCCGAGGTAGGCGGGGCCCCACCGCCCCCACCCCCGGTCTTGAGGGAACGCAGTCCGAGGTGCCGATTTATCAGGGGTTGGATGCCATAAGTAAGCACTTGCATCCCGTCAGTGGATGCCAGACTCCGGACCGCTGCATCATATTCTAGGAGATAATGGAGCTTGTAGATGACTTCCGCCGACCGGTTCGACAAGTACCGCATTTGGGACAGCAGGTTAAGGGCATCCTCGGTGCCCTTCTCCACATGCCGCTCCAGGAGACTGCACAGGCAGGAGTTGAGCTGTGCGAAGCTCTTGGGCCTATCCTGGCCATCTGGGAGATATCTGGTGATATCCATGTTGACCACGCGTTTGGCCCTCCTCCGTCGTCGGCAGTGACGCCTGGCACCGCTCGACTCAGACGACAGGGAGCTGTCCGACATAGGGAGGCCAGGCACCGGGAGGCCAGGCACCGGGCGGCCAGGCACAGGACCCGGGTTCGGGTGTGGTTGTCGGTTCTTGAATACCCCCAGCTGTTTGAAACCCGTACTCACGGCGACATTCAGCCCCTGGACAGAGGCTGACAACTGGGCTATGTCCTGCCTCACATTGACTAACTCCTGTTGCTGGTCCTCACCAAGTCTCTTAGCCCAGACACTGAGATGTTGTCCTCCTCAGACTCCTGGTAGTCCTCATCGTCGTATTCGTTAAGGCCGAATAGAGAGGCATACTGGTCTCTGCCTGGGGCACCTGCAGACTGTGACCCCTTCACTGTGTGCCTGGTGACTCTCCCTGTGGGTGTAGTATAGGCCTCCTCCTGGCTACCACCTGGCTGCTGGCCACCTGGTACAGGCTCCACTTTCTCCAGGCCTAGAGCTGCTAATTCCTCCTCAGTCATTGCTGACATAGCACAGGCCTTGCCAGTAGGTGGCTTGTGTCTATGCAGGCATGTCTTACAGGCCCTCAGACCCGACATAGTGGCTGCACAAGGTAAAACTCCCAGAAAAAATACACAGGTGTGGATCCCTGTTGGTTGGTTATGGTCCAGTGGACAAGGAGACCTTGACCCTGACCTGGGGCATACAGAGCCAGCAGGCCAGGTAGGTTTAGTATATACCTAAGTAATACATATAACCAACTATGACTTATCATACCGGTAGCATTATACCTATATAATTATGAGGTAATTATATACACAATAAAGACCCAGGGTAGTTTATCCGGGGCACTGGGAGAAATAGGGGCAGGTGTTAAGTGGTTTACAGCTGTGATGTTGTCAAAGGAAAAAGCATCTGGTTGTGTTATTACATTGTGTGCAAAAGTAAAGGTGATTATCAGATTTGTGCTGAATATGCATAATTATTTCCATTATATATGTGTAAAGTACAAAAAGAAATACCTATATGATGGCAGGGAAAGACCTCTGGGACACACATGATGTCTCTGTCTAATAAATGTCATTAAACCCTTCCTCTGCCAGATTATTGCACAACTTGATGTAGTCTGTATACATTCAATGTCATTTTACTAATTGACTGTAATCACCAACAAGACAAGATTAGCCATGGCAGGACTGTCAGATACACAGGCTATAATGAAGCTTGCCCAGACATTTATCCCCATCTCTCTACACCATGTGTTAGACTAGTGGGTAAAAGTCCACACACTGATGTAGGAAGCTTTATCCTATGTTCCTCCTAATTGCTTGACGATCGATGTACTTGATTTTTTATATTGTATTAAAAGTCATGTAAGGAATTAAATGTGTGTTATGACCCAAAGCGGATTATTGTTATAAATGGTCTTGTTAAACGTAGACAGTGGTAGATCTACATTAAAATATGACTTGTTTGACATTTGACCTGCTGTGTATTTTAGTTTAGGGCTGGATTGGTGCATCATGATGACAAACATCACCTTTTAGCAACATCCATCCATAAAGGGGTAATAATGTGGGTACCAAACAAGATCTTGTAAAACTCAGGGATAAATACCTAGAGGGAAGTGTTGTATTTAAGATCTAGATGCGTTCACTGTAGGAATTCATTTTTATGATTTGTTAGATGATGCATCTCCAGCAAAAATCGAATCAGACTTTTATAATTACACATAGTCTGATTGGCAATCATTGCTTTACAGGTATAACACCAAGTGATTATATTAGCTACTGGTATTGCTTCAGTAATGCTAGCTTTACCAAGTTACCATATATATCCATGGGTGTGTATATTGGTAATGGCTGTGTGATGATGGGAGGTGAATTGGCATTATGAATAGTGCCTCACATGGTAATTAACCTAGGTTACATAACCATTGGTTATGCTACATTGAATAAGCCCTGGCCTCCCATAGGGACCTTAAATGGATCCATATCTGGGAAGTACAATATGACAGGGTATCATGAGCATGCCATGGGACTTGCAATGACACTCTGTTGAGGATGATCAGTTTTGATTTCTTCTAGGGCCTATACATATTATAATACATGATTTTAATTAAAACAAAAACACTCACAAACAACCCTCATGATATTTGATTATTTGCATAGCCCCAAAATGCATGTATAACTGGTCAGGTGCTTTGTGATACTCTCCCTAAGACTCCCAATCCGTCTATCACCTATAGCTATAGTAAATATTTACTGCATTGCATATCCAGGTCAGTAGTCGGTGGATATTCCGGCGAGCGAGTGAAAATCTTTTGGGGCCCCCCACGGGAGGCGTTAAAAATCTTTTGGTCCCCCCCGAGGTAGGTTGAGCGTGCCTGACACCTTTAAGCTATAGTAATGTGTTGTATTTTTGCTGAAAAAGGATGCAATCCATCGACCCCCCTGTTGAATGACATAGGAAGATGTCAAATATCATCAGTTAGAATAAAAATCGCAGTGTTGATTATTCGAATTGATATCAATATTTTGATATTTTCCCAGTATTATTGGGTTCACGACGCATAATCTTAAAGAATACTCCAGGTTTCCAAAAATTGCTTTAATATAGCATCCACTATCAATAGCAATATCAATAGCATCATCAGCAGAATACAATGCCATAATCGGACCCTGTAGATGTGTATAGACATGCAACCAGCCCCTCAGCTGTGTCTATATGATCAGGTCACTGATGACCATTAGGCATGCATTACAGTCCAGGGTCACCTCTGAGGGCATAGGGCATGGCCATGGGCAGTACTTGTATAGCCGTGTTCCCTATTTCTTATAATCTGCAGATTTTAATTTTACACACCATATTAAAATGGAGTTGTATGTACACATGCATTCATCCTCTACTTCAAAAGATTCAACATATATATGTATCTGAAACATCCCCTAACAACTTCTGCAACATTAAGATTAGCTCATAACTCACCACTGCTGCCTGTATTACCCTTATCGTCCATTCCCTCCACTAAGCCCCTACATTTCCGGGTAATCCCCCATCATGCTGTTTCCCGCATTTACCCAGGCCACCTCTATCATTTCTACTACTACTTCTTAGCATTAGCTCCCTACTTAAGGGTAGAATCCTGTCTGATCTACTTACACCTGAGGGGAAGGAGGCACTGACTGAGGCTGGGCAGTGTCCACAATCTCCCCCCTTTAATCACCTCAGGCTTTTGATGCTTGTTTGTCATGAACTCAGGGCAGAGACTTGTTAGAGGTGATGGACGGAAGGTGTATGTCAGCCTATTGGTGGTAAGTTAAACATGCATCCTGACTCAATCACCCAACTCCCTATGGCTGCCATTGTTATCTTTATACTGCCAGCACTGATATTTCTAGGCAACATATATAACGATGGTTTGGGGTCTGACAACATGAATAGCTCTTTGGGGAATGGGCAAACCATACTCTCAAAGGCATGCAATTGCACCATAGATGTACACCTGTTAAAGAGTTTTGCCTATTAGCAAAATGAATATATACTTGTTGAGTTATTAGTGGATCTAATTTATAACCGAATAATCACATTTAATAACTGTTATACCCCATCAACCCGTCCATAAATCATGCTGTACAATATATTTTGTTCATATATGTGTGATATAAATTGTGATTAATAATGAATATATATATATAGGGACAAATGCCTGTATATCCAACAGCTCTCTGAGCATTTGGAACATGGCATGATAAGTCTAAAGGTGACGTTTGTCGTAGCAAGAAAACGTCAAAGTTCCTTTCATGTCTAGATCTAAGCTGCAATAAAAAATAGCCTAATCCCCTACTTCAGCTAGAGGACCACCTATGTGGGTCCTATGCATACACAAGATCACTTCAGCCTGTCAGCTATCAGACATGACAGCCGTTCATGTTGTGAATAACGTGACTCAGGTCATGCATACAAAGCCCTGCTTTGACCCTCCTGAATGCACAGGGCAAACATTAAAGGGCACAACAGCCCTACACAATCCCCTCCCCACGTCCTACCCTTCAATACAGCTCCCCAGTGCCCTGTCAGACTCACATCTCTACCTCCACCTCCAGAACCCCATTCACCCTTGGCCTTATCTGACTCTCTCATTCATCATTCCCCCTGGTGCCCTTGCCCCTATAAAGACGCCGGTGAGTACCACAAAAGGCCTAAAATGTGCTATTCATTGCGGTCCTCATCACTGATTGCCCACACACATAGAGTGTCAGTAACAAGTGCCATTCCATATTATATTTTCTTGCCCCCTCTGTTCTTTATACAAGTGCCCTGGCGTTCTTTGTACTGCATTGGTAACAATAGAGTGGTTAAGGTTTCTACTGTATTTCAGTAGCATTTTTTGACTACATTTCCGTAAGGTCAAAACAGGGTAGGGTAGAGTAAAATAAGATTTGGAATGTAAGTAATAAATGAAGGTAGAGCAGTGCAAATGAAGTGCTCAATTACACATAAGTCTGCATTTTTATACCTTCTGCAGCTCCCTGTAACTAAGTACTGTCTTAAGGATTGGTTGTCAAACAACAGTAGGTGACAATGGTAAAGGTTAAACGTTGGCTAGTAAGGAGCAAAGAGTCAATAGCAAAAGCTCAAGGCTACTGTGGGGTAACTGCCAATCAGATAGGGCAAGCAGCAATACAAAAGGAATGGATTTTTGTTAAACTCTGCACTGTCCTTGTGTGCAGCAGCCTTTCCAAAAAGTATAAGCCGCTAAGTAAAAGCGTGCACTGCTGCCTTTATGTCTCTAATTATAATGTGCTACATCTCTATACTACACAATTACAGCATCTTATCATTAGAACTGCTGCCCCTATAACTAAACACTAAGGTCTAGGCAGCAATTCGTCTTATTCCCACTGCGACTGACAGTTTGGTCACATGATGCATCCTCATAAGTGTTTCATCTGGTACAACCATAACTAGCATGGCAGTACCAATTCAACCCTCCAGGCTTTTTATCTTTCCAAGAACCTGTTAATTTACATTGAGAACTAGCTAGATATCTTCTACCAGCCACCTTAGAAATTACACAGGATACAGTAATTACAAAGTTAACATGTACTTTCATGTTAAAAAAACATTAAATCCCTAAACTTTTGATGAAGATGGTATTTATTATATGACCCCTTTTCAGTAGAAATTTGTTGATCATATGCACCATGGGATTTGAGTGCATTACTGCACCTTGATTGGATAAAAGTGATGGCTAAATAACTAATTCAGTTAATGCCTTATAGAACTGTGAAGATTATTACTGATCTACATTAAACAGACAGTGCACTGGTTGCTGGGTTCATCATCTGTTAAAAGGCCACCACTTCCATCATGCGTAAACACAAAAGTGCATTGAGGTTCCTTGATTGGATAAAACCTGTTGCTTTAATGCCTGATGTGACGCATCCTTTAGTGGATTTTATCAGAGGATATTTAATTATCTTAATGGCCCAGTCCATAAAGGAGGAATAATGTGATGAGCATACGCATGTCTTCAATTCTTAATCCCTTTCCACTCATGCTGTATAGGATAAAAGATATAACAAAAGTTAACTCAGGGAGAAAAAAGGGGAGATATAGGGGAAAAACATCAGTTGCATCAAGTTCAAAAACATTAAAATGATAAGATTATGGTTTCCTGACACAGCAGGAAATTGTCACCACAGCGTTCAGACCCGCAGAAAGCCATTTTGATTGAGATTAAATTAAGTTTGATAACATAATTGAAGGGTATAGGGTGCTGTTGATGATATTATGAGTGCTGAAATATTTGCCCCTACTGCCTACTAACAACAATATGGTTAAAACATAAGTATACTTTTGGCAAATGTCATAGTGCAAGATAAAGCAAGGAACATCATCACTAAATAGTGGTAAGCGACATTATATCCTGATGTATATGACACTTTTATTGCCTACCAAGGCACATTTACTATTCAGCCTGTGTCTGAGTACTGTGTATGATATGTATACGAGGGCACACTGACAATGACTGCATGAATATGTAATGTGTATGTAGTAGTATGTGACAGAGTTGGTGGCTTTCCATTTGCCTTTAGTTTCCAACCATATAGAGATACTTTATAGCATGAGTCTTGGTCCTGCTTTTACCACATTCCATTAAGTATGTAGCCGAACATTTTTTGCAGGGGACTAATCAATCAGAATGCTGCAGTCAGGGAATGGTCACATTAGGGACTGCATTTTACCAAAAAATTGGTCAAGCCACAGTGGACTGGTAAATTTCCAGCTATGGGCAGTATCCGAGTTCTTACAAATGGTGATACCTCCTCCATCTGGCAATTTCTCAAATTGTATTCCTGATCATTCATCTCATGCTATCGGTAGTGCTCACCATTATTATTTTTAGAATATTTGAGCTGGTTGGGAGCGCCTCTGAGGAACTATGCAGAGGGTCTCATACAGGGGTATGACATGTCTCCATACAGAAGCAGACAATTAGATAGAACATAGCTTTCAGTGTTTGGTTGTGCTTACACATTAGAGCAGGCATGCACATATATTTGAATAAACATATATCACTGTAAGAAAAGGCCAATCAAGCCAAACGATTTTAACTATTTCTAACAATGTTAAATAATTAGTGCACAATCTCTAAGCAGCCCTCTTATCCTATCCATTTATATCCCCAAAATGAAATACTTTACATTAGGAATGAGGGAATTCAGATGAAGGCAATCATTTTACATTACTAACATAGAATATGAGTAAGCCCGGAAAATATATTAACTGATAAGATGCTCTGATATCTTTTCAATATTTCTAATCTATCCCTGCTGCTATAGGTAACCCATTATTACAGCTGTTCATCACCATAAACAATACTGAACCTATAATTATGTTTATGCTACCTTTTGCTCTTATTAGCCTTCATGAATATTAAAAAAAAGTCAAAAGTTTTGAATATGTGATAAAGGCTAATGGTTTTAGAACTAACATTGTAGCCACAAACGGGTAGTTAGGGAACTGAGAGTTTGGGGTTAGGGGAAGGTGTCTGCTAATGAGGTCATCTTATCTCTCAGGGAGACTGATGGAGTGCAGAAGATCAAACATGTGTAGCTAAACCCTTTCAAGGATGGCATAGCACTTTGTTTTCTTATGTCCTATGGTCATATAATGCATGGATACAGCAAGGTGCATTCATGCAGATACCATCACTATTGGGTAGATACACATATTGAGGATTTACATGATACACCAAGACACTGGTGAGTAACTCTCTGGTGCTGCATTGGTACATCAAGTCTTAGGACTCATGTCTCCACTGAAGATGTAATGAGGCTGGGTTAATGAGGTACAGGGGCTGTTAGGGGTCAGGGTGTGGTGGGGGTGGAGATGTTTTTGGCACTAGATGCTGGCAGCTAAGACTGCAGTTATAGTGTTATCATGCAAGACTTTATTAACCCGAGTGAGATGCCGCCTGGCTATTGTAATTCTTAGATGAGTCTAATGCAAAGTCAGTCACAGATGTATTTACTAGCTTGCATATTATGATCTTTTTTGAAGAGTGTATTGTTTAACATTTCATATTTTTGCTAAGGCACACTTATATTTGTATATTCCACGATCCCTTTGGTGTATCATCATCAACAGAGTATTGATCAGACCTATCAAGTTAACAGGTTTAATACAGCATGATTGGGAAGTATTGCCTATGTGTATGGCAATCATCCCTTCTATTAGCTACAAGTCTAGGCTTGCAGATAGCAGATCTGGCGATGTGATCACACCTCATATGCATCTCTGGGTATTTTGGTGATGGCTGTGTGTTGTGTTAAAGTGAAGAACATTGTGAATAGACAATAATTAACATAGGTTACATAACTGTTAAATGACATTTTCCTGCAGCCCTAAACTGACATTTGTATACATTTACAGGATTATAGTAATTGGACATTGATCCCTTTTGCCATAGATGTATGGTCCCCATAATACATAATGGTTATAAGTAAAAATACTTGCTTACTATTATCTATCATGATATCTTAAGCCACCACTGTTCCTGCATCTGTTCATGAAACCTTCAGATTGTAACAGTCACAGCGCAAAGTAGCTGTAAAACAGAGTTAGAATCAGATGTAGGAGTATCTACATAGCATACACACATAACTATTATCTACAGCTACAGTGGAATACTGCAAATTTTCCACGTGGTGGTAGGTATAATGAGATCAGCCTTGTGTGTTAAAGCGGACAGAATATGATTACCACTGCTGGTGTATTATCACACCATGAACAATATATATAAATCAGTCTCATATATACACAGTAAAAGCATGGCACGGGATGACTCCATTAACACACCACAGTAGTTATCTAAATCCGCCAGCCCGCATAGTTGTCCAGAAATATAAAGTACTTTATAGACACATAAATATACAGACAAAGGTTCACAAGTTTAAATCTTTTGAGTGGATAATTTTCAATCGTTGAAGGTCTGGCCATATTTCACGAGGCCGTATCTAACAAGGCCCGCCCTCCAACAAGTGAAATAACCAACTCAACATCTTTTCCATTCAAATTATCAAAATAATGAGAAGGGGAGCCTAAAATAGCCCTTTTCTACATCGTACAAATATAGACAAACCGCCAGTAAGATGACATCACTGTGATATACGGCCATGGGTTATTCCATGGCTTGGCATAATACAGCCTTCTTTGGTTCTCAATGGCACAGCATTTATACATATAGTTATGAACAGTACAGTATAATGAGTTATGTAGGAAGCTGTCCAACCAAAATCAGGCCCATTCATTATGTTAACTAAACAATGGGGAAAGAATAATTGAATGATATTTTCCAGACAATATCTGAACAAGTCCATTGAGATGAAGCACACTCTGTCTTTCTAAAAATGGCTTTAGATTGCATTTGTCACCAATTGCCCTACATATCACAAGCAAATGCAGAACATTACACCACAACATGCATCTACTTTAGGAGGGCAAAATGTGCAAGAACATGCCACCTGCCACTCCGCTGTGTCTATAGTCAATTATGGCCTGAATCACCGCTAAGGGCACATTGATTATATCTATATGCTGATGGGCAGGCCCGTGGCTACTAATTATTTAGCTGTGTACATATTTCCTTTATTATCTCTCTTAATCTGCAAAATGCAAGTCTGTACTCTTGCAACCAAAGGTCTTGGATTTATTTATCCATGACACATCTTTCACTTTTTTTTTCAAGTTCATGGTAGATTCCTTCGATCCTGCGCGGATAGAATGGCATAAAATTGTAAATGCTCCTACTATCTTGCATTTATTTTCAAAAGGCTTAATTGCCTTATTACCCCCGCTCATCGGAACAATTGCTGGTGTTTATGTAACACGGTCTACCAGGCCATACATCCTGCCAGGGTAAATAAAAGAAATTCAAATCAGTCATCTTCTATGTTTTATGATAGATAAATGAGAGCCAATTTTTTATGCAGAAGTGGTGGCGTTGCCACCTGGTGGTGCCGCTAGGCACCACAGGGACCAGGTACATGAGGTTTGCACTTTACCAGAAGTCAGAAAGGGCCCCGCCATCTTGGATTGCACCGCCATCTTGGATTAAGGAGTCGCAACACAAATTTATGCTATGTAATAACAATAATATTAATCAACCTTTGATAAGTCCTTAGGTGATGACAATCATACCTACTCCCCAAAGGAATTCAATGGTTCTATTGGTATGTTGCCAATACAGCTGGCTGCCTAGCAACAGTTATTATACTTGTTTATTTGTCTAGCAACACTAATTTCCATGGCCCTGAGGTTGATTATTATTATTATACTAACACGGACCAAAGAAAATACCATATTTGAAGTAATATCATCCTTATCCCTGATAACCCCTCCTCATTTGGTTTCCCTTCAAACATACAAATAATGTAGACATTATGTTCCTTCTAATGCAAGAGTTGCGGTTGTTGCCGCATATTTGTCACATTTTAAAAACATACAGCTAATTGAATATGTGGGTCATTAACATCTACTATACGGAAAGGCAGGAATGTCTCTGTTTCAGTTTAGTCTATTATTCGCATCTGTTCTTATGTGGTGAAAAACTTCACATAAATGCATTGTCCATTCTGGACTATTCCACAAGTATGCCATATCATTGTGATAATGTGCCTGGTCTTAATAGCGCTTCTCTTGTATAAGCTATGGGTAGTGGGATCTTTCAACTTCTTTTGACCACTAAAACATGGTCTTGAATAAGTGCCTGTCTCGAATAAGTGTTGGGATTAAGGCACCTCCACATTGAAAAGCGCCACCCTGCATTATTGCAACAGAACCAAAATTCTTTACCATCCCGACTTCCTGAGAGCTATATTTGCCTCAATATGCTAAATAAGACTTTGGAATATACCCGAGACCTTCTATTGTCTATCTAAGAACATGTGTAACACCTCCCCTTTCCCTGCCCTCCAACTCAAGAGTTGGGTAACGTTGGCGCATCGGTAGCACAGTCGCTGATCGATCTGAAGATGGTTGGTTCGAGGCTTGGTCTGAGCTGACTCAGCTGTCCATCGTCCAGAGGTCAGTAAACTAAAGGAACATAAGAGACATGTCGCACGGTGCACAGTTAAGCATAAAGCAGCCACAAAACGTGTAATCATAGTGAGCACATCGGACTCCCATGGGCACTGTGTATGTACCCATAGATAAGCTTAGCCAGTGATACTTTATAAGGTACACCTCCTGCAGAGCTAGAGCTTACATCAGTAGATAAGCACCTAGATCCATGTGCATTTGCACTGCCAAGAAAATACTAATGGTGCCAATCGATGCCTTACAAATAAGGCAGGAGTAGCAGCTTAGCTCTTTAAGCACCTCACCCTTACAGAGCTGGGTGCGCTAAGATCAGCTTATATCATAAAACATTATGTATAAAATCATGATCTAGTGACCATCTTGTTTTCTAGCTATGCGCCAGAACATTTTTTTGCCATCTTTTTCACTGTTGCTGGTTTCTAGGTTTTCCTTTTTTCCTGTATCATTTTATGGTCTGCTGGTATAGACAAACAATTATCTAAGACAACATATAGAGAAAACTGGGCAATGCAGAGGGCTAATTTTAATGAAATTTCAGAATAGATGAAAATAAATCTGCATAGCCCATCATCTTCATGCCTTTAGGATGTCCATAACTAATCCACCTCATGCTCTCCCTACCCTGGAGTGCTAGCATCCTCTCATGATACATCTGCTGCACTGCCTTTTCAATTATCCCACCAACTACACTCGAGTCTAGATGCCCACTTCCGGGGGAAGTGATAAGGTGGTCACATGGTTCATGCCAATATGTTCCACTTCCCGTACATCCATTAGTTGGTGTCTCAGTACTTATTCAGCACTCAAGATTTTCCCCACTGGCATGCTTAATAGGAAAGCCAATTTAGACTGAGGGGAAGCTGTCTGCAAATGGCAGGATATGAGTCTTATTTCAGCTCCAATATGGGTCATATCTTACTACTATTTCTATCTTTGGCTTTTTTTAAATAAATGACTGGCCATACGTATGTCTGGATATTGTGATATTAGATATGGATTTCATATATTGTACAAGATATAGGTTCTTTAGTAATAAAAGAACACTTTAACATAATCGGTCATCAGTAGATCAGATGCTAGCCTATGATACATTTGATCATTTAGAGCAATGTATAGAATACAGTTTTCATGCGAAGATGATGACATTATAAATTCTAATGTAATTGCAGCTGCCAACCACCATTATGGTAATCAAACAATGATATCCCAACGATGCTTGTAGATAGACAAGTGCTCTGAGCGAGTCCCTCTAAATTGTTCCTTTTAGTCCAGCCTTTGCTCATCACCAACAATACTAGACATATATAACACCATCTCTTCTCAACAGCATTAGGGAAGTTTATTAGAGAAGCCTTATGTAATAAGACGATGTGGTAAGAGAAGGTATTTAACCAGTGGTTTAAAAAATAATTAGGACAGCTGTGGAAGGGTAATGGGGGAAGTGAGAGTGTGAGCAAGGCTAAAGAAACAATGCTGTCCGCTAAGCTCCTATTTCAAAACTGACATTAGGTGAGTTCGGGATCAGGTTTTTCTACCAGCCTGCCTACTATTACATGGGCCCACCCCTCACAAAGACCCAGCTAGGTTTTACTGAAGCTTGTTCTTTGCGAGGGGTGACCTGATCCAGAACTCACCTACTATGTCATAGATACATTACCTTCTGCACTGCCTCAGCGGCTATGCATCAGTCCATCACTGGATCATTTACATGGTGTGTGTTTTTTTTTACATGTTGATACGGCCTTGCTATACTAAGCCTATGGTTTGTTGATTTTTTTAATTATAAGACAGTCGAAACACAAAACCCCACTCATTTACATACATGTACATCATAGCTTTGGCATCGTGTGATATGACCCACCTTCAACTCTCGAAGTATGATGTACATGTATGTCAATGGCGTGGAGTTTTGTCTACATATTGGTAGGAGGTGCAGCCAGTACATGGACATGCTACCAGCTCCTCAGCTAGTGTCTATAATCAGTTCACTGATGCCTATTAGTTACACCAAGTGGCGTGCATTGCTGTTCACGGTCACTGCGGAGGGCACGCTGATTATAGATTACCACAGGGCAGTAATTGTGTACTGCATATATACTCCTAGGCAGGGAATAATGTTCACGGCACTAGGCATATAGGGTAGACTGACCTAAAGGTAACCACATACCATGAGATGTCCACCTTTGTTATGTAGTTAGTAGGTGTGGTATTGTATTTATTTGTCCTTTGCTGGAAAGAGTATCACTTAAAGTGTAATGTGATACACAAAAACAGAGCTTATCATGAATGAATGACTACAAAATTGAGGTGGTCATCTTATGGTATGTGGTTACCTTTAGGTCAGTCTACCCTATCAGAACATTCCGCTGCTACCACTCTCAATGTTTCCATGTACTTCCCTCGATTCCCCTATGCCTCTCTATCATCTCCACTACTACATGTTGGCATTACCTACATGACATACTCAAGGGGAAGACGCCTGAGTAGAAGGAGGCACTGAATGGGGTTGGGGAGTGTCTACAACCTCTCGCCTGCAATCACCTCAGGCCTTTGATGCTTGTTTGTCACGAACTCAGAGTCTGCATGGAGAAGATGAGTGGATGGTGTGTCTCAGCCTCTCAGATTAGTTCCATTTTCAAAGGTTTTAGCAGCCTTGGAGTGCATATGGAACAAACACGTTATTTTTTCTTTGAGTAGCCTCATGGGATATCAGAAGAACAATTTCATTACTTTTAATGATTGGATATACATCTAGGTGTCACATTCCGAGAACCATTTTTTCATTTGCAAATTAATCATTTTCTATGAAAAGTGGAGAAAATTCCCTGTATATCCTATTTTCATTTGTTCTTACCAAAGGGATGGGGTCCACATATAAATTCATATGCCTTATTTCAGCTGTATTTTCTCATTCAAATCAATATGTTTACCAACACAAGACCTTTATACAAGTCCACTTACATATACTTAGCTAACTATATTGTCTTCCTGCATAAATATAGGTTAATCATTTTCCACAAACATTGGCCGTGTCGTGAGTAATCACTCTGTGTGCATCTAAACATATGTAGGGGCTAGGGTTATACGGGTATGTTATATGACGAGTGCTGTTGGATGTTGTGTTGCGAGCTCAGTCCGAACCCTTCAGTCCGACGGTAGGTGGCAGCACCTACCCCGGGCTTGGGGTATGGACAGAGGTCGCTATAGGCTTCCGGTCTGCGTGTGCGCGCGCAGGCTGGCTGCCTATATATACCCAGCATCTGGCGGTACTCGTCGGTTACTCTGAGCCACGCTGGTAAGGAGACCCCGTGATCATTACGGCTGATTCGCCTACTGACCCGTTCCGAACTCTATAGGGAGTTCGCACACATAGATACTGCTTGTCTAGGTTTTCTGAATAAACCCGATTTGCAACCTGTAACACTTGATCCGAACTGTGTCGACTTTGTTCTTTAATTGATACTCTACCAATATCATAAAGAGACAAAGTATCGTTTATTACATTGGTGCCGTGACCAGTTCTGAGTGAAACGCAGGTTAGCCTGTGCAGTAGCGCAGACCTCCTGCTCTGGATGGAGCAGCGAGGTCTCCCGATGAGGCGCCAGCCTTATCACCGAAGGGGTTAGATACCCGCAGGAGTGCGAAGGTTCCATCCAGAACAAGCGCATTTTTGGGATACAAAGGTCCCGAAATAATGAATCGCTCATTAGATGAAATGAGCCTGTCAATGTTCAACGTTGGTGGGTCAAGATCAGCCGCTCCGAATCCACGGAGGGCTACCATCTTGGAGGAACGTCGTTTCGACGACATGAGAGAGGCCAGAATACAGGAGCGTGTGCAAATGGCCCAAATGGAGTTGTTGACCATTCAGAAACAGTCGAATGAATGGAAAAGCAGTCTGATTGCATTGGAAGGTGCAGTCACACATAGAGCTTCCAAAATCAAGGAGAAAGACGCAAGGCTTTCAACTTTGTTGGAGGAGAATGAGAAGCTGGTGCAATCCCTTAGCAGGGTTCGAGTGGAGTTCGATCAGAAACAGGCTGATCTACAGGGACTCCGTTCCGACTTTGTTCAGGCAAACACTGAGCTGAATCAGATTTGTGCGGCCCGAGATGCCGTCATCCATGAAGCAGAGGAGACCCGATCAGAACTTGTTCGGGACACTGAAGACTTACGGGAGGCTCGCCGAAGTCTACTGTCAGAATGTGACATTCTGAAGGCAAAAAGAAGTTCTTTGGAGCAGTTTTTGTCAGAGACTAGGGAGAGTATACAGGATAGCAGTACCTCGTACGCTTCAGCGGATAATGACAGTCCGAAAGGTCCTCATTACAGGAGTTTTACAGACACCCCAAATCTTCCTATGGGACGTGGGATGACTGTAGAAGGTGCCTTGTCTACTTCAACGCCAGGACGACCACTAAAAGTTGGCCGGGCAAGGGGTAGAGGTAGGGCGAGTGATTACTCACCTAGGGTGGGTATCAGTGGTATCCGTCCAATTCCGAAGCAGGTCTTTTCGGCTCCGACATGTGTAAACACGGCGGGCAGGGGAAGGTCATTATCGGAGTTGGTGCGGAGTCCACGTTCTCAGTTGAAACTGGATGAGCAGCAACTGGATGCGGAACGCTTGAAGAAAGCATCCGAACAAGATAAGGCGGCCAAGACCGACTTAACTCCCTCGAGTTTGTCGCAATGGCGAGAATGCCAAGCAAACATACTGTTCAATGAACAGAAAAACTTGGAATTGGAGAGGCGAGATGTGTATCGCAAACAGCAGGCTGCTCTTGAGCAGCAACAAGAACGCATGAAGGAAAATGCAGCCCTCGCTGAGGAATTAGCAGAGCAGGAGGCGGCCGTTTTGAGAGCTCGACAAGAAGGGCTCCGAGCGGCCGGTGAAGCTGCGAAAGCTAAATTGGCGGAGGCACAGCAAGAGGAGGAGGCTGAGAGACAGGCCAAGGAACTGGAAAAAGAGAAAGCGGCGCATCAGCGATTGCTTGCTCTGGCCCAGCAGTGTCAGTATATGACTGACCAGGAGAAAAATTGGTGGTTCAGTCAAGGTGTGGACCCCACTAAGGATTTGGTGTCGTATGGTACCTACCAGACCTATCTGGAGAGACAGAATAACTTGCCTACCAGAGGCGCTACTCCGGGGACGACTCCGGGCGCAAAGAGTCCGAGGAGGGCTCCAAGGAGAACAATTCTGAGTACAGAATTGCAAGAGTTGTACGATACAAACCCAGCAATAGCTGGGATCGGATTGCACAACGTGGGTACAGAAAAGGACGCCTCGGCTTCCATTTCTAAATGCCTGGCGATAACCTCTAAAATTAGGGGGTCATCCAACGCTGCTAGACGCATTGCTAGCGAGCCTTTTCCCTACTGGCAGAAAAACTCTTGGGAAGAGTGGTTGGGAGCCACCGTTGAGGACATCAACCTCAGTGGGTGGGATCAACAGGATGCAATTCCGTACGTCTGTAAGGGATTGCGCTTGGGGGATGGCCTGATGGCCGTGGAGCAGTGGAAAGATGAATGCGGACCCCGCGGCACTTTCAAACAACTGGTAGAGATCGGAACTATCCTATACGGAGACTCCGCTCGGATTGACCCGATGGTCGCTTTTAAGAAGCGAGTGCAAGGCAAGAACGAGGCCCCGAGGGTTTTCGGACTTGCACTGATGAGACTCCTGAAGAAGGTACATCCAGCTTCAGGAATCCATGATGCCTTATTCTCTAAGGAATTGTTCTCTCAGTTTGTTGCTGGACTGAGGGACCCAGAAATACAACATGTGGTGTATGATACCTGGAGAGCAGATACGTCATTAGATGACCTTTTTAAGGCCATCGACATACATGCTCTCAAGAAGTCACTGTTAGGGGACCGGGTGCCCACCCGGGCCTCAGCCATTATAGAGTGTTCTCCGGAGCAGTCTGATGGTTCGGGCAGTGAGGAAGAGGGAGCGATAGCTTCTGCAGCTCAGTTTAAGAGGAATGGAAATTCCTCTAAAACGCCGTGGAAAAATAGGAAGCCGGAAGGGGGTGGAAACCCTCCTCCGAAGAAGGAATCATCGGACCCAAAAGCTCCGATAATGGACGCAGCGTTTTTCACATCGCTGTTTGAGAAGATGACGACTTCCATTCAGGGGGCTACACAGCCCAACCGGAGGAAGATCAATCGGCGGACCGCCAAGTGCTATAGGTGCCTGGAGATCGGTCACTTTGCTGCGGAGTGTACGGCTCCGACTCCGAAAGTTCTTGGAAAGGAGGGAAACTAGAGGGGGTGGTCCGAGAAGGCGAGCGGACGACCCCTGTATATGATGTACGCCAACATACCAGAGAGGTAGAGCCTAGTGAAATTCCGAAGGCAGGAAGGGAATCAGGGGTGGCTTCGAGCTTGAGGGGCTCGGATGCCGGCCTGGTTAACATTCCAGTCCAACAGTTGCCCGGCAATGAGGCAGGGAGGCCCATTACGGATAGGAACGAGGAAGTTGCGGCTGTCACAGACACCGTGTGGGTAGGGAGTACCCAGCTTTCCCCGGATCATCCATGTTTCGACCATTTGAAGAAACATGGCCTTGATTTGGCTGCTCCGAAGGATTTTAAACGCTTTACTGTAAACCCGTCTCCGCTGGGGGGGAGGCGGTGGTATGTGTCTGTTACTGTGGCCGGTAGAGCGGGCGAATTTTTAGTAGATACGGGAGCTAGCCACTCCTTTATCTCCTCTAACTTCTATGCTCTTATGCCGGATAGTCGTGATAACTTCAAAACGAGGGTAAACGCCTGTTCGGCCGATGGGTCAAGTATGCAGACGTATGGGCGCGCGTTCATACCGCTCCGAATTGGAGGGAAGGAGTATGTGGCTTCTCCCACCATTGCGGATATTGCAGACGACGGTATACTCGGATTGGATTTTTCGGCGTTGTATGACGCGGTCCTGAATCCGGGTACAGGGGTACTCCTGATAGAGCACCCGTACCGTGCGGTAGAGCAATGTGTGCTCCGACAAGTGTCGACAGTGGCAACGGTGGTCCAAACTGTAAAGATTCCTCCCGGACAGACGTGTGACGTGCTGGTCCGAAGCAAGGGGCTTAGGAGAGAGGAAGAGGCAGTTGTGGAGCCGGATGTGGCCATGTTGGGTCCCAAAATCCAGGACGGAGTAGAGGTCCCGCTGGCGTTCGCTAGTAACAGTATGAACAAGGCACAGAGAAATTATTGTACTACCAAGCGAGAGCTGCTCGCAGTAGTGGTGTACACGAAGAAGTTTCGGCACTTCTTATATGGAGGAAATTTCACACTCCGTACCGATCATTCAGCCTTGAGGTGGCTCCTTAATTTTAAGGACGCCGAGGGAATGATTGGTCGGTGGTTGAATCACCTCAGCGAGTTCGGACTGGAAAACTCTCATATCCAGCACCGAGCAGGCACGAAGCATATTAATGCTGACTGCCTGAGTAGACGTCCGGTACGCCGTTGTGTGCGTCCGGAGTGTGGGGATTGTGGTGCTCACAATGCTGTGGTAGCGAGTGTGCGTTTGCCTTATGATGGGTTGTTGCAAAACCTGTTGGATTGGTCCACCGACACTATAAGGACGTACCAGATGGCCGATCCTACCATAGCACGACTGAGGGAGCTTGTCCCTACTGGGGTCTGTCCAGTGAGACCCGAAATATCACTGGAAAACCGTGAAATGCGACGTTGTTGTTGCAGGTGGAAGACTTGTCCCGGAAAGCGGAGGGTGTTACAAATGGTAATCCCTGCTGCTATGAGGAAAGACATCCTGTACTACTGCCACGGCCATTCCACTAGTGGGCATTTCGGAAAGAAACGCTCGTTGGAAAGGCTGAGTCGGAGATACTACTGGCCCGGCATGTCAGGCGACCTTTTAAGGTGGATCGAGACCTGTCCGGCCTGTTGTTTAGGCAAACCTGGTCCTGGTTAGGAAAATTGCCACTGCAACAAGAGCTATTCGGAGTGAGATTTGCTCGAATAGCTGTGGACATTATCAGTGGAGTTAAACCCACTCCAAAAGGTAATACGTGTATGATGGTGGTCTCGGACTACTATACGAAATACACCCGAGTGTACCCACTCGAGGATCATACCGCTGCTACTTGTGCGGAAGCATTGGTGAAGGGGTGGATCCTCCATCTGGGGGCTCCTTTGATGTTACATAGCGATCAAGGGAGAGAATTTGAGTCCAAACTATGGACAGCTATGTGCCATCAGTTGGCTATATGCAAAACTCGGACCAATCCGTACCGGCCGCAGTCCGACGGGCAGGTGGAGCGGTTCAATCGGACCTTGATCCAGGTTTTGAAGCCATTAGTGAACTCCCATATGGATGATTGGGATGATCAATGCGAATTTGTGGTGCATGCGTATAACAATACGGTACACACTTCGACAAATTGCACACCGAACCTCTTGGTGTTCCGAGAGGACTTGATCATACCGGCGGATTTAGTATTCGGGGTGGTAGGGATCAGTCCGGAAGCACCATGTACGGTGCTGTTTGTGGAATCTCTACGAGAGAGGTTCAAATTTGCCTACGAAACAGTTAGGGCTCATTTGCTCAAAGCTGCGAATTGGCAGAAGGTGGGTTACGACACCGGATTGAAGTTGCGACGATTCGTAGTGGGGGATAGAGTGATCCGCCTACACGAACCGCTCTGCAACGTCAAGCTGGCGAATAACTGGGATGGACCGCACACTGTGGTTAAATGTATCAGTCAAACGACTGTGTTGATTCAGTCCGAAGCAGGACGCATCCGGACGAGCCATGTGGCTCGGTTGCGTGCTTGGGCTGGAAGGGAGCTCACCCCGGAAACGGAGGTGGAGGAGGGAACTTCGGAGGCTAAATTTGTACCTTTGGAAGGGGTGTCAGTGGATACCCCTAAGAGAGTGGTACGAAAGAAGCTCCGGAAGACCGTGAAAAAGAAAGTCTCGGCAGGCGAAGGAAGAAGGGCACGGAAAACTAAAATCAAGGCTGGAGTTTTAGTTAAGAACGAGTGTCCTTCGGCCAGGTTACGAGAGGTGGACGGGAAACCCGTTCGGCGAAGCCCAAGGCTGGTGGCTAGAGGGGCTGTAACCTAGCTTGTTTACACAACGAGTGTGGTGTCCTGTGTTGTCCTATATGTTATATGTATGTTACCAACAGGGGCGCTCAGAGTCAAGAGGAAAAGAATGTAAGAGTGCTCCCCGAGGGTGGTGGACGGATAATCCGGTGGGGTAATCTTCGATTTCCCATAAATATCCACTAATACTCCTGATGAGCTCTTTATTCGAAGTATATTTTGACTTTTGTGAGCCGCCTACGTAGCAGAATGATCCCCCGAGCCCGAGCTGCGGGCGGGAAAGGTCGTGACCTGATTAAACAGTAATTGGGTCACACCGGGTAACGGGATCGCGTCCAATCACGCGAGACGCTGCGCATGCGCGTTGTTTTAAAAACAAAAGCGAGGGAACGCCATATTGATTTTGGGCTCGCCCCGGTCAATAGCGGTGTTGGTCGGCAGCGTGGAAGTTGGTGTTTTGGACGGCTAGAAGAGGAGAAAAGTCAGTAAAAGAGTTGTAAGCAGTGAGTACTCTTTCCTGGTGCGTCTGAGACAAAGAGGGAGACGGGGAACTAGTGTTTTCCCCGTCAAAACTCCCGTCGAAAGACACTTTGCCGTAGTGAGGATGGCCGAGCAACAGCTCCGTCAATCCGAACTCACCGGACACTCCGAGGTGGCATCCGCCACCGAGGAGGCAATGGATGCTCAGAGCCCTAGTGGTGATGAGTTGAGCCAGACACTAGCGGATCTCCGTGTAGATCCGGCCGTGTCCCCGATCCGAAAGTCCCCGTCGCCGGACGGCAGCGAGGACTCCGGAGTGCTGCAAGGACTCGCCTACACCCAGGTAGCGGCGGATCCTTCCGAGACGACTGCACGTCCCTCCCGGATATGCAGTCTCAGCATATCACCAAACCTCCAGAAGACGGTTGCTCGCAAACTGTCTATGGGGAGTGGGAGTGATTCCGACACTTCACGTCCGAGGACGCGCGGTGGGAAGGGTGCTACCCGAGATCGGTCCAAGTCGGCCGATACTAAGGCTAGTACTAAGGCTATCAAACACACTGGTGTGGGGAAGAAGCCTCCGGGAAATGACGAGCCTAAAAAGCCCGCTCCGAAGAAGGAAAGTACTGCGAGTACGAAGAAGCCGGGTTCTAAGGCTGCCACTGCAGCGGCCTCCAAGGATCCGAAGACGGTTGACCCCAAGGCTCCTACTACGAAGGCGCCTAAGGGTCAAAAGAAGGCTGATCCGAAGCCTGGTGCTAAGGACCAGCCGGGGAAGGGGCCGACGTCCGACAGCACTAAAACTGTCAAGACTCCGGGTCCCAGTAAGTCCAACCTACTGATCCCTGCTAAGGGGAAAGGTAGTGGGAAGGCAGTTGTAACCACAGCTGCTCCGACCCCAGCCGTTGACGTGTTGTCCTTGTCGCGAGGGCTGGACAACAGCTCAGCAGTAGCTGCTACAGCCGCTGCGATGGCTGGTACTAAGGGACATGGGGGAGCCCGTCCGAAAACGGTAGTTCCTCCCGAGGCACCTCGGACCGAGGAAGCTATGGATACATCATCCGCAGCCCATACGGTCCAGGTAGTGCAGGATGTGCTGTCTGGCATCACCTTCAACCTCCCAACTCCCCTGGAGCCAAGAAAGGAGGTACCCGTTCGGGTGGAGTAACCTCCTCCAAAAGAGGTACCCGTCCGAGTGGATACTCCTCCACAGTCTACCGAGCCTGCTCTGGAACCATCCAATACCATGGATATTTCGGAGGAAGCCGGGAAACTGGACCAGGCTGCAGGTGGTGGTCCACCTGGATCGGGGGTGCAAATTCTCGCTCCACATCAGCATGACGCATGGGAGAAGGAGGACGCCGACGTCCCATCCCTGCTCCGAGGTGCTATCATCGATCAGATGAGCGCCACAGAGGTCAGATCCTTCGATCTGATCCAAATGCGAACCTTCCGGGGGCTGGACGAGTTGTCTGCCAGGTTCCCGGCTTGGTTCCCAGATCGCCTAACCGCGGCCATGAACGATCTCAGCAAACAGTCAGAGACAGCTCGCTTAGTTGCTGAGACCGAGGGACGTCCCGAACTTATCGCGGCCTTGGAGTACGACCTGCAAACTGCAGCGGAATTCAAGACCGTGCATAACCGGCGGGAGAAGAGGAGACATCTGACGCCAGCAATGAAGCTGGCTCGGAGTATGGAACAGAAGACCAAAGAGTCCATTCTGGATGCCACTCTGGAGGATGAAATGATCCAACAGAACACGGCCGCGGCTAGGTCTGCAGACACTAGTCGCATGGAAAAGGCCAATCGGAGGGACCAATACCTACGAGAGACCATCAAGGTAACCTCTCGGAAGGGGGGTCGATCCGACGAGGAGGTAGAAGCGGTTCTGAAGGGATTGGATGAAAATACAGTCCCGGACGACGAACTTCAGGTTCTGGTCCGGAATGCACTCCGAGCCAATGCTGCAAGTGGGTTTAAGTATTTTAAACCCATGTGTGTGAACGACTGCGTCAAGGACAAGCGGGCCTCACACATTCCGGAGGAGGTGGGTCCTGACGGTCTCTCTGATGACGAGGAGTGGATTAAGACGGATCCACTCGATAAGTCGGTACAGTTGTACCACTTTGAGCTCCTGGACAAGGTCCGAAATGGTAGTACCAAATACCATTCGCCTTTCCAGAAAGCTAAGTTAGCATGGGCTATGGCTAGATGGCATCCATTTAGCAAGTGCCCCTTTGAGCCTTGTCTGAACGTCGACGAGACACTGGAAACGCCCCGAACTTGGCCTAGCAAGGTTCGGTACGCAAGGCATATTACCCGCTTTCATTTGCGTCACTACATGCGGTATGACTGCTTGAGTGTGGGTACAAAGCAGAGCAAGGGTTGTCCGAATGGTGGCTGGTTCTACACTAGAGCCGATAACATCAGGCATCTTGCTAAGCAGCACGGCTTGGCGCTGGAGGTCGCGGCGGAACGCATCCAGACAGCCCATCAGGAAGTCTACTCCCATTTCCCTCCCGTAGTGGGCCGAAATGAGAATCTCGAGGTGGATTTTGGCACCAACGAGAGAGGAAAGGTCCGGGTCTTTTACAAGGTAAACCCGGACGGCAACTACAACCGGGTTCCGGAAGGTGAGCTCTTCGATGAATTCGAGGAGTACCAGAAGCGTACCAGCACGCGAAAGGTGTGGCGCGCTCAGAAGAGACCTAGTGGGTCTTCGGAGCAGGCCGACTCTAAAAAGGCCAAAACGGATGAAAGGAAATCCGTTATGGAGAAGGCGGATCCGGGCTATAAAGGGCCGGCATTCACCTCTCATACGACCGACTGGAAGAAGGGTCCCCAGGGCAGGCCACCTCGGTCTGTTCCGGAGGATCCGAACTCCAGCACGATGGGGTCCTTCGCAGAGGAGTTCCCCGAAAATGAGATGGTTCCGGGTGATGAGTCGCAGACTCCAACCCAGACCGGTAAGACGAAGGCTCCAGCAAAGAAAACGCCGAAGCCAGTTCAGACCCCGGATCTCCCACCCGAGACCGCAGAGGAGGGGCGTCTAGTCTTGCGACTGAAGAGCCCTCCTTCGTTCCCTCCCGCCGACTTCACTTCCTATGAAGCCGGACAGGAGGCCTTCGGTCAATGGCAAGACAACTTTCATCGGTTGCTTGCTGGCCTGAGTCAGGAGGTGGCGATGTTGTCCTTAAACACGGTGCATCATCTCCATCAGAGGGAGGTCGCTACCCAGAAGGCAGCGGCTACGGAGTCCGTACAGGAAGAGCGTGAAAACGCTCGGACTGAACGATGTGCTGCTAAAACTGAAAGGAAGAAGCAAAAGTTGGCAGTTAAGAACGCCGAGGAAAAGCTGGACCACGAACGTCGTCGGTTCCGAGACTGCTTCGCGCATGAAATGCACGAGTGGGATGGAACTCGGGCTCAAATCGAGCTCTGGCTCCAGGAGCTGACTCTGGCGGAAGCTGCGTCGGACTCTGAGGAGGAAGAGGAGCCGGCTAAACCTGGTTCCGAAGACGAGTCGGACTCCGGATAGGATTATCCTATTCTAGGAGCCGATTAGGAGAAAGGGGGGGTATTCGAAGTATACCAACCCTACAAGCAAAACCCTTAGAAAGGGTTTAGGAGTGTCCGGACAGAGGAACGCGGCAGGCTGGCTACGCAAGGATCCAGTCTGCCAGGTGGTACTGACGAAGGAGGACAAGGAGATCCGGAGGGGACGCTGAACTCGGGACTGGAGCACTTTACCAACATGGATCCGATACACGATGTTTTTTATATAAACTCTGGATATCAGGACCGAGTGCTCCTAATTATAAGTCCGAAGATCGCCTGGAGGCAGGACTATTTTTTTCTCTATTTATCACCTAAAAAGCTCCCGAGCATGAGCTATGAACTTTCTCGTTCCGGTGAGTAAGAGCTGAACGAAGTAGGTTCTGAAAGCCGGGCGGAATGCAACACCATCAACAGAGGATCCGGATCTTCGCTACAAAACCACGTATGATGTCTTTTTGTAATAATACTTTAATATGTCTTTAAACCCTTAAAAGAAGTGATATTGTTTATCACTTATAAGTATTATTCGTTACGAGTTTAATTAGCTCGGGGTCCTGAAGGGACGAAATTTTTTTACTGTGATATTGTACTTTTTCAAGTGTTTGTATACTATATGTATAGATTAACTCCATCTATCCTAGGGAATGGGGCGTAATTGTCATTACGGTCTATATATGTAGAAATGTGTGTAATTGATACCTTTTTGTGTTCAACAGTATACGTCATATTGTTTGTAAGGTATAACTTTAATAAACCCCTAAGGTGGTATTTATAAGATAATGCCAGTCCGAAGTGTTTTCGGACTTTAACCTTAATTAATTTTTTACCTCCCGGTTATTATCTGGTAGGGGGTAGTGTAGGGGCTAGGGTTATACGGGTATGTTATATGACGAGTGCTGTTGGATGTTGTGTTGCGAGCTCAGTCCGAACCCTTCAGTCCGACGGTAGGTGGCAGCACCTACCCTGGGCTTGGGGTATGGACAGAGGTCGCTATAGGCTTCCGGTCTGCGTGTGCGCGCGCAGGCTGGCTGCCTATATATACCCAGCATCTGGCGGTACTCGTCGGTTACTCTGAGCCACGCTGGTAAGGAGACCCCGTGATCATTACGGCTGATTCGCCTACTGACCCGTTCCGAACTCTATAGGGAGTTCGCACACATAGATACTGCTTGTCTAGGTTTTCTGAATAAACCCGATTTGCAACCTGTAACACTTGATCCGAACTGTGTCGACTTTGTTCTTTAATTGATACTCTACCAATATCATAAAGAGACAAAGTATCGTTTATTACACATACTTGGAGTATACATGAAATCCAAATTCCAATAATTCAGTGTGTAAATGGACTAGGCATTAAATTATTTTACCAACATCATATATGAGTCAGTGCCTTTCAGTTTATATATATATATATATATATACAGGTAAGATGTTAGGTTTTTAAAAGCACTATAAGTGTAAATGTGACCATAACTAAGCCTAGTTTTAGGAAGAGGCATTATTGAAAATTTACCATGAGGATTTTACTATTTAATAGTATTGGTATAAACAGTAAGATGATAATTTCTGTTCAACTTAATATTTCCATATCCTAAGCAACTTGGAATTATGTTGTGTTTTCTTCTGCAAAATATATCTAACCCTTTGCAATATCAAAACCGTTTGTTCAATATGATATGCCCTAATATCCTTAGAATGATTCTGAACTTTTTGGGGAATATATTGATCATCTTCCTGGCACGACCTTGACTGAGGCGATACATTATACTCCTATTGAAACTCCTATGTATCACCCTCAGCTTGCCCACGCAGTGCAAACCTGGGGAGTCCCTGGTAGGCCTATATAACACCCTAATTATAGTGTACTCTTTTCATTAGTGACCCCCGGACTAGAGAAAAGACCAGCAGGTACCAGCTGCCTTCAATGACTTGGCACTTCCTTCCCTTCATGAGCGAATTCTATATACCTATCCTCTAGGTGCCTGCCAAAAGGGTACAGGTCAATATACAGTATTATATCAACTCCAGCCCTGATCAATGGTAGCAGGATACCTTTAGGGGTTAAAAGGTTTTATGGCGGTATCTAAGGCTAGCTTATTGATAACACCTTTGTATGTTCTGCTAATACCACCCAATTGTATCAAGAAACTATAATTCAGAGGTGCATTATTTTTACACTTTTAACAGTATCAATCTTTGATCAACAGGTTGTTTTTAGAAGCTTTGAGTCTGTATAAGAATCAAAACATGGTGAAGGTGTCGATACCAGGGTGCTCAGCAAGAATTATTGCATAGTAGTGGGCAGTTTGACTTTGACTTGATCCGAGTTGATTACAAGTCAAGTACGTCTTTCAACAATATGAGAAATGTTTTAATTCTGACTTCATTCAGTTTTATTTTTTGACACTCATCCTATCCTAAAGCGGTTTACAGCTTTCTATGATACAACAGCGCACGCACAGACTAGCAGAATGTGCTTGTTGGAGCATTTAGGACTGATGTAGTTGGATGTCAGGGTTTCAGGTTATTATGAACAAAAGAAAACATTGTCCCTGGAAATAAGGTCACGGTTTTATTATCTACAAGTACTATCGCATCAGTTGTCATAGTTTACCCCTGTTTTTTTTGTTTGTTTCTGACATAAATTTGGTCTCATCTCCGGCCTGACCCTGTTATGTCTGTTGAGATTAACAAGTTAGCAACTAATTATGAGAGTGCATTTGTAGGTCTAATCATTGTAATACCTTTTGTCACACTTAGTCTAACTCAAACACAAACCACACATGTGTAACCTTTACTGAGTAGTATCTGACAGATTAAAGCTCTACATAGCCTTTTAGCACTCACCTGTGTGGCCACATAAGCTAAACGTTTTCCATTACTTTAACTCACACAACAAATATATGAGTATAGAGAATTACGTAAACTATAGATCTGAAAAAAAATTGTAACTGGGGATACTTTGATTGCATACATATAGTAGTAGTAGTAGTAGTAGTAGTAGTAGTCAATGAACAAGTCCCCCCTTAGGTTAACATAGATATTTAGTATACATGTTTGATAAGGATAGCTTTAGCTTCTCCAAAATGAATTTTCTCTTCACAGTGAGACGGAGCTAACCCTCTGAAAATGGCTTGTTGCCATGAACCCACATCTGACATTGCGGTGCACCAATGCAGCAACAGTGAGAAAGTCACCAGCACTATGTTGATGCATCATGCAGACCCTACAGCAGTATATCAACTTTATATAATATCTTTAATAAAGCATAATTGACAAGAATATTACATCTGCTTATTATCTAGAAACTCCCATGTACCAGCTCCTGATCTTTCTACATGAATTTGACCCAGTCCTCAATTGTCACTGTTTTTAACTTTTGTTTGTTTCTCACCTTGAGTCACCATGACAAACCCTCCTGGTAATCGGAAGCTTATTATGAGGGTGCATTGTTTGGTGCCAGGAGCTGGTTGTAATCATCTTGTACTCAGCACCAAAATGTAAAATATATGTCAAGAACAATTCAAATCAGCCTAGCCTGATAATATCTATTCTATATATATCTACACAGGAGTGCAGAGTTAGAAACAGTGAGATTCAGGAAATGGTAATAGGCATTATAGATTCAAATGTAAAACAAATGTTCACAAAACTAATGGTTCTACAGAATTTCCCTCTAAAAGGTATTACCTTATGAAAAGACAGACTTGCCTTACTTAGTCACTACCAATTCACCATGAATGTTCATTACCAGACTGGCAACCCTTAAATGTGAAAATATGCGACATGTTTTTCTATTTTAAAAAAATCGATTGAAGTGAGTACTGCAATGTCAAACCATATATAAATATGTGAGATGCACACTGATAGGGATAGGTCACAGCTATTCATAAGCCTGCACGCAGGTCCCTTTCGTGGATCATGTCACATATGATTAATGCCGTTACCAGTATACTATACTTCCTCCTGCTTATACAGCCTGTACAGACACCTTTAGATCCATCAATACCAGAACAATAGGGCTAGCTGAGATGGATATCCTGTGAATCCCTAGGTGATGTCTACATTTATTTTATTCTTATTTTAAGATTAGTCATTTAGAGTACTCATTACGCATATATATAGTTACACAGTTCAAATGTACCCTAAGCTTGCGCTTAATCTTGCGCTAAGTATATAGATTATAGTTATTGTAGTCACAATGGGCTGCACTGGAGTCAATACTTAATATTCTATGCGCATAATGCCTGGGGGGTCCCAATGATGGCTCACACACAACCACCAAACTCGAAATGACATGTATTCATACTATACAGCTGGCATCAACACACGCCAGGGCACAAGACAGAGCAGTTAAAGATATGTGGAAATGATTCCTATTACAATAAGGTGTATTTTGCACCAAAAGTCAAGTTGGACATTACAAAGTTGTACACTGTACTGTGGCAAGGCAGTGCACAACGTCAAGAACTCCCAAGGGTAACGAAGAGTTAGATAAATTATTATTTTCATATGTCTATTGACATCTAAATGTAGTATAAAATTAATAACATCCATATTATATAAACCCATGATACACGCCAAGGTAACCAGATTGTAATAACGGTTACAAATCTAATGAATATCATGAAGATGATTATGATTTGCTAAATAAAAACAAAAAAAAAAAAAAACTATTTGTAACTGAGTCATGAGTTTAAAACTGACGCATATGAAGAGCACATTAAATAAGAAAGAAGCAATGTAAATGTTTGACCGAGCCTAGAGTGTTCTTTGATCCACCATATTAGTAAATATTTAGGTAGGCACTTCAGCTATTTTTACTTCAAATGCCAGAACAAGGAGTAGCTGTGACCTAGCTTCCTCTAGCAGTTACTTTCTTTATCACATTGCAGGACTACCTCGCTGAGGTCGGATCTTGTATCTTATATGCAGACACTTTGCCCATCGATACTGATGGAATTAGACAGCTTTAGTACCCCATCTCCACTGGGACTAGATGTATGGAAATCACATCTGACAAGCAGAGATATCCCAGATAAAGGGATTAGGCAAGATGGTCTGATATTCTTGCTTGGTTGGCCTCTATGCAGGTTGCCCAGCTGGGAATAGAGACCATCTGCAAAGGAAATCAATGTATGAGTATGCAGATCATGCAGAAAGGCATGGTATATTGTACAAGCGCAAACACCTGCATATAATATAATATGACTCACATTCTAGCTGGAAGAGGTTAGGGCTTAGTGTCTAAGATATGCACATATTCTCCAAGGGTAAAATACCTATAAAGAGGTGAGGAGACACGCAATTGATTTTAGGGGTTAGAGTAATTGCTTGCACAGCTTTTATATCCAGAGGCAGTGTGATGGATGCAGTGTCAGGCTCCAACCTTATCCCTTCATCCCTCCCTATGTAGTCTCCCCACACACCCTTGTACACTGTATGGGTGGTCTGATATGTCCCTATGGACAATAGTCATTGGTAGGCTTTGCTTCACTCTGGTTCTCTGAGACAATGACCACAGGAAGGCAGCAGTAACTGCACAGACCGCTAACACAAAATGTAGTGGGTAATGCAGCCTCAATGGATCTTATAAGTAATTGGTAGTGCCATGTACAATCGTTCTGTAAAAACCAACAATAATCAGTTAAAAGATACCAGTGGTATCAAATGAAACTAACCCCTCCCCCTAGATGGCCTGAAAATGGAGATGATTTGCTCCATGACACTTTTTACAGCTTGTACATCAGACAATCATTATGGTCTCTTCCAAGTTAATCATGAATGCATAATACATTCTGTTAAATGATCATTAGAATTATTGTTGTTTTGCATACAAATCACTATTTTTCATCTGTTGAAATGAAAATCCTCCAAATTGAATTGATCTCTTTTTACTTGTGGAAATATGAACTAACTCATGAAGAGGGCTAGTTAGGGGCATAAATGGAACTCAAACTGAATGAGTAGAAATTCAATATGTGAGAGCAGCACCTGGGTAAAACACCAGTTACTACAGTATTCACCCTTTAAGTGACAGCATTAAGGGCAGGGAGGCCACATGGACAGGAACTGCCGTAGGGCTGACACCAATCCCAACTACACCTGTAGACATAATGTAGCTGAGATATGCTAGAGGGAAGACCAAGCACCCTTATTGCACTCTCTACCACCAGAGGGTACTGTATATAGAGCCACCTGGTGTCGCGGGGCATGTTATTTCCGGTTTCCCTGAGGACTAGTCACCATGACAAGCACCATGCCTCGGACAGTCGCCTGGTCAGCTGCACATTGCATAGGTTTCTGTACAGGGGTGTGGATGCATGTGTACAGTGTTGAAAGCTACTCTGGTGGTTGGAAATGCTTGGTACCATCTTGGTGCTTAGTTATCTGTGCATGAGTCTAAGATTGTGTATTTGAGCAGCCCCTATGTTGCATATTTCTGGACTGAAATTATTACATTTAGAAAGGCGGGAGGTATAAATGGGGGCTATACCAATTCACCTCTGAATTAAAAGAAGATTGTCAAAATATAACCTTTTCAATATAAGATATTTTCTGAAAAGACTTCTTCTTTGATTTCACCAAAAAAAGTCCTTTTACATCCCTTCAAATGAGCTCTTGTCCCTGGGCACCAGTGGTCTAAATGGCTGTAGAAAGGACTGTCCTGCACCTGCAACCCTGAATAACCTGGCATGGCCTGATGGGGCAATTCTATATAGCCACATCTAAAGGCTACATACTCAAGCCACCCTTCATGCCTGAGGCTATGGTCAATGGAGTGCCATATTATAGCCAACCAAGGAATGATCAATCATAGGAGAAGCAGTTTAAGGGTCAGCAGATACATTGGTAAGATCTAGGGCTTAGCTATTGATAAAATATTTATCCACATCTTACTCACCAGTCCATCCATCATCCTGGCATTGAAGTTTCATTTGACTTGTAAGTCACTAAAATGCTTTCACATGACTTCATTTAGGCTCCCATCATGAGATTATCTATTGGCATATGAGTCAGATTTCCCAAAAATGCTCTAAACTGGGGCACTATGGTATGAAAAAGAAAATTTTGGTAAACTCAAGTTATCTTAAAACAAGTTAATTACATTGAAAGACCAGTATCTTGGGTCCATGAAACCACCAAAGGGAAGGCTTAACTCCCAGGGGGTCAGTTTTTATTATCCTGTGAACATTACCTAGAGTAAAAGTGGCGGAGGTTATGACCAAAATATCACAGATTTGATAGAATGTCTGAAAAACACTACAGTAACTTAAAATTTTGTCTACAAGTAGCTACGGTATATATAATCATGCATACTAAGTTTGATAATCACCAGACAAAGACTTTTCATTTTGTGGGTTAACAAACTTTCTAAAACTCCTGTAAATGTTGCAATTGTTACCAAGAATCACAAACTTTACTCTAGCTTGCTCAAAAGTGTCTTGTTTAACATAACATTTGCTGTGTATTATCTTCAGTATGTATACTTTCAATCTTATATATCACTTTACATGGAAATAGACTATTTTTGTCATCATAATCAAAATAAGTGAGTAAAAGTGGCGGAGGTTACGCATGTATCATTGATTATTATTGAATTATCCAGCATGCAAAAATAAAGTATATAATATTGACAAAATGACTATTTGGGATGATAGAAGTACCATAGGGGCATGTTTAGTTAAAATATTGAGCTGATTGACTGAGTGGAAGTAGGATTTTAACCAAAAAATCAAAAAAAGTCAAAGTGGCGGAGAATACATGATTGGTGGTTGATCCTGACATGTCAAAAATTAAGTGAAATTCTTTTTTTTTGCTTTGAATGTTTAAATATATACCTCTCCAAAGTGCTGGAGAGGATTCACTTTGATCTTGTTGATATTAACATTTCTGTGACTGAATAAAGTATTTGTGTGTAACCTCCGCCACTTTTTTGTAACCTCCGCCACTTTTACTAGGAAAGCACTACCAGTAAGCAAATATAGGGCCCCAGGTTAAGTTTGATATACTGAACAGCTTAAGGGGAGGTACTGGTATAATATAAACTATGGAGCAGTCCACTGCACAGTATATTCTGAGCCTAGGGCATGGTATCATAGTAAAAGTGGCGGAGATTACATAAAAGTGGCGGAGGTTACGGCAAAACAACAAAAACACAGCCACTCAATACACTGAAGCAAGTTTAGGCTGCGAATAGTTGCCAGAATGATAGAAAATGTATGTCCCCATGATATATAAAGGTTATAAGACTGAGTTGAAAGGTTTTTGTACAGTTTTTGAGGTTTAACGGTGTAACCTCCGCCACTTTTACCTCGGTAACAAAACCACTCATCGGGGCAGGCACGGTAAATATTGGAGTTAGCCCCACAATTTTTTTTCGCAGTGTTACTAGTCACAGCCCTCCTTATAGTGAGGGTAAAATGAATATAAGATTGTTATTCTTAGCAGGCAAACATCAGTCCAGAAAGTAAAAGTGGCGGAGGTTACAAGAGTGCCATTTCTGAAAAAAGGGGCCATGGTAAAAAAATTGGGCTAGATATCCAGGTAAAAATGCTTGAACCTTTCAGTAAACACATATACCTCATAATATTTGTTGGATAGGAAGGGTTCTGATTGCAATAGTAGTGGTAGGGGACATTTGAAAAATATTAAAACTGCCTGGAACCTTGTTTTTGGGGTATTTTTCAACTTTGAGGGGCCATAAATCAAAAAATCTATGTCCGATTCACTTTTTTTTAAAATTTTCTTAAAGCCTAGAGTTTTCTCTCTTACATTATATCTAAAAGACCTAGTATAGTACAGGTATGTCTAATGTATGGCTGGTGGAAGGTGAAAAAGACTAAAAATCACCAACATAGTCCATTTTTCTGGGGTCTGACTCATATATTGCCCTGTTTGACCTCATGAATATAGCTGAAAGACAGATTATGCTTATAATACCTGTACATATTTCAAATATGACATGACACAAATTATATACGTTATTTTTCTCAATTAAATCCCTTTGGCAATCAATCAATAACATAGCCAGCAATTAAAGTTTAAATTAGTGCATTACTATAGAACCAATATTTTTTACTTATCCTTCTCATTTGCACTAGTAAAGAGAATGATGCATTGCTCTAGATGAATCACTTGCACCTGCAGGAAAGAGCAAATTAATTATACAACAGGAAACTAGACATAATGCAGATGGCTTTTACATGGGTGTGACCAGGTGGAACAATTGTGGCTGTGTTAGCTTGACACCGGATTCATTTCCAAAGGCCATGTGATGGATGTGGTGTCAGGCTTCCCCTCTGTCACTCTATCCTTCCCCATAAGGCTCGCCAGACACCCTGGTCTACACTTGGGTCTGGTATAATTTAACCCTGTGGGATACAGGCAACTAGTGGCTACACCTTATGCTGGCACACAGAGGGAATACCACAGAGATTCACAAGTAACTGTACATGTGTAGTGTGTAATTCTAGCTAGAGCTATCCCTTCTGTGTACTTGTTCAGAGTGAGCACAGCAGATCTGGAGTTGCCAATTGACAGGTGTTAAAGTTATAGTTAATAGTTGGTCAAGGATGTCTAAAGGTAGTAGGTACTAACATTTATACGTTTATAGATGATTCTATAGAAGATTGACTCTTCCTGTATTTATTGAGCTTCTAACTGTGATCATTCATTGACTTATTCAATGTTTCAGTCGACTCTTGGCACTGCAGTACACCAAGATTATCTCTGTCCATTTCAAAACATTATATGTAAAATCGCCTTTACCTCTAGAAAAGCAGGGAGAGCAATTCGGGAGAACACCCCCGAAGTTTAGTCTTAGGAATATTTGTCCATTCAGTGGAGTGCTGCTTAGTCAGTCAGGTCGCATAAAGGGAAGCCAGGAATTGCCATAGATCTGACAAAAACCAATACCCATTACTCGGCTCTAGTGTAGCATATCTATTTGCTTGAGAGCAGACAAGCCACCTTTATTGCACTTTCCACCAGAAGGTGTTGACTATTGCACCACCCACTGTCAAGAGGGCATGTCTTCTTCAGTTCCCTGGGGGCATTTCACTGTGACAACCACTGTTCTACCAAGAGCCTACATGCCCTGCAACATGTACCTTGACTTCTGTGGCAGTGGTTACTATACAGAAGAAGGATATCACTTGCTGCTGAAAGACCTGCTGCTGCTGCAAGAGGGGCATGTGTTGGATTGGCATGTTTAATTCTACTCCAAGCGTATGTCGGTTGTCCGTATCTTTCTGGAAAATTTCTGAATTAAATATTATAATGATACATTAAAATATGCTATTTTCTGTCCTTAGCTTTGCCAAGATGATCAGTTTGATATAGAGCAATGACCTTCCATACATGTATCTATCCTTCTGATGGTGGAATGGTTATTCTAAATCCCTTAGGAGCTATTTACAGAGACATAATATGTCAAGGCTGTGACCCTCATAAGGCAATAGATATGTCAGTGCCACGTCTTATGGGTCACATCTTTTGCCGCATAGGGGTCACAGCCCTGACATGCATGTTTCTAATAAGCTCACTAAAAGTTGTTACCTTTAAGCCTTTCAGTCAAAGGTAGATGATGGAAGACCTCTTGTAAAATTTAACACCTTTTAACTCCACATTCAGTTTCATTGCCTACTAGTGGGTCCCCTACTGGAGCCTTTCATAGGCACTCCCATGTCAATCTCCATCAGTTTACACAACTCATTGGCACCACCTTATATGACTAACATGATAATAACCCTTGATTTTAAGTGGATTGAAATTCTTCTTGGGTTCTCATCTTCTTTCTTGTATTTTTTCCAATGCATCTGGAAGAAATAAGAGTTGAATACCTTAAAGGATGCATATTAAGTCAGGGAAATATGAATGAGGGATTAAAATGAGCTTGTAACTATATGTTCTAAAAAGGAAACGTATTAAACAAGCAACTCCATCAAAGTATAGCCCAAACACAAATATATCATTGCCGCGTCCTGTCACATAATGGTAACCTTACCTTAATTGAAATATTGTGATTGAATTGGTGCCTGTTTCCAGTTATTGAGTCTGAAGATTATTTTAGCGCATGTGTTTGTTTGTCAGATAAGAGACCTCAAACAACACTCAACACTCTAGACAACCTCTTTTGCTGATTAAGTTTTAAGTTGGTCTGATTGATATTCGCCATGCACAAACCTCTTTCAAGATCTGGGTCTGGGGAAGAGTCGATATTTTTGGATGGGTGTATGGATTGACACTACTTGTTGCTTCCTCTCAGTTAATACTTCCCTTACATTTTATAATTGTATCTTTTAATAAAACGTTAGTGCAAATGCTGGACGTCTAGATATCTCAGGTCTCAGCAATGATTTATACATAGGGTGAACCGGGTGTAATGGATTCTCTCTTGTATCCTAATGTTCATATTCTCCCTTTCATCTAAGTTTTGCACTGGGTTGTACCGTATATATACCTGCGCCTTAAAAAAAAGTCACATTCTCTTATAGTATTCACTAAATAACTCAACCTTAGGGCTGTTATTAGATATCCATATTTAACATGAACATCTGTGGTGCCTGTTCTGCAGGGCACTACTTTTAGATCTCTGTAAAAAATGAACTGTATCCTCTTCGAACATTGAGAAACTTGATAGGACAGCAATGAGTAGTATCAAAAACATCAATGTTTCGATATTGAAGTTCTGATGCAGTTCTCATAGTACATGAACCCTTATGGACTTATAGAGGTATCCTAAAGGATTTTCAAAATGATCTTTGATACAATAGTGCATAGGCCTTGCACAAGGTGCTTAGTGAAGTATCACCCAGCTATGTTGTATAGGGGTATGTGAGTTTCATATTACAACAACTAAATAAAAAATTATTCTTGTACAATAATGTCTCTGAGATTTAGTCTCATCACCAGCCTGACCCTGCTATGCCTGTTATCTAATTAGAAGCTACTTATGAGAGTGTATTTATTGGTCTCATTGTGGTAATGAGCTTGAGATTCCCTTTTTGCTGACACAACTCAAACACTAACCACAAAATTAATGTGTAACCTTTACTAAGCAGGATCTGACAGAGTAAAGCTCTACACAGCTTCTTAGCACTCCCAATAACACTCACCTATGTGGCCACATAAAAGAAGCTGTGGTTGTTCCTGGATAACTGTGAAGTCAAGAGCAATCCAAAATAACTGATTACAATATATACATTATTATTTTTGCTCTTTTATGGGAGGAAAGCCTGGCAAAAGTTTAGGCTTCAGCAATTATGTTATACCACGACTTTGACTCATTGTTATGTTGAAATGACCATAAGAATTTATTTATGTACACATGAATTTTAACTGTGAATTATGGATCTGAACATGTTTTGCAAATAAAGACCTTTCAGTTTCATGCACATCACAGTAGCCTTATTATCAATGGATAATTTGTCCTTAAGGTTGAAAGCAGCACATTATTGTTAGACAAAAATATAACCTATGCTTATTACTTGAAAACTCCCACACACGATGCCCCTAATCCTTCTACTTGAACTAGTCATCATCTGACCCAGTCCTCAATTGACACTATTTTTCACTTCTCTTGTTTTGCACCTTGAGTCACCATAATAAACCCTCCTGCTCAGGCTATCTAATTAGAAGCTTATCAAAAGAGTGCATTAATTGGTTTCATCATAGCCAGGAGCTGGGTGTAATCATCTTGTATTCCACACCACAAGCATGTAACCTTTATGGAGCAGGATCTGACAGGTTACAGCTAAACACCCATCTTCTTACCAGATTTTGTGTAGGTTGTAAAATAGTAGGATTATGGTATAAGGTAAATGGTAATAGGTTCAGCTCTTGGGTTAAGCCATGTGAATAGAACTACATGATAGGACAGACTTCCCCTGCTCTCCCACTATCACTTCCACCATCAATAGTGCTAGACTGGATACCCTTTAAGTATGTTAATATGATTAATGCTTTCACCAGTATACTAATCAATTGCTCCCTCCCATTCACCAATATTTTATTGGTGCAGTTCTTCCTTACGTTTAACATCAATTACTCGTTTCTTATGTAGGTCACTCTCTAGCTGATAGGAAGGGAACTATCAGACTAATGCCTCAGAACTTGCCGTTCAAGATAAAGTCATTGCAATCTCCCTGCTTGTATAATCATTAGGCCTGTGCACATCGTTGGAAAATGGTAGAATGAGCACTGTAGCTCATATTTTTAATGTCCCTGATATGTAAAGTGGTAAGATAGGCGACATGCTGATCTATGTTGTTTTAACTGACACATATGAAGCTTTAAATAAAGAAGAGAAGAACTGTTTGGAGAATTACTGTGACCTTCATCTAGCATTTGATTTCTTCATCGCAGTACTGCCTTGCCGAGGTCCAATCTTATATACAAATGATTTGGCCATCCACACGGCAGTGGACAACTTTAGTTCTCACTGTCCATTGGGAGTAGATGTATGGAAATCACATCTGACAAGGATAGATACTCTGGATAAAGAGATTTCAAGGGCAAGGTGGTCCAATATTCTTGCTCACTTACCTTCTATACAAGTTACTAATGTGAGAATAGAGACCATCTGCATAGAGAATCACCAGTATAGAGCTCATGCAGAAAGTCATGGTATATAATATATATACAAACACCTGCGTATAGTACTGGCTAGGAAACGTCTGATGTCTAACATGCACACTCTCCAACGGAAGAAATGATAATCATATTTTCTCAAGCAAGGTATCATGAAATACCAAATGAATTATACAAGAGGATAGAAGACATGCCATTAATTTCAGAGATTAGAGTAGATGCCTGCGTGTCAGCTTATATAGGGTGTTTATCCAGAGGCAGTGTGATTTATGTGGTGTCATGCTCCAGCCCAATCCCTTTATCCCTCCTTGTGTAGTCTCCCCACGCACTCTCAGTATGCTGTATGGGTGGTCTGATTTGTCCATATCAGCCATAGTCACTGGTAAGCTTTACTTGACTCTGGTACTCTGGCCAATAACCAGAGAAAGGCAGCGGTTGCTGCACAAACCACTCAGTCAAAAAGTAGTGGATAACGCCAACCACACTTAATTTGCACATAGCCTCAATGCATCTCATAATAAATGTTTAAACCCATTTTCAACTCTTGTGAAGAAAAAACAGTTTGTAGTTAAAAGATACCAGTGGTGATGTTTTACCAAAAGGAGCCCAGTATACATGAAGCTCTATGTGGTGGAGGCTGTGCTGTGTTGGAGTGAGGTAGGGTGTTCTTACCAGGACATTGAGCAGCCTTGTAAAAGGCCTTAGCAAGATGATCAGTGGACAGCGCCATTTCCAACGGTACTAGTGCTATTCCTAGTACTCATTTTAACCAGCTTAGCCAAATATCGTACCCGAGATTAAGGTGCACACAGGATGAAAGTATTGTGGATATGTTGTACTTGCACACTCCTTATGTCACCTATGTCTAGTAAAGTGTAGTGGGTAGGACAGTGGACTCACAGTCCAGAGGACCTAAACTCAACTCCTTTTCAGGCCACATAGATCTGGGGACAATTCTTTTCCAAGGAAAAACTCATACTTATTCTTATCTATTGCTTTTGAGTATCAGCAGGTATAAATGACAACCTCATTATTAGCAGATACCAACCAATAGATGCGTCAGAATGCATCAAGTCACAATTCAAACTGCATAATGGGAATGCAATAGGCTAGGCCAAAAAGAAAAGGTGTGTTTCAGGTTACATGGTCTGGAAATCCAGGGTAGGTAGGTCAGACTTTTTTGCTTTTTAGATTTTTCTCTTTTACTTTGGCCTGAAAAGTACCAAGAAATCGACTCAGAAACTACAATGCCGACTCTTGGACGACTGCCTTGACTCGTGTAGTATCAGATCGACGCTAAATAGCCCCAAAATGACCTAAATTTTTCTCTTTTTTTGCAAAATTGCATAAAATTCTTTTTTATTTGGCCTTATGTGAAAGCAGCACACTGGTCCATAGAGTATTGACTGATTCAGTGGCATGCACCCAGTGCAGTCAGGTTACATACAAACAGATAACAGGAACAGCTATAGGGCTGAAGCTAATCCCTACTACACCTACGCAGTGTTGCTGAGACATGTTAGAGGGCAGGTTACCCACTGTTATTACACTTTCTACCACCTCAGGGTGCTGCCTACAGAGCTACCTGGTGTCAATGGGGCATGTTATTTCCGGCTTCCGTAAGGACTAGTTACCAGTATAGCCACCATGCTCCATGGGTCTACAGGTCACGCTACCCACAACACAGACAGGTGCACAGGGTGTCTGGGGACATGAATGTTTGGCAGGACAGTGTTCGAAGCTACTCATTGAAGATGCTTGGAACCACCTTGGCTCTTTAAGTTAAATGTGCACAGTTCTAGGCTTTGTGCAGCCCCACAGGCAGCCCCACTATATTGCACATTTATGGAGTTTGACATATTATCACTTTCCTCTGGAGAGGAAAATAACTTACTTTCGTACGTGGTATTCAACTGAGCAGATTCATGTTTAATTAGTGTCCTCAGTTTAACCTTTATGATTGATTTAACAAGAAACACTGATGCTATTCATACATTTCTTATTATGTGGGAACCAGAGAATTTTAATTCCTCATGTTTACTTTGAGATGTATTGGCCATATAGTGCTGTGTTCTTTGGTAGGTTGTCTTCCCCTCAAGTTCTAACTCATCATGTACATAGATATTATAAAAATAGTGCTATTGTGTTATGGCATTTTGTTTTGTGATTCCAGCCTTGGTACATTGTAAATTAGCAAAGATTACATAAATATTATATGCATTATACAATTAGGTATCATTAAACATTTACCTTACACTTGAACAGAAACATAACAACAATAGGAATTCCTGCCCTATCCATTCTGCTCCATCCTAACCCATCGGTACTCTTTCCTCTCAGCTTGAAGTACCTATTTAAGAGACAATCCTACCATGTGTACTTACCCCTGAAGAGCAGGATTCACTAACAGCGGCTTGGGGTGTCCACATCCCCCTGCCAATCGCCCCCAAGACGTATATATGCCTGTTTACCTTGATCACAATGTGGAGACGTTGTGGAGAGGATGGGTCAATGGTGTCCCTCAGCCTAATGGTAGAGAATACATCATGCACCCTCATCCCTCCATACCACAATTGTCTAAATAATTATAATTTGATGGCGATTGAAAACAATTCATACATGTCAGGTTTACCTTTATGAATTGTAATAGCTATATATTAGTTTATGAAATACCATACACTTCTTTTTATTAAATTTTCTTTCCCTTTCATTTAAACAACATTTCCATCTCAAATTCCAAGCCACATCTGAAACGAAAGAACTTTATGAAAAAGAATTTTTTGTAAGATATTTTCTGGAAAGACCACACTTCTTTGATTTCATCTGAAAGAGTCCCTTTTACATCCTTTGAAATGAGCTCTTGTCCCTGGGTACCATAGGTCTAAGAGGCTGTAGAAAGGACTGACCTGCAGCTGCAACCCTGAATGACCTGGCATTGCCTGATGGGGCAATTCTATATGCCAACATCTAAAGGGTACATACCTGAGCCCCCTTAGGCTATGGTCAATGGAGTGTTGTATCAAGGTATGGTCATTTATAGAAGAGGCCTGTTAAAGGTCAGCAGGTCCATTGGTAGGTTTTAGGGGCTAGGTGTATTGATATCAGCAGGCTTTTTCCATCTGTAAGCCAGACGAAAGTCTGTAAATGTTAATCAGATTATGCTACTATGCCTCTGCATATTGCGAATTTACAGAACACAACTTGTAGATTCATTATTCCCCTCAACCAGATCCCTCTGGCAATCAATCAATAACATAGGCAGCAATTGCTGTTTAATTAATGCATGACATACCAAATGTATTCATTGATCCTTCTCATTTCCACTACTTAGGAAAATGATGCATTGCTCTGGATGAATCACCTGCACCTGCACAAAGTTGTGAATGAATTATAAAACAGGAAACCAGACATGATGCAGCTGGTTTTACATCGGTGAGACTAGGTGGAACAATATTGGGTGCGTTAGCTTCACAGGGGGTTTATTTCCAAAGGCCATGTGATGGATATGGTGTCAGGCTACCACTCTATCACTTTATCCTTCCCTGGACTACAAGGGGATCCGGTATAATCTAACCCTAAGGGCCACAGGCACTAGTTAACTTGACTGTGCTCTGGTAAAGTCAGGGGGAATACCACAGGGAATCCAAAGAGAATCCAATAAGTGGTGTATTGACTCTTCCTTTATTGATGGAGACTGATTTGGCTTGTCACTGTAATCAAACGTCCAAAATAATTCTGTGCTCCTGTGGAATTGTGATACAACAGGGTGATCCCTGGCTGTTTCAGAATAGATAATGTAAAAACGATTTTCTTAAAAATATTTGGGAGAAACCTTCCTACTTTACAGAAGTTTAGTCACTTGGGTATTTACCCATTCAGCAGAGTGCTGCTTGGTGAGTCAGGTCACATAAAGGGAAGACAGGAACTGCTACAGGGCTGACAGACACTGATCCCTACTGCCCCTCCCTAGTGTAGCAGAGCTATCTGCTTGAGAGCAGATGTGCCACCTTCATTGCCCTTTCCACCTGAAGGTGTTGACTAGGGCACTACCTGGTGTGAAGAGGACCCCTGAGGGCATTTCAATGTGACAACCAGCATTCTGCAGCTCATAGATCCTGCAACATGCACCTTGACACTAGACAGACTTCTGTGGTTATGGTTTGGATTGAGGAGAGTGATTAAAACTAATGTTTGAGATGCAGGATGGTGAAAATACTTGTAGAACTCATGGATATCCTTCAAACAATACTGTTTTTCATCCTTCTATGTTCCTATCTACCTCCTATTTTCTGAATGGAAATATTTCTGGTCATTACCCACAACATTTACTCAATGGCCACGATCTAGTCAGTTCAAATGAACGAAATGCAGCTCTTTTATCTGTTGAAGGTATAGTATATCCGGTCATTCTAGCCTCATGCCCACATCCCAACACCACATGTATCCATCCTTTAACTGATACTTCCTGACAGAATGTATGTCTATTCATTGTTCAAAGAGGCTGCCACACCTTCAGATGTGTTTGTTGAGCTATACCAGTGCTGGAAGTACAGCTACAAATAAAACCAACCATACAGAGGTAGATGTGTGAGTGAGGATGCATGTATACCTCACTGCCAATAGGCTCAAGTACAGCATCAACCCATCCTCTCCATCCAATCTCCACACCATCAACAGATTAACCACATTAATCTAAAACTTAGATCAATTTAACCCATGGTATTGTTATGAAGATAAGGCATAATGAAAGTTCATTATAAATTGCCCTTTTCAATATCAACTGCATGTAAAATCATGATCTTGCATGTTGATTTGATCTGCACTAGGCTCCATTGATCCCTTAAGATGACCCCTTTCATTGTAGATCTACATGTCTAAGATGGTACATAAAATACCTGTGGGTACCACCAGCTTTAACCACTTGGCTTTACATTTCCTTTAAAAGGCAATCTAATATACATACCCTATGAGAGCATGCCCAAAGGCCACAATTCAATATATACTATTATACCCAAGTACGCCATGATCAATGGTAAAGGGAGGTTTCAGGGGTCAACAGGTAGGATCAAATGCTAGGTTATTGATTAAGTAAACACCCATGTCAATTTTCAAGGCATTGGCCAGGGAAGCTTAAATCAAAAAGCCCCAGCCCATAGTTCAAAGTAGCTACCACAGGTTTGGGATAGGGACATTGCTCCAACATGGCCAAGTGCTATTCAAAATGACTGAGGCAAAACAACGTATGACTAATGCCTTACTTTAATGGACTTAAGCTAAAATGAAAAGGCTAAGGTGAGTTGGTCAGTACTGACCAAATTGACAACATCAATTAACCTAGGTTGGTTATAGGCAGCCAAAAATGAGCCGACTTAGAATTAAATAATTTCTAATCTCCATCTTTTTCTTTAATAATAAAATATTTAATAATAAAATATATGGTACAACGTGCCTGGTAAAGACTTCCCACCCGCTTTGTCTAACACTGCTTTCTACTTCAATGATCAGTGTACATAGAGTGAACTGTCTAGTCTTGACAGAAGTCACTACTTACAAGTTAACAGCTAACCTCACCTAGACTTATCAATTAGTTAGCAAGTGAATGAAATATCTTACACTAAGGCATAAGTCTCATAATGTTAACAATGACCCAGAACTTTCTGATTAATTCATAATGGTTTTTTTTCTTAGAAGCTCACTAAACTGTTAAACCTTTCACTCAAAAGTTAATGATGAAAAACATCTTGTGAAATTGACACCTTTGAACTCCACATCCAGAGTTTCTTTTTAATTGGTTTCCTATTGCGGCTCTTCAAAGCAACTCCCATGTCAATCTAACCCCATCTTCTCTGACTTTTTGGAAACCATTAAGGTATTACTTTTCTTTCTGATTCATCTGGAACAAATAAGAAGTGAATTTCTTAAAGGATGCCTGTTTTCTTTTGATTAGGCTAATATATATGTCTGAATGCAGCATTTGTTATCATTGAAATGAGCATAGGACGATGTGTTCCAAAAATGGAAACTTGTTGAATAAGCAATGCAATAGAACCATAGCCCAATCACACATATATCATTGCCTCCACCTGTTATATAATGGTTACCTTTTTTTATTAATTGAAATATATGTATTGTCATTGAATTTGGGCCTATTTACAGTTATTTAGTGATGAGATTATTTTAGCGCATTGATTTTGTTTATCAGATAAGAGGTTGGTAACAAAATTGGGCATTATTTTATCAACACTTTCAACACACTCCTTTGCTGATTGCATTACACTGTCTGATTGATATTGGCGATGCACCAACCTTGGTCTGGAAAACATTCGATATTTGGGGGATGGGTGTACGGATATACACTACTCTGTAGATTGTTACATTCTACACACTTTAGTGGAAATACTGGAAGTCTGGATACATGGGTACTCAGCAATGACTTTTGCATTTTATTGTAGAGTTTTACATGAACTTTAACAATGGTTAAGTGTACATAAGGTCCAGCTGGCAGGTGAGGTATTTGTTTGAATACATTTCATTCTAGGAAAATATCATAGCTTAGGTCCAAATGTATCGGTGCATGCAGAGAGGGGTGGAGGTAGGTCTAAATGATTTCCCAATGTACTGCCTATTTTCTTCTTTTCTTCCCCGCTTTTATCTCTGCATTGAGTTGTATATCCCTGTACAATGCGTTTACATAACAATGTATCCTTATGGCTGTTATTAGATATTTATGTTTGACAAGAACATAACTTGTACCTGTTCTGCTACTACTTTTTGTAAAGAGTAATTGTATCCTCTTCACAGAGAGGAGCACCTAATAAGGTAGTGGTGAGTTGTACTGAAGACATCAAAGAGAGAAAATCGTTTCTGAAGTTCTGATACAGTTTCTAAAGCAAAGCTTTACAAGTGTACGCATGATTAGAATCTCAACCATCAATATTATATATAGGCTTGCAGACACACCAACACATTTATCCTAATCGATGAAAAGGGATTGGCTTCTACAACTCTCCTACAGCTTTTTTAAAATGACCTTTAATATTATGTACAATAGTGCACGTATGTACAAGTCCTAGCACAAGGTGCAAAATGAAATATTTCATTTTCACCTGCTCCAGCTGTATAGGGAGGTCACAGTTTTATGTTATAATGCACTGAATGAAACATTATTCCTTGACAATGATGTCACAGTTTCAATATATGCCAATGCCCCCACAATACTTATTGTTTTTGTTTTTTCTGCTAATTCCTGGATTGTCACTGTTTTCCCTAATTCTTTTTGGTTTTGTTTCTGACCTTTTGTCTCATCACCAGCTTACAGCTAATATGCCTGTTGAGACTATCTCATTAGACACTAGTTACAAAGGTGCATTCATTGGTTTCATCATTGTAATAAGCTTCATAATTGGATTCTAGCAGACCCAAGTAAACACAAGCCATACATGTGTAACCTTTACAGAGCAAGATCTAACAGAGTGAGGTTAAACAAAATTCTTCCTACCACATTTCAACTGTTGCACTTTGGCCTACCTGACCTCTTAAAAACTTTAATATGTGGTGGCAGTGAGATATCTATGAAGTCAAGAGTAATTCAGATTATTACAGTAGCACAAATTCCAAAAGGGTGTGCATATCTAAAAACTAGTATTTAAACCAATGCAATGCCAAGTCTATGGTTATACTACCGGTCATCTTGCATCACGTAACAATTGATTTAAAGAATCTGCTTTCACCTGCATCTAGATCAGAATGAGAAAGATTTGCGTCTCTTTCCTCACTTCCTGCATAATCAGTGCTAGATTAGATACCCTTTAAATGTGTAAATATGATTTATGCTCTCACCAGTGTACTATTCAATTGCTCCCTCCAACTCATCAAGATTTCAATCCCACACAGCTCCCCATGTAGATTACTTTCTAGCTGGTATTAAAAGAACAATAGCCAAAGAGATTGCCTTTCAGTCTCCCAATCGCACACCAATACAGCCTATACCACTTGTAAATCAAGTTACTTCCATACAGTGTTTGGGAGATGGTAGAATGATGACTCAGCCTCTTGGTTATAATGTCACAAATATAAGCTGGGTAAAATAGGCTACATGCTGACCCATTGATTTTAAATGGACACATACTTAGAGCGAAATCAAACAGGGAAAAATGGCAAAATTTTGATAACTGTGAATTGCTTTGACTCTACTCTAGCAGTTGCTTTCTCTATGGCATTGCGGTTTTGCCTCCCTGAGGTATCATGTATTCTATACACGGATGATTTGGCCATCCATACTGATGGAGTTGGACAGCTTCAGTAATGCCTGTCTCCTTGGAATAGATATATGGACATCACATCTGCCACAGATAGATATCCTAGCTGAAGAGGTTCCTGATTGACGGAGCTATAAACAGGCTACACAGAGAGTGATAGAGACCATCTCTACAAGAAAGCATAGAAAATCAGAACACTAGTGGTATGCATACCAACAAAAGGGCATACATAGTGTAGACATAAATGCCTGCATATAAAACCTGGACCTCCATGCAAATGATGTACATTGGGCTTTTGGTGAGAACCCACTGCACACAATCCTGCATGGTCCCAAGCAGCACCATTGGGGAAAGATGTTTTTTTCCAAAATGGCTCTCAGGAGAGTCTAGAATTTTGATTTAAACAGCAAATGATATATATATATAATTTATAAGGTCATACCTTCATAATCTGTCCAATAAAAATGATTACTTCCAAAGCATCTTTACTGACTTGCACACAGACTTTGTCTCTCGATAAACTCCAAATGGTTGATAGTTCGGATTTTTTGGCATAGCCATAACAGTATTATTTTTTTTCTTTTACATAATCAAATTTCATATTGTCACTGATAAGTTATACCTTTCATTTTAGATCTCATCTTTAACCTATATCTTATTTGCTCAGCTTAGTGCATGTCACTACTCCTGTTGATTTTCTCACCATTTAACATTCCTAATGCAACATCTATTCCTTTACCTTATATACCATAGGATATTGAGTATAACACTTCCGGAAAGAGGGCATGTAGAATTGTTCAATTCTAGAAACATCTAACTGAACAAGCTATGTTTTCAACACATTCAACTGCAATTGCTACCTTGCAAATTATCCGACAATTTGTTATTACTTTCATACATTGATGTAGTTGCATTTAAATCTTTATATCTGGACTTGCTTCTCTTTGTGTTCCTACTCTTCCTTTAATCACCCCCTTTACCACCAATACATCCCTCCCATTGCATCCAGTCCTTTACCTCCGGTTTTATATTATTCATTTTCAAGGGCCTCTCGCTGTTCCATCCGTTCTCATCCTGCTAAGCCATGTAGCTTCCCCAGGTCTCAGTGCACTATCAGACAGTTCCCAGGGGTGGTGTGGGATCTATTGTCCTTGTCCCTCAGGTTACTCTCTAAAGCTAACTTAAGATTGGCACTGAATATTTGATGTGTATCCAATCCAGGATGAGCCAGTGGGAATACAGGCTCTTTTTTGTCTGGCACTGCTTAGGGTACCTGCCAAAGGGTCCTTGATTTTGCCAAGTACTAGTAGAATCACTTACTGAGACTTCTTATCATGTTAATAAGTAATCTTAAATGGATACTTCCAATAAGATATGTCAAAACTCAAACATTCAATTTGCACAACTCAACATTAAAGACAAGAACCATGTGTTATCAGGGATCTGAATGCAACTTCAAATGAAAATGTTATTATGAAATGTCGGTTATTAGTTCTATCATCAGCCGACAGATGCTGTGCCGCTTTCAGATTACCTAGTTAGAAACTAACAGTAGGAAGGCATTGATTGGCCTCATCATGGTAAGAACTTGATTATTCTTGCAAATTCTAGTCTAATTCAAACGCAAAACCACCAAATTAGTGCGTAGCCTTTACAGAGTAGACCTACCTGAGCACACCCAGCAATTCATATACACCCATTATATCTTACTGTCTGTGGTTGTTCTTGTTTTATAGTTAAGCAAATTAACCAACAATATAATAAATACATTGTCATGTTTGCATATCAAAGTGAGGACAGTCGATTAACACTTATAAGGAGTCATGGTTAACATTTTTCATAACTTATAATGATGTTGAAATACCAATACGTAGATGTATTTCAAATGTGAAAACGTTTTGAAATTAACAAGCCTTTTTGCTCATGTACATAGCAGTAGCATTCAAAGAAGATAGTTTCACTTGTGCATTAAGATTTTCTGATCTGCTGAATAGACCAAGATATTATTCTTTGACAAGCAAATGCAAACATATTTCATCTAACCAAGTCCTCACTTGTAACTGTTATTTTGTCTGTTTCTTTCTCACCTTGGAAGCTGCCCATCTTGTTCAGATTATCTAATTAAAAACTAAACCTAGTTTTCAGACAGATCTAGTCACTCAAATACTCCACACAAAAGACATGTTACATTTATAGTGCAGGATTTGAGAGGGTAAAGCTACGCACACAGTTTGCTACCATGAACGTACACCGTAAATCTCCCATTATCCTTCAAACCTATGTAACTACATAGGAGCTGTCATTTGGGGTGGTGGTGGGACAGCTATTAAGTGAAGAGCAATTCAGATTAGCGAAGAAATGTATATCTAATATGGTGTGTTTTATGAAAAGGACTCCAGGCACCTAAAATATGGGAATCTGGAATCGAATAAGTTATGATTGGAATTATAGATTCTAAAAAAGATTTGGATCTTAGATTAAACCAAAAAAAAACAACTAATACTGGTAAAGTATATTAATTAGCTCAGGGTCCCTTATATAATACAAATAACCATGAACAGAAGACATCTGCTTTTACTTAAATCTAATTTGCGATCAGACATATTTGCCTCACTTTCCTCATTTTCACCTATTTAATCATTGTGCTAGGCCGGATACCCTTTAAATATGTGATTATAATTAATGCTCTCACTGTCTGATTGCTGCCTCCAACTCATCACAATGTCATTTGCACACAGCTCCGCTATGTAGATTACTCTCAGCCTGATAGAAAAAAGAACAAAAGCTTAAGAGATTGCCTTTCAAGTTGAAATCACCCAATCACTCAGCTATACAGCCTATACCACGTCTAAATCAAGTACTTCAACTGAGTGTTTAGGAGATGGTTGAATGAGAACTGAGCTTTAATGTCACAAATATTGAATTGGTAAGATTAGATACATGCTGAGCCACAGCGGACACACATGAAGAGAAAATTCTATATGTGAAAATTGAGGAGAGACAAAAACTAAATGACCCATCCCAAATATCAGATAAGTTGGAATATAACAAACCCTATGAAGGAGTATATGACAAGTTATTTTAGTTGTGAACTATCTGCATTGCTAGCGTGACTTTGGAACAAATAACTGTGAACCGGTCTTGTCTAGCTCTATCAATTGCATTTTTATAGCCTCGTAGTTCTACCTCATTGATATCTTTCATGAATGTTTTGGCCATCCATACTGATGGAATAGGACAACAGCAGTACTACCTGTCTACTAGACATAGATGTATGGGTATCACATCTGACATGGCTATATCCCAGATAAAGGGATTGGTCAAGATGCTCCAATATTCCAGCTTGCTGTGGCTCTACTCGGACTCCCAACGTAAGGATAGAGAGGGTGGGCATAGAATGACACAGAAAATCAGAATATCAGATATACTGTTCCTTCAGAAAGGCAGGGCATATGATAAAAATATGAATGCCTGGAAATATCATTTCATCTATTGACTAACTCGGAAAGCACAGGTTCAATGAAGACTGTAAGTATACACCACTCTCCAAGGAAGAAAAAGATAATTCTCAAGCATGCATTTAAGATATAGCAAAAAAAGTATACAAGAGAAGATGAGACATATCATTTGGAAACTCCATGTGTGCTACCAGGTGGAGTAATTGTGGCATGTTAACTTCACACTGGGTTTATATCTAGAAGCAGTGTGATGGATGCAGTGTCAGGCTCCAACCTGATCACTTTATCCCTCCTTCTGTAGTCTGGCCAAACTACCTCGGTACACTGCATGGGTGGTCTGATTTGGACCACAGCTACTAGTACAATATATGTTACACTGGTGGTGCTCTGGGCCACAGAAAGGCTCAGATAACTACAAAGACCGGTAACCCAAAATGTAGCGGGTAATACAGACTAAAGCTTTACTTGATTAGGGACTAAATGTCAATGCATCTCATCACTCATTGGTAGTCCAAGTTTCAACTGCCCTCCAATGACTAACATTTACAAATGCTGATGTATTACCTTAGGAGTCAGGTTTACCTGAATTAAGCTTTATGTGATAGAGTATATATAGGCACGGTGTACTTAGGACGGTATGTCAGTTTGCCAATGGAGTCATACTAGCTGTATGTTTGAATCGTTAGGACACACACTCTGCAAATCTGGTTCGATGAGCTTTTTTATATGTTTTAAAGATGAGGAAAGCTAACAAATTTGTTAACATAGATATACATTGTTGATATTTATGTGGCCAATACAACTCATTCTGGCTTCAGTGTTTTCTGAACATCAGCAGTTATACATCTCATTTTAAGACATCTTTCACACATCGGGTAACAATTTTGCTCCTGATAATAGTAAAAGACAATTTGAACAGAGCTCTGGTCACTAGATTATTCATTAATTCAGTACACTAAGGGGAGTCAGGCCATAGAGGTAATACAGGAGCTGGGACAAGAATGAGGCCAATCCCCACTACCCATACCTAATGTAGCTGAGGTATGCTAGAGGGCAGGTTGACCACCTTTATAGCACTTTCTACCACCAGAGGGTGTTGACTACCGCACCACCTGGTGTCAAGGGGGCATGTCGTTTCCTGTCTCCCCAGGGACTAGTCATCATGACAACCACAGTCCTGTGGAAGGTCTAAGGGTGCAACTACACATACATCTAGATACAGGTTTGAAGCAATTCGAGGATATTAAGGTGGAAATGCTAGCACAGGAATTTTTTTTGAATGAGCAGGTTGATGCTTATTCAATGTCACAAGTCTTGCCTACATGATAATATGGAATGATGCTGCTCTTCAATTATTTATTCTCCATCCCTCATAATCAGACTTTCATGCTCAAACTTGTTACTATCAAATCATAGAATGTGACATATATTGTGTGGGAAGGAATCCCAGTAGAGTTATATATACAGAAACAATAAATGAAAAGATGTCAGTGAGGGCCATAGAATGTTGTTGTAGAAACCAATATGTGGGGAGGAGATAGAGCATATGAGACTTGGCTCTATGACAGGCATGTCTGAACCTTTTCTATCTAGGAGCCACAGAATTTGAATCCATGAAATTCTTTGGAATCAAGAATTCATTGGTCAAAGAGTGCAATGTTTGGCACAATTTCTTCAAACTACTTGCTCTATCATGTAAGTCAGATCGCATGGACGGACCATTGGGTCATGTAATTTGAGATGATTAGGTGTTTCCTGTCTTGGTCAAAAAAGCATATTGTAAATTAGCTATGGCCTTTACAAATGTGTCACAATTTGAAGTGTATCCCCTCGAGAGGAGCATCCGGGCATTTCAACTGAGCTTGGAGGGGAGGAAGGCATCAACTGAGCTGTCCACAGTCTCCCCTGCCAATCACCTCAGGACTTTAATGCTTGTTTGTCATGAGCTCTCTATCGAGAATGGATGAGGAAGATGGGTCAATGGTGTAGCTAAATCTACTAGCAGTGATGAAACTATGCAGCCTGATCCCGCAATATGACTATGACACTGATAATTGTGATTAAAAATAGTTTATACCTGATATGTACGGTGGACATAGCATGTGGTCCCAACACTACATTCCTTATGACCAAAGGTAAGTTCAAATTTCTCTCCTCACATCATACCTGATAGTTTCCCTAATTCATCTCAAATTACATTGTTTCCCTCCCCCCCCCCCACGTTTGAATTTAAAGAAATTCTTCGGATAATTTGCTCCTAGAAATTACCATCGTCTATGATCAAAAATATATCAAACCTTTGACAGTTAATAGTATCAACACTATAACCAATTAAATTGACTCTCAGACTGTTAACAATGTAAGACCATACAGATGAATCTCATGTTCTAGATATCATGTAAAGGTCATGCAATAAAGACCAAACTTCAACTTCGAAACTTCCGTTTTAACAGCTTTGATATTGGTGGTTTGAATTTGAAGTGAATCAAAAAATATCTCATACTATATCAGATTCACTTTATTAAATACGAGCAACTGCTTTGCTTGCTGAAAAAAAGGCCCAGTCAGTCCATTTCTTTTCATTCTTTTAGTTAGCACTTTCCACTTTTTCTTTGCTTATTCAATAATGTATCCGGTTCAAATTTCAAGATGCATTTGAATCAAGTGATGATCTTCGGGAAATTGCCCTATCAATAAGACTTTTTCTATTCAATACATAAAACACCACGCTTCTTCGATTTCAGATGAAGGGTATCTTCTGACACTGCTTAAAATGAGCTCTTGTCATCAGGGACTAGAGGTCTAAGAGGGTGTAGATAGGTCTGACCAGCCGGCACAAGCCCTGAAGGACCAAGCATTGCCTTGCCTTGATGAAGCAATTCTATATACACACCACTAATACCCCCTAAAGGGGACATGTTCTGAGGGTATGGGCTGTGGTGTGCCGTATTACACAAAAATCTGGCATGATGAATGGTAGAAGGAGCCTTTTGGGGGTCAGCAGGTTCACTGGCAAGATATAAGTCTCAGCTATTGATAAGGTAAAGATACAATTCTTAAGGCAGGATGGAACCATCACCTCCCTGGGTCATATTTAATTGACTCTTACATAATACCTCATACACTAGAACATCTTTGAAAAATAATGTTCTTCCTTAAGTCAGTTTCAGATCCAGGTTAAGAAAAGAAAGCAGATTGGGGGAATTCACCACACTATCTAGCTCTCACAGATAGGGATTGCATGGTACCTCTGCAGAATTCACCTTCAAAGGGCATTAATTATATTTTCCTTTGGCAATCCATCAATGAAATAGACAGTAACTAAAGTCATAATTAATTTACACCCATAGTTTTTTTACATCCCTTTCACCAACACAATCAGGAAGAAGATTGCTAGATGTAGCAGCATTACTTCCACAAAAAAGTTGATGAATTATACAATGGCATACCACACACAACACGGATGACTTTTACATTGATGAGACCAGGTGGAACACTTGTGGCTGTGTTAGCCTCACAGGGGGTTTATTTCCAAAGGCCATGTGATGGATGTGGTGTCAGGCTCCCCCTCTATCACTCTATCCTTCCCCGTAAAGCTCCCCAGACACCCTGGACTACACGGGGGTCCTGTATAATCTAACCATGTGGTCCAAGGGCAACCATTCACATTAGTTTACACACATACTCGGGGGAATTCCACATAGAATCTCAAGTAGCTGTGAATGTGTATTGTTTATTCTAGCTTGATCTATACAATTCACTTATTCAATATGAGTCAAAACAGAATGGGCACAGCAGATCAGCAGTTGCCACTGTAAATATTATCAAGTCATATATAACTGTTGGCCTTAGGTTTCTAACTGGATTAGCAGCTAACATTTAGACTTATAGAATATAGAGGGAGTGAAACATAAATCTTTGTGCATTCATAGAAACCCATTTGGATTGTCACCAGGATCATCCAACTTTCCCCGTGTTTCTATGGACTCTGTATTGTAGTAACAAGGAGATCCATGACTGTTTCGTAACAGATGATGTAAAACAATCTGCAGACTGTCTGAGAAGACGGTGATAACCCTTTGCCACTATACTTAAATCTGCGAGGTAGTTCTATAAATTTTATTGTATTTTCATTTGTTATAACCTACTTTATTGTGAGATATTCTGACATTCCTACAATGGGTCATTCCATTACACAGTGAACTCATCAGGTCCCTAACCAATCAGGGATTAGATATCACTAGTAGAGGCCTTTTTAATTGTGTATTCTGGAGAGAAACCTTGGGACCTTGGTATTAAGTGAGTAATTCAAGGTCAAACACTATTATAAATTTGAGAAGTAGATGGAGAAATCCACACTGAATGTTCAATGGTTGTCAATATTCTAAGGAAAAAATGTCCACTAATATGCACATAATAGATCTACCAGTAAACTTCAATGGTAAGGGGAACTGGGAAAACCAATAGTAGAATAAGCTCTAGCTCTAGCTTTAGAGAGGGCAATTTGTGGGAACACCTGCTGAACAGAAGCTTAGTCACAGGAGTATCGACTGATTCAGTGAAATGCCACAAGGCCAGTCAAGCCATATAAAGGAGAGACCGGAACTGCTACAGATCTAACAGACACCAATCCCTACCACCTCCCCTAGTAAGGCAGAGCTACTCTAGAGGGCAGGCAAGCCACTTTTACTGGACTTTCCATTGCTAGAGGGTGTTGACTATGGCACCACCTGGTTTCATGGGGGCATGTCTCTTCCAGTGTCCCCTGGAGCATGACACCATGACAAGCACCATTCTGCAGAGGGCCTACAGGTCCAGCCACAAGCACCTTGGCTCCGCACAGACCTAAACAGGATCTATAGTATGGATACAGGAGGAGAATAGCCCTTGCACCAACTCCAGGGCATACAGGTGGTTAGACATACTTGGGGCCAGTGTGCCTGTTTGTGTGGTATGGGCATGTTTGCTTCTTCTAGTTGTACACCTTGGAAGGGAAGTATGTTGTCTGAAACTTTCTTTCTGTAGAGATGTCAGAATTCTATGTGAGTGAGGGTAGATTGACATAAAGCTAACCATGTATCTTGAGATGTCCAACTTAATCATGTAGTTAATAATCATGTATGGTTTGACTTTATTTGTCTTTTGCTGGAAAGAGTATCACTTGATGTGTACTGTGAAACACAAAAAGAGGGCTTATCACGCATGGGTGACAAAATTGAGATAGTTATCTCTAGGTTAGTGGTTGCCTTTAGGTCAATCTACCCTATTTGCAGACACAAATCATGTTAGTGAGCCAGCAAGTTAAAAGCTAGAAACCTGTGGAGTTCTTTTCATCTGCCACTTACCAATTCATACCCCAGACTAACAAATGCCTATAGCACACAGACATGCGATATACCAGGTAGCATGCTACCAGTACCTTACCCCTTTTGTGCATGGAAATGAAAACACGAAACAACTAAAAGAGTCTGCCACTTCACTTTGAGAACAAGACATTTCTATTGCATGGCCCTCCCATATCATGGATGTGTCATGCACTTTGGGTCCACACCATCAACACATAAAACATTAATCTCCAACTTAGAGCAATTTAACCAATGATATTTCATGGAGATCAAGCATAATGAAAGTTCAATATTTATAAATTGCCCTTTCAAAAGATATGATCCTGCTTGTTGATTTGATCTCCACTAGGTTCAAGATGACCATTTTATTGGAGACCTACATGTCTAATATGGTAAATAAAAATCCTACGGGTGCCACCAGCCTTCAGTCACTTGGCATTTCACTTTGCTTCAAAAGGCAATTTTCTATACATACCCTATGAGGGCCTACCCAAAGGGTACAAGTCAATATTCACTATCATACACAAGTAAGCCAAGATCGATGGTAGAAGGAGGTTTCAGGTTAACCTGGTAGGATCAAAGGCTAGGTTATTGATTAAATAAACCCTTATGGATTATAGAGGTATCCTATACGATTTTCAAAATGATCTTTGATACAATAGTACATAGGCCTTGCACAAGGTGCTTACTGAAGTATCACCTAGCTCTGTTGTATTGGGGTATGTGAGTTTCATATTACAACAACTAAATAAAGAATTATTCTTGTACAATAATGTCTCTGACATTTAGTCTCATCACCAGCCTGACCCTGCTATGCCTGTTATCTGATTAGAAGCTAATTATGATAGTGTATTTATTGGTCTCATCGTTGTAATGAGCTTGAGATTCCCTTTTTGCCAACACAACTCAAACACTGACCACAAATGTGTAACCTTTACTGAGCAGGATCTGACAGAGTAAAGCTCTACACAGCTTCTTAGCACTCACAATAACACTCACCTGTGTGGCCACATAAAAGATGATGTGGTTGTTCCTGGATAACTGTGAAGTCAAGAGCAATCCAAAAAAACTGATTACAATTAGTACAGTATTATGTTTGCATTTTAAAGTGAGGACACACTGTAAACTGTTTTATAGGCTTAAGCAATTATGTTATAATATGACTTTGACTCCTTTCAATGTTGAAATGACCATACAGATTTATGTATGTAGATATAGATTTGAACTGTGAATGTGTAGATCTGGAAATGTTTTGCAAAAAAGGATCTTTTAATTTCATGCACATCGCAGTAGCCTAATTGTCAATAAATAATTTGTCCTTAAGGTTGAAAGCAGCACATTATTGCCAGACAAAAATATTACCCTTGCTTATAACTTGAAAACTCCCACACACGATGCCTCTGATCCTTTTACTTGAACTAGTCATCATCTGACCCAGTCCTCAATTGACACTATTTTTCACTTCTCTTGTTTTGCACCTTGAGTCACCATAATAAAGCCTCCTGCTCAGGTTATCTAATTAGAAGCTTATCATAAGAGTGCATTAATTGGTTTCATCACAGCCAGGAGCTGGGTGTCATCATCTTGTACTCTGCACCACAAACATGTAACCTTTATGGAGCAGGATCTGACAGGTTACAGCTAAACACCCATCTTCTGACCAGATTTGGTGCAGGTTGTAAAATAGTAGGATTATGGGATAAGGCAAATGGTAATAGGTTCAGCTTTTAGGTTAAGCCATGTGAATAAAACTACATGATAGGACAGACTTCCCCTTCTCTCCCACTATCACTTCCACCATCAATAGTGCTAGACTGGATACCCTTTAAATTTGTTAATATGATTAATGCTCTCACCAGTATACTATTCAATTGCTCCCTCCCATTCACCAATATTTTATTGGTGCAGTTCTTCCTTACGTTAAACATCAATTACTCGTTTCTTACGTAGGTCACCCTCTAGCTGATAGGAAGGGAACTGTCAGACTAAAGCCTCAGAACTCGCCGTTCAAGATAAAGTCATTGCAATCTCCCTGCTTGTATAATCATTAGGCCTGTGCACATCGTTGGAAAATGGTAGAATGAGCACTGTAGCTCATATTTTTAATGTCTCTGATATGTAAAGTGGTAAGATAGGCGACATGCTGATCTATGTTGTTTTAACTGACACATATGAAGCTTTAAATAAAGAAGAGAAGAAATGATTAGAGAATTACTGTGACCTTCATCTAGCATCTGGTTTCTTCATCTCAGTACTGCCTTGCCGAGGTCCAATCTTATATACAAATGATTTGGCCATCCACACGGCATCGGACAACTTTGGTACTTACTGTCCATTGGGAGTAGATGTATGGAAATCACATCTAACAAGGATAGATACTCTGGATAAAGAGATTTCAAGGGCAAGGTGGTCCAATATTCTTGCTCGCTTACCTTCTATACAATTTACTAATGTGAGAATAGAGACCATCTGCATAGAGAATCACCAGTATAGAGCTCATGCAGAAAGTCATCGTATATACTACTGCATATAGTACTGGCTAGGAAACTTCCGATCTCTAACATGCACACTCTCCAACGGAAGAAATGATAATCATATTTTCTCAAGCAAGGTATCATGAAATACCAAATGAATTATACAAGAGGATAGAAGACATGCCATTAATTTTAGAGATTAGAGTAGATGCCTGCGTGTCAGCTTATATAGGGTGTTTATCCAGAGGCAGTGTGATTGATGTGTTGTCATGCTCCAGCCCAATCCCTTTATCCCTCCTAGTGTAGTCTCCCCACACCAAGGGCTTGAACCTAGATCTCCAAGCACAGTCCTGGTGGTTGGGTGGTTAGTAGAAGAAGGGTCCGTCACTAGAAGTCCCCCCTCTCCTTTGAGCATTGTATTCTGGAGAGAATACATGCATTTAAATTTATTGAAAGGTCCCATATTTGTTATTAGGTATAATCAAGAATATTCCCAGTATTTAGAATCTGCAAATACATTTTTAACTAATGCCACAGCCCATTTAAGCAAAGTCCCCACTCTGCCTTGCACCAGCCTTGCTGCGGGACAGGCCTCCATAGCCACAGCACAGTAGGGGAGCAAAAAAGTGCTGGGAACCAATCGCAGGTGGCCAGTGTAGGGCCCAGAGTGACGCATCCTTCTTCTATTAATAGTAAGTAGGTCAGGCCCCATGTCAGTTGCGGCCCATGCCCCACACACTCTCAGTATGCTGTATGGGTGGTCTGATTTGTCCATATCAGCCATAGTCTTTGGCCTTATGTGAAAGCAGCACCTTGGTAGAACACTGGTCCGTAGAGTATTGACTGATTCAGTGACATTCACCCAGTGCAGTCAGGTCACATACAAACAGATAACAGGAACAGCTATAGGGCTGAAGCTAATCCCTACTACACCTACGCAGTGCAGCTGAGACATGTTAGAGGGCAGGCTACCCACCTTTATTACACTTTCTACCACCTCAGGGTGCTGCCTACAGAGCCAACTGGTGTCAAGGGGGCATGTCATTTCCGGCTTCCCTAAGGACTAGTTAGCAGTACAACCATCATGCTCCATGGGTCTACAGGTCCCGCTACCCACAACACAGACAGCTTCACAGGGTGTCTGGGGACATAAATGTTTGGCAAGACAGTGTTGGAAGCTACTCCTTGAAATTTGGAACCATCTTGGCTCTTTAAGTAATGTGTACACAGTTCTAGGCTTCGCACAGCCCCACGAGCAGCCCCACTATATTGCACATTTATGGAGTTTGACATATTTAAGAGAATTTTATGAGAATTAAATTCCTCATATATACTTTGAGATTTATTAGCCATATATAGTGCAGTGTTTGGTAGGTTGTCTTTCCCTCAAGTTCTAACTCTTCATGTACATAAGATATTATAGAAATAGTGCTATTGTGTTACAGGCCTTTTTTTGTGATACTTGTTTTGGTACATTGTAAATTGGCAAAGCTTACATAGATATGATATGCATGATACAATTAAGTATCATTAAACATTTACCTTACACTTAAACAGAAACATAACAACAATAGGAATTCCTGCCCCTATCCATTCTGCTCCATCCTTACCCATCGGTACTCTTTCCTCTCAGCTTAAAGTATCCATTTGAGAGACAATCCTACCATGTGTACTTACCCCTGAAGAGCAGGATCCACTAACAGCGGCTCGGGGTGTCCACATCCCCCTGCAAATCACCCCCAAGACTTATATATGCCTGTTTACCATGATCACAATGTGGAGACGTGGTGGAGAGGATGGGTCAAATGTGTCCCTCACCCCTTCATACCTCTATTGTCTAAATGAGTATAAAATTTGATGGCAATTGAAAATATGTCAGGTTTACCCTAATGAGTGGAAACAGCAATATTGGTTTGAGAAAAACACCCCATACACTTCTTTTAATTTAATTGTCTTTCCCTTTCATTTAAACAACATTTTCATTTATAATTCCAAGCCACATCCGAAATGAAGAACCTTATGAAAAAGATTTCTTTGTAAGATATTTTTGGGAAAGACCACACTTCTTTGATTTCATCTGAAAAAGTCCCTTTTACATCGTTTGAAATGAGCTCTTGTCCCTGGGCACCATAGGTTATAAAAGGGTATAGAAAGGACAGGCCAGTACCATCAACCCTGAACAACCTGGCATTGCCTGATGGGGCAATTCTATATGCCAACATGTAAGGGGTACATACCTCAGCCCCTCCAAGGGGACATTCCTTAGGATATGGTCAATGGAGTGTTGTATCAAAGCATGGTCATTTATAGAAGAGGCCCGTTAAGGGTCAGCAGGGCCATTGGTAGGTTTTAGGGGTTTGGTGTATTGATGTCAGCAGGCTTTTTCCATCAGTAAGACAAACGCAAGTTTGTAAATTATGATTATGCTACAATACCTCTGCAGAATGCGAATTTACATGACACAACTAATAGATTCATCATTTCCATCAACCAAATCCCTCTGGTAATCAAGCAATAACATAAAAACGGCAATTGCTGTTTAATAGTGCATTACTTGGACCAATTGTATTCATGGAACATTCTCATTTCCACTACTTAGGAAAATGATGCATTGCTCTGGATGAATCACCTGCACCTGCACAAATTTGTGAATGAATCATAAAACAGGAAACCAGACATGATGCAGCTGGTTTTACATGGGTGAGACTAGGTGGAACAATACTGGGTGTGTGATGGATGTGGTGTCAGGCTCCCACTCTGTCACTCTATCCTTCCCTGTACAGCTCCCCAGACACCCTGGACTACATAGGGGTCCTGTATAATCTAACCCTAATGGCCACAGGCGCTAGTTGACTTTAATGTACTCTGGTAAAGTCAGGGGGAATACCACAGAGAATTCAAAGAGACTATACATATTATGCAGTGGCTTAGGAAATGGGGGGCTAGGTGGGGCCCCGGGCCCCCCCCCCCCAATCACTGAGGAGGGGGCCTGAATATGTTTGGGCCCAGGTAGCTTAAAAATATTTGGGAGACACCCTCCTACTTAACAGAAGTTTAGTCACTTGGGTATTTACCCATTCAGCAGAGTACTGCTTGGTGAGTCAGGTCACATAAAGGGAAGACAGGAACTGCTACAGGGCTGACAGACACCAATCCCTACTGCCCCTTCCTAGTGTAGCAGAGCTATCTGTTTGGCAGCAGGTGTGCCACCTTCATTGCCCTTTCCACCTGAAGGTGTTGACTATGACACTACCTGGTGTGAAGAGGCCCCTGAGGGCATTTCACTGTGACAACCAGCACTCTGCAGCTCATAGATCCTGCAACATGCACCTTGGCACTAGACAGACTTCTGTGGTTATGGTTTGGATACAGGAGAATGATTGAGACTACAGTTGGAGATTCAAGTTGGTGGAAATACTTGTAGAAATCATAGATATCCTTCAAAAAATACTGTTTTCCAACCTTCTATGATCCAATCTACCTCCTATATTCTGAATGGAAATATTTCTGTTCAATACCCAAAGCATTGACTCAATGGCTATGATCCAGTCAGTTCAAATGAAAGAAGTGCAGCCGCTGTATTATCTGTTGAAGGTATAGTATATCCAGTCATTCTAGCCACATGACCAAATCCCAAAACCACATGTATCCATCCTGTAGCTGATACTTCCTGACAGAATATATGTCTATTCATTGTTCAAAGAGGCTGCCACACCTGCAGATGTGTTTGTTGAGCTATACCAGTGCTGGAAGTACAGCTACAAATAAAACCAACCATACAGAGGTAGTCGTGTGAGTCAGGATGTACGTATACCTCACTGCCAATATGCTGAAGTACAGCATGAACCCTGGTAAAGTCTCAAAACAATCAACAGATAACACATAAATCTCAAACTTAGAACAATAGTATCCATACGATCAACAGATAAAACGTTAATCTCAAACTTAGAGCAATATTTTCATGAAGATCAGGAATACTGAAGGTCCATTATAAGATTGCCGTTTTCAATATCAATTGCATGTAAAAAGACAATATCCTGCTTGTTGATTTGATCTGCACTAGCTTCCATTGATCCATTAAGATGACCATTTTATTGGAGACCTACATGTCTAATATGGTACATAAAATACCTACGGGTGCCACTAGCCTTCAGTCACTTGGCATTTCTCTTTCCTTCAAAAGGCAGTTTAATATACATACCCTATGAGGGCCTGACCAAACGGTACAAGTCAATATACACTATTATACCCAAGGAAGCCATAATCAATGGTAGAACAAGGTTTCCTAGGTCAACAGGTAGGATCAAAGGCTAGGTTATTGATTACATAAACACCAATGTCCATTTTAAGGCATTGACCAGAGAACCTTAAATCTAAAAGCCCTGGGGACACTGGTCAGACATGGCTAAGTGCTTTTCAAGAATGACTTAGGCAAAATAGCATATAACTAATGCCTTACTCTGAAGGACTTTAAATAAAATGGAAAAACTAAGGTGTCAGTTCTGACCAAATAAATTTCCATCAATCAACTTAGGTTGGTTCTATAGGGAGCTAAAAAATGACTAACTTGGTTAGGCACAATAGTGACTGAGAGATTGGTTGTATGGGGAACCAAAGAATACCAGTGTTGTTGCTGCCCCTAATACCACCCATCAGTCTTACTGCACATCAATCTTCTCACCAACAGTTCTTCAAATTGTTCAGTCTTTCTACTTCATTAATCAGTATGTGTAGAGACAAATGACAAACACTGCTTACGAGTTACTAATATAAGCTGTTAAGAGAGGAAACCTAGACTGGAATATCTTAAACACAAGCATAGTTCTCATAAATAAATAAAAACCCAAACCTTTCAGACTATCAAAGTGCCCTTTGATGAGTGAAATCATGTTGAGAATACGATGCCTTGTACAGAAAGCGACAAAATAAGTAAAAATAAAGTATTTAAATGAAAAGAATTTATTATTTGTTATTTATTTTTCATTGAGCTCACTTAAAGGTGTTACGTTTAAGCTTTCCAGTCAAAAGTAGATGATGGCAAACATTTTGTGAAATAGACACCTTTCAGCTCCAGATTCAGAGTTTCATTTCCATTTAGTTGGTTTCCTACTAGAGCCCTTCAAAGCCACTCAAATGTCAACCTCACCCAGTTTCCACAACTCACTGCCACAACCTTATTTGACTAACATGATCAGAACCCTTCATTTTAAGTGGATTGAAATTCTACTTGGGGTTTCATCTTCTTTGATGTTTTGGGAACCATTAGGGTATTACTTTTCTTTCTGATTCAACTGGAACAAATTAGTTTCTTAAAGGATGCTTTTTTCTTTTGGTAAAGAGGTGAATCCACTGAGGTCCATAGGTCTAACATCGTAAGGTGCATCCGATCCGACGGATTTTGCCTCAGTGGATTCACGCTTTTAGGGACATATTTATTGTAAATGTGTGAGTGCAGCATTTGCCATTGTTAAAGTGAGCATGTAACGATGTGTTCCAAAATGTAGACTTGTTAAACAAGCAATTCAGTAGAATCATAGCACAATCATGAATATATCATTGCCTTCCTCTGTCACATAATGGTAACCTCAATTTAATGAAATATTGTCATTGAAATTGAGACCATTTGCAGTATTTAAGGGGTGAGATTATTTTAGTGCATTCACTCTGTTTGTTTATCAGAAAAGAGTTCTGAAGCACACTCCTTTGCCAATCCATACATGTTACTGTCTGATTGATATGAGCTATGCAGCAAACGTTTTCAAGAAAACCTGGGTCTGGAAAACATTCGATATTTGGGGATGGGTGTACGGATTTAGACTTCTCTGTAGGGTGTTATATTTTGTAACTGCATCATTCTACAAGACTTTAGTGGAAATACTGGAAGTCTAGATACATGGGTGCTCAGCAATGACTTCTGCACAATATCATAGTTTTACACCAACTTTAACCATGGTTTAGGTGTACATAAGGTCCAGCTGGCAGATAAGGTATTTGATTGATTACATTTCATTCTAAAGATCTCTCCCTAGTACTCCCAAATTTCCTCTTTTTCTTCTCCCCTTCATTGCTTCTCATCTTTGCATTGACTTGCATATATTCCTGCACAATGCATTTACATCCCAAGGTATTCTTAGGGCTGTTATTAGATATTTATGTTTGACAAGAACATAAATTGTACCTGTTATTCTGGATACTACCTTCTGTAAATAGAAATTGTGTCCTCTTCACAGAGAAGAGCACTTGATAAGGTAGCGATGAGCTGTAACAAAGACATCAAAGAGAACAGTCGGTTCTGAAGTTCTGATACAGTTTTTATAGTGAAGCTTTACAATTGTATGCATGCATAGAATCTCAACCATCAATATCATATAGGCTTCCCCGGATAAAGTTTTTTGTAGAAAACACGGACACATGTGCTCTAATCGATGAAAATGGATTGGCTTCTACAACTTTTCTTAAAACGGACTATGATATATACAATAGTGCACATATATATACCAGGACTAGCACAAGGTGCGCATGACATATTTCATTTTCACCTGCTCCAGCTGTATAGGGAGGTCACAGTTTTATGTTATTATGCACCAAATGAAAAATTATTCCTTGACATTGATGTCACAGTTTTAATATTTACCAATGCCCCCACAATACTTATGGTTTGTTTTTTCCCCTGCTAATTCCTGGATTGTCACTGTTTTCCCTCCATATTTTGGTTTTGTTTCTGACCTTTTGTCTCATTACCAGCCTAAAGCTAATATGCCTGATCAAATTATCTCATTAGAAACTAGTTATAGTGGCCCATTCATTTGTCTCATCATTGTAATAAGCTTCATAATTGGATTCAAGCAGACCCAATTAAACACAATCCATACATGTGTAACCTTTACAAAGCAAGATCTAACAGAGTGAGGTTAAACAAAATTCTTCCTACCACATTTTAACTGTTGCACTTTGACATGTCTTACCTCATAAAAATTTGGTGGCAGTGAGCCGTGAGGTCAATTCAGATTAGCCTGTTGTAGTAATAAAGATTCCTAGAGGATGAGCACATTTAAACTAGTATTCAAACTAATGTTGGTAAAATATGGTGATACTACCAGTCATGTTATATCAGACATGTGACTATGAATGGGAGGATTTGCATTCATTTGAATCTAGTTCAGGATAAGACAGATTTGCCTCGCTTTCCTCATTTACGGTAAAGAAATGTCAGTGCTAGACTGGATACCCTCTAATTATGTAAATATGATTAATGGTCTCACCAGTGTACTATTCAGTTGCTCCCTCCAACTCATCAAGATTTCAACCCCACACAGCTCCCCATGTAGATTACTTTCTAGCTGGTATTAAAAGAACAATAGCCAAAGAGATTGCCTTTCAGTCTCCCAATCGCACACCAATACAGCCTATACCACTTGTAAATCAAGTTACTTCCATACAGTGTTTGGGAGATGGTAGAATGATGACTCAGCCTCTTGGTTATAATGTCACAAATATAAGCTGGGTAAAATAGGCTACATGCTGACCCATTGATTTTAAATGGACACATACTTAGAGCGAAATCAAACAGGGAAAAATGGCAAAGTTTTGATAACTGTGAATCTCTTTGACTCTACTCTAGCAGTTGCTTTCTCTATGGCATTGCGGTTTTGCCTCCCTGAGGTATCATGTATTCTATACACGGATGATTTGGCCATCCATACTGATGGAGTTGGACAGCTTCAGTAATGCCTGTCTCCTTGGAATAGATATATGGACATCACATCTGCCACAGATAGATATCCTAGCTGAAGAGGTTCCTGATGGATGGAGCTATAAACAGGCTACCCAGAGAGGTATAGAGACCATCTCTACAAGAAGGCATAGGAAATCAGAACACTACTGGTATGCATACCAACAAAAGGGCATACATAGTGTAGACATAAATGCCTGCATATAAAACCTGGACCTCCATGCAAATGATGTACATTGAGCTTTTGGTGAGACCCCAATGAACACAATCCTGCATGGTCCCAAGCAGCACCATTGGGGAAAGATGTTTTTTTTCCAAAATGGCTCTCAGGAGAGTCTAGAATTTTGATTTAAACAGCAAATGATATATATATATATATAGTTTATAAGGTCATACCTTCATAATCTGTCCAATAAAAGTGATTACTTCCAAAGCATCTTTACTGACTTGCACACAGACTTTGTCTCGACAAACTCCAAATGGTTGAAAGTTTGGATGTTTGGCATGGCAGTAACACCATTAATCTTTTTCTTTCACATGATTAAATTTCATATTGTCACTGATATGTTATATCTTTAATTTTAGATTTATCTTTAATCCATATGTCATTCCTCAGGTTACTACTCCTATTGATTTTTCATGTCACTACTCCTATTGATTTTCTCACCATATAACCGTCCTAATGCAACATCTACTTCTTTACCCTATATACCCTAAAATCTTGCACATAAGCCCTGGCTAGTACGCAAGTCAGATTATTGGTGCAGCTTATGGGATTGGCCCAAAGTCAGGGGGTGGCTTATTATACACAAGTTAGGCTGATACGCTAGGTTTATGGTAGACATACATATCAATAGAACAAACGCAACATTTTTGAAATACAGCCAAACACTTCTTGAAAGAGGGCATGTAGAATTGTTCAATTCTAGAAACATCTAACTGAACAAGCTATGTTTTCAACATATTCGACTACAATTGCCTCCCTGCAAATGATCCAACAATTCGTTATTACTTTCATACATTGATGTAGTTGCAGTTAAATATTTAGATCTGGACTTGCTTCTCTTTGTGCACCTCCTCTGCCTTTAATCACCCCCTTTACCACCAATACATCCCTCCCATTGCATCCAGTCCTTTACCTCCGGTTTTATATTATTCATTTTCGAGGGCCTCTCGCTGTTCCATCCGTTCTCATCCTGCTAAGCCATGTAGCTTCCCCAGGTCTCAGTGCACTATCAGACAGTTCCCAGGGGTGGTGTGGGATCTATTGTCCTTGTCCCTCAGGTTACTCTCTAAAGCTAACTTAAGATCGGGCACTAAATATTTGATGTGTATCCAATCCAGGATGAGCCAGTGGGAATACAGGCTATTTTTTGTCTGGCACTGCTTAGGGTACCTGCCAAAGGGTGCTTGATTCTGCCAAGTACTAGTAGAATCACTTACTGAGACTTCTTATCATGTTAATAAGTAATCTGAAATGGATACTTCCAATAAAATATGTCAAAACTCAAACATTCAATTTGCACAACTCAACAATACTGACAAGAACCATGTGTTATCAGGGATCTGAACGCAACTTCAAATGAAAATGTTATTATGAAATGTCAGTTATCAGTTCTATCATCAGCTGACAAATGCTGTGCCGCTTTCAGATTACCTAATTAGAAACTAACCGTAGGAAGGCATTGATTGGCCTCATCATGGTAAGAACTCGATTATTCTTGCAAATTCTAGTCTAATTCAAAAGCAAAACCACCAAATTAGTGGGTAGCCTTTACAGAGTAGACCTACCTGAGCACACCCAGCAATTTGTATACACCCATTATATCTTACTTTCTGTGGTTGTTCTTGTTCAATAGTTAAGCAAATTAACTAACATTGTAATAAATACATTGTCATGTTTGCATATCAAAGTGAGGACAGTCGATTAACACTTGTGATAAGTCATGGTTTACATTTTTTCATAACTTATAATGATGTTGAAATAATACATATGTAGATGTATTTCAAATGTGAAAACGTGAATTAACGAGCCCTTTAGCTTATGTACATAGCAGTAGTGTTTAATGAAGGTTCACTTATGCATCAAGGTTTTCTGATCCGTCTAATAGACCAAGCTATTATTCTTTGACAAGCAAATACAAGCATGTTTCATTAACCCAGTTCTCACTTGTAACTTGCAATACGTAAATTGCTGACCAGAGACTGTAGCATACTTGTAAACAAATGTACCATACGACCCATCCTAGAGTATTGTAGTTTTATTACTACCAGTTGTAATGAAGATGGGTTGAAACAGCTACAGAAATTACAAAATAGAGCGTTGCGTATTTGTCTTAAAAGCAATATTCGAAAATACCATGTTGAAGAATTACATAATATTTGTAATATTGAGATGGTCCAACGTAGAATGGACAAACTACTACTTAGCCTAATATACACTAGAGCAGAAAAATTAATTTCTGAAGCAGAGGTAGATAATGTAACAGAGAGAGCAGGCATGTTGACCAGAGGTGGAGCTAAAATAGTATTTGACTTACCCCATCTGGTAGGACATTTCTACAAGAGGTCTCCCTACTATAGGGGAGTGGCATTGTGGAACACACTGCCTGCTGGTATTCAACGGGCAACGAGCAAGGTTAAATTCAAAACAGAAATTGATAAAATAAAGGATTCGCGGGCAAATTTGAAGAAAGGCTATAATTGACTGTGAATAACTCTAGTAATGAAGTCCATGTAAATGTAGCTTTGCTCATTGTTTAGGTAATATAACAGTTTGTTGATTAACTGGGTTTAGAATGAGCCCTTTTGATCCAAACATGATGCTATATTGAGCTTGTTACGTCGAAATGATATAATTGACTATGAATAATCAAAGCAATAGAGTGTACGTAAGATGTGGTATTATCTATTGTTTAGGTAAAGTAACAGTTTGTAGATTAACTGGGTTTAGTATGAGCCCTTTTGATCCAAACACGGTGCTGTATGTAGTTCATCACATTGATATTATAAAAGTATTGTAGTACTGTGCAATGATGTGAAAACTAATCCACAACCAGCATATTTCTGTATGCATGGAATTTATCATCAGGTGTATTTATTTTGATCCACCCGATAAGAGCACCTGTGTAAATAACTGCTGTAATTACTCATTTATACATTATACCCATAATCAGTACATACGTTCACAATATTAAAAGCATATAATACTCATAACATTCATTGTTCATAGCCTAATCTTGTTCGTTGGCTACATAAAATTTGAAAATGGTATTTGTTTGTAAGCATCATGTAAACCCTCGTCAAGATGGATTGTTGCAATAAACACGTCCAAAAAAAACAAAAAACTGTTCCCTAGTCACTCAAATACTCAGGATAAAAGACATGTCACGTTTATAGTGCAGGATTTGAGAGAGTAAAGATACACACATTCTTTTTCCTTCCACAAACATACACCGTAAGTCTCCCATTATCCTACAAACATAAAGTAATCGCATAGGGGCTGTCATTTGGGTCGGTGTTGGGACAGCTATTAAGTGAAGAGCAAATCAGACTAGTTAAGAAATGTATATCTAATACAGTGTGTTTTATAAAAAGGACTCCAGGCACCTAAAATATGGCAATCTTGAATCAAGCAAGTTATGATTGGAATTATAGATTCTAAAGTTTGGATCTTAGATTAAACCAAAAAACAACACTAGTGCTGGTAAAGTATATGAATTAACTCAGGGTCCCTTTATATCATACACATAACCATGAGCAGAAAACATCAGCTTTTACTTAAATCCAATTTGTGATCAGACATATTTGCATCACTTTCCTCATTTCCACCATTTAATCGTAGTGCTAGACTGGATACCCTTTAAATATTTAAACATGATTAATGCTCTCACTGTCTGATTGCTGCCTCCAGCTCATCAAAATGTCATTTGCACACAACTCCCCCATGTAGATTACTCTCAGCCGAATAGAAAAAAAGAACAAAAGCTTAAGAGATTGCCTTTCAAGTTGAAATCACCCCATCACTCAGCTATACAACCTATACCACGTCTAAATCAAGTACTCAACTGAGAGTTTAGGAGATGGTAGAATGAGAACTGAGCTTTAATGTCACAAATATTGAATCGGTAAGATTAAATACATGCTGAGCCACAGCGGACACACATGAAGAGAAAATTCTATATGCGAAAATTGAGGAGAGACAAAAACTAAATGACCCATCCCAAATATCAGATAAGTTGGAATATAACAAATCCTATGAAGGAGTATATGACAAGTTATTTTAGTTGTGAACTATCTGCATTGCTAGTGTGAATAACTGTGAACCGGTCTTGTCTAGCTCTATCAATTGCATTTTTATAGCCTCGTAGTTCTACCTCGTTGATATCTTTCATGAATGTTTTGGCCATCCATACTGATGGAATAGGACAACAGCAGTACTACCTGTCTACTAGACATAGATGTATGGGTATCACATCTGACATGGCTATATCCCAGATAAAGTGATTGGTCAAGATGCTCCACTATTCCAGCTTTGTGTGGCTCCACTCCGGCTCCCAAAGTGGGGATATAGAGATGGTGGGCATAGAATGACAGAATATCAGATATTTACTGTTCCTTCAGAAAGGCAGGGCATATGATAAAGAAATGAATGCCCACGAATGTCATTTCATCTATTGACTAACTGGGAAAGTACAGGTTTAAAGAAAGATACACCATTTCTCCAAGGAAGAAAAAGATAATTATCAAGCCTGCTATTAGGATGTAGCAAACAAAGTATACAAGAGGGGATGAGAAATACCGTTTGGAAACTTGATGCGTGCTTCCAGGTGGAGTAATTGTGGCATGTTAACTTCACACTGGATTTATATCCAGAAGCAGCGTGAGGGATGCAGTGTCAGGCCCCTACCTGATCACTTTGTCCCTCCTTGTGTAGTCTCTCTCGTTGGTAGTCCAGTCTCAACTGCCCTGCAATGACTAACATTTACAAATGCTGATGTGTTACCTTAGGAGCCCAGTTTACCTAAATGAAACTTTATGTGATGGGGTATGTATAGTCACAGTGTACTAGGGGTGGTATGTTATTTTGCCAATGGAGTCATACTAGCTGTGTTTTTAAACCGTTATGATACACGCTCTGCCAATCTAGTTTGTTGAGCTCTTTTCATATTTTTTAGGGTGAGGAAATCTGACAAATTTGTTAAAATAGACATAATGTAACGGGAATCACCTTGTATAGGTTGCCACCTGCATGACTTTCCGAAAGTGCCCATGCAGGCTGGTGCCTATATAGTTGGGGTACTGGGAGAGCTCTCCCTCAGACTCCCAGAACACTTCAGGTTACAAGGTAAATGCCACAGGCTACTGTTTCTTGATTGGTGATTTAGGAGTGAGGAATATTTCTATCTATCCATATTGCTGACATGTGACTAGTTGTATTCAATCTTCTGTATCTGTCTTTATTGTTGGATAATATATCTCTTTAGTAATCACAGTTGAAAGTGTCTGGTCTTGTTTACACATATTATAGTATACACCCCCTCCAGCCATATTGGATCCATCCTCCTCTGGAGCTATCCTCTCCCAAAATGGAGTTAACCTAGGCCACCTAGTAGTCTAAAGTATACCAAACTAACCTATAGATCTCGCCCATCCCCTCAACTATTTCAATAACATTGTTGAACTTTCTGTGGACAATACAACTCATTATTATTAAATGTGTTTTGTTAAATATAGGATGCCATTGACTTACACCAATCGTGTATCAGCCCACTTCCGGTTAGTAGCCCCTGTATCAGGGTTATTTGGATGTCTTGTATCAGAACACTTCCGGCCTTAGCACTGGTGTATGAATATATGTACCCTTTGTTGATGTTTAGACGGAGCCTAGAGCTGGAGGGGGGGGGGGTTGAATGCCTATTGACCACTGTTACTGTAAGTCATACACTGCCCCCTCCACCCAGTGCTCCTCCCCCACCTCGCCGCGGCTCTCAGTGCCTGCAGCTCTGACTGGAGGGGGTTGGGTGGGGGTAAGCAGCCAGAATGACATGACTGGGACTACGGCTGTGGTGTACCACCCCCCCCCCCCAGACTTGCCCTGTGTACCTTGGTGTAAGCAGCGGGGCAGGTAGTCCAACCTACACCCCCCAACTCACACACACACTTACATTACCGAGGAGAGTTAATCTAAACATCAGCAATGGCTATACACATCTACAGGCTTGTCAGGAAGCCGCACACATGGTAAAATTAAGTTATATCTCAGTAGTTTTGAGGTAATTATAGTAAGATAGTGTTCCCTTTTGATGAATTAACACATTTGAATCGAACAGTAAGCCTAAATTGTACAAGTAAAGGTAATATAGACACAGAGAGGAGGGGGGACTCTTTTTCTGTGTGTAGTCAGAACACTGGGAGTGCTATGGCCATCATGTGCTTCAATCCAATGAGGAAACACACACAAAATGTCTAATTTCTCACTGAAAATTCATTTAATAATAAGTACAGGATCAGTAAAACCAACTTCGACTTTCATTTATCGCGTATCGATTTTTTCCCGTATCATTCATCGGCGTATAACGCCTCAGAATGATACGGGAAAAAAATCTCAACGCGATAAATGAAAGTCGAAGTTGGTTTTGCCAATCCTGTCTACTTCTGGCTCCAGTGTTTTCTGAATATCAGCAGTTATAAATCTCAGTATTTATAAGACATTGTTCACACATCGGGTAACAATTTTACTCCTGATAATAATTAAAGACAATTTGAACAGAGCTCTGGTCACTAGATTATTCATCAATTTAGTACACTAAGGGAAGTCAGGCCCCATAGAGGTAGGACTGGAGCTGCGACAAGAATGAGGCCAATCCCCACTACCCATACCTAATGTAGCTGAACTATGCTAGAGGGCAGGCTGACCACCTTTATAGCACTTTCTACCACCAGAGGTGCCGACTACTGCACCACCTGGTGTCAAGGGGGCATGTCGTTTCCCGTCTCCCAAGGGACTAGTCACCATGACAACCACCGTCCTGCTGAAGGTCTAGAGGTGCAACTACACAACAAGTACATCTGTTCAATGGAGGTAGATACAGGTTTGAAGCTATTCTAAGATATTTAGGTGGTTGGAAATGCTACCACAGGTATTTCATTCAAATGAGCTGGTTGATGCTTATTCAATGTCATAAGTCTCGCCTAAAAGATGAGTTTATTATGGAATGATGCTGCTCTTCAACTATTTAGTCATCCATCTCTCAAAATCAGATTAAAAATAGTTTATACCTGATTCATCTCAAGCACTATTGATTTGTGCAAGAACAGCAAGCATTTGAACTTTTTTCAATTCCATTGTTCCCCCGCCCCTACATTTAAATTAAAAGGAAACCTTCGTAGTGAGTTTTTCTCTTTATTCTGTATATAAAGACCGCACTGTTTTTTTGCATCATTTGAGAAGAGCCCTTGTTGCTGGGGAGAGACCCCTTTTTTCAATTAGGCTGTATTAGCATTATTTTGTGATTAGTCATGCTTTACAGTTCAGGGGTGTGTTACAAAACAATCTGAATTTAAATGGTTTTGTAACCCACCCCTGAAGTGTTCTGATAAATTGTCTTATCAAAGTAATAACAATAGTGACTGGATTTGGCGAGAAATTTATTGGACCAATTTATTCTGTAGGTTCAATTAACAGTGGCACTAACCAGCAACAAAAAGAAAAAAATTCAATGTTTGTTACAATGGTTCAACTTCCTCATGTTGACCCGTGTGCGTCCCTCTCGGCTGCAGAAACCAAATGGCTGATCTCCTACCACCCTTCCCCCATCACAGCTCCTAGTTCCCTGTGTCCTCACCAGTGGCTACTTCTAGTTGTGCATTTATCCTTGCACAAAGTCTGTGCCATCCTTTATGCCGCACATAAATCATCAAATTATGCATCACACAGGATACACAAGCACCCACAGAAACTACCATTGTCTATGATCAAAAATATCAAATCTTTGACAGTTGGTAGTATCAACACTATGACCACCTCACCCACCCCTGAAGTGTTCTGATAAATCATCAAATTATGCATCACACAGGATACACAAGCACCCACAGAAACTACCATTGTCTATGATCAAAAATATCAAATCTTTGACAGTTGGTAGTATCATCACTATGACCGATTAAATTCATTAGCTAATTTACAATCTAAGACCGGAGATGAATCTCATGTTCGAAATATCATGTAAATATTAAGGTCATGCAATAAACAAACTTCAAACTTGGAAACTTCTGTTTAAACAGTTTTGATATTGGTGGTTTGAATTTGAAGTGAATCAAAAAATAACTCATACCAGATCAGGTTCACTTTATTGAAACAGAGAAACAGTTTTCCTTGCGGAAAAGAGACACAGTCACTCCATTTCTTTTAATTAAGCTAGTTCTTGACCCTTTTATTTACTTATTCAACAATGTATCCAGTTCAAATTTAAAGATGCATTTGAATCAATCGAAGGTCTTTGGAAAATTGACCTCTCACTAGGACTTTTTCTATTCGATACATAAAACACCACTCTTCTTCAATTTCACATGAATGGGTCTCTTTTTATACAGGTTGAAATGAGCTCTTGTTATCAGGGACTAGAGGTCTAAGAGGATGTAGAAATGAGACATGCCATTTGGCACCAGCCCTGAAGGACCTGGCATGGGCTTACCTTGATGAAGCCATTCTATATACACACCCCTAATACCCCCTAAATGGTACTGGTTATGCTCTGAGGGTATGGGTTGTGGTGTGCCATGTTACACACACGCCAGGCATGATCAATAAAATAAGGAGCCTTTTAGGGGTCAGCAGGTTCACTGGCAAGATATAAGCCTCAGCTATTGATAAGGTAAAAGATCCAATTCTTAAAGCAGAATGGAACCATCAAGCAGCCCCTGATACCTCCTTGGTTTCTATTTTATTGACTTGAACCTAATGCTTCTGAGATTTTATTTCGTTTTCTTTCTAAGATTTCTTTGCAAAACCTGCTGTAGGTGCTCATCCTTAGAATAAATTATTTTTTCCCCTAAGCTAAATTCCTTTGGCAATCCATCAATGAAATGGAAAGCTAGTACTTAAAGTCAGATTATTTTTACATCCTTTTCGCCAACATAGTCAGGAAGATGATGCATTGCTAGATTCAGTACCATCTCTTTTACAAAATAGTTAATCAATTATACAATGCAAGACCACACATGACACAGATCGCTGTTACGTAGGTGAGACGAGGTGGAACAATTGTGTGTGTGTTAGCCTCACAGTGGGTTTATTTCCAAAAGCCATGTGATGGATATGGTGTCATCCCCCCCCCCCTCTGTCACTCTATCCTTCCCTGTACAGCTCCCTAGACATCCTGGACTACAAAGGTGCTGGTATAATCTAACCCTGTGGTCCAAAGGCAACCAATCACATTAGTTTACACACATACTCTGGGGGAATACTACATAGGATCTCAAGTCACTGGAAATGCGTATTGTAAGCTTGAGCTATACAATTGACTTGTTTGAAATGTAAATATCCATATGCAACAGTTTTCCTCAGGTTCCTAAAGAAAGTAGCTGCTAGCATTTAGACTTATAGAGTTTTAAATAGAGGGAGTGAAACATAAATCTTTGTGCATTAGTGAAAATCCATATAGCTTCTCACTGGGATCATTAACTTTTCTTTAGTGTTTCTATGGACTCAGTATTGTAGTAACAAAAAGATCCCTGACTTTTTCCTAACAGATGATGTAAAACTGCCTGAAAAGACAGTGGTACCCCCATGCCACTATACTTAAATTGGTGAGGTAGTTCTACAAATAATTTGATTGATAATGCATTCCAAAAGGCTGCATATTTTATCAATTCAATTCTTTTAAATTGTACTTCCATTCGTTAAAGCCACCTTTATTGTGGGATTTTCTGACATTCCAACAAAAATGGGTCATTCCATTACACAGTGACCTCACCGGGTCCCTAAACAATCAGGGATTAGATATCACTAGAAGAGGCCATTTTAACTGTGTATTCTGGAGAGAAAAAATCCAGGGACCTTGGTCTTAAGTGAGTACTGCAAGGTCAAACACTATTATACATTTAAGAAGTAGATGGATAAATCCACACTGAATGTTCAATGGTTGTCAATATTCTCAGAAAAAAATCTCCACTAATATGCACGTAATAGCTTTATCAGTTACCTTGAATGGTAAGCGGAACTGGGAAAACCAATAGTAGAATCAGCTCTAGCTTTGGAAAAAAACTACAGAGAGGGCAATTTGCGAGAACACCTGCTGAATAGGGGGTTAGTCACAGGAGTCTTGACTGATTCAGTGAAATGACACAAGGCCAATCAGGCCATATAAAGGGGAGACTAAAATGCTACAGATCTAACAGAAACCAATCCCTACCACCCGTACCTAGTGAGGCCGAGCTAAGCTAGAGGGCAGGCAAGCCACTGCACTTTCCATCGCTAGAGGGTGTTGACTATAGCACCACCTGGTTTCATGGGGGCATGTCTCTTCTAGTTCCCCCTGGAGCATGACACCATGACAAGCACCATTCTGCAGAGAGCCTACAGGTCCAGCCACAAGCACCTTGGCACTGTACAGACCTAACAGGATCTATTGTATGGATACAGGAGGAGAATAGTCCTTGCAGCAATTTCAGGGCATACAGGTGGTTAAACATACTTGGGGCCATTGTGCCTGTTTATGTGGTATGGGCATGTTTGTTTCTTCTACTTGTACATCTTGGAAGGGAAGTATGTTGTCTGAAACTTTCTTCCTGTAGAGATGTCTGAATGGAATTCAAGGAATCGGTCCTGATGAAATATCAGAACAGTCTGTTAGTCTGATGAATATAATTATGCAGTAAGGAACCCTACGTGAGCTATATGCAGACACAATTCATGTTAGTTAGCCAGCACTATGTGGCACCCATAGGATTAGTAGTGTGTAAGAGGTATATGCTAAGAGCACCAGTTGGCTCAGACAGTCTATGATGTATGGATCATCTTCTCTCAAAGTGCAGGATACTATACATGAAAAGACTTCTATCCAAATACTGAGATCGATTTTTTGGTCTGTGAAGTGTGGAATAATATTTGTAGTATCATAGCTCCATGGTGACCATTTGTAGGCTGAAGCATGTGGTTAGGCAGCACAAAGATGTATAGATCTGTGGCTGTAGTAGAACATCAGTAACAGTCACAATGCTGCTCAGGTCTTAGGCAGAACTGGTGAATTGTTTGAAGCTACTCTGGTCTGGAGTACAGGTGGTCTGAATGCTGGGGGTCTTCGGAAAGGCGCTGCGAAGAATCCCAAAGGAGCTCTATACTCAGATGTCATATCTGTCAATGGCGGCTATAGGACACCCGTCTTGGAGGCTGAGTGGTGGGAAGAGATATGATGGCCCATGAGAATTGAGGCAGTGACAGGTATATCTACCTTGTCTGTACAATCCTCTCTAAGTGGCCCCAGGGATTGGTTTCTGACATAACCTACCTCAGTCCCTAGGAAATAGTCCACTCCGGAGGTTTTGTCAATTCTGGGTCTTTTTTCGGTCATCGGCAGGTTAGGGTTATCATGTAAATATAAACGTTTAATAGCTATAAACCTGTGCAGTTCTGTTATGCTCATCTGCCACTAACCAATTCATACCTCAGACTAAGGACTGCCTATAGCACACAGACATGCAATATACCAGGTAGCATGCTCCCAGTACCTGACCCCTTTCATGCAGAAAAATGATACACAAAACTAGAGTCTGCCACTTCACTTTGAACAAGACGCAAAACAAGATGTTTCTAATGCATAGCCATCTCATATCAGGCAAGGTGTTAAGGGGGAATTTATGCCACAGTTTCTCTAGGTGCATATCATTCTATCTCTCTGATACTTCTGGCTAGATGCAGCACCCCCAATTTGTCATCATGAGCACCCTTTTATGTTGGGTTTTATGGCAGCTGATTTCGCTAGAAGGTGACTCATGCCCCATTAACACGACCCTCCATGATTGGCGATCATCAAGGTCTTATTTTTGAATGGTTTGAGTAAATATCAAGTCAGGTAGGCTTCAGCACTGAGCCTCGTATTTCGCAAAAGCTGAATAACCAGCCCCCGTATTTCCTCAAACCTCCGTATTTCGCGAAAACTTCACTTCCGGTTGCGCGTAAGGATACCTAAGGTCAGTGGTTCAAAATCCCCAACAAAGTCTTCCAAAGCTAGTCTGGCCGAGATGGCCGAATGGTTAGGGCTCTCGCTTTACACCCCCGCGGCCCGGGTTCGATTCCCGGACGATGCGCGACGTTTTCGTTACGCATTCGTCGTCATGATACTTTCTTTTCATTGGCTTCGTTTGGGTGTTAAAATACATTATTTTTAATGGAAACAAAGCCTAAGCACTACAAAACATCCCATATTCACAGGTACAATAGCTTAATTAGGCCCTACCCGCCCAGAGCATTTGGTTGAGGGTTATTAACTTGAACGTTCGGCGAAGAAATGAATCGTAAAATTTTCCCATAGAGAAACGGTGGCGCCGAAATCTGGACTGGTGAGTAAAAAGAGGGACGGTGTGAACAAGCAATAATTTATTTATTTTTTTATGAATTATCGTTTGATCGTCTTTCATTTGAATAAATTAATAGTTTTTAACAGGATATTAGGCCCAATTTTTACAAATAACGACGATATAGAGGGTTTCAAGGAAATACGGGGCCTTTCGATTTCAATCTGTCGGGGAAATACACAACTTAAACAAATCCTGTATACTTACAGATTCACCATCCACCTACATGCTCATTCATGTATTCACAGCTGACCCGCATCAGAATTTAAATCATTCTGTCCTTGACTTCCAAACATCCACGAGTAAAACCTGTTTATCTAATAGCTCCCAAATCAAGACCAATAGTTTATTAGTCAGGAGATGCCATATCAAAAAGTAATCTGCCCAGTAAACCTAGGACAGCTCAAAAGCCCTAATTGAAAATATAGTTCTAGTTATAATCATTGCTAAGAGACCTTATTCTTGACTGATAATACTGATATGTATATCCAAGAGAGTTTTCTCATGTTTACACCATACAGTTTACATGGCAACTAGAGCAAAATCTGATGTGAGGTCATTTTTAAGGACCATTGTTCATTAAAAAAATGTGCCAACCTTTTATAAGCTGCCATGTACCAAAGCCATCAAAGTAGAACCATATACAAGACCACTTGATGGTGGAAAGGGAAAATGTAACATCACTGTGCCGGTGTGTCCTGTTACACCTTAAGCTACCCCTCAAGCTAACTCTGAGCCACTACCGATAACGGTATTAAGGGAGACTTTTGGCTGAATATTCCAGGGAGGCGGCACCTCAGGACGTATTGACTAAGTCCAGTTTAACCTGTGGACCCCAATTGGATATTGAGGACTTTGTTTGAGTGGAATTAATGCTGATACTTCCCTGATTGCTTGTCAGTTCTGATCATTTGAACAGTGCTTATAAAAATAATTTCTTGATAGAGAAAATCCTCATTTCGGCTCTGAAAGACACATAAACAATGCATGGTAAATGGTATGCTGGAATATATTGTTAAAGATGTGTATTTTATAGTATCTGGTCCTTCCTTAAGCAGATTTTCTGCTACTTTAAGCAACGCTTAACGCTCCTTAGATTGGAAGAATTATGCAGTGATCAGTATGACATGTCTGTAGATCTTAGATCAAAGATCATTTATCATTATAATCATGTTGATGGATATACTCTCAAGAGGAGGTCAAAATAAATAGAGGCTGGCTTTACACACATGGGGATCAATTTCCTATACACTGGCTTCTTCAGACAGCGTTTATTTCCAGATGTGTCATGATGGATGTGGTGTCAGGCTCCCACCTTATCACCGTGCAAGGAGCCGGTCTTATTTGTTCCTATGGGCCATCTGAGGCACTGGTAAGCTTAACCTTACTTTGGGGACCTGAGCCAGCCAAATGTGGTAGCTGCAAAAATAGAGTCATGAAAATGTATGGGTAACTTGGTCTGGACTTATCACAGATTCACTGGTCTAAAGTCCAACTGACACCACTGAGACCAGCAGATCAGCACTAAGCAGTTGTAATGTATCCCAACAGGTGACCAGTGTAGCTTTGGTACCACACGTGGTTGGGCAGTATAGAGTGATTCTTTCCAAAATTGGTATGATTTATCAGATTCGATCCATTTTATTGTTGAAGCATAAGGTATACCATGTTGGTAATATGCAGTAAATAACTATGTATACACATGGCCGTAGGATTCATTCAGTATGTTTTGGATTTATTATTGGTACAGACCCAGACCCAGAGTTTAAAAAAAAAGCTATGCTAGAGGGTATTCTAGTCAAATTTCCTGCACCACAAGAGGGGCATGTCTCCTCCAGTTCTCCACGAAATTATTCACTATAACAACCACAACACTCCCGAGGGGTGTCCAACTACAAGTGTCCATACACATATTCTCTTTCGGTTTCGAGAAAAATTGAATAGATAAAACAGTGTTTTTTACACTTTAACAGAGGTTATGGGAGCAAGTGGAGGATAGCTCTTGAAGCTACTGTGGAACACTACCGGGGGACACATAGCTGGATTGAACGCTGAGGTGATCAAAACGGAGCTAAACGGGTTCCCGGCGGTGCTCTATACTCTGACAGTATATGCCAAAACTGTCCGTGGTGGACAAGCATTGTTGAGGCAGGGTGTTGGGAGGAGATATGGCCCATGAGACTTGGCCATGACAGCCACATCTAGCATGTTTGCACAATATATCTTTTAAGTTGGCAGGGCATAGTTGTTTTACTTCACTGCCGGACATCAGATAAAGACAAAATAGACAAAATATTTGTTTTAGGCTCACTAAACTTGAGGACCCTCAGATACCCGATTTGACTAAAATACTGCCAGAGCTCTATAGGCTTAAATTACAGATGTCACAATTGTCAGTGGTGCCTATAGGGCAACAGGCCAGGCAACCGTCATGGAGGGGCAGTATTGAAAATAGAGCTATAACGGTCATGTGTCTTGGCTGTTTGCAATCTCTGTTTTACAGTTGGGAGTGCCTTGTGATATAAATGTCACCTCTTTTAGAATTAGGAATCAATGTATATATTTACTTTGTAAGGTGAAAAAAGGTTTCTCTCTTGGTTATTTTCAATATCTAGAAAGTCAGATGTTAATGATTACAAAGAACTTTGTCAACTTTTGTAGTTGAGTTAAACTCCCTTATTGCATATACCAAGCTGTCAGTATAAGAATACTAGCTCGGAGGTGCAATGTTAAGTCCAAAATGAAACATTGACCACCTGAAGATTAATGGGTTCTTGGCTCACAGCAATAGACCAGTATCTTAGATGCTTGTAGTGGTACGCTGGTACCTCACTGCACTTTTGGATCTTTTGCAATGCAGTACAATAACGGATATAATCAGGTTGCAAGGAATTGTATCATACCAATTTTTAGTATTATGAAGCGCAGAATACCTTAAACAAAATCTCATTCAAATATGTCTCAAGCTGTATATAATCGACATAGTAGGTCTCTACTGGAGGGCTATGTACATCACCTCCCATGGTGGCAGGGCATTGGTATTCAGGTAGAAGCCTAGGGACGACAGGATGTGTGATGGAAAGGGTGGGGGTGGTGGAGACAGGGCCCCTGTCCTAGCAAGGTATTGGCAGGGGATGCATTGTACTAGCTACAAGGGTCTGAATATGCAGACTATAGCAAGGATGATGTTGGTTAGGAGCAAGTTGAAGGAGTGCATGGGTTCTAAGGAGACAGTGTAGAGAGGATTCTGGATAGGGATACCCAGGGTGATTGGTATATTTGGTAAGCAGTAGAGACTATTTCACATATTGAAATTATCTTTCTTCATTTAGAACCCCACATGTACAACACATGCGTGGCAGGATGGTGTTAGTTTAGTTGGTTTTAACAGATTGTGAACTCCAATCCAAAACATTAAATCCATCTAGATAACAGTGCTCATTCCTTTCCCTTCAGTTAAGTCTAAAGGGGGTATTTGACTACTAACAAATCATCAGACAGCCGTTTATTGACCATGTTTAACTTTGTCCAATATGCTACAGATAAGGCCTATCCTTGATTTGTCTGTATTGGAGTACCCTATTAACCCATGCCCTTTACTTCTTGCCTGTTGTTGTCCTAATGAGCCACGTACAGCCTTACTAACCACCTTAGTACATCAGTAGACAGTTGCATAATTTGTCTTGGAGCTATTGTCACTCTACCTTCCCACAGCTTCAGACCTCAGATTGGGCAATGAATATTCAATGCTTGTCTGGTCCAGGATGAGGCAGCCAGTGGGAAAAGTCAGTGAGTTGTTTGTGTGTGTGGCATGCTAAGTGTTGGGTGCCTGCCAAAGGCCTCTTCCACTAAAAGCTTGTATGAACCTGTCAGTGTCTTCACCTTTCTTACCCCAAGTCAATTTTGCCATGCCACTAGGCAGAGAGGACATCCGAGGTCATCTTGAATGAAGCAAGTTTGGTAAACTGTCAGAACCTTTCATCAAAAATGTGTATGTAAGGGACTATGTTTAAGACAAGGGGAAATATAGAAAGATTGAAAGCGCCATTATGCTACAGATAGGTGATAGCTCTATAGTTCACCGCAGAAGGGTTGTAACCCTTTTCATTGTTTTCAGACTTCATTGTGAATGTTATTTCAATCTTGTCAATCAATACCATCCCCAAATTCTGTTAGGTATGTGCGGGTACTGGTGGAGATGTTTCATGGCATCACAATTTCAAATTCTATTCATGGAAGTACAAGTGTTAGAGGTACTAAAGCAATTATTAGTGATCATACCTCATCTACCAAGGCAGTTTGTTGTTCCCATGATAGGAACAAGTATCTACCTATGCATATTATAAGATTGCAGACATCTACCATGTTAAAGGATTACTTCATGACTACATTGATGTCATGGGATTCTCTTCACTAAATACATACATTTGATTCATGCGGGATCAGTGTGTTGCTCAATTGCTCCCTTCCAACAATCAATCTTCTATCTGAGCTAGTCTGTTCAGATTGCTCTCTAGTAAACCAGAAAGGAACTACAGTTTCACAGATTGTTTTAGCTCATTTAACTCATTTTCAAAGTTGACCAACAAAATGTGTAGAGCAGCAATTTAGATAAGCCTTGAATTATTTTGAATAGGATTTTCTGGTTGTCATCACAAACATTTGATTAGACTTAGATGATTGATACATTTCCTATGAATGAATATTGATAGTATGCCCAAATATACAGCTCTTCCAGCCTGGTGCTCTCTGCAGGTACGAATATACCCCTTAAGCTTCTCCTAAGCCAACATCTCTAAGGGTTTTAGGGAAAGCCTTTGGCAGGCTTTCCCTGAAGAACTAATCAATTGAGTACATGTTGGCCCCTGGACACCAATTCAGTCTTCTGCTAAAGCTTAAACCTCCCAGCTGTACATACTATTTCTTTCATCAGAATTAATCTACTGCAAAGGTAATGTTAAAAATTTCATTTTGGTTCTGAGGGACTGTGATGCATGACCCAACAACTATCTGAATATTACATACCAGATCCTATGCTTAACGTATTCTACGGTCTCAGTGATTTGGCCGGAGGGAGAACCATTTTTATAATGCTTAATTATGGCTTACTCTAGCAAATTGTTGGGGGCGAGGATGGTGGCTCTACTTACTGTTAGTATATGAGCATTTGTGGGTGAATCAGCATATATACTGTAATGTGTAGCTCCAATGGAAAGGCATGGTGATGGGTATTGCACAGACAGAAAATATGTCATGCCTAACACTCCATCAACCTGTTTCAATCAGCATGACACATCTGTAAATGATAAATTAGAGGTTACTCATTCCACAACAGCTCTGCATTTAGAATGCATGAGTTGAAACTTGTTGTTGTCCCCAGCCCATATCTCTCCCCCAATCACCATAGCAATTAACCATTGAAGTGTTCTCCCTATCATTTACTTTTCTAATGCTTGTCAGAAAACCATACAGAACATGAACATACTCCAGATGCAATGGTTTAGTAACACATGGCAAGTTATCGATTCCTGGTTAAATAAGTTAATATTATACATTTTGGTTGATTTATTCAATGACTCCCTATGTATAACACTATAATATGCTTAAATCCTGTGGCGACAAAATGCAGGGTCAGAAACTGCTGTACATCTCTACTAAGGACCAAAATATATACCTCTGGTGTGGACCAAATGCACAACTTATGTTGAGTGCCCACATAATTATTTAGCGTCATTTCTCTATTCCTTTCCATCCTCCTCCTAGAGACCTGTTTGGGCAGTCTTATCTCGTTGACATCTCTACAGTAACAGCCAATGCATCATTCTTAAACCAAATAATTTATGCATAGCATCGCTTCTCCCTGAACACGAGTAGTGATTCATCATTGCAGATGCAGTACCTGCACCTCCACAATATAGCAGATGAATTATACAACAGAAGACCAGACATACCACAAGTGCAGTTTACATTGGTGAGGCGGGGTCTGCATGTTATTTTTACATCTGATTTATCCCCAGTGTGATGGATGTGGTGTCAAGCCTCACCTCATCACTTTATCTCTTCCTGTATAACTCTCCACACAGCTTGAAGAACTGACATGTCCGATTCATCCCTATGGACAACAGAAAAACTACAGAGGTTAGCTATTGCTGATGCCTTAACATAGAAAGTGCTAAAACACAGGACATTCCTAACTGCAATACCTGTAGAACTGTTATCTGTAATCCAGCTAGACCTATTGCTATAAATACATTTTACCTTTTCAACATTCATTTTAGGCTGCATAATGCAATTGCCCACAGATCAGTAGTTGCCAATTGTTCTCTATTACCATAACCCAGAGTAGCTCTCTAGATGTAGAAGAGGTTGTGTAAGGTGTGAGATATAGTGACAGATTTTCATAACGCTATCAAGTTTACCTCTTGGAATGTAACAGTAAATCTACATTGTATGGAGTGAGTAGTTGCATATAAATTGAGAGTGATGTGACAAACAGGAATGGCAATTGGTGAGCTGGTTATGAGAAAAGAACGGAACTCTGACATGACTGCTACTCGGCAGGCAAAATACGGTCCATGCAATCCCTCCCTAGTGTAGCAGAGCTTTGCCATAGGGCAGACGAGCCACCTTTATTACACTTTCTACCACTAGAGGTGCTGACTCACAGCACCACCTGGTGTCAAGGAGGCATGTTTGCTCAAGTTACCCTAAAGACTGGTCTCCATAACAACCACCCTGTTGCTGGTCACCTACAGGTCCTGCCAGAAGTACCGTGACATTTCACCAACCTCTCAGCTGCTGGGAGGCTTGTGAGAGAAAACAAGGTGCTAATGTAGAGCCTATTGGTAGTTGTGATTACACTAGGGGAGAGGGAGCTGTTTGAATTGGTTCTACATGTGTGGGAAGTAGATGGTCTCCTTCTTAATTTTTTAATGGATTTCAGTATGCTTTTACCTATTTACCCATTTTACTGTTTTAATATGACTAACGTGATTAGCTTCATTGAATCTAATTACACAATGTGACTTTTATAGTATTGCACCACAGATCTCAAAGGGTGTGGAGAAGACATATATAGCCATGAGGGTTGGCTCTGACAGGCTATTTTATCGTGTCTGGAGACTATTCATCTTAGGCACCAGTACAGTATGCAGGAGAATCAATAAGTCTGGTCTGTGAGTATATCTTAGGAGAAAGCTAGAAGCATCAACAACATTGATAGAGGCAATTTGGTCAGAAAAGTAGTAGATCGTTGATAGATATGTTTAAGGGGGGGAATGATTTGGCACATCGTAATTTCATAGTATGTATGTTGCTTTGACAAATGGGATAGGGCAGGGGTTGTTAGAGAGTAGGTACAAGGGAGGCCTCGGGAGAAGCTGGGAGGGAATAAATCTGTGGCCATATATTGTGTGAGCAGAAAGGACTGGGCCAGTGCAGACCATAAACCACTGTGTGTGTACCTTAGTCATTGTTTTACACCTCCTCTGGAAGTCTCTACAGACCCATATAGGCAGGCATTGCAGAGCACTCAGGATGCCGCTGCAATAGCAATAAAATCCTGATATTGACAAGGAATGTCCCATATAGGCACATTGAGATACACAGGAGGCATCCTGGCAAAAAGATATATAGCGACCTGTGTGTACGAGGCTGGATACAGGAGGCAGGGTGGAGCATACACAGTACAGGCCCTACAGCTTCACTCAGTGTGAAACTATGGTTATACCAACAAACTGTTAGGTGTTAATCCATTGGGGAAAGGATATTATGCTGCTTTTCTTTTTTCTCTTTTATGCAAAAGGCCCTCGGTTATCCTTTATAGATAAATACAGCAAAGTCATGAACAGCCAGTTACTTGATGATGCTGATTACTTGTAACTTGAGCTTTGGAGCTATAGTGTATTCTCCCCTTATTCTGTTGCAGTACCACCTCCTTCAGGGTGATGTATGGGATTCTATACACAGCCATGATGGCCATGACGGCCAACCTTACTGATGGGAATGGGGAGCTTTAGGACTACCTGTCAACTAGAAATTAGATGTATGGCTATACACCTGATACTGCTACACAAGGCCCAGCTTTTGTTAGCACATATGGAAGGGAAACATAGAAGCACCAATAGACAGAGCTCCCGTAGAAAGACATGGCGTTGGACATAGAGCGGACGGCATGGATGTCAGCTATATAACCACATATATATGATACATTTGAGCTGAATCCCTTTTTGTAATGAATGAATACCATTGAAAGTAACTAGAGTAAAATACAATGCCCAATAGTTGTACCATTTATAGTAACTTATGCACCATAATTAAAGTTTTATTTGTTCTAGCAAGATAGCAACATCGTTTTCATTTACATGAGAAACGAAAATCATTCATTACTCTAGATAAAGCACCATATACTCCACAGCTTAGCAAATGAATTATACAACAGGAGATCAGATATAACATAGGTAAACTTTACACTGGTGAGTAATTGCCTGCATGTTAACATTACTCAGGCTTTATATCCAGAGGCTGTGTGATGGATGTGGTGTCAGGCTCCCACCTTATCACTTAAACCCTCTCTGTGTAGTCTCTCCACACACCTCTGTACACTGTGTGGGTAGTCCCAACACACACTGCACTGTGCAGGTGGATGGATTGATGTGTTTGTATAGACCACAGGCAGTGTAGGATTTAGATTGCATTGTATGCTCGTATAACGACAAGAATGAAGAAAATTTCCCTTAGAACCTGTAAACCTGGAGAGTAGTATAGTATGTATCGGAACGGGACTATAGTTAACTACTGTTTATTACTCAATCGACCTGCAGCCAATCAGAAGCCTCCATTTGACCGGAAGTGACGTCACATGCCCATATAAGGGCATACCGGAAGTGACGTCACGTGACCTTGACCTAGTTAGAGGTCAAGGTCATGACGCAGCCAATCAGAGGCTTCCATTTGACCAGAAGTGACGTCACACGTCCATATAAGGGCATACCGGAAGTGACGTCATGTGACCTTCACATGTCCATATAAGGGCATACCGGAAGTGACGTCACGTGACCTTGACTTAGTTAGAGGCTTCTGATTGGCTGGTACACCGGAAGTGACCCATTATGCAAATGAGGGACTACTTCCGGTCAAATGGAGACCCCTGATTGGTTGGGTCATGAAGAAATGTGTCTCTTAATTTTTTTTGTTTAGGAAGTGATCGACTTTAGGATCACGTGACCGGAAGTGACTTGATGAGTCACGTGACTAGAAGTGACGACGACACATGCTTTAATTAGGCGATCAGCAGCGACTGGAGGAAGTGTCACTTTAAGAGGACACGCTAGTTAATTGTTATAATTTTTTTACTTACTAATAAAAGAAGACGTATGAAAATAAAACACAACAATAATTTTATTTATTTTTTTATTTTATTTTTTTCAATTCTAATAAACACGCTATTTTTGAAAAGATGCGCTCAATCAATCAATAACACACTTTTTTCATATTTTTAAAGGACTTGTTGTCACACCGTTAGAATGCACGCGACGCTTATAATACAAGTAGCGCACGTCATCTTTCTCTATGGTGTAAGTGTCCATTTTTGGTTCGTACCACTTTGAAATTTCTATTTACCGCAAGGAGAGTTTTTCGTTTGCGAAAACATCTAAGAAGACGACTGGTTCTTTAGGGTTTTGTTACTTCTGTACACTTTTTGCACGCCATCTCTTTTTTTGGGATTTTCTTTCACTGGTGCTGCTGACTCGATCGTAGCAAATGTAAGTCTTAGGGTTGAGACTTAGGATCTCGTCACCTTCCTACGCCGTTTACATAAGCCTCGAAGTTCTCAGATCGTGAAGGTAACGTCTCTCACAACATCCACCGGGCGGCGGACACCATTTTCGCACTTTTTTCCGTTTTATCTTCACGAAAAGCTCTAAGTGATCGTCACACACCGATGTCGGAATCTGCTTTCGTTTCTTTCTGAAGTATGTCTCTCTCAGGCGAGGTTTGACTACACAGAGGCAAATATCAGAGGCACCCAATAGCGCTAATTCTACTCTCAGACAAGGGTCAGGCACTGCTGGACTATAATAGATGGGTCAAGGGTTATTCTAGTGAGGGTCAGGCTACGCCTGACATTCAATAACAAGCTGGACTTTGGCAAACTTGCTTGAAAGTCTGACCATGCGGGATCCTCATGCCATAGTCTGGCAATGCTGAACTCTTGGGAGAGTATGCTGGACTCTTGCTGACCAGACTTTCAAGCAAATTTGCCAAAGTCCAGCTTGTTATTGAATGTCCGGCGTAGCCTGACCCTCAGTAGAATAGTCCTTGACTCATCTATTATAGTCCAGCAGCGCCTGACCCTTGTATGAGAGTAGTATTGGCGACATTGGCCGACTCTGATATTTACCCGTGTGTACGGTGGGAGGAGGGGGTTCACAGCTACAGCTTGCGCTTATAGAGCGCTACTAGCGGAGGTCTGGATGAGGAGACTACGGCGTTTGTCTTAAAAAAAAATAGCCATAGCACATGTCGATGTCGCTTAATTATGCTCATATCTCATGGCGATTTTAAGAATTGCTCATGTCACCTGTCACTATGTTTTTCAAGCTTCATGTCAAATGTCACTAGGTCTCATGTCGAATGTCGATGCTAAGAAACAGACATGACGTCATCTCGAATTTAGCGGTCTACACTACCGCTGCTGCTGCTGCTGCTGCTTGTGCAGCTCGTGCAGCTGCTGCAGCTGCTGACAGCTGCAGCTGCTGTAGTTGCTGACGCTGTCACGGATGCTGTTGACAGATGCTGCTGCTTGTGCTGCGCGTGCAGCCGCTGCTGCGGCTGCTGACGTTGTCACGGATTCCGCTGACAGATGCTACTGCTTGTGCTGCTTGCGCTGCTCGTGCAGCTGCTGCAGCTGCTGACGATGTCACGGATACTGTTGACAGATGTGGCTGCTTGTGCTGCTTGTGCAGCTGCTGCTGCTGCTGACGATGTCACGGATGCTGCTGACAGATGCTGCTGCTTGTGCTGCACGAGACTGAGTAGCCGCTATTACTAATGCTACTAATACTAGTATGAGAAAATACATTTAGTCAGTTGATTAAATCAAGGAGGTTTTCTGACTTCAGTGGATCGTTTAGCCATCGGCCACGGGCAAAACTTGAAACCATTTTATACATGGGACAATTGGCAGAGTCGAAACGTGTTGGTACGATGGGGTCGATCATGTTCATCATCAGTTCAGGCAAAGGAAGTGTGTCGACAGCACGCGAAAACTTCATGTCTGAATGTTTCAACACAAGACTTTTTATCACACTCACACAGCTGCTTTGAAGAGTGAATCCTTGACCAAACTTGTGCTTTTCCAACACAGCTTTGGCCTCTTTCTGTGCAGTAAGGGATCTCTCTTTCGGGTTCATCTCAGTGCTGTCTAGCATGTCCTCAAAGTCTTTAACATAATGTTCCAACGGGCTACAAATGATGGACTCCAGATCATCGTCCGCATATGTCGTCTCCTCGCACCATATTGTGTCTTCGCCTGTTTCGAATTCCGTCATTTTCTTGACAATCTCCTCCTGAGTGCCTTGCATATATCGAAGCTCCTTCAAGGAGTTGATAACTTGTATGGCGAAGACTGACAAACTTGAAGGAATTTCACCACAGTCAGGCCAAGTATACGGAGCTAAGAAAAATAGCTCTAACAAAATCTTCTCCCTCTGTCCAAACGAAACTACTGTTCCGATGAAGTTGAAGCATGCTTCTATCCATTGCTCCTTGGTGACGTCCTTCCAATGTTTCTTTACCTCACATGCATCATAGGGCACTGTTTCTCTTCTTGCTTCAAGTGGGAGTTGCTTTTTCTTTCTTGGACTCATTTCGAGAGGGTTTCGATGCTCTGTAGCGTCAACACTTTCATAAATAAAGAAAATAGCAGAACTAATCATCGTAACGTGCTGAGCGAGCGTAGAGTGGACGATGCTACGAAGATGAAGGGCGGGTGGAGAAAGTGTGACTGGTGAGAGCGGCGTTTCACTCCTTATGTACCCTGTCCTAGATAAGCCTCTTAAACGGCTGAAAAGACTCTCTCAGTACAGAGCTTCTACCGCAGGTGGGTTTAGACTTAAGCAGCTTAGTTCACACACGTGTCTGTTAGAAAAGCTACTTGCACACCTGCCTTCCCTTTTCACTAGTATTCACCCTCTGCCGACTTATAAGACACCTATACACTCCTTCTCGTGAAATCTATGGAAGATGATGGAAGGACCACCGACTAGATTTTCTTTGATCAGAGCGTGGAGGACGGCGTCGAAGGGAGGGAACGTTGTGAACACAGCTTATAGGTTTTGGAAGAGGACTTGTAAAGTCAAACTGGCGAGAGAGATCTCGTCTTTCAACATGACAATGCTGCGATCTTGGAAAAAATTAGCGTGATTTTTTTCAAAAGCTTAATGAAAAGTTTGACGTCTTCGTTGTTGTAGTGGATCAAGTAATCTCTCATAGTTTGCATCTTCTTGTCGTACTAAACTTTCTGACATGTGGCGTAGTCGGATTTCGGCCATTTTGACGCCCGTCAGTTCGCTGTCAAAAGCCGATCTCGGTGGCAGGGTTCTGTTTACCAGTTTCTTGGTATACGTCATCCATTCGTAAGGAAAGCGACTTTTCTCTTCGTTTCTGGTGAAAGCTCGCAAATAATTCGCGTAGCTGTAACCAAGTGCCAAATAGTTGACTACTATGTCCAAGAAAACTGTGTGTAAACCGTCAAGTATTGATTGCTTCTCTTTATGACGCTGAATTGTTGGTTTCTTCGGTCTCCGGAGGCAAAGAACGAGTGAAGGCGTATTTTTGATCAGGTTCAAGTCGTAACGCTCCGTGTTGAAGCTCACGACTGGAGCTTGACGGATGTATCTCAGAAGCTGCTTCTTCAGTTGAACTAACGGTTGTCTGGTGTGAGCTGCAGCGAAGCCGCCTGGAGAAGGGGTGAATGTCGCTTCTTCTAGCAGGAGAGCTTCACCTATCGCCACATGTAACTTCGCTAACGTTGGTCGGTAAAGTTCTAGCACAGCTTTCTCGATGACTTTGGCGTTCTCGTTTATGTGATTTTAAACTCGGTCTAACAAGGGGTCGGAATCTGCGTCGGATTCTCTGAGGTACACCGTCCCCTCCTACCCTAGAAAGTCGGATGTGACGCTAGCCGACAAAGGGACGTGATCCTACAGCAGGGACACGTGTTCAGTCGACGGTTCTCTGCACGGTCTGAAGAAAGCTTCGAAATCGAAGGTAATGTTGTAAGGGTAGATTCTGGAATGTCCGTCGGGAGGAAAAGTTTCACGTGTGGCAGCGGGACAGAACTGACGTAACAAATTTGAAGCCCGCTTGCTGGTGTTGTATAAGTGAAAGGAAATGTGGCGGAAGACGCAGAGGTTGTCCTTGTTGGGAAAATCTAACACAAGGCTTCTCTTTCCAACTCGACCGTCCTGCCTGTTCCTACCGCCTATGGGAAAACCTCCAGGTCCCATGTAAACGCAAATGTTCAAAATTAGTAGGAAAAAGAGCGCACCGCTTGGTGTCAGCGTCGCAAAGTTTCCGTACTTCTTCGCAAGCGACGGTGTTTTCCATCTTTGAGAGGAGCTCTTCCAAAGTTTCTGAATTAGTTATAGTAGGGAGCGGTTGTAATGAGAGTTGCGTTGTTCTGGGAGACGTGAAAGAAGCGCAGTATGTTCTTGTCTTCTCTGTGTTGTAAGAGTAAGCCTACCGAGAAACTCACTTTTTATCATTGTGTGAAGCGGATTGCGACGCATAGTATCTACAGCGTCACTCAACTCGCCGGTTGGTAGTTTGACGTTTGTTACACTCACGCGAGTCCCGTGCATCCTGACACTCGTTCGTATTGCAGGCCAATTCGCCGTGAACGTTTCCTCACCGTTCGGTACAGCGCATGTACGTGGAGGGATAGTCACCTCGTCCAGAGATTTGCGTCGACAGGTGATCTTTTCAGCAATCGACATCGCCGCATAGAGGGCAAAACTTAGGTATTGTTCTTCATTTTTCTACAGGTCACTCGTGATTGTACGGTCTTTTAAAAATTTTGAAACACTTTTCGCAAACGTCCTGCGTCATGTTTTTCTTTTTTTTTGTTTTTTCACTTATTTACCAATTATTAAAAAAAATAAAACGTTATTTATCACTTCGAATACTAGACACCTCTTACCACACGATACTATTAGCATTGTGAAAGGTGACTGTAGTCTAGGATCGAATTCAACAGATGACCATCTTACTGCAGGGATCAGACAAGAGTGGTCAACACTGGAGTGTCACAGCTCACTTTTATGTCTTTGGGTACAGCTGCATACAACCCTTGAACATACATTGCGACGTCGCTGCGACCCATGTCGTCTTGCAACACTTTCATCAGAGCCATAGGCTCAGACGTCTCGTTGTACTTCCAAGCTCTCAGCACTTCATAGACAGGGTTCTTCACAGTCCTGTCAGAAGGCACAGGTTGAGAGATGAAAGCTATTTCATGAGAAGTCAACCCTAAGTAGATCCCTATGGTCTTCCAGTCTCTAGGGCAGAGCTCAGCTAAAAGAGAGAAATATTTCTGCACTTTCCACTCCATGTCTCCACTCTCTAAGCCATCCCACATGTCATGTTTGTCCATGTACTCATGTGAGAATTTGATGAGGTCCATACGGTAAGATTCTTCCAAGGCGGCGGCTAGGTCCTTCCACTTAGTAGTACAACTTTTCTGGTACCAAGTAGTGAACATTTCTCTAGCTTGAGTTATGACACTTGTCTCACAACTGAGATATCCCATATCCTTCAAGTTCACTTCAAGGTATGAACCTAACCGTATGTAATCTGATGTCGGCAACTTACTACTTATTTTCAGTAGCATAGCGTCTGACAAGTATCCTAACGGCTCTGCTTTGAAGTATGATGATACAGGTACTACTGCAGCACAACCAATAACAGGAGCAGCGTCTGCGCTGGTATCCGACGACTCGTTGTCGGAACAGGGCAACCACACGACTTCGTAAGGTATTGGTGAGGGCAGTCGCCACGGACCGGACGCGCTACCAGTGGAAATGAGGTCGAAAAACGGACTGTGCGCCCGTAGCCCTTTGGGTTCCTCGTACGCCTCGTCGTCAGCGTCGTTCTCTGTCTCACCCTGTTGCTTTAGGGCATGTATGTCTACTACGCACTGCTGGGGCTGAGTGTCCGAATAGCTGTAAGTCTCAGCGCGAGCGGCGTTGATGGCGTCGGTTGATGTAGCGGTGGAGAGGTTCTGTGCAACGTGCTGCGTGTCAGTACTAGTAGCGGCAGTCGCAGCAAGAGGTGTAGCAGCAGCAGCAGCAGCAGGTGCAGCAGTAGCAGGCGCAGCAGTAGCAGGCACAGCAGCAGCAAGCGCAGCAGCCTCAGCAGGCGCAGCAGTAGCAGGCGCAGCAGCAGCAGCAGCAGCAGCAGCACTAGCAGCACGAAGATCACTAGCAGCCGCAGCAGGCGCAGCAGTAGCAGCAGCAGCAGCGTGCTTAGCAGTAACAACCGTCGCGAGTGTAACAACGTCGCTACCACAACAACTACTACTACCACTACTACTGCTGCGTGCGCTCGCTACAGCGGGAGGGTGATAAGACCAAGCAGTTGCGGCGGTAGTCTCAATTTCAGTAGCAAGAGGAGACGCTGACGCTAAACGATCACCGTTCTGCGTACTCTTCTTGTTCTTGAACTCGATTAGATCTTTGGACGACACTAGTTGTTGTGTTTTGCTCATGGTGGTGACTGTAGAGAGCAGCAAAAGACTGAGTGAGTGAATGGGTGTTTCCAGCCCCCTTATATACTCCTTCTCGCTTCTAGAGCTAAGCTACTTACGGCTCTGTTCAGCTGCCGCCGGCTGACCAGCGGCCATTCACAAAGAGAAACAAAAAGACTTAAGGTATGACGTTTTCAGCTGGATCCCTTTCCCCCTCCCCTTTGAGAGATCGACTGACATGAGCTAAGCTACTTACTGCCTTGTTCAGCAATTCAACGTGCGTTAGCTGTATAAAGGATTAAGCAGTTGCTGCCGCCGGCTGACCGGCGGACATTCACAAAGAGAAACAAAAGACATAAGTCATGACGTTTTCAGCTGGATCTCTTTCTCCCCTTTTTTGAGAGATCGACTGCCATGAGCGGGCGGTGTACCGACTGTGCTAATTCAACGCGCATTAGCTGTATAAAGGATTAAGCAGTCATGAGCTTAGAGTGTGTATACAAAAAAACTACAGGAGGCGTGTGGTGTGAAGCAGGACCCCCTAAGACGGGTGTGTCTGTCTGTGAGTAGAGTCGTGTGCATGTGGTGAGCGACTTAAGTGTAAAACAAAAAAAATCACCGCCTCCTGCCGTGGTGAGTAGACCGGCCGGCGGCGGCCGGCTAGTTCAATAGGGGTGACAGCTGACTAAGGCTGTGCATGAAAATCCGATTTTCACCTGACCTCTGACGTTTGTTACAATGAATGCTAAAGGGGGAGAGAGTCGTCCTCAGGTAGGGGGTAGGAGGTAAAGCTATGGATAAGGAAAAAACACCATTTTCAGCTAGCTTCCACAGATGGCGATGACATACCCCTCGTCATCTAAGCTCTTAAGAAGCTCTTAAGGAGCGGAGCAGCTGCTAGACAGCTGGGGTGCTGTTGGAAATAGGATTAAACTCCCTCTGTATAAAAGCTCTGATTTCTGTTGGAAAAAAACCATATCAACTCTGACCACAGTAACGTATACTACCACCACCACCAGCACCACCGCTGCCGCCACTGCCACCGCCGCCAGTCACAGCTGATCGCCTCATTAAAACATGTGACGTCGTCACTTCTAGTCACATGCTTCATCAAGTCGCTTCCAGTCGCGTGATCCTAAAGACTCTCACTTCCTAAACAAAAAAAAACGAAGAGACACGCTTCTTCCTCTCGAGAGGAAGAAGCGTGTCTCTCGATTGAAATCTTTTTCTTTTCTTTTTTTCTTAAAAGAGACAAACGCCCCTTAGAGTGCCCCCCCACCCCCCTAGAGTGCCCCCCTCCCCCCTCCCCCCCTCCCCCCCCCCCACTCGCCCCATGCATCCTAAAAGCGCCCCCCTCCCCATGCATCTTAAAGAAGCCCCCCTCCCCTTCCCTCCCCTCCCCTCCCCTCCCCCCCCTTTATACACTCTAAAGAACGCTTCTACCTAGTTCAATAAGTCACTTCCAGTCGCTCGTAAAACAATAAAAAATGAAAAAAAACAAAAAACTTATATCGTAGTGTTTTTTATTAGTTTACCGAAAAAAATAAGAGACTCGCCTCCTTCTCCTCCTCCTCCTCCTCCTCCTCCTCCTCCAAAAAAAAAAAGATATCACATTTTAAAGCGCGTGACCCCTTAAAGACGCTCATCTCTTCATTAAGTCGCGTGACGTCACTTCTTCTTCTTCCGGTCACGTGATCAATCAGGTCACTTCCGGTCACGTGATCCTCAATGAGGTCACTCACTTCCGGTTGGCCATTAGGTCATGTAACATCACTTCCGGTCACGTGACTCATCAGGTCACTTCCGGTCACGTGATCCTAAAGTAGGTCATATGACCTCACTTCCGGTCCCCTAAGTAGGTCATATGACGTCACTTCCGGTCCATAAGTAGGTCATATGACGTCACTTCCGGTCACGTGACCAAATGGCGGCCTCTGATTGGCTAACTAGGTCACGTGACGTCACCACTAATCCCCTAAGTAGGTCACTTCCGGTCACGTGACCAAATGGAGGCCTCTGATTGGCTGCAGGTCGATTGAGTAATAAACAGTACTTAACTATAGTCCCGTTCCGATACATACTATACTACTCTGGAGTGTGTAATCTCAGCTTGAGCTATCTATACTATAGATACATCCCTTATTCCATGAAAATATAATTTGGATAATTTGGATAATTTGTTTCTGGGCGCTTACATGTCCAGTCAGAAATATGTCATGCACCAGTCTCTCTGCTGCTGGTATTATAAACATGATGGGAATATGCAGGTGGTTTTAGGATGCTACGTGAATCAGGAGAACCGAGAACGATGGTTTTTTTTAACCTGTTTATTTATGTTTGTATCATAACCTAATGTTTATTGTGGAGTTGGCTGTTCAAAATCAAATTATAATTTTTTTTATTTAAGAACAATGCAATAAGAGGATCCTTGGCAAAGCTCTGTTCTCAGACGATGCAATCCAGAGCTGTAATTGATGACTGGAGCATTCTCTAGATGACAATTTGTGTGGAACAAATGTCATCCATGAGACTTGGCTCTGACAGGCAAGGCTATGTTGTATTCAAAATGTCTGTTTACAGTTGGCATAAGGAATTGATGTATCTACACTTAGAGTTTACATATAAGTGGACAGCTAGCAGTATTCTTTTTGTCCAACAAAATTCTTGTTTTTGCTTTCCTCATTTTAGGGAAAAAAATGAATGATGTGCCTCATTTGGTCTTCCTCATGTTCCCTGAAGTTAATCGATATATGAGGGGAAATATGTAGAAGTAATACTTACATACCACGTACATCCCCTACAGTTGGTGCCAAATTTAGTTGAACAAGACTGCATACTGAGGGACATACTTGTCACATACCTTTGTTAACTCTGTCAGATATAAAAGCAGGGTGCTCCTATTTCTGCTCATACCTGTTTGTAGGTCTACCAGTGTAATACTACTTACCAAGTAAGGGTGGAGAGTATGTGAAGTAGTATACCTCATTGGTTGTCAAGGTGCAAAGGTGTAAATCACTCTCTTACCACATCAAGATGCATGAACTGCTCATGCAGGGTATCACGCTCTCATATTGACTAGACCACCTTCACAGTAACCAGCCTATTACTTATTCCCCTCAGAGCCTCGATGTATACTTAGTGTGTGAGAACACTGTGGAATGGCTGGGTACAGCGAGGTAGGTTGAGCCTAAAATGGTACAACCAAGTCCTGGTGATTTGCAATTGACAGCCTTGATAACTGGCACAATACATGTCACATCAATGCATATGTTTAAAGAACCAACAAATAATGTCAACCTGAGAATGCAACAGCAGGATATCATATGTCCATGAAAGCAAATCCATTCAAGAATTTACTCTATAGCTCAATAATTATCCATGGAATATATTGAAAACTGTACATAACTGGTTATATTGTGTTTCAGACTTGTACGTTCGACACACAAAGTTATACTAATTATCTATTGTAGCATGGCATATACCAGGAAGAGCCTATATATATACATGTACATATCCGTATATATATATATATATATATATATATATTCATGTATATATATATACACATATGTGTATATATATATATATATATATATATATATATATATATATATATATATATATATATATATATATATATATCTTTAGATATTTGAAGATAATGTGCAATATGGGGAGAACAAAGAGGGATGGGTAATCAGGAGGGGGCGGTACTGTGTGCTAGAAATAGGTTAGGTATGAAGATGGGAGGTATGGCAGTAGAAAATGCTGATTGGAGTGTTAAGGGCCTGTTACACTGGCGGCACTTGCTGCGCGGCATCTGCCGCAACAGCTTGCCGCAGGAAAGCTAACACTGGTAGCTTTTGCTGCAGCAAGTAGTTGCGGCAAGCTGCAGCAAGTTTTTACCCTGTTACACTAGCTGCATCTGCCGCACAGGACGTTCTGCGGCAGATGCAGTGCGGCAGATGCCGCCAGTGTAACAGGGCCTTTAGGGTATAGCTATTTTATGTTAAGGGGAAGGGTGTGCAATATAGTATGTTAACATAGAGTACAGGGCTCATAATACAGAGTGGGTGCAGAGAAACCTGGGAGGATATAAAAAATCTGGGGCTTTCCATTTTGTGCGCCGAAGGGTCTGGATGAGCTCAAACCATAAACCACTGTATATGTACCTTAGTCATTGGTCCAAATCCTTTTAAAGTCTCCACAGACCCTTAAGGCAGGCATTGTAGAGCACTCAGGATGCCTCTATAGTAGACCCGCTATTGATTTGGAATAGTCCATAAAGGTATATGGACCGGGTATAGAGAAATGCAAGAGGCACCTGAGCAAATAGATATCTGGAAGCCTCTGAGTACATAGAGGAGACTCTGTGGATGTAGGTAGGGTGGATCATATCATATGGACCAACAGTGGAAGACATGTATAGCATCGACAGCCAATTTTTTAAAGATGCCTGTTTGTCTTACTGGAATTGTATATAGCATCGACAGCCTTTCTTTATGATGCCTGTTTAGTTGAGTTTGATTACACCACATCAACTGTCTTATTGAAAGTGTCTAACAATTTCCTTGTTCTTTCCACTGTCCTTAAATCCCTGGGTCCAAATTCAACACTGTTTCTGTCTGTGTCTGTCTCTGTGTGTGTCTCTGTCTGTCTCTCCCTATGAATACATGTATAGAGAAAGATTATATATATATATACATATATATATATATACATATATATATATATATATATATATATATATATATATATATATATATATATATATATATGTATATATATATACATATATACACATTAATCCTAGAATGCTAAAGGGTTAGATTAGGCAAGGTAAGTTTATGGAAAATCATGAAATACAGAAGGTGTTTGGCTCAGAGAATTGGGTTGAAGCCAATCCAGGGATAAAGTCTGAAGTAGGAAGAATATCAATCTTCTATGTAACCATGCCCTAATCCAACAACAATGCTTTGACATCCCACAAAATGAATGCTCCATCAGACCAGATAATAGTCAATGATCTTTTACTTTGTAACGGAAGAAGGTCAATGTGCCTGAGCTAGTTTTTGGTACCAATCAATTAGATCCAATAAATATACAGCACTTATTCATACTTTCAATCGAAAATCAAGCGAATTTACCTCCTCAGTTGTGGGTTTCAACTTTGAGTATTTGGGAAGCAGCTAATTATAAAAATCTCTGACTAGTACTGGAAAGAATGTGTTCATGGAAATCTAACTATTTCAAAACTATTAGTAAACCAGTTTCTGTCTGTCTTTTTTTTCTATGGATCTACCAAAATCGATGGAGACACAAACTTCTCTGAAAGGGTAATGCATGCCGTACTAATTTATCTTATTATTTTTATATGCCTTTTTGTATATTATCAAACCATTAAATTCAGTATTTGATATCACCCTCAGTTTTTTATGCACTGGGTGCACACTGGACATCACTTCCCTCAGCTGCTCAGCATTGGGGCACTAGAACAATAATGCACCAATACTAACCTGCTGACAAGGAGATATTCCAGATGGTTCCAGACTCTGGAGGGGAGGGTGCACAGGGGAAGCCAGAGGCATGGTTGACATGATAGCCAGCTAAACCTTTGTGGGCTGCCAATCTATAAATACTATCAGAGACAGATCAATACAATTGTTGTCAATGGATCATGATTCCTTAAAAATTCCAATAGCAGCTGCTCTCCACCAGTTATTGCAGACATGGCACCAACGAAAATCAATGATATTGATTGGAAATAAGAGACTTGTATCATTGATAACAAGTGCATTGGCAATTTAACTGGTTTAAATCAGAATCAGGAGACCATCTCCTATTATCAATTATTAAATAATGATGCCATAAACACCTAGAATCTATTTAAACTGTAGCATAACTGATTTTGCGATATCATTCTGGTCAAGTTTTATGGAATGGAGTACTGAGGCGAATGCCGAGGCACTCTGTGAAGGTACAAGGTACAAGGTACATAACTAGACCCCTAGTGGTGAGAGCCTTAACTACAAAATATATGGATGAATTATACAGTGGCCCTGCACCTGTGCAGAAAACGGAAACTAGGGTCAGGTGACTCTTCATGGTGAGAACAACCAGGTACCTGATCATTTCCGGAATGCTGGCAGTCACCTGACAAATTGATAGGCACCGAGGGGAGAGCGGGAAGGTGGGGTGCATACCAAGGGACAGAGGGAGCATTGTTGGTGAATGCAGGTTGAATATTGTGAGTTAGCCTTGGGAGAACTTGATAGAGCAAGAGGGGTATGTATTATGGAGTCAGTGAAAAGGAACAGGAGAAGATACAAATGAATTATCTGGGTCTGCACAGGCAGGCAATGGTATAAAAAGGTCTTCTGCTAGGATGGGGAATGTGGATTTTTAGGAGAGAACAGTGAGTGAGTGACTGTCTCTGGTTAGACATATGAGGGATGGCCGAAAGGATGCATCCAGTCGGGAAACACCAGTTGCCCCATCCCCAGCCACCATCTCTTTCTTCTCTAGAAATAATATATATAAAATATGAGAGCTAGTATGATATCTATGAGTAGTATAGTATGTATCGGAACGGGACTATAGTTAAGTACTGTTTATTACTCAATCGACCTGCAGCCAATCAGAGGCCTCCATTTGGTCACGTGACCGGAAGTGACCTACTTAGGGGATTAGTGGTGACGTCACGTGACCTAGTTAGCCAATCAGAGGCCGCCATTTGGTCACGTGACCGGAAGTGAGGTCATATGACCTACTTATGGACCGGAAGTGACGTCATATGACCTACTTAGGGGACCGGAAGTGAGGTCATATGACCTACTTTAGGATCACGTGACCGGAAGTGACCTGATGAGTCACGTGACCGGAAGTGACGTCACATGACCTAATGGCCAACCGGAAGTGAGTGACCTGATTGAGGATCACGTGACCGGAAGTGACCTGATTGATCACGTGACCGGAAGAAGAAGAAGAAGTGACGTCACGCGACTTAATGAAGAGATGAGCGTCTTTAAGGGGTCACGCGCTTTAAAATGTGATATCTTTTTTTTTGGAGGAGGAGGAGGAGGAGGAGGAGGAGGAGGAGGAGAAGGAGGCGAGTCTCTTATTTTTTTCGGTAAACTAATAAAAAACACTACGATATAAGTTTTGTTTTTTTTTTCATTTTTTATTGTTTTACGAGCGACTGGAAGTGACTTATTGAACTAGGTAGAAGCGTTCTTTAGAGTGTATAAAGGGGGGGGAGGGGAGGGGAGGGGAGGGAAGGGGAGGGGGGCCCCTTTAAGATGCATGGGGAGGGGGGCGCTTTTAGGATGCATGGGGCGAGTGGTGGGGGGGGAGGGGGGGAGGGGGGAGGGGGGCACTCTAGGGGGGTGGGGGGGCACTCCAAGGGGCGTTTGTCTCTTTTAAGAAAAAAAGAAAAGAAAAAGATTTCAATCGAGAGACACGCTTCTTCCTCTCGAGAGGAAGAAGCGTGTCTCTTCGTTTTTTTTTGTTTATCACGTGCTTCGATGAGGCGATCAGCTGCGACTGGAGGAAGTGACACTTTAAGAGGGCGCGCGTCTTAATTGTTATGATATATTTTTTTTTACTTACTAATAAAGAAGACGTATGAAAATAAAACACAACAATTCACATGTCCGTCGTTCTCGTTGTTTCTTGCTTGATAAAGTCAAGTAATATCGCGATGCCGAGGTCAAACTTTCCCATGTCCTCAGTCAACACTCGAAGGAGTTCAAAAGGTGTACCGCCGGCACCGTCAGCTTCATCTTGCCACATTTTCAACACTCGGAAGGCCCACTCAGCGGGACTTCCTCCGTATTCGCATTCTTCAGCGATCTTATCTAACCTCTCAGGCGACAATTTTAAATGGTCCCCCACCTCTTTCCACCTGCTACCTAGACGTCTGCCGAGGGTGCCCAAGTGCTTATGCATCGCGCGCGAGTCGGGGTTTTCGAAATCCAACCCCTGTCTGTGGAGAAGGGACATCCACTGAGCCAACAGTTCCACGCGTCTAATGCGGGTGAAGACGCGACCGAGCTCTCCCCATCTATGACGATGCGGGGTTTCACCCCACCAGACTCGGAACATCGCCGTACACAGCTCCTCCGGTGTCTTGACACTGCGCTCTACTAGAGCATCCATACGGGCGGCGGTAACTTTTAAGCTACTGCCCAACTCTCTCCAACAGCCGCTCAACTCTTTACCTAGTTGACGAAGCAAGGCGTCGCTATAGGCTAACCGCCGCTGTCCTACCTCTCTGTTCTCCCCATCGGTCTGCCTCGCGCGTCTCACGTCGTCAAGCCGCATTAACTTTTTTTCAGGTGGACAAGGCGGTGAAGGCGAGCTTGAAAGTGGAATAGCTTGAGCCATCTCGTCTCGTCTTGGCGGCGGCGGCGGCGGCAGCGGCGGCGGCGCTGGTGGCGGCGGTGGTGGTAGTAGACGTTACTGTGGTCAGAGGCGATATGGTTTATTTCCAACAGAAATCAGAGCTTTTTATACAGAGGGAGTTTAATCCCATTTCCAACAGCACTCCAGCTGTGTAGCGACCTGTCCGCATGACGCTTTTTCAACCGCTCCGCTCCTTAAGAGCTTAGATGACGAGGGGTGTGTCATCGCTATCCGTGGAGACCAGCTGAAAACGGTGTTTCTTCCTCATCCATAGCCTTACCTCCTACCCCCTACCTGAGGACGTCTCCCTCCCTCTGACATTCATTGTAACAAACGTCAGAGGTCAGGTGAAAATCAGATTTTTTTCATGCACAGCCTTAGTCAGCTGTCACCCCTCCCTATTGAACTAGCCGGCCGCCGCCTGGCCGGCCCGGTCTACTCACCACGGCAGGAGGTGGTGATTTTTTTTTTGTCTTACACTTAAGTCGCTCACCACATGCACACGCCTCTACTCACAGACAGACACGTTCGTCTTAGGGGGGTCCTGCTTCACGCCACACGCCTCCTGTAGTTTTTTTTTGTATACACACTCTAAGCTCATCACCGTTAATCCTTTATACAGCTAACGCGCGCTGAATGGCTGAACAGGGTGGTAAGTGGCTTAGCTCATGACAGTGGATCCCTCAAAAAAAAAGAGGGGAAAGGGATCCAGCTGAAAACGTCATACCTTATGTCTTTGTGAATGGCCGCCGGTCAGTCGACGGCAGCAACCGCTTAATCCTTTATACAGCTAATGCGCGTTGAATTGCTGAACAGGGTGGTAAGCGGCTTAGCTCATGACAGTCGATCTCTCAAAAGGGGGGAAAGGGATCCAGCTGAAAACGTCATGCCTTATGTCTTTTGTTTCTCTTTGTGAATGGCCGCCGGCCAGCCGGCGGCAGCTGAACAGGGTCAGTAAGTAGCTTAGCTCTAGAAGCGAGAAGGCGTATATAAGGGGTCTGGAAACCTCCATTCACTCACTCATTCTTTTGCTGCTCTCTACAGTCACCACCATGAGCAAAAGACAACACCTAGCGCCGTCCAAGAACAAGAAGACTACGCGGAACAGCGCTCGTTTAGCGTCAGTGCCTCCTCTTGCTACTGAAAATGAGACTACCGCCGCAGCCGCTTGGTCTTATCACCCTCCCGCTGTAGCGAGCGCTCGCGGCAGTAGTAGTAGTAGTAGCAGTAGTAGTAGCAGTAGTAGTACTAGTAGTAGTAGTAGTAGTAGTAGTAGTACTACTGGTAGTAGTCGTCGTGCTAGCGACGTTGTTACACTCGCGACGGTACACGTTGCTGCTAAGCGCGCTGCCGCTGCTACTGCCGCCCCGCCTGCTGCGGCTGCTGCTGCTGCTGCACCTGCTACCGCTGCGCCTGCTACTGCTGCGCTTGCTGAGGCTGCTGCGCCTGCTACTGTTGCGTCTGCTGCTGCTGCTGCTGCTGCTGCTGCTGCTGCTGCTTCTGCTGCACCTGCTGCTACCGCTACTACTACTGACGACAACGCTCCTGGCACAGCGCAGTACTGGCAACCGGGTTTTTACCTCCCCACTACTGTTGATGACTTTGATGACCTGCCGCACGTTGCACAGCCCCTCTCCTCCACCACTACATCGACCGACGCCCTCGACGCCGCTCGCGCTGAGAGTGACAGCTATTCGGACACTCAGCCCCTAAACCGAGAAGAAGAGGAGGAGGAGGAGGAGCAGCAGCAGCAACAGGGTGAGACAGAGAACGACGCGGACGACGAGGCGTACGAACAACCTGAAGGGAAAGGGGTGGGCGGTACGTTTTTCGGCTTCCCTCTTCGACCTTTCGACCTCACTTCCTCCACTAGTAGCGTCCCGTCCGGTCCGTGGCGACTGCCCTCACCGCCACCTTACGAGGGCGGCGGCGCTTCATCTTCTACCGCTACACTCAGCACCGACGGCCTGTGGCTGCGCTGTTCCAACAACGAGGCCTCGGATACCACCAGCGCTGACGCTGCTCCTGCTATCGGTTCTGCTGCTGATTCAGCTCACGCTGATGGTGTTACTCATCCTGCGGGTGTGAAACGTTCTAAGGTGAGTTCCAGAACAACAAGGCCTAGTAAGAAGAGAAAAATACAAGAAAAAGAACGAGATGGACGAGAAGAAGCAGAGAAAACCTTCTCCCGTCTTCTCGGGTTAGAGTTCTGCTTAGACGGAGCTTTGACGCTGGAGATCTGGGAGGACGTGGCTAGACTGTCTAGGAGGCCGCGCTACACAAAAGACGGCCAGGTGAAAGAGGCGTCTCTGACCAGAAGCAAGCGAGTGCACTTCACGGCCGACGCGCTGCGCGAGCTAATAGCACGCATCGCCGATATCCGCGCAGTGGTGCGCATACGCGACACAGCGGCCGCGCAAGGAAAACCTAATCACACCCCCTGGTTCGCAGTGCTGGATGAGGAGGGCGAAGTGTACGCAGCTGTGAGCTACTACAGCGGTAAGAACCTCGTCCACGTGCGCAAGTACGAAGGTCCTGACAAAAAACCCACACAGCAGGGAGTGACGCTGTCCGCCAGAGCGCTCAAAGAGTTGGATGACAAAACAGAGATCATTCTGAAATATCTCGGCATAGATTCGGAATGAGAGACGCTCAACGCTCACGCGCGCACACACACACACAGCGTTTGACGTACGCTGTATGAGACAGACAGACGGATACACAGACAGCAGACAGAAAGATAAATAGATAGATAGATAGACAGATAGATTGATAGATAGATAGATAGTGAGACGGCTAAGTAGTTGGTAACTGAGTGAAAAAAAACATGACACAGTACGTATGCGAAAAGTGTTTCAAAATGTTTAAAAGACCGTACAACCACGAGAGACACGTAGAAAATTGTAGAGTAGTACCTAAGTTTTGCCCTCTATGCGGCGAAGGCGATTGCCGAAAGATCGCCTGTCGACGCGAATCTCTGGACGGGGTGACCGTCCCTCCGCGCATATGTGCTGTACCGAACGGGGAGGAAACGTTCACGGCGAATTGGCCTGCGATACAAACGGGCGTCAGGATGCACGGGACTCGCGTGAGTGTAACAAACTTCAGGCTACCAACCGGCGAGTTGAGTGACGCTGTAGATACTATGCGTCGCATTCACTTGACACAAAGATTCAGATACAAAGTGGGTTTCTCGGTAGGCTTACTCTTACAACACAGAGAAGACAAGAGCAAACTGCGCTACTTTCACGCCTCCCAGAACAACGCAACTCTCATACAACCGCTCCCTACTATAACTAATTCAGAAACTTTGGAAGAGCTCCTCTCAAAGATGGAAAACACCGTCGCTTGCGAGGAAGTACGGAAACTTTGCGACGCTGACACCAAGTGGCACGTTCTTTTTCCTACCAATTTGAACATTTGCGTTTACATGGGACCGGGGGAATTCCCCATAGGCGGTAGGATCACTCAGGCCGGTCGAGTTGGAAAGAGAAGCGGCGTGTTAGATTTTCCCAACAAGGACAACCTCTGCATCTTCCGCTGCATTTCCTTTCACTTATACAACACCAGCAAGCGCGCTTCAGATTTGTTACGTCAGTTCTGTCCCGCTGCCACACCTGAATCCTTTCCGGGTCTGAACATCCGCGACTTACCCGCGTTAGAGAACTTGTTTGACGTACAGATAGCGGTTTACACCGCGTCGCGTCAAGTGCCGGGGCGGAAGTTGAGAAGACGCGTTACTCTGATCAGACCGCCTTCCAGAACTCTGGCCGCCCGAGGTAAAGTCAACCTACACCTGACGGCGAAAGGCGGTTTGCACGTCTCTCTCGTCACGGACTTCAACGCGTACGCGGGCATATACGAATGTTGCAAGTGTAAGGCGGCGTTCACCACCGAGTTCTTGCTGAAGAGACACAGGAACCAGCTTTCCTCTTGCCGACAAGTCAAGTTGCGCTACGTAGGTGGCATCTACCAAAATTCGAGAACGATTTTCGAAGCGCTAGCAGACTTCTCCATTTTTCCCCCCGACGGACATTCCGGAATCTACCCTTACAAGATCGCCTTCGATTTCGAGGCTTTCTTCAGACCGTGCAAAGAACCGTCGACGGAACACGTGTCCCTGCTGTGGGATCACGTCCCTTTGTCGGCTAGCGTCGCATCCGACTTTCCGGGGTGGGAGGGGCCCGTCTGCTTCGTCAGAGAATCCGACGCAGATTCCGACCCCTTGTTGGACCGAGTTTTAAATCACATAAACGAGAACGCCAAAGTCATCGGGGAAGCTGTGCTAGAACTTTACCGACCGACCTTAGCGAAGTTAGATGCGGCGATAGGTGAAGCTCTCCTGCTGGAGGAGGCGACTTTCACCCCTTCTCCAGGCGGCTTCGCTGCGGCTCAGACCAGACACCCGTTAGTTCAACTGAAGAAGCGTCTTCTGAGATACATCCGTCAAGCTCCAGTCGTGGGCTTCAACTCGGGGCGTTACGACTTGAACCTGATCAAAATACGCCTTCACTCGTTCTTCGCCTCCGGAGACCGAAGAAACCAAGAATTCAGCGTCATAAAGAGAAGCAATCAATACTTGGCGGTTTACACACAGCACACGGTTTTCTTGGACGTAGTCAACTATTTGGCACCCGGTTACAACTACGCGACCTATTTGCGAGCTTTCACCAGGAACGAAGAGAAAGGTCACTTTCCTTACGAATGGATGACGTCTACCAGGAAACTGGCAAACAGAACGCTGCCACCGAGATCGGCTTTCGACAGCGAGCTGACGGGCGTCAAAATGTCCGAATCCGACTACGCCGCATGTCAGAAAGTTTGGTCCGACGAGAAGATGCAAACTATGGAAGACTACTTGATCCACTACAACAACAAAGACGTCAAACCTTTCATAGAAGCTCTGAAAAATCACGCTAAATTTTTCCAAGATCGCGGCATTGACATGTTGAAAGACGGAGTTTCTCTTGCCGGTTTGACTTTACGGTTCCTCTTCCAAAACCTAGAAGACGCGTTCACAACGTTCCCCCAGTTCGACGCCGTCCTCCACGCTCTGATCAAAGAAAATCTAGTCGGCGGTCCTTCCATCATCTTCCATAGATTTCACGAGAAGGGCACCACGCGGATAAGGGAGCACAAGTACGGCGAAGAAGCGAGACCGTGCCAACACATCCTAGGACTAGACGCTAACTCTCTGTACTTGCGCTGCATGAGCGAAGCGCACTGTACGGGCTATTACGCGGTGAGACGGCCCGAGACCGAGTTCAAGCCCGAAATTAGGCAAAGAAACTCTCACAGCGCTTTGGAGTGGTTACGCTTCGTAGAGCACGACCGCGACGTGAAACTGCGCCACGCTTTGAACGGCGGCGAGATGGTTGTAGGCTGTCGGAGAATTCGCGTGGACGGGTTTCACGCGGCCTCTAATACGGTTTTCCAGTTTCACGGGTGTTGGTTCCACGCTCACGAGTGCATACCGTCGCACCGATATCAGTGCGCTTCACTGAGAGAGGAGAGACGCGACAGAACGACCAGAGTAAGCGCTTACTTGAAAGCGCTAGTTCACAAGCTGGTCGTCGTGTGGGAGTGCGAATGGCGAGAGATGAAGCGTCGAGATGAGCGGGTCAAGGCCTCCCAACAACGCTGGAAGGTTGACGCTTTGAAAGTGTCTCGAAACGCGATGAGCGAGAGCGACATCCTTTCCGCTGTGAAAGAGGAGAAAATGTTCGGTTTAGTTCAAGTGGACATCACTACGCCGCCTCACCTACGAGACTACTTCGAAGAAATGACCCCCGTTTTCAAGAACGCGACCGTTTCAAAATCGGACATAGGACCTCACATGTCAAACTTTGCGCAGGAAGAAAAGCTGTTGAACACGCCTCAGAGATGTCTGATAGGGAGTTACCACGGAAAAAATATTCTCTTGGGAACGCCGCTTCTCAAGTGGTATTTAGAGCACGGTTTGATAGTCACCAAAGTGCAGCTGGTGGTAGAATACCTACCTAAACGCTCCTTTGCCGGTTTCGCGGACGAAGTAACGGCGGCGCGAAGACGTGGCGACGTGAACGAGAACGAGAAAATTCTGTCAGACTGTTACAAGTTAATGGGAAACGCTACGTACGGTAAAACAATCTGCAACAAAGAAAAACACACGGCGGTGAGATACACTGACAGTCTGAAGTTCGAACTATTGGCCAATTCGTGGCGCTTCAAAAAGGCGTCCGAGTTGAGTTCCGATCTGTTTGAAGTCAAACTACAACCGAAAACAGTCAACAACAACCTCCCTATTCAAATAGGGTTCATGGTATACCAGTACGCGAAGTTGAAAATGTTAGAGTTCACATACGACTTCTTGGATAGATTCGTCGATCGGCGCGATTATGCCCTTTGTCAAATGGACACCGACAGTCTTTACATGGCTCTCAGCGGTGACACGTTGGATGACCTACCGTAAAACCTTGGCTATAAGCCGACCTTGGCTATAAGCCGAATGTGAGTTTAGGAGTAAAAATTCGGCTTATAACAAAAGTGCTTGAAATTTGTTTTCACTATGTTTCTACATTATTAAAACCTCGCCTATAAGCCGAATGGGAGTTTGGGGCTTAAAATTCGGCTTATAGCAAATAAAAACGCCAAATAAAATTCGGCTTATAGCCGAGGTTTTACGGTAGTCAAACCTCGCCTGAGAGAGACGTACTTCAGAGAGAAACGAAAGTGGCTTCCGACAGCGGTGTGCGACGATCACTTAGAGCTTTTCGTGAAGACAAAAACGGAAAGAGTGCGAGAATGGTGTCCGCCGCCCGGCGGATGTTGTGAGAGACGGTACCTTCACGATCTGAGAACTTTAGGGCTTATGAAAGCGGAGTGGGAAGGTGACGGGATCCTAAGTCTCAACCCTAAGACTTACATTTGCTACGATCGAGTCAGCGGCACCGGTGAAAGAAAATCCAAAAAATGGAGTGCAAAAGGTGTATAGAAGAAACAAAACCCTAAAGAACCAGATGACTTCTTGGATGTTCTTCGCCAACGAAAAACTCTCCTTGCGGTAAATAGAAATTTCAAAGTGGTGCGAAACAAAATGGTCACCTACACCATAGAGAAAGACGGCGTGCGCTACTTGTATTATAAGCGTCGCGTGCATTCTGACGGTGTAACAACGAGTCCTTTAGAGATATGAAAAAAAAAAAAATAAGCGTGTGCATCTTTTCAAAAATAGAGTGTTTATCAAGATTGAAAAAAAATAAATAAAAAAAATAAAATAAAATATTGTTGTGTTTTTATTTTCATACGTCTTCTTTTACTAGTAAGTCGCGCAGTCTCTTAAAGCGTCACTCATGTGACGACGTCGCTTCCAGTCACGTGATCCTAAAGACCCTCACTTCCTAAACAAAAAACTTCTTCTTCCGCTCACGTGATCAATCAAGTCACTTCCGGTCACGTGATCCTCAATGAGGTCACTCACTTCCGGTCGGCCATTAGGTCATGTGACGTCACTTCCGCTCACGTGACTCATCAGGTCACTTCCGGTCACGTGATCCTAAATTAGGTCATATGACGTCACTTCCGGTCCCCTAAGTAGGTCAGTAGGTTACCCAGAATGCACCACTAATCCCCTAAGTAGGTCACTTCCGGTCACGTGACCAAATGGTGGCCTCTGATTGGCTGCAGGGTTACCCAGAATGCACCACTAATCCCCTAAGTAGGTCACTTCCGGTCACGTGACCAAATGGAGGCCTCTGATTGGCTGCATGTCGATTGAGTAATAAACAGTACTTAACTATAGTCCCGTTCCGATACATACTATACTACTTCTATGAATGTGGTCCCAATGATAAAGTAATTATTTTCCATGACACACCTATTTCACACACTTTAAGCAGCTGTTTAGGACATCAGGGTGAGAGTTCTGCCACTCCCAGTGATGTAGGAGACTGGAGTGAAGGGGCCAACTGTTTATCTCAGCTGCTATGGCTGGTGCTGTCAGCTGTATGGTGGGCAGGAAATGAGCAAGCAGACGTGAGGGAGGCATCCATCCCCCTCTGTATACTGCCTAGTACACTGTTCAATATCTCATCCTGCACTTGGGACTTCCCATTATACTGAATCTGGGACCTGCAGGCGAGGACCCCAACTGTGCAGTCATTATGAGCCACATTGGTAATATCAATTAAAATATAGACAACACCTACCCTAAGTGTCATTTACAGACACTATCAATAAACTTTCCATCCTCCTCGATACCACATTTACCACCAGTTTTACAACCCACAATGGGAATCCTTGAAGATAACACCAACCCCTCCCCACATTTTATTGCTCTGCTAATTTGTCTGAGATATTGGGTATCCCGTCCAGCTGTGAGCTCATTAGAGAAGCCCTTTGTCGGCCTCGCCAGCAGGTCCCAGATTCAGTATAGCTGACACTAGTTAACAGTGGCTGTGCCTAGCCCATGTACAGAATACTGGAGGAAGTGTTGCTCTTCAATAACATTCTCCAACCTACATTGAATCCAAGATCTACTGTAGACAAATAAGATTTGCAGTGTAGAGACATAATACAATCAAGGTTCTAATGCACCCGCTACGATTAGATTTCATCTCTATGATAAACAGAATATTCTACCAAATAGTCTATCAGTCATACTTGATTTCATCTCAGATTATCTGCAGCTGATGGTCTGCAGATATGGCAGTCTGTACAACCAAGTTACACCAGGCCAGATACCCTACATATTATACCAGACACAACGGACGTAGATTAGGTCAAAGACCTTGTTATTTCCTTAGTCATGAACCGGTGCTGTGTATCACCCGGATGATGTGATGGATCAAACCCCATGGCTATCTGATGACAGATTGCTGATCTATTTACTGCACATGGGAATAACTGAGGTTCAGCCCAGGATCAATATCTCATGTTTAGATGTCATCAGGTTATGGTATCATTGCAATTGAGGTCCCAATCCGCATGTCCATAATATTTGGCCACAAGTCACAAAGACATCCCGAGAGCAAAATGAATGAGACAGGAACAGAGCTGGTCTTTCTCAGGCAGTGCAGATAAGTGCTTAATGCCTCTATTATTGTCCAGGAACAGCATTCATGGGCATTTTGATTAATTACTTTTCCCTCAGATAAGCATTTGTGTTATGGGACTGTGCAATATCTGCAAGTTTTAGAAACAGCAAAACGAAAGGAAAGTAATGAAGAACATATATTTTACCAAAATAGCATGTCATATTCATGACCATGTTCAACTTTACTATTTGAACTACTTTTGGTATTCATAAATAGGGCTTTGGTTGCCAAGTTCAAAACATTTACTAGAATAGTGGATTTGCTGTCATTTTGTACCAGAAAATGGGCAATTTCTGCATACAATATTGGCATTAAACAGCTGAGTAGGCCTAGTATGTGCATCAGGAGCCTACAAGGTTTATTGAGCTTTCATGTTGCAGACAAGAAGAGCAGCGGCCAGTGACTCTCTGATAAAGGAGCTCCTGTCAGCTGCCATTTACTTCCTGAGGCACAGGGGGAAGACATGCTCCCTGCATTATAACTTATTTGATGTGTGTCACAGCAATCAGAGGTTAATTTCTTGGTGAACATGATAGCAAATATTCTAAGCAGAACTGCACGTGTCATGCTCCCACAGCGAGCACATGGATTCTGGGCCTTTATAGTACTATCTTGTAATCTATCACTGGAAAGAAGCAGAATCAGTTTCAAGATGCTGCACAGGGTTGATCAAGGTTAATATATAAGAGGTCTTTTACCTTTAAAGTGCTGGTCTCACAGAGGCTACAGGTTAATATCATAATGAGCTACAGCTCATCAGAAGGAAATTATCACTCATATAATTATATGACTTACTGCATAGATAGTACATACCATAATGGAAGCACATGGCATTTCCTTCCTGAATATCCACTCATGGCATTGCTGGAAAATCTAGGTTATGATAGGTATAAGTGAATATATGACTAACTTGAGACTCCAGTTATAGGTATGGGTAGGACAGGTTTTTCGTCTGTCACTTCTATCTGTTCCATCATTTCCGACCGATGAGACAGCTGACAGCGCCACCTATGACAGCATTTGATTAGTTAAGCTTCCTCACAAACCTATTTCCTCTCGAACATATTCCACATCAACAAATGATATCTGCTATCCCAATCTACTCTGATTTCCCTCCCATTAGCTCTGATTTTCCTAATCTGTGTCCCAGTTTTAAGGGGAGTTCCTGAAGCTTCATCTCGAGGCTCTAACTATTGGTCTGCTGGTCTCTGCTGGTCCCAAAGTACCACTGGTCCCTGAGGGTATGCAGAGTCCAAATGGGAGACTTCTCATTACACATAGGAGAATAGCCAACTATCCATGAAATAGATTTACAAATTAAGAATATCTAAGTGCTAAAGCTAATTGATGATCTAATGGTAGTACACTGTATCTAAGTTACTGGTCTCTCAGGTTTTGTCAACACATAATTGTTCTTCATGCTTGTAATAGTTTTGTACTGAAGTTCTTTATTTCAGTAGAATATATATATATATATATATATATATATATATATATATATATATATATATATATATACAGATGTGATAGGTAAGTGTATCATATTCTGAATAGATATGTTAGGTTGAAGAGTTGGCAATAAAATAATATATAATATAGGATAAAGAGCTCATTATGGAGAGTGGGGTCAGAGAACACTTGGAGGAGATAAATCTGGGTCTTATGGGGTATGAACATAATGACATGGCCATAAACCACTGTATGTGTACCTTAGTCATTGCTCCACCTCCTCCGGAAGTCTCTATAGACCGATAAGGGGACATTGCAGAGCACTCAGGATGCCGCTATAATAGACCACCTATAGATATGGAATAGTCCATAAAGGTATATGGACCTGGTATAGAGATACAGTGCAGGCATCTCCGCAAATAGATATCCAGAAGCCTTGGAATACATATAGAAAGCTTGGTTGATGAAGGCTGGGTAGAGTATAATATGTGCACCAACAGTAGACCATAATTGTTAACACATTTATATCATTAAGAGGCAGTTATTTAACAATGCATTGATAGTTAGTTTTCATTCAGCAATCTCCTTGTCTTTTTTCCATGGTCCTCAAACGGCAGCACTACAATTCATTTTGTTGGATGACCAACTTCATACACATTCTCGGCCATTTCTATCAGTGTTTTCTCTCCCTCTCTCCGTATATTTCTCTGGGCTTTTCTCTCTTCTTCTCGGTCCCTATTTTCCTCATGTAGTATTTAATATCAATGCTCCCTCATATTCTTCCTGCTTGTTGTCTTGGAGCCTTTCATTGTTTCATGTGTGCACCTTATAGAGGATACAAGGCTGTGATCACACACATTGATTTTCCCTAGTGGTCCAGACCATCATCACGGACAGGGCCTGCAGCCCTGGAGCTTTTTTTGTAGGGGCCTAGCCGTCCTCATTCAATATGGTGGTCACCACATGCCTGACAGCCTACAACCCAACAGAATGCTAATATGGAGGGAGCAGTTATAGGAGAAACCGTAATAAGAGAATGCATTTTAGTACATGGTGACATTCATTGTCTAAACAGAACTGTATCTAACACTGATGAAACAAAACTGTGTGTAGGCCCCTACTCCTATGTACGATGTGATACCAACATGAATGAACTTTGTATTGACCTTATTGCCCGTGTGCCTTTCATACACACAGTGGGATATTCACGTGTAATAACACCTCAAATTAGTTTTTGAAATTATTTTCTTCAGAATATGGCCTGTGCTGTATAATAAGAATGTGAGTTGTATGATTAGAATGTGAACTGAATATGCTTATATAAGTTATATAGACTGGTGGTGTTTGAATTGTGTAGGTCTGTGATGCCTTAATTACCTCTTTACCTATGGAAAAGAAGACTGCTTCTCTAATCTTCCATCCCATGCTGTACCAAAGACACTTAGCTGGGCTGCGTTATAAATGCAGCAAATGTGGAGTCTCCAACCCTTTGAGGTTTTACTGCAGCAGCCCTGGTTCCTCTATTTTAGCCCCATTACTGTGTAACAGGGTCGGGACAGGAGCACCATATGGTAATCCACCCAGCCGTAAACCTAATTACATGCCTGCAGGGGAAACATTATGGTCAGGTATTGTTCCACTCTGTATATTCCCCTCATGGAGTGTTCATCAGTTCATCAATTTGCTAATTGTAGCCATTACCTATGAAAATGCATCTCATGGAAGTCCCTATGCAACAACACTTGTTGTATCATGCATTTTTGGATGCCTGAAGGATTCGGGTGGGAATGATGTGAGGCTAGGTTAGACTAAGGATAATACAAAATACCCAAGGTGGCCCGCGGAGTAAAGCCTGATATGAGAAAAAAATCATTCTCTCATGAATCCATGCATAAAACCAACATCAATAGTCACCTTGCAAAAACATGCTCAACCAGACCAGACCAGAAAACAGTCTATGAATATTTATTTTGTAACCAAACACAAGAACCGTAGTCATAATCCCAATCAATAATCAAGCTAATCCACCTTCTTTGTGGGTGAGTGTTCAAGAAATAGCTCTTTATCAAAAATATTTTAATGTGTAAAAATGTGTTCATGGAAACAGTGATCCTTAGAAAATAAGATGATATTAATTAGAATGTCTCACTGTCTTAAATTGTCAAGCATATATGCCATATATATAATTATGTTTAAGACAGTGAGACATTCTAATTCATATTATCGCAGAAAAAGGAAATAAGGGTCAGGTGACTATTTATGGCGAGAGCAACCAGCACTGCATGAGTTGAGGTAATTACGAGAACGGAAATATCAGTAAATGTGTAGCAGGTATGGGCTTTGAGATTTCCGTTGAGTTTACTTAGACTTACAGAAATATCAGTAAATCCCAATGTCAAATTTACTGTAAATCCAAATGCCAGGAGTATGGCAGTTGGATGTGATGGGGGGGAGTGGACAAAGATTTGGCGTGGACAAGGCGTCATATGCTACCTCCTGGCGGCTCTATAGTGTCACACATACCGCCACAATCCTCACCCAGCTACCTGCACCTCCAGGGCGCGGACAAGGCGTCATATGCTACCTCCTGGCGGCTCTATAGTGCCACACAGACCGCCACAACCCTCACCCAGCTACCTGCACCTCCAGGGCGCGGACAAGGCCTCATATGCTACCTCCTGGCGGCTCTATAGTGCCACACAGACCGCCACAACCCTCTCCCAGCTACCTGCACCTCCAGGGCGCGGACAAGGCGTCATATGCTACCTCCTGGCGGCTCTATAGTGTCACACATACCGCCACAATCCTCACCCAGCTACCTGCACCTCCAGGGCGCGGACAAGGCGTCATATGCTACCTCCTGGCAGCTCTATAGTGCCACACAGACCGCCACAACCCTCTCCCAGCTACCTGCACCTCCAGGGCGCGGACAAGGCGTCATATGCTACCTCCTGGCGGCTCTATAGTGCCACACAGACCGCCACAATCCTCACCCAGCTACCTGCACCTCCAGGGCGCGGACAAGGCGTCATATGCTACCTCCTGGCAGCTCTATAGTGCCACACAGACCGCCACAACCCTCTCCCAGCTACCTGCACCTCCAGGGCGCGGACAAGGCGTCATATGCTACCTCCTGGCAGCTCTATAGTGCCACACAGACCGCCACAATCCTCACCCAGCTACCTGCACCTCCAGGGCGCGGACAAGGCCTCATATGCTACCTCCTGGCGGCTCTATAGTGCCACACAGACCGCCACAACCCTCTCCCAGCTACCTGCACCTCCAGGGCGCGGACAAGGCCTCATATGCTACCTCCTGGCGGCTCTATAGTGCCACACAGACCGCCACAACCCTCTCCCAGCTACCTGCACCTCCAGGGCGCGGACAAGGCGTCATATGCTACCTCCTGGCGGCTCTATAGTGTCACACATACCGCCACAATCCTCACCCAGCTACCTGCACCTCCAGGGCGCGGACAAGGCGTCATATGCTACCTCCTGGCAGCTCTATAGTGCCACACAGACCGCCACAATCCTCACCCAGCTACCTGCACCTCCAGGGCGCGGACAAGGCCTCATATGCTACCTCCTGGCAGCTCTATAGTGCCACACAGACCGCCACAATCCTCACCCAGCTACCTGCACCTCCAGGGCGCGGACAAGGCGTCATATGCTACCTCCTGGCAGCTCTATAGTGCCACACAGACCGCCACAACCCTCCCCCAGCTACCTGCACCTGTAGATGCCTTCCAGTCCAGACATAAACCTCATGTTTGCATGACATAAACTTCTTGTTTACATGATGTAAACCTCATGTTTACATAACATTAACCTCATGTTTACGTGATGTAAACCTCATGTTTACATGATGTAAACCTTATACCTCTCCATGTGCACTCCATGGTGGTCAATGCAATAATGATCTCTCAGCCAATCAGGAGCTAGTCTCGTTCTAGTCACATGACCAACACTGCACCCCCTATATAATGGGGGTGCAGTGTCAGGTCCTCAGTCCACTGCTGTCTGACCATGGGAACACACCTCCTGCCTGCACCTACCTCCTGCCTACTGAAGAGCTGCCTGACTACAATGCATCAAATTTGATAATTCATCTTCAAATGATGGAAACCTAATCCCCTGAATAAAAGATGCCCCACCTTCCCAGGAAAAACACCCCTGGTTGTTTTAAGATGTATGTCAAGTAAACATGAGATTTTACATCACATAAACATGAGGTTTACATCACATAAACATGAGGTTTACATCTCATAAACATGAGGTTTACATCCAATAAACATGAGGTTTACATCCCGTAAACATGATATTTACATCATGTAAACATAAGGTTTACATCAAGTAAACATGAGGTTTATGTCATATAAACATGAGGTTTACATCACATAAACATGAGGTTTACATCACATAAACATGAGGTTTACATCCCATAGACATGGGGTTTACATCACGTAAATATGAGGTTTATGTCATATAAACATGAGGTTTACATCATGTAAACATGAGGTTTATGTCATGTAAACATGACTTACATTGAGATTTACTTGGCTTTATCAGCACGTAAACTAGATAGTTACTTGATTTTACATTTGCGTAAACAGGGACGTTCCGTTGTATACTGAGTCTGTAAACAACACATTTAGATCATTTTACTTTTTCAGACCAATATCACGTAAATCTGCGTAAACATATGTAAATATAATGTTTACGTGAAAGTAAATCTAATGTAAATCCAACTTTTCGTGCAGTGCAGGTACCTGATCATTTCCGGAATGCTAGCAGTCACCTGACAAATTGATAGACATGGGGGGAAGAGCAGGGAGGGGGTGAATACTAAGGAATGAGTAATGTGAGTTAGCCTTGGGAGAACCAGATATAGCCCAGTGGAATATATGTTACATAATCAGAAAAAAAGAACAAGAGGATATATACAAAGCATAATCTGGGTCTGGATAGGCAGGCAAGGAGGAAGGAGTAGAGTTGGACTGTGGGGTTTTGAGCACAAACCAGAAATATATAGCGTGAGGGACCGTTGGATGGACATACAATGGTCAACTGTTTTTCTCAGCGGCCATAGGTGCCCAATGTCCCCAGCAGTGTCCGAAAAACAGGACCTTTATCTGACCCTTTAGTTTCAATGACTATTCCCTCAGATAAGCCTTTGTGTTATGGAACCGTCCATTGTCTGCAAAGTTTAGGATCAGAAAATTGATAGGGAAGTAATGACAGTAATATATTGGTTACAAAAAAAAGCAAACCATGTTCATGTCCATGTTCGACCTAACTATTGAACCTACCTTTTGTAATGATAATATGATTTTGGTCGCCAAAACAATTACCAGAATATGGGATTTGCAGTCAATATTGTTCCAAAAATTGGATGCAGTCCATATGGAGGCAATATCCCAGTAGTACACCACAAGGCTACAAGTTTTATTGAGCTTTCCTGTAGCAGGAATTGACACACCAGCTGCCAGTGACATCATAACTCCAATAAAGGAGCCTCTGTTAGCTGCCATTTACTTCCTGAGGCACCGGGGGAAGATGCACTGCCTGCCTTATTTGAAGTGTTTCACAGAGGTCAGGAGGTGATTTCTGTGGGGACATGATATCAAATATTCTAAGTAGAAATACATGCCTTGTGCCTATATTATAGTGAGCCCATAGCTTCTGGGCCTTAATAGTATCATCTTTTTATCTGTAGTGGGAAAGAAGTGGAATCAGATTCATTATGGTGCACATACAGTGCTGATTCAGTAAAGTGCCACATAACTAGATCTTCTACATCACGATGATCTAATATAGATTATAGCTACCTATAATGAGAATCTCCAGCTCATCAAAAGCTAATAACCACTCATGTAACAATAATGATACGAATGTCAGATATGAAGCACATGGCATTTGTCCTCCAGTAAATCCATCCATGGCGTGTGCTGGGCAATATGTAGGTTATGATTGGTACAAGTGAGTTATAGATACAAGACTCAGATGATAGGTCTGGGTAGAACAGGTTTCTGCCCGTCCCCTCCATCTGCTCATTCATTTCCGACCAATGAGACAGCTGTGCCGCCAACAGCAGCTAAGATAAACAGTTACCCCTCAGTCCCAGACTCCTAAATCACCCCAGTGACCTCCTGACAGAAAACGTTTTATTTAGGGCAGGTAAAGATATATATATGCAGATATAACCACCACCATTTTCTTAATTTTACATTTTCACATTGGCCCAAACTGATGAGACACAGCCTTAAGCTTGAATTAGTCTGATTTATGATTATTTTGATGGTAGGTACATCAAACATAATGCCACATAGTGTTATGTTTAAGGGCAAAAAAAAAGCAAGTGTGATGAGGTCAAGGAATATTTTATCATTCGTATTTAATTGTAATAGCAAAGCTCTTAGTAGCCTCAGTCATTCTAAATATTATGTCTGCATGGCACTTAAACACAAGTTTCGATGTCAATCCAAATTCCATCCTTTGACTCAAAAAGAAAAAAGGTGATTCCCAGAAGTCCACCTCTTGATCAGCTAATAGAATGGGATTAGTCTGGATGTAATGCCTTCAGAACAACCTCTTACTCTCCTATAATCATGTGATGGGAAAAGCCAGGTCTACTCAATGGTATTTTCACTGACTTTCTATAGAAATGTTGCAATGCTTCTATACTAGATTAATCAAAACAATTGACAATAGAGAGGGCAGCTTTGTTTGTTAATATTTTGAATTAAGAAAGAACTCAGTCAAAATATCACTGCATTTTATGAAAAGTCTGAATTATTTTGACAAAGAACAAGTCAGCAATGCTGATTACATTAGTTTCTCACAAACCTGTTATCTCTTAACCCAGAACCTATTTCATTTTCAAGGACCAATAGCTGCTGTCGCCTTCTGCACTCACAACCAGTACAGTATTTGTAGTTTTATGTTTTGCCCTCTAAGTACTGCTAACCAGACCCTATATCACCTTCCTCAGAACTGCCTCTCCTGTGTCTAGGTGTCTACTCCTTTGTTCCTCAAGATTGCTTATTAGCTCTGCCTTTCCTACCCTGCTTTACCATTCCAAGACCCCAAATTACTGCTGGTCCCTGAGGGTATGCAGCGTCCACATGGGAGACATCTCATTACACACAGGGTACCAGTGAGACCAGCGTCTGCTGATGACCTGTGCCTCCAGGGCACAGACTGTAAGCTGCCTCCTGGTAACTTAATCTAAATGTCTTAGTACCAGATCTATAGACTTGTAAGACTGCTTAGTGCCAGCATCAAGTCAGCTAAGTTCATGGACTGCAGTTTTTGATTTCCTGGCTGCAGCATTCTATACATACAAGGGCACAGATTGCAAGTGTTGTTGGTGCCTATTTATACAACCTCCAAAAACTGAGTGTTACTGTTGCTGAAAGCCAGGCAGTGTCTGACTTTCAGGTGAGGGTGCTTTTGGTTACCGTGACGCTCATGTATTTAGTGTACTGCTGCCTTACACAAGAATGCATGTACAGTAAAATTCCGCTACACTGATATTCTTAGGCTCCCTATACGCCCAACCTCTCAGTCACTAGTGCCTAACCTAGTTAGTCATTTATTGGCTCCCTATACCACTAACCTAGGTCAGTTATTATTGTCAAGTTGGTCAGTACTGACCAACCCACCTTAGTCTTTTTTTCCCAGGGGGAGCCACTGAGTGGTCATGACAGGTGGCCCCAACTAGTGGTATACAAATACAACACACCAATGATGAACCTAGGTTAGCCACTACTGACTGACCCCTTGGTCATTTTTGAATATAACTTTGCCATTATGACTAACACTCATATGACCAACCTAGGATAGTCTGTACTGACTAACCCTTTCAATCCATGGATTTTCAGTGTACAACGAATTCGGTTATAACTAATTTTCGAATATAACAAACAAATTCCTGTGCCCAAATAATTTCCCATACATATCGATAGTAAGAAAATCCTGTGATAACGAATGTTGTCAGTGGTGGATTCGCTTATAACAAATTTTATTTGGCTATGTAATGATGTTTATGATTGACAAGCTACTATTTCTTTGATTTGTCCCCACCTCGGACCTGGTACAGAGCCAGGGGGAGGGGGGGGTGGCTTCAGCCTTTTGTATCCACCTGGGCGGGGGGCAGAGGCACTAGGGCCGGATACAGGGGCCAGGGGGGTGGGACTTCCCTTCTTCCTTTAAGGACTCTCAGCACCCAAATTGCAATAAAACAGTTTGAGGGGTATACTTCCAAGGAAATGTGTTAAACCTGTACATATTATACATCAATTGAACCATCTTTAATAGCTTTATCAAATTCCTTCGATTATTTCTCATTTTAGTAGCCATGGAATGTGGATGGAACAAAAACGTTCCATTTTCAGCCTCTTTTTTTTCCAACAGCATTATGGGATGGAAATTGGACAATATTCTTGAATTTCTCGATTGAAAACTAAAATTCATGTCTATACCTGGGGTCCTTTTTTCTCTTTTCCTTATATTCCAATTATTAAGGCCTACACAGCTCTTCAAAGTTGCATAGTTAGCTAAGAAGTGGGTGATAATAGGGGTAAATAGCCATTTTTACCATTTTTTAGTAACTATGCAACTTTGAAGAGCTCTGTAGGCCTTAGTAATTGGAATATCAAGAAAAGAAAAAAAAGGACCCCAGGTATTGACATCAATATCAGTTTAGAATAGTTAAACCTAAGAATTATGTCCATTTTCCATCCCATAATGATGTTGAAATGAAAAGAAGATAAAAAGGAACGTTTTTGTTCCATTCACGTTCCACAGTGACGAAAATTCCAAATAATGGAAGGAATTTGATACAAGTACTATAGATGGTTCAAGTGATGTATATGTGTAGAGGTGTAACACATGTACTTGGAATTAAACCCTCATAACCGTTTTAGTGCAATATGGGTGCTGAGAGTCCTTAATCCCCCCCCAGTCACCCCCCCCCCCCCCCCAGCTAACTAAGACCAGGTAGAGGCAGTGGACTTCCCTTTAATTTTCCGTCACCTAGAACTAGAGGGGGGGGGTCGGGCAGGGGCACTGAGCTGAGCGACCCCCGTCACTTTTGACCCCCCCCCTCCCCGATGCCTAATGTTGGGGGGGTGGAGGTTGGGTGTATTCCTGATTCATAAAATTGGGGGTTTGGGGCACATTTCTAGGATTCTACGAAATTCGTTTATAATGAACTTTTTTGCTTGCCCCAAGCACTTCAATATAACGCAACTGTAATATGTTTAATTCACTGATACTAAAGGAAAATATCCTGGCTACTAAGTGGGGGATCCTGATCACTGAGCAATCCACATACAGTAAAACCTCCCGTATAAGCCTAACTCAGAAATAACCCACACCTTGACTTTGGGCCGATCCTATAAGCCGCACTGGCAGTCTGGTTATGGTGCCTTTAGGACTGTACCATAGTACCAAAAACATTTGTTTAAGCCGCACCCCAACTTTGGGCCAATCCTCTAAGCCGCATCAGTGATTTTACTTGCAAGGTTTTACGGTATATGTACATAAATCAGCACCACATGCTAAATCATAATGATGTAAACAGTTTGTAGCTCAATTCATCATGTTTCCCTGTAAATCCGAGCTATTTCAGTAGAAACGGACACCGGTGAAAGCAGAGATGATATGTGAAGACATTTATCTACACTACCCTATTCTTCTAAAATGAAAATTGTAGTCCTGGTGGCGATCATGACCATATCAAACCTCCACTTCAGCAACAGTATCCCCAAGGGACTTTCAAAATTCATGTCTAAAGAAATCAAAATATTCACAAAAGCTGAAAAGTAAACAAATCAAAGAATGCAACTTTCAATAGATTACCATCCTTAACAAGACAGATGGCCTTTTTCACCTCAGTATCATTCTCAGCAAATGGAAACTACCCACACCATGTCCATTTCCACCAACAGCAAGCACTTGTTATTCCATCCCACAATCTCAACTGAACCAGAAATTACGTCCATTTACATTACTTCCCCTTCAGTTGCTTGTGCTGTGGGCATTCGCAGAGATGGTGACAGGTGGCAATGAAGTATTCTACAAGCTTGAACCTACCATTTAACGATGGCAATATGCCTCACAGTCCATATTTATTTGTTGAAATGATTTTCTAAGGCTGCACAGTCACTTGCCATCACTACATGGTCGAATCATGCCACTCCTTCTGGAGTGCATCAAGGCGATAGGATTTCACACGTTTTGAAAGTAGAGGTAGGCTCTAGAACTCCATCTCAAATTATGTGTTTTTGGTACTTAAGCATACAAATACGGACCTCCTTATGTATTTGCGGACATCTGTAAGTATTTGCGGAGCTCCGCAAATTTGTGGAGAAACGGGACCCTGCAGCAGGCAATAAATTGGTACTGAATGCACAAGCAGGTCCGACAGAAACAGTTTAGTGGCTTGGGTACTCACCGGGGGTCAGAATGTGAGTAGTAAAGGGTAGTAAAGATATCATGAATAGTCGTAATTGAAAAATGGCGTGTTCTTCTCACTATCTTATTCATGCGAATTGAAATCTAAACCACAAGCCTTAAGATAAGATGCTTTCTGGGCATCACAATTCTGACCAGACGCAATATAGAGCTAGAACAAAATGATAGAGGTCCTCTGCATCTAGTTTTAGATTATGACCTCTTAATTCAGACGTGAATTGATTAGACCTAAACTGGTTATGTGAAACTGATGATTGATTATGATGGTTTTCTCAGTTGGCAGTTGATTTGACTGGAAACAATAGGGTGTTTGTTTTTACAAATATTTAGACTGACTTGCCAAATCCAATTCAAATTGATTATAGTGCTTCTCGTTAGTGCCATGTCTGTAATCAGGTCGGTGGAGGGCAGTGCCTGCTGCATTCCAGAGTGAATCTCCACCAATAATTAGATTTTGTCCTTTGATTTTGAAACGAAACTAATTTTAACCTGTTTTTATAAACTGGTCATCAGGTCAGACATGTTTCCATTGCAACGCCATAACATTGAGAGAAACATTTTCCTATTTGGAGAACATACCAACCCTTTTCTAACTTTATGGCAATATGTTGCTGTATTCAATCACTGTATTTATTCATCCTCTCTATGTTTATCGTACACTCCCGAGAATGCACAAAATAATTATCGCCTGGACTCTCATGGTTGCAGTTATCCTGCTAGAATGGGATCAGTTTTGAGACCAAATAAACTACAGAGGGCTACAGCTTCATCAGATGTGCTTCATTGCAATAGAATTACCTCATATATCAAGTTATATATCTATGACATTTCAATCAGTAACTTGTATTATGAATTTGTGTACAAATATCTTCCGCACAATTGCGAGTCATGTTCACACGTAGACATATTCTCTTAACCCCTCGGTCAATAATGTCATTTATATTCTATGGCAAGAGAGTACTGTTAGGTCAATAACAGATACGTGTTCCACCTGCCCTCTGTATGCACCACCTGTATAACGTTCACACCATGGCCCTGAACATGAATAAGTACAGGCCTCCCCCTGAAGCTAATACTGCTGTTACTATGCACCACACACTCCCCATTTCCATTACCTGCAGTGAATACTAGCCGTGATGGGAGCTGTGTGTCAGGCTGCTGAATCCTAAAGAGGTCTCATAGATCTGTTTCACTGTTGCTCTTGCTGAACAAGGAGGGTTCAACTAGTGTGCATTGCAAGGAGGATACTCTACAAAAGTATTCAACAGTAACACTGTAACCCCTAGCCCACATCTAAAACAAGACTATACAATTCATACATCTCAGATAAGAGTACAGGGTATTACCTTTTTCTAAATCATGCATCCTGTTATGTACTAGGAACACTATTGAATCATGTTCTTACTGAGATATGGCTCGTGACCAGTATGAGTACAGGTAGGGAAATGGTTCATATTGATGTAAACTAATATTTAAGGGTGGTATTGCCCAATGATCTTATTTAAGGACCAGCTTGTTAAGCCATTATCCTACAAAACTGCCCTTATCCTATAAAAACATATAAGTTTGTAGGATAAGGGCTTTCAGTCAGGCCCTTATCCTAGAAAATTTGCCCTTATCCTACAAGACACCTGTGAGGCTATAATCATTCAAAATTGCCCTTATCCCAAAAAATATATATAAGTGCCCATATCCTACAATATCTATAAAGGGTAGGATTTGTAAGATAAGGGCTATCTGTCAGGCCTAATAAATGCACTACACCCAGACAACCCCTATTTCCATATATTTCACGAGGATATATAACAAATCTAAGATTTTGGGAGCCATCCTGGTGGCCATTTTGTATTACACAAGACCTGGTGACAAATTAATAAAACATCAGGGACATTTTTGTAGGATAAGGTCAATTTTGTAGGATAAGGGCCTGACTGACAGCACTTATACTATAAAGCTATACATTTTGTAGGATAAAGGCAATTTAGTAGGATAAGGGCCTAACACAGCTTCCAAAATGAGCCCTGTCCTACTGCCTTTTAATCAATGTTACTATCAGAATAGCTACATGCTAGATTATGTCCAGACAGTGAGCACATGGACCCTGGGCCTCCATAATGATGACTTGTATAATGACATCCCAACACAAGATACTGCTTCTGTAGTAGCTCCTGTACCTTCCTATCAGCAAAACCTAACAGCTATCTATCAGCAGACGGAAGTGGGATTAGATTTATGATGTTCCCCACATGAGCCCTGTTATTGCGCGGGAAGTAACCCGCTTTTCAACTTCATTTGTGATCTATTTTATGTTACTGCTACTTATCGTGGTAGCTGGAACTGATGGATATGTAGCTCAGCAGTAATGAATAATCGCTCAAATATCATAGTCAATTCATAGATGGTGAATGCTAAATAAGAAGCACTCATTTCTCTCCCTACAAATTGGTTGCAGTCGGTGCTATATGATCTTCATTTTCTTGGAACCTCTCTACTATATATAGCCTACCTATATTAGGCCTTTTATTTCCTCAGAGTTAGATTCACAGGATTTTATTTTTTTTTAAACGCAAGCAGTTTTAAAAGACTCATCTTTGTTACTTTTGTAACTTTAAGCGTAAATATAACCAACTTGAATAATTACAAAGTGTAAGACTAATGATTAAATTTTACAGCTGTATTACAACACATTTTCTGTGAGTCTTCAAGCCTTCTACCTAACCTGACAAAAGTTTGAGTCAACGCAAAGTTGTTTTAAAATAGATTATTGACTGTTCATCTGTAATATTCATCATGTCAGATGTAGATTATCATCATTTCAAATGATGAAATTAACCACAGTATGAGAGCTGCTGCAGCTGCAATGTTGAAGAAATCAAGAATATAACTTTTGTCATTCTTTAATGGTTTAATTACAATATAGGACTTGGGCAACATGTGGGCGGCATCGATGCTACAGAAAAAAGAAAACAAAGACGAATAAACAAGGGTAACACTAGTTTTGATATGAATGTTGATGAGGACGAAAAAGAAATGCCAGTTACTTTACATTTTAATACAAATTCAGGTTGCGGCCCCGCCAGCGTCTCCATGGCAATCGTCGACTCCATAGCGCAATCAACCAATGGCCTCCTTTGGTTAGAGGAAGCGTGGATACGCCTCCTGGGGACATGGCAACCCAATGGAATCAACGTCAGAACCTAAACGTCGTCCAAGATGCCGGCAATTTGCAAACTGTGCGATAAGGAGACCATTTCTAAAAAAAGCTTTAAGATTACATCTGCATGATGCCCACGGTAAAAGCAAGGTCAGTTGCGGAACATGTGGGATGCTATTTGACAGAAAAAGCAACCTAAATCTTCACCATCGCCGCCAGCATCCTGGAACTGAAAATTGTCATGGCGTTTATTTAATTGCACCAAAACAACTCCAACCGGCCACTACTTTCCTGCCTAAAACATCCAGGAAGGAACGAAGACAAGCCAAAAGGGACGCAATTAGGTCTAAAGGAGACTGGGGGACCAAAACAATCCCGAAAGTGAAATTTAATTTGGTAACTGGCCCCAAAGGCCCATCAACACCGATCAAGACAGCCCCGGTCTGCATTGATGTCTTAGCCAAACCAACTACAGCCTCATCCACCGCCACTCACGACCCACCAACTAAGGAGGGGACACAAACCCCTACTTTGGACGAGAAATCCACCGGTAGGCCTAGGACAGTATTTATCCACCCTGAGGCCACATGGTTACCTATGGTAATACCGACGTGGCCAGACTTTGTGAACTACAATTACCCTATTCAAGACACCAGAAATGCCATTCCAGTACCAAGTACACCAGAACCCAGCATCTACCCCATTGTTAACATGAGTGAGGCCCGAGAGGAATTGGACCTAATATTACCATGGTCTGACCATGAATCCTTCAGCAATGCTCCACCAAACTCTCCTACCTCCATGGACCTATCAGACACCCCCGAGCGAGAATGGACAGCCATTCCATGGCCTACTCTGGAAAACACCAATTTGGACTTTGATGCCCTCCTGGGGGCCAATCCCATGTCCCCTCCTAGAATCATCACAAACCGTGAAGATGGCATGAACTTTGAAATCGACACCATTAATGGTCGACTGGCCAAACTATGAAGGGCGACATTGACTTAATCACTCATCAAAGATATTTATGACTTTTTGTTGTTGCTACTGAATCTTTAAGCTAATAACTTTATCCCAAGGGAGACCAAAACCTTAATGGGTTTTTTTCTCTACTTTTATAATATATAGCCGATATAGGCCTATAATTGTTATTGTCATCAAATCATTGACAAAGTCTAATCTCATTGAGGGTACATAATTCTGGGAGTCATCTGTCAATCCCAATATTTGTTATTGTTACTTGTTGCCAACATAAGATCCATATCTATGACTAAATGTAAACAAAGACGCTTGAAAAGGCTCCCAATCTGACCTTAGTGTCCAACTGTCAAAAATAAATCAACCTTGACAAAGGACAGCAATATCCGAAACATGTCGGTTCTATACAACTAAACAACTATCTGCTTTTTAATTGTTTATATTTTGACAAAATTCAACAAAGAGAGTTTGAGGGAATACCCTTTGAAACGTAGTCAATTACAATATACACATTAGTATCACCACACTGATCACTGTGTTCAGAAGGATAAAAGGAGTAATTTCCGAAAGCCTTCACATTATTAATCCACTTTTGTTAGTATTCATCTATGGTTCAAGCGATTATGAATTCCAAAGAGTTTCTTTAACATAGTAGGTGATCGCATTGTCTTGGTAGGTGGAGGTGGATCTACCTACACTGTATTCATGTTGCAAGAGTCGTTTGTGAACTCATGGGAATACTATTTCGGGTTTCAGATGAGGAAATGTTTCCTGGCTGAGAAATGTTTTGGTTGAAATCTGAGAATGCATAAACAATGGTAATTAAGGTGGGTCAATGCCTTGGTGTAACAGTAGCTAGATTGTCATCAAGTTTTTGCCATAAGACCATAATAGCATACACTTTCCAACAAAGCTGAGAAAATAGGAGGGTCCCGAGCTGTTTTCTGAGATATTCAAGCCTTAAGTCAGTGTTTCATATCATAGGAGTATATAGTCTTTTGCCACATATGTACATAAAATAGTATTGAAAAGTAGCTAAATATCTATATAACTCTCTCAGAATATAGGTTTTAATCTTCTCTCTCTTGAAAATCCCTTTTGAACATATGGTCCCAGGCATATTTCTTAAGTTTTTGTCGATTGAAAAAAAAAAGTTGAAAGGAAAAAGAAATATACTAAGGGCTAGTTATGTATGACTTCTGAAGGTGAGCCACCACTACAGACTCTATAGCACAGTGGCAGAATGCATGCCTTCATATTTAAAGATCGATGGTTCTCGCCCCGGTTAGGCAACAACTTTGTCAATTTTAGGACAATTTGATATAACTTGTTCCAATATTAGTCCCCTGGTGATCTATGGTCAAACTAGAGAATGCACCTGCGCAGAAAGCTGCGCAGTGAACAGAAATAGCATCATATTGACCCACCTTAAGTGCTTTGGGAATAAGCGTGGAAACAAACAAGGCGCAGTGCCCATGAAAAGTACATTGGACGCCTCTAAACAGTCATAAATATGGATTCCCTTGCTTTTTATGACGATTTAGAAACGACAGTCTAACTGTATGTTTAAACAGAACACTTGCTGGCTGTATATTTTTGCATATTTCTCTCATATATGTTTCTCAAATACTGATCCTCCTAACATACACTTAGCTTCCTTTTCACATTAATAAGTTTTATGGTAACTATTTACCACAAAAATGGAGGGTGTAAACATTATATAAAGATTAACAATTGTAATTATTATATTATATAAAGCATATGTATAGTATATACACATATACTTGATGAATGTATGACTGGGAAAATTGTTAATAGAATTTATAAAAATTCTAAAAACGTATGTTGTTAAACATATTACCTTAATAATATAGTAATGATTAACAACTATAATACTATTAAATTCTTACATGTTGTAAATGAAGGTGGCTGACTAAAACTAAATTTTCTAAGAAGCAGCCATTTTGTCAATATTATCATAATTGAAAAGAATGTTGTCTAGGGATGATGAAATACAATTCTTGCATTATTATTCTGGGAGAAAATGGTGTATACAAACTATCATTACAAATCTGGAAAGTGTTACTGTTATTATCATTATGTAAACGTTGATTATTGATAAATAAATATTTAAAAATTGAATTGAAAATTGATGTAGTATTACGCCGATTATGTTCATGTAAAATCCCTGAAACATCTTTTATTGGCCAGCAACAGAGAATTACTTTGATTTCTGAACAATTTATTGAGCAGAGTTGGAGTTGGAAGGATACATACACAATAGTTCACTTTCATAAAGCTGATGATATATCATGATCACTATAGCTGGTTACATGATACAATATAGCTCTAGATTGTAGGTTAGGTGTTTCCTTAGACTTTCAAAAGTATAGAGTATACTAAACATTGTAATATTATTATAATGCCCCCCTCAGAATCCTAACAGGGCACACTTACCATAAATACAAATAATGGTAGGTGTACCCTTCTCAAAGATTACAAAGCCGCTATTATAAGGCATTCCATACACGTACCATTAATTCGAATTCCCATTATGTACCGGTACAAATACCTTTGTATGCCACTGGTCACATGACTATGTCATTGGTCACATGGCTGTCTGATATACTCTAATATGTATTAAATGTATTTAATTCTTGCCTATAAATGGAATTTATATGGTGCTGTTTCAGCACAGAAAAATATCATATATGCCTTGTGTGCATGTCCTACATACCTTATGACTATCTCTTATCATTTCAATGTACTTGATTATCATTTATATTGCACATCATTTGTATGTTGAGACCTGAAATCACAGAATGTGGACTTTAGCATTAATCAAGGTCGACACAACTCTCAGAATATTCTCTAATACTACACAGTGTTACTATAACTAGTATAAGGACGTCACACAAATTAAATCTTAATTCAATTATACTTTAAACAATAAAGACAAATGACAAAATGAACATGACATTGTGTAGTTATACAATAATATACAGTACGATATGCACACATTCGTCTTCAATTCCCCATTTGCCGTCAGGGGGAGTTGCTGGTAACATAGATACATATAGTGCTCACACAATATTGGAATAGAATCCTCTTTTGAAAAAGACGGATTCATATATATGTGATGTTGAACTATTGCTGATGACAATATCAGCTATGTGTCATTATGTATAAAAGGGTAAAAATGGAGTTGGTACTACAGGAACTAATATATGATATATAAACACTTTACATCTGACAAGTCCTCACTTCTGACGAGATATCAAATCGGGGCTGGGTCATCTCCTTACCAGTTTTCACAAGGTTCACAAACCTTTACCACCTTTTCTCCGGATATTTTCATGAGAAAGCACTGCCTTTTTGTTTAGCGCGTAGATGCAACCAGCATTAATTGAAAAACAATTTGGTGTGTGTGGCAAGTAGGTCACATGGTTCAACACATATCAGTCTTCATATATGATCTAATCATTCATTAGACTATATTCGTGGTACTTGGGCAGAGTCAATATTTGCCACCTTATTAGAGACTTTAGCCGGAGAGCAATGATGTGCGTAACGCAAGGCAAATCTGAAGCTTTTACGTAACACGTAATAAATCAGGAAATTTGTAGAGGAGTTGACTGCTGTTAGAAAATGAGACACACACATGAAGACATACCACCCATCAGAGTCCTGGCCAGTGTATTCGGCCACAGTGTGTATCTGGTAAGGAATGTTGCAGACTATAAACACAATGATAATAACTACCATCATTACCGTTATATTGTTATCCGACTTGCCACCATTTTGTCTGATGGCATCTTTCCACTTGCCTACCTTCCTCATCTCCCAGATGATCTTAGTGTTGAGGACAATGAGGAGAATAAGAGGAATGATCATATCCCCCATGTTCTTTCCAATAATACTAAAAACTTTACCAAATACAGTTCTTGGTCCGATGCTGGTTTCTTTGCGAGAAGGCACCATCAGTGAATTGTAGTCCTCTGGGTAAACAACGGTGAATTGGAGAAAGTAGGGCAACTTGAATATGATGGATAAGGTAAACATCACTGCCACCTGTATCTTAGTCCTCCTGAGGCTGGCCAGTCTACTTGCATCTAGAGGCCTACAAACTGCTATGTACCGGTTAATGGCTATAAGCACCGTCATCCACACAGTAGTCGACACAGCCATGTGGAGAAGTGGGATGGCATACTGCTTGAAGTAGACGTCTATCACTCCAGCCATGGGTTTAGCACCCATCATTGTGGGTAGACCAAAGTTCATGCCACTGAAGAAGAACAAAGTAAGCACCCAGTTATCAGCCACAGCCAATGCCTGCAGCAGGAAGGTTGCTGCATGGTGCTTCTTGCCACTGTCTGCCTTAAGGACGTTGTAACAGATGATGTTGGCAATGAATCCTATAACACACAAGGGCCCACGTACTACTGTGTAGAAGATGAAGTGGAACATATCAGAGTCCTTTAACATATGTGTTGCATTGTTGTCCTCATGGACTGAGTCATTCGTTGAGGCATTCCTGAAGTGCTCATGCCCTGGGGTCAATGTGTTGGTACAAAGGCTAGTCATGACTGCTGGCCGCTTACTGACATTGACATTGACAAATCTGAATAAAGAAACAATGAAACTATTATGAGTCGTTCTATAATGGATGTATTGGACAATTAATGCTACTTAACATCTTATAATGTTGCTCGTAATTGCTGCCTGGATAATGAAATTCATATTCCAGGGCAAATTTTGAAGGTCTTATAAGAGAATTATATATATGTTTCTAGATAGGAAGTGCTTGGTAACAACCTGGTTACAATACATTTTTCAGGTTTAATCTCATTCTTACATCTAAAAAGTTGATAGCAAATGTCCTCTTATCTTCATGCACTGAAAACGTAAACTTGTCTCCAGACTCTTCTAAGTGAGTGTCTTAAAGTAAGCGAGTTAAAGGTTGTCTAACTTATCAGGTTACCATCCAACAAACCCGTCTCCAGACTCATTTTAGCGACAAGGAAGCCGGTCTTCAGATAGATGACCCACTAGGCATGTGTCAGCCCAAAACCCAACATTTGCCAGGTCCAGATTCTATTTGTGGGACGGTAACCTGATAACCTGAAGGTTAACATCCTTTAACTTGTTTACCTTATGACAGTCACTTAGACGAGTCTGTCCAGAGACAGTTTTACTCTTTCAGTGTGACTCTCTCACCTGTGTTTGTGTTGTTTTACATCAACATGATGGGCATTCCTGTTAGGAGCAGCGGTGTCATTCTGTAGGTAGCTTGTCATCAGTTGTCTATAGGCTGTGTACCCAGATCCACCTCTATGGGAAAATCACCTGCCACACCACTCCCCTCCTGTCATGTATATATCCTACGGCTGCCTACATGTTGTGTGTCCACCTGTAGTTAAACACTGCCTTACCAATACCACTCTGCTGCTGTTATGTTGTTAGACTACCCATCCATAAGCCACTGCTACACTGAAAACCTCAGGGTCGTCATTTTGACACTACCGATACCAAGGCATATTGGCAATACCAAGGCATTTTGATAATACCAATACCAAATATATTGACAACCTTAGGTAACGACCTTAGGTCATCATTGTGACGACCCAAGGTAGTCATATCTCATCCATTTAGACCAATGTTAGCATAACAACGACCTTAAGTAGTCACATGGATTGGATAGTCAGAATGACTACCTTAAGGCTGTTTTTTAGGTATTGTCAATTTGAAGACCTAGAGTCATCAGTAATGACAACTCCCAGCACCATTGGGTAGTCATTGGGACAACCTAGGGTATAGCTGGGTGTTATCCTGAGACACAAACTTGTGACAGGGAGTAGAGTGGACTATATACCTATTGGGCCATCATTCTAATCCATGGGCAACTTATTTATAACAAGTTATGGTACTTAGTTCAATCAAGAGTACACCAAATATGTGAAAGAGATGCCTCTCATTAAGAGGTGAACTATTTAGAGGCTATATCCATACACCATTTTCCAGAGCACCTGCCATAATTCATTATGACAACCTAGGTCGTCATAATGACTAGGCTCCTTCGTCTGGGCTTTCAGTGTAGTAGTTCATATAGTACAAGCAACAAATACTTGTAAATATGCATGTAGCTGGGATGGGTGGCTGCGCTATATACAAAGGGACACATAGGTCAATGTCCCTGCCATTTTGCATTTAGATGACTTAAACACTAATTTCATAGTTCAGTAGTATAGCTAAGCCTGAAAGGACCAATGTGTTTCAGGCTGATGCAGCAAGTATGGTGACAATGGGTGTCCTGTTTCAATGAGGGCCGCAGTGGATTGAATGCCAACATTTTAAGGAGATGAGATTTTGTATGAATGTAGCCTACATCCACTCATGACATATTCAATGGTTCTGATGACAGGTACGAATCCCATTGAATGGGTACAGCGTAGTGTTAGACTCTTCAAATAATGGATTCATAATAAATAGCTGCAAATGGAACATGGACCACATGGATTGTGTTTACAAGCTGATTCAAACCTTCGCTGGAATGAATACATTCTGTCAAAGACTACATTTTAGCACTACTGTAGTGTAAATAAAAAAACAGTGCAGAATAATTTTTGATGCAAGATCATATTCATGGTGAGATAAAGATACATTTTGATAGAATCCATTTTGGCGAATCATGAATGGCCCATGCTGACAGGCAATGGTGTTTAAATAAAAAAAGAAAGAGAAAAAAAAAGGAAAAAAAGAGCCTGGGTCTTAGAAAATGCTTGAGAAGTGTTGGCATTGTACTTATAGACTATAAGGACACTCAAAGGTATTGTAGGGGCACGAATATTAATGTGTAATTGAAAACCTACCAAATAGTATGTCTAGCCAGAACCAGGGGTCACTATGAGCTTCCCACCCCCTGGTTCAGGCATACTTTCTCAGGTCTCTGACATAGACAGACTGTTCCGAAAGCTATATATATCATTTGAACCATCCAGACAGCAAAAGATTCATCCAAAAGTCCTTAGCATATCTGTACAGGTTAGACACAAATAAACTACCTCTTGCATATTCGCATCTCACAAAGAATACTGCCGTTCGTGTCCTTATTTCGAATCATCTTATAAAACAAACTCTACAATATCCTGGTTTCTCATCATTGTGGGTATCGAGGCAATATTCATGGCGAGAAAGTGATATTAGAAGCAATTTAATGTATGTATATATATATATATATATATATATATATATATATATATATATATATATATATATTTATTATATATAGAGAGATAGAGATAGACAGATAGATAGATAGGTAGATAGATAGATAGATAGATAGATAGATAGTTAGATAGATAGATAGATAGATAGATAGATAGATAGATAGATAGATGGATGGATAGATAGATAGATAAATAAATAGATAGACAGAGGTCCACCATGATCTGTCTGAATGACAGGTTTCTCCATGAGTGGTACTTTGGAACGTATCAGACGAGGCAGAGTCAAGTGTGATATGATCCAAGGTACCACAAGTGGAGAAGCAAGGAATTCAGACTGGTAGAGTGTGTTTATTTCATGTAATTATCAATAAATTATATTCAAAAACTACATGGGTTTCATAGCAATTTTAGTGACGTCATCATGGTGAAACAGTCGGTGGAGAATGAGAATCAGTTTTTTTCACGGGAGTGTGGAGAGCAGCTATTTTTGTGTTAAGCATAATGTTTCTGCACATGAAATAGACAACGGTGTCCAGGATTATGGAAACCAGATAAATTAAATAGGGAACACAACAGAGGAGATATAGATCATATCAAGATGGGCTTGGGAGGACTATATGTAAGGCTTCTATCCGGCTAAATGAGAGTGAAAAACATGTTGACAAATATATAATGTTCAAAACATCTGTCAACATTGAAAATCAGCGTTGGCACAATAATGTGAGTTGTCGGATGAAGACATTATGAAAATTATTCAGGGAATCTAGTTGATGTCTGATGCCTGTTCTCTAGTAGTGCTGCAACGTTGGACTGGTAGGGACATTAGAGGGTTTAAGATTGTGAAACGTGTACTGGTACGGCAATGGCAAGGGCTACACGTACAGGTTCCCATACACGTACAGGTGATTGGGTTAAGAATAGAGACCCCTATATGAGCCTATAAACACTTGGAGTGTGTGGTCCTAGGTGAGTCGGCCAAAGGGCATCAACAAAAGTTAGTTACAGGGTGTAATAACTACCATATATATACTTTGATTATGCATTAAGTACCCACATACCTGTTTATCAATTGGGCAGGCATATTCTACCTATACATACTTACATTTCTTTTATATACCCATCCCCCCCCCTCACATACGTGTAGACAGGGGTCTATACGTCCAAAACGTCAAGCCTACAAGTAATGTACGGCTAGGTCGGAATACCTAGTATAGGTCGAGTTACATATACTTGATTATTCTATTCATATCGGAGGTATGGTGGGCAAACAGACCACTGGAGTGTGAACATTAGGTAGGGAGACACTAAATCAACCAGTTATGTATGAATAGAGGTGACCATACATGTATCATGAGACACACATGAATACATACATTTAAAATATCATATTGTAAAGTGAAAGATACGTATCACTATAACCTGGGGATAATTTAAAATCGACTTTAATGAAATGACCCTAGTGTGTGGCTATCATGGTGAGGTTACCTGACCACGTGTAGGATGTGTTTGCCCACACTGTGACGTAGTAGACCTGTATATGTAACTCGACCCATAGCCTGCAATACCCATGGCCGCAGCTCACTGCTGTGGGTATAGAAGTTTAGTGTCCAGAAATCACTGGAAATGCAGCCCAAATGCGAGGTTGGTTTGATTCGCACTCCCCTGGGCTTAGTTAATGGTTTTCTGGGCTGAAATTACACAGGGAGCATCTCATATCTTTCCTTTACCTTGCTATGTTTTTAGAATTTTCAATTTATTACTAATTTCTACACATCATGGCACTTTGTAGAGGGTAGTCTGTACAGGCAGGAAGCCTTTACTGCATTGATACCACCCTTCAATTGGTCTAGACATGCCAATAATTACCATGTTGTACATTTCACACCACTTAATTAAGGCCCTAAGTAGCATGAAGGGCCACTCATGGCCTGTCTCAATCGACTGTAGAAATCTACATGGTTTGTTGACAGAAAGACAACCAGTAGAAAATTGACCCTTTTCTCCGTAACTCTCAGACAGTCCCGGCGCCCTACTGAGAGTTACAACCCGTAACTAGAATACCCCCCACGTGACCTATGACGTTACCCGTACATCTTGCCGTACACGTCGTGATCTTAAACTCCCTACTATTTCTGCAGCCACCTTGCAGCGAAAAATGATAGCAGACACTCAGTATCACTGGAAAGCTGCGATTGCGTAGATCAACACAACCCTAGTGAGTGTAAAAAGTAGAAAGTTGTACAAACTTGGCAAATTCTATGTCCTTGATTTAGGTGTTTTTTTTCCAATATGATGTAATGCACATTCAGAGGGTTCTAAATGCTCTTAAGTATTATCGATACAATTTTTCATAATTAAAAGCTATTTTCAAACTTTTATTTTCAATGCTCCTTTACCAAGCTTGTTCGACATCTTTTTCTTTTTACACTCACCAGGGTTGTTATCTGCACGACCACAGCTTTCCGGTGATACCAAGTGTCTGCTATCATTTTTCGCTGCAAGGTGACAAAGTGATTGGCAACTTGGTGCTCAATAGGGGTCTGTGCTGTCACTAGAGGGACCGCCCAGTTTAGCTAGACGGATTTCTGTTAGACAGGTTAGGAAATGCAAATGTTAAGTAACATGTAACTAATTCTGTATGTAATGTAACTATTAGGGACATGACAATCCCGCTGAGGCGTATAGCTTGAAGCTAACATAAACACAGGCACTGAGTAAGTTAATATGCGTACAAAAGGTGATCTATGCTACAAAGCAAAGCAAGACAAAACATTCTGTATGTTTATAATTAGCTTTATTCTATCTTTCACCGCAAAACCCACACTCGGAGTGGTAAAATTTTGTTTGTATATCATAAAACTGTTTGCGCATATTTTTCATTTTTTCATATTATGTAGAAGAGACATAATAACTAACAAAGGTGAAGCATTGATTTATTGTATCATCGAGGGCCGCCGACCCAATATTGTACCTGAAAAACATATAATGATGGAACACAATAAAAGATACTTGAACTTGAACTTGAACTTGAGGGCCAAAAAATAGTGTGTTTCAGGCAACCCGAACCTAGATTCAAAAAATGGCCGACCCTAGCTTTTTTTCCCTCAATTTTTACAAATTCTTACAAAAATAATTAGCTGCCAGTGACATCAGAGGTCTGGATAATTGATTAACTTCAGGAAATTTTAATAGGAATATGCAATAACTTCTTAATATTCCTAGTCAATAGAGAAATTATTGAATCGTTCTGGTGAGTTGTGAGTCCCTAGAAATTCTGACCATGTCGCCTTGGCCCCACTCCGTGTAGACCAAATACAAGCCTGCACACACAGAAAAGTGAGAGTCATTGTCGCTAAAACTACCCTCACCTGAGGGTCAGACACTGCCTGACTCTCAGTTGAGGGTAGGTTTTAGCGACAATGACTCTCACTTTTCTGAGGGTGTGGCCCCAAAGCCTAGTGGTGCTGTTACTATGCAGAAGACGCTGCTCACTTCCTATTACCTGAGAGTGGTCAGAGTAGTGTGTAGAGCTCCTGCATCTAAAGCAGGTCTGAAAGTGTTTGCTTACTACCTTTGTTGTTGGATTCTACTGATATAAACTACTGTAAATTCCTGTATACTACCCGCATCTAGCGTATCAGGGGAATCCTATAACCTTGTACAACCCGCACCCTATTTATAGATTTGTTTGGTATCAAATGAAAGCTGAGTTTGGTTCGTGTGCGCGGGAATTTACGGTAGTTTGTTATATTACTAGAGGATATGAGCTCATCCTATGATATAAGTTGGCATTCCTTGTAACCCTAAAAAACTGCAATGAATTCATACTACAACAGTAAGCTAGTTTCTATGTTGTGTAAGCCTCCGGTCCTGCTCCCCCTGAAAAAGGCTGTAGGCTATTGTACACCCTCAGAAAAGTGAGAGTTATTGTCGCTAAAACTACCCTCACCTAAGAGTCAGGCAGTGCTTGACCCTCAGGTGAGGGTATTTTTAGCGACAATGACTCTCACTTTTCTGTGTGTGTATTCAAACATTCTAGGTACCAGAGCACAGTCCAAGTGGCCAGGCCCCATCTCATAAAACTAGAGACTTCGGTGTAGGGCTATGGTGTGGAAATAAAGCATTGAGTATGGTCCTGTGTCAATTAGAATATGCATGAATGAAACCATGGGAAGTCTACAATCCAAGGGTTGGGCATGGAAATCTCAAATATGTTTACTTATAACATAGTTTGCTTCTGCAGTGTAAAACGGCATGACCCACAATAAATAGTTAATAATCAACTTATTCTTAGGATCTAGTCCACTTTTTAAATGGCTATTTACACTTATATCATGGTCTTGTTAGCTATGAACAGATAACTGCTGAATCCTATAGGGTGTACGTGTTAACTCTGTATGCCTTTTACCTGTCTTTAGCTATATCTGTCCTCTATACTACCATATAAGCTTCTCTCTACCCTGTCTTTTCTGCAGTCCCTTTGGCCTCATCCCAAGATCCCGAGTACCGCTGGTTCCCTGTATGTCCCTGAGGGTATGCAGAGTCCCCATGGGAGACGTCTCATTACACACAGGGTACCAGCGAGACTAGCGTCTGCTGATGACCTTTAACGAGGGCCTCCAGGGCAGCGACTGTGGGCTGCCTTGTGGTACATACTACAGTAGGGGGTACACACTCAGGTCCTACTTAGTGCCTAGATAGACTGTAGTTAATTAGTACTCTTTCTTATTTCTATAAGAAAGGCTAAAGCTAAGACAATCCCATTCAGCTTCCTGATGTTATACTATAGAGGATCTGTGGAACGAAAGTATATGTTGCATTGTAAGATGCTCAAATATAACGAGCCTTTAGTGCCGTGCTTTAGTATATAGTTGTTCGGGAATTTTCTTGAGCCCCAGCTCAATTCAGTATATGGTAAGAAAACTGATGGTCACAATTTTTGTTTAGGTCCGGAGGTGGGGGTGCTCATTGAATGAGATGAAATATATAGGAAACTTCAACACACATTAATGTGCCTTTCCATTATAAGGTAATCCCATTCTGATAAAGAGCTATTTAATGCACTGTTATATAATAGGCATATGAAATATAAAAACTTCACCGATAATTACCTCTAATAAGTCAGCTGTCCTATTTTTACTTAGAAAATCAAAACTCGACTCTCCCTGTACCAGTCCTACATTTCAGTAGCAGGAGGCACTTGTTATCCCATCCCATAATCCCAACTCAACTGGAGACTATTGCAATAGGTTTATGTCAACAAAACAATGTATGCAAATGTAAATGAGGGATTGGCAAGATATGCGCTCAGACCTTAAACTGATGACGTACCCAGGCCTGCTTAATACCCTATGCATGAGGTTTGTCATGTGGGATAGGTAGTGGTATTTAATAGCATTGATAATGTGGATGATGACGTCCGTTAGGAAGCTGCCCCCACTAACTGACTAACATTCACTATACCAGTGTACCATGAATAATATACTCTTACGAGATAAAGCGTAGATATGCCTGTATAGGAAAAATAACCTTATAAAGAACTATCTATAATCTTTGTCCATTACAGTGTGCTCTCATCGGGTTCCGCTAACTTGGTGTAGTCAGAGTTATACTCAGACAGCTTTGCAAATATTAGACAGCTTTTGACCTAAAGGCATTATCTTAGATTGATCATATTCAAATTATTGCATGATCCTTTCATTGAATGATCAATACAAGAAAGGTTTATGAGATGAGAAACTGCATGTTCCGTCGGATGGGGAAATGGATTTCCGATCCTGATTATTCGCATCAGTGCAATTCTCTTATTAGAGCCTCTGCCATTAGGCTGGCTTTACTCATAACTGTAAGATTGCAATCGATTTTAAGCCAGCTAAAACCACAATAACCAGCTTGAAAATATTAAAACACATTAGGAGCTGGCAAAACTGTGTATTTCAGACTCTTTGAAATGGCAAACAGGCCTCTAATTATGCATGTTTGGAACATATAGATTGTAAGTCAACTTCAGATATTATTCAATGTGAATAATCAAAATTAACGTCTTTCAATTTATACCTATAGGGTTATCATACTATAGGGCTGGCTTGCTATTACCATTTGCGGATACCTCATATGGACATAGTCAGCAATGCTAGGAATCCAGGCCTTAAGAAAGATAATATAGAACAATATTCTATCCTATAAACCATTTCATTCTGATGCATTAGCATTAGAGTGTGAAGTAGGAAACTCTGAAATTGCTTTCATGTTGCTTCGCAAAGTATTCTGGCTTGGAAATAGAAAGCTAATGTTCCCTAGTGAGTATATATATGTATATATATATATATTTATATATATGGGGGGGGGGGAAGAAGTGGGGGGAAAGAAGAGATTGTGTAGTGGGGGAAAGAAGAGATTAACAATATAAAAGAAGAAGGTCAGTCTATCAAACCATTTGATTATATCATTGTCGTAACGTTAATTATGTACATATTTCCGAGGCAGACAAAATCTGAATCACCTAAAGTCAGATCTGTAGAGAATAATCTTCCATACATGATATGCCTGGAGATTTCTGCACGCCCACTGCTTTTAGGTGTGTGTCCACTATACGACAAGGAAAGTGGATGATTTCAGCTGTTCGGCGTCCAGTGATTTGTGCATATTGAGGAAAATATGTCCTAGATATATTATACTTTAAATGCAGGTCTGGTGTGTCCACTAGGCGTGATGAACTACTGCCTAGACTGCCCAGGGCAAACATGGGCGAGGTTTTACAATAGAATAAAGAGTATATTGTCCAATTTCTGTACTAAAATTCAGGCATGTTAGATATTCAAATGCCCATTTTTGTCATCCCTGTTTTGACCCCTGCAGTTTGCTATCCCACTTTTGATTTGAGAATTTTGTCGTCCACCTGTATCCACAGGGTGACGAAACATATATTTCAAATTTGTATTCAAATTGATGTTTTGACGGATGACAAACTGCCTGGTATATGCTAGTGGAAATTGTCCTAGAGGCACCGACCACTGTGGTCACTGTGGTATGCATATATCAATGTTTGCATGTATATATGTATGCATACGGTTTTCCCCCCATGAATCTATTGACATAGAAAACCTAATGTTGTTTTTCTACTGCTGTATTAGTCTGCAGGTCGAGCATAAAGGAGTGTACAGAGTAATGCAATGGAAATGTCAATATACAATAAGTGGCCAATGGTTACTTGGAGAGCATGGTAGCATTCAGGTATAGATCCATACTAATGAAAGTGATTGTTCTGTGTCATGAGAATTAATTGTACCCCAAATATACTGGCTTAGGAGCATTTGTCCTGCTACCTCCAGGCCATATTTATCATTGGAGAGCTTATGACATATCACCATGTAACCCCCGGAAACCACCCATTGAGCCCCGTAACACACATCACATTAGTTATAATGCAGGGAGTGTGCCTTCCATCAGTGTCATCAGACGCAGAAAACAGCTGACAGGGGCTCCTTTATCAGTGAGTTATGATGTCACCCGCTGCTGGACTGCCGGTCGCGATAACATGAAAGCTCCATAAACCCGGTAGCTTCCTGGCCCCTGGCCACACAGCCTACTGACATATGACCTCCCTATTGGAGGAATTTTCCACAAATGACATTCTTAAAGAATATCATGTTTGGCCAGATTGTTGCATTTTAGGTTCATGAATACACTTTTAATTCAGGTTACTGAATCAAAAAGAGTGTCTGCTTATTGTAGGCCCTGCCCTGAGGGCTATAAACAGATGTCTCTAGAACAGCTCTGTTGCTTTCTGACCCATGATTATGTTGCAGATAAGTTGCCTGGTGAAGTCTGTTATCTCATTTTATTCAATAATGGAGGTGTATACATAGTTTTGAAAACAATTTCCTATCTGACCGAGCAACATGTCTGGTGTTATATCATCACAACAGCTTTCAGAATAGTAGTATAGTATGTATCGGAACGGGACTATAGTTAAGTACTGTTTATTACTCAATCGACATGCAGCCAATCAGAGGCCTCCATTTGGTCACGTGACCGGAAGTGACCTACTTAGGGGATTAGTGGTGCATTCTGGGTAACCCTGCAGCCAATCAGAGGCCACCATTTGGTCACGTGACCGGAAGTGACCTACTTAGGGGATTAGTGGTGCATTCTGGGTAACTTACTGACCTACTTAGGGGACCGGAAGTGACGTCATATGACCTAATTTAGGATCACGTGACCGGAAGTGACCTGATGAGTCACGTGAGCGGAAGTGACGTCACATGACCTAATGGCCGACCGGAAGTGAGTGACCTCATTGAGGATCACGTGACCGGAAGTGACTTGATTGATCACGTGAGCGGAAGAAGAAGTTTTTTGTTTAGGAAGTGAGGGTCTTTAGGATCACGTGACTGGAAGCGACGTCGTCACATGAGTGACGCTTTAAGAGACTGCGCGACTTACTAGTAAAAGAAGACGTATGAAAATAAAAACACAACAATATTTTATTTTATTTTTTTTATTTATTTTTTTTCAATCTTGATAAACACTCTATTTTTGAAAAGATGCACACGCTTATTTTTTTTTTTTCATATCTCTAAAGGACTCGTTGTCACACCGTCAGAATGCACGCGACGCTTATAATACAAGTAGCGCACGCCGTCTTTCTCTATGGTGTAGGTGACCATTTTGTTTCGCACCACTTTGAAGTTTCTATTTACAGCAATGAGAGTTTTTCGTTGGCGAAGAACATCCAAGAAGTCGTCTGGTTCCTGAGGGTTTTGTTTCTTCTGTACGCCTTTTGCACTCCATTTTTTGGATTTTCTTTCACCGGTGTCGCTGACTCGATCGTAGCAAATGTAAGTCTTAGGGTTGAGACTTAGGATCCCGTCACCTTCCCACTCCGCTTTCATAAGCCCCGAAGTTCTCAGATCGTGAAGGTACCGTCTCTCACAACATCCGCCGGGCGGCGGACACCATTCTCGCACTCTTTCCGTTTTTGTCTTCACGAAAAGCTCTAAGTGATCGTCGCACACCGCTGTCGGAAGCCACTTTCGTTTCTCTCTGAAGTACGTCTCTCTCAGGCGAGGTTTGACTAGGTCATCCAACGTGTCACCGCTGAGAGCCATGTAAAGACTGTCGGTGTCCATTTGACAAAGGGCATAATCGCGCCGATCGACGAATCTATCCAAGAAGTCGTATGTGAACTCTAACATTTTCAACTTCGCGTACTGGTATACCATGAACCCTATTTGAATAGGGAGGTTGTTGTTGACTGTTTTCGGTTGTAGTTCGACTTCAAACAGATCGGAACTCAACTCGGACGCCTTTTTGAAGCGCCACGAATTGGCCAATAGTTCGAACTTCCGACTGTCAGTGTATCTCACCGCCGTGTGTTTTTCTTTGTTGCAGATTGTTTTACCGTACGTAGCGTTTCCCATCAACTTGTAACAGTCTGACAGAATTTTCTCGTTCTCGTTCACGTCGCCACGTCTTCGCGCCGCCGTTACTTCGTCCGCGAAACCGGCAAAGGAGCGTTTAGGTAGGTATTCTACCACCAGCTTCACTTTGGTGACTATCAAACCGTGCTCTAAATACCACTTGAGAAGCGGCGTTCCCAAGAGAATATTTTTTCCGTGGTAACTCCCTATCAGACATCTCTGAGGCGTGTTCAACAGCTTTTCTTCCTGCGCAAAGTCTGACATGTGAGGTCCTATGTCCGATTTTGAAACGGTCGCGTTCTTGAAAACGGGGGTCATTTCTTCAAAGTAGTCTCGTAGGTGAGGCGGCGTAGTGATGTCCACTTGAACTAAACCGAACATTTTCTCCTCTTTCACAGCGGAAAGGATGTCGCTCTCGCTCATCGCGTTTCGAGACACTTTCAAAGCGTCAACCTTCCAGCGTTGTTGGGAGGCCTTGACCCGCTCATCTCGACGCTTCATCTCTCGCCATTCGCACTCCCACACGACGACCAGCTTGTGACCTAGCGCTTTCAAGTAAGCGCTTACTCTGGTCGTTCTGTCGCGTCTCTCCTCTCTCAGTGAAGCGCACTGATATCGGTGCGACGGTATGCACTCGTGAGCGTGGAACCAACACCCGTGAAACTGGAAAACCGTATTAGAGGCCGCGTGAAACCCGTCCACGCGAATTCTCCGACAGCCTACAACCATCTCGCCGCCGTTCAAAGCGTGGCGCAGTTTCACGTCGCGGTCGTGCTCTACGAAGCGTAACCACTCCAAAGCGCTGTGAGAGTTTCTTTGCCTAATTTCAGGCTTGAACTCGGTCTCGGGCCGTCTCACCGCGTAATAGCCCGTGCAGTGCGCTTCGCTCATGCAGCGCAAGTACAGAGAGTTAGCGTCTAGTCCTAGGATGTGTTGGCACGGTCTCGCTTCTTCGCCGTACTTGTGCTCCCCTATCCGCGTGGTGCCCTTCTCGTGAAATCTATGGAAGATGATGGAAGGACCGCCGACTAGATTTTCTTTGATCAGAGCGTGGAGGACGGCGTCGAACTGGGGGAACGTTGTGAACGCGTCTTCTAGGTTTTGGAAGAGGAACCGTAAAGTCAAACCGGTGAGAGAAACTCCGTCTTTCAACATGTCAATGCCGCGATCTTGGAAAAATTTAGCGTGATTTTTCAGAGCTTCTATGAAAGGTTTGACGTCTTTGTTGTTGTAGTGGATCAAGTAGTCTTCCATAGTTTGCATCTTCTCGTCGGACCAAACTTTCTGACATGCGGCGTAGTCGGATTCGGACATTTTGACGCCCGTCAGCTCGCTGTCGAAAGCCGATCTCGGTGGCAGCGTTCTGTTTGCCAGTTTCCTGGTAGACGTCATCCATTCGTAAGGAAAGTGACCTTTCTCTTCGTTCCTGGTGAAAGCTCGCAAATAGGTCGCGTAGTTGTAACCGGGTGCCAAATAGTTGACTACGTCCAAGAAAACCGTGTGCTGTGTGTAAACCGCCAAGTATTGATTGCTTCTCTTTATGACGCTGAATTCTTGGTTTCTTCGGTCTCCGGAGGCGAAGAACGAGTGAAGGCGTATTTTGATCAGGTTCAGGTCGTAACGCCCCGAGTTGAAGCCCACGACTGGAGCTTGACGGATGTATCTCAGAAGACGCTTCTTCAGTTGAACTAACGGGTGTCTGGTCTGAGCCGCAGCGAAGCCGCCTGGAGAAGGGGTGAACGTCGCCTCCTCCAGCAGGAGAGCTTCACCTATCGCCGCATCTAACTTCGCTAAGGTCGGTCGGTAAAGTTCTAGCACAGCTTCCCCGATGACTTTGGCGTTCTCGTTTATGTGATTTAAAACTCGGTCCAACAAGGGGTCGGAATCTGCGTCGGATTCTCTGACGAAGCAGACGGGCCCCTCCCACCCCGGAAAGTCGGATGCGACGCTAGCCGACAAAGGGACGTGATCCCACAGCAGGGACACGTGTTCCGTCGACGGTTCTTTGCACGGTCTGAAGAAAGCCTCGAAATCGAAGGCGATCTTGTAAGGGTAGATTCCGGAATGTCCGTCGGGGGGAAAAATGGAGAAGTCTGCTAGCGCTTCGAAAATCGTTCTCGAATTTTGGTAGATGCCACCTACGTAGCGCAACTTGACTTGTCGGCAAGAGGAAAGCTGGTTCCTGTGTCTCTTCAGCAAGAACTCGGTGGTGAACGCCGCCTTACACTTGCAACATTCGTATATGCCCGCGTACGCGTTGAAGTCCGTGACGAGAGAGACGTGCAAACCGCCTTTCGCCGTCAGGTGTAGGTTGACTTTACCTCGGGCGGCCAGAGTTCTGGAAGGCGGTCTGATCAGAGTAACGCGTCTTCTCAACTTCCGCCCCGGCACTTGACGCGACGCGGTGTAAACCGCTATCTGTACGTCAAACAAGTTCTCTAACGCGGGTAAGTCGCGGATGTTCAGACCCGGAAAGGATTCAGGTGTGGCAGCGGGACAGAACTGACGTAACAAATCTGAAGCGCGCTTGCTGGTGTTGTATAAGTGAAAGGAAATGCAGCGGAAGATGCAAAGGTTGTCCTTGTTGGGAAAATCTAACACGCCGCTTCTCTTTCCAACTCGACCAGCCTGAGTGATCCTACCGCCTATGAGGAATTCCCCCGGTCCCATGTAAACGCAAATGTTCAAATTGGTAGGAAAAAGAACGTGCCACTTGGTGTCAGCGTCGCAAAGTTTCCGTACTTCCTCGCAAGCGACGGTGTTTTCCATCTTTGAGAGGAGCTCTTCCAAAGTTTCTGAATTAGTTATAGTAGGGAGCGGTTGTATGAGAGTTGCGTTGTTCTGGGAGGCGTGAAAGTAGCGCAGTTTGCTCTTGTCTTCTCTGTGTTGTAAGAGTAAGCCTACCGAGAAACCCACTTTGTATCTGAATCTTTGTGTCAAGTGAATGCGACGCATAGTATCTACAGCGTCACTCAACTCGCCGGTTGGTAGCCTGAAGTTTGTTACACTCACGCGAGTCCCGTGCATCCTGACGCCCGTTTGTATCGCAGGCCAATTCGCCGTGAACGTTTCCTCCCCGTTCGGTACAGCACATATGCGCGGAGGGACGGTCACCCCGTCCAGAGATTCGCGTCGACAGGCGATCTTTCGGCAATCGCCTTCGCCGCATAGAGGGCAAAACTTAGGTACTACTCTACAATTTTCTACGTGTCTCTCGTGGTTGTACGGTCTTTTAAACATTTTGAAACACTTTTCGCATACGTACTGTGTCATGTTTTTTTTCACTCAGTTACCAACTACTTAGCCGTCTAACTATCTATCTATCTATCAATCTATCTGTCTATCTATCTATCTATTTATCTTTCTGTCTGCTGTCTGTGTATCCGTCTGTCTGTCTCATACAGCGTACGTCAAACGCTGTGTGTGTGTGTGTGCGCGCGTGAGCGTTGAGCGTCTCTCATTCCGAATCTATGCCGAGATATTTCAGAATGATCTCTGTTTTGTCATCCAACTCTTTGAGCGCTCTCTGCCTGCTGTGTGGGTTTTTTGTCAGGACCTTCGTACTTGCGCACGTGGACGAGGTTCTTACCGCTGTAGTAGCTCACAGCTGCGTACACTTCGCCCTCATCATCCAGCACTGCGAACCAGGGGGTGTGATTAGGTTTTCCTTGCGCGGCCGCTGTGTCGCGTATGCGCACCACTGCGCGGATATCGGCGATGCGTGCTATTAGCTCGCGCAGCGCGTCGGCCGTGAAGTGCACTCGCTTGCTTCTGGTCAGAGACGCCTCTTTCACCTGGCCGTCTTTTGTGTAGCGCGGCCTCCTAGACAGTCTAGCCACGTCCTCCCAGATCTCCAGCGTCAAAGCTCCGTCTAAGCAGAACTCTAACCCGAGAAGACGGGAGAAGGTTTTCTCTGCTTCTTCTCGTCCATCTCGTTCTTTTTCTTGTATTTTTCTCTTCTTACTAGGCCTTGTTGTTCTGGAACTCACCTTAGAACGTTTCACACCCGCAGGATGAGTAACACCATCAGCGTGAGCTGAATCAGCAGCAGAACCGATAGCAGGAGCAGCGTCAGCGCTGGTGGTATCAGAGGCCTCGTTGTTGGAACAGCGCAGCCACACGCCGTCGGTGCTGAGTGTAGCGGTAGAAGATGAAGCGCCGCCGCCCTCGTAAGGTGGCGGTGAGGGCAGTCGCCACGGACCGGACGGGACGCTACTAGTGGAGGAAGTGAGGTCGAAAGGTCGAAGAGGGAAGCCGAAAAACGTACCGCCCACCCCTTTCCCTTCGGGTTGTTCGTACGCCTCGTCGTCAGCGTCGTTCTCTGTCTCACCCTGTTGCTGCTGCTCCTCCTCCTCCTCCTCCTCTTCTTCTCGGTTTAGGGGCTGAGTGTCCGAATAGCTGTCACTCTCAGCGCGAGCGGCGTCGAGGGCGTCGGTCGATGTAGTGGTGGAGGAGAGGGGCTGTGCAACGTGCGGCAGGTCATCAAAGTCATCAACAGTAGTGGGGAGGTAAAAACCCGGTTGCCAGTACTGCGCTGTGCCAGGAGCGTTGTCGTCAGTAGTAGTAGCGGTAGCAGCAGGTGCAGCAGAAGCAGCAGCAGCAGCAGCAGCAGCAGCAGCAGCAGCAGCAGCAGCAGCAGCAGACGCAACAGTAGCAGGCGCAGCAGCCTCAGCAGGCGCAGCAGTAGCAGGCGCAGCGGTAGCAGGTGCAGCAGCAGCAGCAGCAGCCGCAGCAGGCGGGGCGGCAGTAGCAGCGGCAGCGCGCTTAGCAGCAACGTGTACCGTCGCGAGTGTAACAACGTCGCTAGCACGACGACTACTACCAGTAGTACTACTACTACTACTACTACTACTAGTACTACTACTGCTACTACTACTGCTACTACTACTAGTACTGCCGCGAGCGCTCGCTACAGCGGGAGGGTGATAAGACCAAGCGGCTGCGGCGGTAGTCTCATTTTCAGTAGCAAGAGGAGGCACTGACGCTAAACGAGCGCTGTTCCGCGTAGTCTTCTTGTTCTTGGACGGCGCTAGGTGTTGTCTTTTGCTCATGGTGGTGACTGTAGAGAGCAGCAAAAGAATGAGTGAGTGAATGGAGGTTTCTAGACCCCTTATATACGCCTTCTCGCTTCTAGAGCTAAGCTACTTACTGACCCTGTTCAGCTGCCGCCGGCTGGTCCGGCGGCCATTCACAAAGAGAAACAAAAGACATAAGGCATGACGTTTTCAGCTGGATCCCTTTCCCCCCTTTTGAGAGATCGACTGTCATGAGCTAAGCCGCTTACCACCCTGTTCAGCAATTCAACGCGCATTAGCTGTATAAAGGATTAAGCGGTTGCTGCCGTCGACTGACCGGCGGCCATTCACAAAGACATAAGGTATGACGTTTTCAGCTGGATCCCTTTCCCCTCTTTTTTTTTTGAGGGATCCACTGTCATGAGCTAAGCCACTTACCACCCTGTTCAGCCATTCAGCGCGCGTTAGCTGTATAAAGGATTAACGGTGATGAGCTTAGAGTGTGTATACAAAAAAAAAAGCAGGACCCCCCTAAGACGAACGTGTCTGTCTGTGAGTAGAGGCGTGTGCATGTGGTGAGCGACTTAAGTGTAAGACAAAAAAAAAATCACCACCTCCTGCCGTGGTGAGTAGACCGGGCCGGCCAGGCGGCGGCCGGCTAGTTCAATAGGGAGGGGTGACAGCTGACTAAGGCTGTGCATGAAAAAAATCCGATTTTCACCTGACCTCTGACGTTTGTTACAATGAATGTCAGAGGGAGGGAGACGTCCTCAGGTAGGGGGTAGGAGGTAAGGCTATGGATGAGGAAGAAACACCGTTTTCAGCTGGTCTCCACGGATAGCGATAACACACCCCTCGTCATCTAAGCTCTTAAGGAGCGGAGCGGTTGAAAAAGCGTCATGCGGACAGGTCGCTACACAGCTGGAGTGCTGTTGGAAATGGGATTAAACTCCCTCTGTATAAAAAGCTCTGATTTCTGTTGGAAAAAAAACATATCGCCTCTGACCACAGTAACGTCTACTACCACCACCGCCGCCACCACCGCCGCCGCCGCCACCGCCGCCGCCGCCGCCGCCGCCGCCACCGCCAAGACGAGACGAGATGGCTCAAGCTATTCCACTTTCAAGCTCGCCTTCACCGCCTTGTCCACCTGAAAAAAAGTTAATGCAGCTTGACGACGTGAGACGCGCGAGGCAGACCGATGGGGAGAACAGAGAGGTAGGACAGCGGCGGTTAGCCTATAGCGACGCCTTGCTTCGTCAACTAGGTAAAGAGTTGAGCGGCTGTTGGAGAGAGTTGGGCAGTAGCTTAAAAGTTACCGCCGCCCGTATGGATGCTCTAGTAGAGCGCAGTGTCAAGACACCGGAGGAGCTGTGTACGGCGATGTTCCGAGTCTGGTGGGGTGAAACCCCGCATCGTCATAGATGGGGAGAGCTCGGTCGCGTCTTCACCCGCATTAGACGCGTGGAACTGTTGGCTCAGTGGATGTCCCTTCTCCACAGACAGGGGTTGGATTTCGAAAACCCCGACTCGCGCGCGATGCATAAGCACTTGGGCACCCTCGGCAGACGTCTAGGTAGCAGGTGGAAAGAGGTGGGGGACCATTTAAAATTGTCGCCTGAGAGGTTAGATAAGATCGCTGAAGAATGCGAATACGGAGGAAGTCCCGCTGAGTGGGCCTTCCGAGTGTTGAAAATGTGGCAAGATGAAGCTGACGGTGCCGGCGGTACACCTTTTGAACTCCTTCGAGTGTTGACTGAGGACATGGGAAAGTTTGACCTCGGCATCGCGATATTACTTGACTTTATCAAGCAAGAAACAACGAGAACGACGGACATGTGAATTGTTGTGTTTTATTTTCATACGTCTTCTTTATTAGTAAGTAAAAAAAAAAATATCATAACAATTAAGACGCGCGCCCTCTTAAAGTGTCACTTCCTCCAGTCGCAGCTGATCGCCTCATCGAAGCACGTGATAAACAAAAAAAAACGAAGAGACACGCTTCTTCCTCTCGAGAGGAAGAAGCGTGTCTCTCGATTGAAATCTTTTTCTTTTCTTTTTTTCTTAAAAGAGACAAACGCCCCTTAGAGTGCCCCCCCACCCCCCTAGAGTGCCCCCCTCCCCCCTCCCCCCCTCCCCCCCCACCACTCGCCCCATGCATCCTAAAAGCGCCCCCCTCCCCATGCATCTTAAAGGGGCCCCCCTCCCCTTCCCTCCCCTCCCCTCCCCTCCCCTCCCCCCCCTCCCCCCCCCTTTATACACTCTAAAGAACGCTTCTACCTAGTTCAATAAGTCACTTCCAGTCGCTCGTAAAACAATAAAAAATGAAAAAAAAAAAAAAACTTATATCGTAGTGTTTTTTATTAGTTTACCGAAAAAAATAAGAGACTCGCCTCCTTCTCCTCCTCCTCCTCCTCCTCCTCCTCCAAAAAAAAAGATATCACATTTTAAAGCGCATGACCCCTTAAAGACGCTCATCTCTTCATTAAGTCGCGTGACGTCACTTCTTCTTCTTCTTCTTCTTCCGTTCACGTGATCAATCAGGTCACTTTCGGTCACGTGATCCTCAATCAGGTCACTCACTTCCGGTTGGCCATTAGGTCATGTGACGTCACTTCCGGTCACGTGACTCATCAGGTCACTTCCGGTCACGTGATCCTAAAGTAGGTCACTTCCGGTCCCCTAAGTAGGTCATATGACGTCACTTCCGGTCCATAAGTAGGTCATATGACCTCACTTCCGGTCACGTGACCAAATGGCGGCCTCTGATTGGCTAACTAGGTCACGTGACCTCACCACTAATCCCCTAAGTAGGTCACTTCCGGTCACGTGACCAAATGGAGGCCTCTGATTGGCTGCAGGTCGATTGAGTAATAAACAGTACTTAACTATAGTCCCGTTCCGATACATACTATACTACTCAGAATCCCTACTACCAATTCACGGCAACGTAACCAAACGGTCGCTTGCCACTATATGAAAACCAAAGAAATTCGAGAAATAGGGTGATATTGTCCCACTGACTTTTCAGAGTATTCAGGAATGTTACACAGACTGAAATGGACATGAAATAAAAAATGCAAACACATTGCACAAAGAAAGGTATGGTCACATTGATTTGGAGAAAGAAGTAAGCCTGGCAAAAGAAACAATTGTTGATATCTGCCAAGGTTCGTCCAATGGCAGCCAATGGGGAAACTCCTGGGTAGCAATATTTAGCCAGCCTCTTCCATAAGTCAAAAATGATTCGATGATGTATGATTTTATCATATTTTATTTATCTAGTACATTAACCCTTTGTGGGCGAGCATCGACTGTAGTTGATGCCATGGCAGGGCGAGCATCGACTATAGTCATCATAACTCTATGGGATTTAGCATAGGTTCGTCCTTAGGAAAAACTCCTGCAAAAAACCTCGCCCTCCCAGCTAAGAGTATCATTTTTTGGCTGCCCTCAAAGGGTTAATAGCTATACTCCATTTTGATTGCCTTCCTATGCCAGAGCATTGTGTAAATTGGGGAAAGCTATGGGAGGTTAAGGACTGATTCAAACCACACTCACCTTTATCTCACTGGTTTTAACCCTGCCGGCCCTCTATGTTCTCTTTCGTTCTGCCCCACATAAGGCTGAAACATTTGTTTCAGGTCACCCGACTGACCATATCAAAACAGGGCCGACTCTACATTTTGTTCAATTTAAGGGTATCGTAGCTGTCAAAAGAAGTTAAAAAAAAATCCAACCTACCAACCCTAGACTTTATGCCCATGTTACCTGAAACAAACCTTTTTTATTTGGCCTAACGCTTTAGTAGCCTTTTGTCTTTCACCAGAGATTATCATAAGAGATTATTATAAGTACTGCTGTAAATCATGTGTATCCTACCATATTAGCTCCCATCTCCCTACCCTTACCTTCCCAATATTACTCCTATATGCCTCCACCACACAGCCCCCCCCCCTTTAGCGAAAACTGAAAACATTTTATGCAATGCTGCTATTTGAATGTTTTATCACTGGTTTCTTAGTACTATGAATATTTGCTAATTCCATTATAACGTTAACACAATTTGGTTAATTGGCACTGGTCACAACCATCGTTATTCCGAGAATCCAATTTACTTTGGACAACTATGCTGGACTTCATATTCTGCAGGAAGGAGATTACTGTAGTGGGTCGCCGCTATACTATTTCTATAGAACCAGTTTGGGTTATATTGAGTATGTGTGTTGCCGTGTATCCGGGCCGCGCTCCTGTCTGGTGCCGGGTATATGGTTACATAAGTCTACACCTGAGGATTAAGAGAGCGCGGCCTGGTTATGTGCATTGAGCTGTGACCGCCACGTGTCACCCGACATATCTCGGGTACCGTGTCGGCCCGGATGCACCGGTGCGTGGTTACCCGGAGTTCCTCGGGAACTCAAGTGTTTACGAGTAATGAAGGGAGTTACATAAGGATCAGTACATAAGACCTGGGGTTCTGCTAATCGAGGACCCAGTCTTGCTGTGCACTTCGGCCAGCTCGACTGCTCCACAACAGAGCTTCCCCGAACTCTGTTGTATTTTTAAGGCCTAGTCCTGTCGCTGCTTCCAACTTGGTCACCCTGCGTCTCTCTCTGTTCTACCCTCTGGGGGAACTAGAGGAGATAGACGCACTGGTGGACAACTCCGGACACAGAACTCCTTCCGCGGAGTCTGGTCCAAGTGGAGTTAACCATGATGGAAGAGAGCCTTGGAACTCGGGAATTATGTACTAGACCGTGAGCGTATACCTCCTGTATGTTCATATGACCACTGGTGTTCAGAAGCCTATTTGATTGTTACTATCCGTCTGTATGATTACGAGCCGTATGTCAAAATGAATAAAGTGTAATTTCTGAACAACCTATTTTCGAATCTGGAGTTTTTCATAGCCGATGCCTATTTTAGAATAGCCAACAGCTACATTACATTATTTAGCCAAAGCTTAGAATCAAGATAACATTCCATCGATCACTACCTTTAACAGGACAGATGGCCTATTTTACATCAAGATCATTCTCAGAGAATCGGAACTCAGCCCTTGCTTTGTCAATTCTCCCATTCCACCAGTGCAGGAAGCACTTGTTATCCCATCCCACAATCCCAACTCATCCGGAAACTACATCCATTTGCATTACTTCCCCTCCAGGTGGCATTGTGGCTGTTCCCTCAAGATGGTGGGCGTGGCAGAATACTGTCCACCTTTAGTGATCTGTGGTGGTTGGAGATGGGTGTTATGTGGGGAAGATGTTTTTTTATAAATAGTTCTATATGGTGGTATGAGGATGCACGAAATGTTGTATTCAGTACACTTTTACTCACTTTTACTGAGAGAATAGAATACGATGTTCTCCACGTCGAGACTTTCTGTTACTCTATAATGCACAGACTCCAAACTATACAAAATAAGTGTCTGAGGCTGTGCGAAAGGTATACGAAATACACGTGATATCAGAACAAATGCCCTTTATGTACTCTGTGACATCAGTAAATTGTTGGTACGTCGAAATAAGCGCCTTAAATTAATTATGTACAAGCGATCAAAGTGTGATGATAATTATGTTAATCCAGTCAGAGTACTTCGCAATAATGCACTTGTTAAATTAAAAGTGAGCAGACCAATTCTAGAATCCTATAGATAGGGGCAGTCCTCTATATAGAGGAATGCTACTATGGCAGGAGCTAGACAGAGATATTCAGCGTTCCTTGACCATAGAAATATCTAAGAGTCGTGTTTGACCAACAACCTGTGATAACTATGTTTATGAACAAGTATACTAAGGACGAGAGCTATAGAGTACAGAAGAGCCTGAAACATTGGTGTTATTGCTTTAAAACTTGACAAATTACGTGAGATTTATGTAGAATAATTACTCAGAATAATTACTTGGAATTGTGAAGATGGTTATATAAACCGATATGCTCGTGGAAACCACTTGTTAATACTACTCTTTACTCTTAGTGAGAGGCCGACCTGTGTTACCTATTTATTGAGAACCTCATGTGATTTCTACTTTATGTGTTTTGCTGACTGTATTATGAAGAGCACCTGTTTAGTTATGATTTACGGTCAATAAAAACTTTCAAACTTCAAACTTCTTCACATTCTATAGCTTTGGTAAGGGTTTCCGTGGCTTTATTGACGTTTTCTGTGGCTTTGTTTACTGTTCACTGCTGTAGGTCAGTGCTCAGCGTGCACTGTTACCCTATAACGAATGGTCACGGGACTTCTCGACTGCGCTGCCAACCCTCTTATAAATTGATATATATTACCTAATTGTTATGCTATGTATTTATGAGAGGTTAGAATGGAATACCGTATTCTACGTAATCAGCGCCCTGGTCGCTTATAAAATTATTTTCATGGCGTTTTTAGCACTTAAGAGTTTAATTGTCACCAAAATCGTGAAATTCGAGCCTTTGTTCTAGTCTAAAAATGCACCAAAAAGGGGGGGGGGGTGCTTATTAGGGGGAGGGCGCTTATAATGTCGAATACGGTATGTTAAAAACCCATCATATTCCCCATGCCTCCGGTTTGTCATGTATGATGGGTAGGTAGTTGATAGGGTTGGTAGGGTGAATACTATAATCATTGGGATATTGGACGCATTGTTGCATTGTACCATGCCCAAACATAAATGATCTTTTATTGTATGACCCATATAGGAAAGAGAGTAATGGTGCTCTTGGTTGTGTATGCAGTATTCCTGTACCCATTGCCTATAGGAAATCCTTCCATCTAACAATAATAGACCCTTTAAGAAATTATCACTGACATATGGAAGGTACCAGTATCTTTAACGTGGCATCAGTGAGTTCTTAGTTGTATTGAGTTGAGTTTGAGTTGAGTTTAGAATCTTATAGGCATTAATTACTCGTTACAATACAGACATCTTTCAGGAGAATGCCAGGTGTTACTTATCATTAAGATTTCCTATAGTTCAAAGGTTTTAGTCAGATCATAACAAGTCCGTAAAATGTCTCAGTTTGCTGGGAACAGTCTATTATTCTACACTACCATATTACATAATTAGATGTTTGACACATATTTTATGATATGTTTAGATAGTAGCTAAATTAGCAGGCACTCAAGGGGGAGCAGGTTTGCCAAAGTCAGACTGTTTATGAATATGTTCTTTGCGGCGCTCTTCTGCTGCGCCGATCTCAACCTGTTGCAAAGTCTAGAGCCTCTATACTCGGGACTGTTTACATAACAATTCTTGATGGGTCGTTTAAATTTAAAGCAAGCCTTGGCGTTTCCACGCAGTACCCGGTTTGGTTGTACCAGGTTGTCTTGGTCTTTTGAGCGTCGGTACATGTATGCAAGGATCTGCCGGTTCCTCCTTTCATGGAGCTTCTCCAGGTCGGCTTCTGTGTGTAGGTCGTCTACATTGGCATCACGTGCATCATTGATGTTGTTTATTATCCGCAGGCAGTCATTTTGAATGGTTTGCAGCTTTTTCACGGCCAAGGAAGGACCGCTGTCAACCAGCAACGGACAATATTCAAGACATGGTAGGACTATGGTTTTATATATCACCAGTGCCTTCGGCAGCTGGTGATTATGTTTTATAACCCCCCCCCCCCCCCCCACACACACCCCTCATTAATTCCCACCCTCAAACAGCGCCGCAAAACCACCCAAAGATGTGGCGCCATCTGACGATCTGCTGCGGTATGTGTGACGTAATATGACCGTGACCTTTGACCTTTGAAATAGATTCGGCCGTCTTTGACCTGGCAACCGAGGATCGTCAATAGGAAAGTTTGGACTCTATTATCTTTATCATTTCAATTTATACCACTATGAGATTGTAGTTGGGAAATGTTCTGTGTATGTACTGTGCAAATTCATTGCACTTGATCACAAATCATAAATAAATAGCTTATTTCAGTTTAAAAAAACAATGGGGGAATCTTAAAGATAGTTTTGCCCCTTGTTGCCATGCAGACAGAGCGAGAATATTGTGTTCAATTTCCTTTTTCTTTTTGAATACAATTGCTATCTAAGAATTTGTCTGATGGAGATAAGTTCCATCACAAATGGTCCCCTCGTAATATTAATTCAGGTAAAATGGAGGAGAAAAATCGAGTTAACTTTGAAAAAAGTACATATTTTGATGTAGCCTCTTTTGGTTTATCTGTTCCCGGCGAGCACACAAAGCTAATTCAATGGGGTAGCTCGCTGGTGCCAAATAATGCCGTTTTATATATAGGGGAATCATGGTTGTGGTCTTGTTGGTTTCCCTTCTGGTGTTCCACAACTGTGTGTATTTGCCTCTCACTTTCTGAAGGTGTTGGCAGAATGACATGTGTCGATCAACCACTACACCCAGGTAGTTGAAAGATGTGACAACTCCCAGATCTTTGCCGTTCATTTTGATGGCTAGGTCACTGATGTTGATTGGGGCTGTGCTGGGGTAGGTCCACAGCACTTTGGTCTTGTCTCATTTATTGTGAGGTGATTTTCGGCGCTCCACTTACATACCGCGGTTGTATCCTCTTGTAGGAGTGAGTGTACTCTCTCTGGGGTGCTGGCCGTGCAGACTAGCACTCAGTCATTGGCATATATGTACGTGCAGACTTGCACTCAGTCATTGGTATATATGTACGTGCAGACTTGCACTCAGTCATTGGTATATATGTACGTGCAGACTTGCACTCAGTCATTGGCATATATGTACGTGCAGACTTGCACTCAGTCATTGGCATATATGTACGTGCAGACTTGCACTCAGTCATTGGCATATATGTACGTGCAGACTTGCACTCAGTCATTGGCATATATGTACGTGCAGACTTGCACTCAGTCATTGGCATATATGTACGTGCAGACTTGCACTCAGTCATTGGCATATATGTACGTGCAGACTTGCACTCAGTCATTGGCATATATGTACGTGCAGACTTGCACTCAGTCATTGGCATATATGTACGTGCAGACTTGCACTCAGTCATTGGCATATATGTACGTGCAGACTTGCACTCAGTCATTGGCATATATGTACGTGCAGACTTGCACTCAGTCATTGGCATATATGTACGTGCAGACTTGCACTCAGTCATTGGCATATATGTACGTGCAGACTTGCACTCAGTCATTGGCATATATGTACGTGCAGACTAGCACTCAGTCATTGGCATATATGTACGTGCAGACTTGCACTCAGTCATTGGCATATATGTACGTGCAGACTTGCACTCAGTCATTGGCATATATGTACGTGCAGACTTGCACTCAGTCATTGGCATATATGTACGTGCAGACTTGCACTCAGTCATTGGCATATATGTACCCCTTTGTGTTCTGAATCGAGATTTCAATGTCATTGACGTAGGGTAGGAACAGTAGCAGCCCCAGGACGGATCCCTGGGGCACGCCACAGGTGATGGGTTCTGTTGTGGAGTTGACGTTATTTGCTGTAGTGTTTTCTGTAGTGGTTTCTGGCACTCAGATAGCTCCATGTCCAGTCCAGGGCTTGGCCGGAGATGCCTTATTTGAACATCTTGGCTAGTAGGATTGAGTGGTTTACAGTGTCCAATGCCTTGCGGAGGTCGACAAAGACCACCGCAGAGGGCTGACCAATGTTCATTAACTCTAAGAAATATCTTGTCAGGTGGAATATGGCGTCGGTAGTACTGCGTCCGGGAATGAAACCATACTGATGTTTCGACATGTGCTGACGTGTACACATGTGTTGCATTATCCTGATGTGAACAGTCTTCTCGTACAGCTTAGAGCAACTATTGAGGAGACACACTGGTCGTCAGTTGCCCACCAGTGTCAGGTTTGGGTAGCAGGAAGATTTTTCCAGTTTTCCAATCTGGTGGGAAGTCTGAGTCCTGCATGCTGTGGTTGATAATCTTTCTGACTATGGAGGGCATGTATGTTAAGGCGTCCTTGGTGACACAAGTTCTCACATGTGTCATCCCAGAGGATTTCCTAGTGTTGATCTGTTTTACCAGTTTACCGACTTAAAGGTCGTCCGCCGGTTGCAGGTGTAGTTCCTCGTCCACAGGTATGACCACCTGAGGCTGCGCCATTACATGTTAGTAGTATAGTATGTATCGGAACGGGACTATAGTTAAGTACTGTTTATTACTCAATCGATATGCAGCCAATCAGAGGCCGCCATTTGGTCACGTGACCCGTTGCCATGGTAACGTGACCTACTTAGGGCTCTCAGCCAATCAGAAGCCAGCATTCTGGGTGACCTACTGACCTACTTAGAAGCTCTCAGCCAATCAGAGGCCGGCATTCTGGTAACCATGGTAACGTGACCTACTTACCTCACGTGACCTACTTAGGCTCAGCCAATCAGAAGCCGGCATTCTGGTAACTAGGGTAACGTGACCTACTTAGGGTTTGTTTGTAAACAACACCACGTGGCTCTCTTGTTTGTAAACAACACCACGTGACACGTGACTGTTTGTAAACAAACAAACAAAAAAAAGTTATGTAACTTATATATAGAAATAAAAACACAACAAGATAATTTCTTTTCTTTTCATTTTATTCTTTATTTTCATTTCAATCAGAAAAAACACACAAGTTTATGCTTTTTTAGCTTGCTTCTTCGATTTGCAGCAACCCAACAGGTCGCAAAGTCTCACGCCGCCGTCACTCGCACCACCACACCCCGGACGACTTCTCTCCAATAGACATTGCACGACTTTGGATAAATCCAACACCATTTCGGCAAGGCAGAGAATCTTTGCCTCCATGAAACGGCCGCCATCGCAACAACCCGTCACAACAGCATCATCGATAGCTTCTGACTCACGGCCCGGTCGCTCAGCTTTGGGATTTTGCTCATGCCCATGACGCACTTCTTGGGGTTTCTTGTTCGACATGCTTCAATTAGGAAATGAACGCAATGAGGTCCACAGGTGTCAGCAGAAGTGTCTTGTAGTTGAATGCGGTTTCTTTGCCACTTGAACGGAGCAGAGCGTTCCACGAAAGACAAGAACTCTGCACTCAGCGGCGGTAAGCCGAAGGAATCAAAGTAGTACACTTCACCCGTGCTCGACACGTAAAACGCCACCCAATGCTGACCTGGTAAATGTTGCGGATCTGTGTTGCTCACGAAACAAGTGTCTTTGATAGGGTGCTTCGGAATAGTGTCACAAGAGAAAACGCCCAGGAAACGATGTTTTGTGTGAACGTTTTCCTTCAACACTCTGCTTATTTCAAGCGTGTTCATACGATACGCCAAGTACCGCCGTCTTGTCTTCAGTTCATGTGGTAGTCGGTGATGGGGTGTCGATCTCGGGTCAGCTCGACGACGTTGTCGTACACCAAGTAGAGTAGCACCGTTGTTGTCGCTTGTAGCGCCGAGCGGAAACTGACTTCCACCCTCAGCTGACCCGCTCTTATAAAGTTCACGCGACACCCGTCGTGCGATCTGTCTGGGGTTAAGTCGAGGGGGAACACCGTGTAACCGTTCAGGAATTGATCGTATGAAATACTGCAGGAGCGCGCGCCCTCGTACATCCCCGTTTCCGTGTGTAGCGCCAAGTACTCTCTCACGGCCGCTTTGGTCTTAAAGTCGGGCACGTAGGCGTCGTTCGGCACTTTCTGATCGTTCACTATCACTTGAAGCGAGCTGATGTCGTAATGCTTCATCTCGAACGGGTTCTTGGTGTAGCTACCGTTGAAGGCGTCGTGGTCCAGGAAGCAAATCATCATCGACTTGGGAAGCTGGCCTGTGTTGGAGTGCGTGTAGCTGTGATCTCTGTTACCTTGAGGGATGGCGTACGTCGTCACCTCCACTCTGTTCACCGGGTAGTCGAAGGGCCCGTGTTCTATCACCGCTTTCTCGTGCGTTTCCGCTACAGCGTCCGCCACCAGCACGCGTCGCACGTAGAGCTTTGCTTTGTAGATCTTCAAGCTGTAGCCTCCGTCAGCGGCGCACATCAGATAGAAAGAGGGCGCCGCCTGTTTCAGAGTGAGATTGATTTCTGTCTCTCCAACGATGAGCTTCGGTTGATGAGCCAGGTCAAAGTGCAGTCGCGCCATCAGCGAAAAGCGCTTGTTGGAGATTAGCTTCTTGCGCGCTTTGTACCCCGCATTCGCGTCAGTCAACGTGTCAAACTGACCGGGCGTATCTTCATGCCACCCCTGGGCGCTCATGACGCCGTCCTTCACGTCTTTGTTGTAGTTGAGTAACCCTTCCAAGTAAGCTCGGTAAGGGTAGGTCTCGGTGTTGCCAGACACTTTGAAACCGCCGATGGAGACTTGGACGTCTTTGAAGAGAGAGTGAGCCAAGTTGTTCACCGGAGCTACCGCGTCGGTGTCCTCGATCGCCGCTCCGTTCGCTTTCAGCACTTGACATTCCAGATGAAGGTAATTCTCTTTCAGGTCTGTGTACTCTTGCAACTTGTTGATGGTGAAATTTATGTTACCTCCATCCTCTAAAGAGTTTTTTGTTTCTATCCCCAGGAAAGACGACTTTAAGATAGTAGTCTGAGTCGGCGCTACGGTGTGCAGGTCGAGCTCAGAGAGCGCGCACTCGTTACTGCTCTCGTGTACGTAAGCCATTGTGTTCTCTCTTCACGCGGCCGACAGACTGACGCCGGCCGCCTCCAGTCTTTTTATTTATACCTGAACGCCTAGGCGCTTACCGGTCGAATACATCCCCTCTACGTCTCTTGCAAGAGCCACCGCCCGTCTGAGGGGAATGCCGGCGACGTTTCGACCCTTTCTTAGACGCGACAGTCGTCTTTCCTCCCGAGAACGCCGTACTCGCCAGTCTCTTCAGAGCGCCTGCGCCTCGGTCTTTCACGCTGCTCTTTAAAGTCCGACCCGCCAGCACATCTTTAGCTACGCCCACACCGGCGCGGAGCAGCGTTTTTCCCACCGACTTCAATAGCGGGGTAGCCGAGCGCATCAGACCTAACAGAGCGCCGCCCAAACCGTGCCCGCTCTGGAAAGAGCGCCCGCTGTACACGTTGATGCCGTTGCCCAGCTGCGCGTTGTAGTAATCGCTGTACCCTCTGCCGACGGTGCGCCTGGGTGGAAAGTACGGAACGCGTTGACGCATCATTTTTCTCTCTTTCAGCGCTCAATAGGTCTCAGATGAAGTGTCACGGTCACCTCGCCTCTACCGAATGGGATGGAATGACCGGATCGGTCTCTTAAATAGATGCCGACCTCGGTAAACCTCTTGGATTTCAAGGGGAAATAATCCAAATGGGGAAAACTGATAGCTTGCACGCTACCTCGACGCTTTCCGCCTCTGTCCACCGCGACGCAGCGCAACAGCGGCACTTGCATGTCGCCCACACGTCTCTCCTGGATCATGTCGGTGTATATGTACACAGAGTGCACGTCCCCGTAAACATCCATCGAGTAGGCGCCGGTAGTCGGGAACGCGAAACACGTCTTCTCTCCGAAGCCTAGAACGCATGCGAGATGCTGAGTCAGCAGGACAGCGCAGTGTCTCGGCGGTTTGATGGTGACGCGTTTCGTGTTGGCGTCGTACCATAAGATCCGCATCGGTTTGAGCAAGAAGCTGGAGCCCTCTAGTCTGTCATCTCGCATCGTCTCACTCAAGCGCTCGACTAGGGTGTGGTTGCTTCCGGTGAAAATAGGAGGTATCTGGAATATGTTTGGCATGAAACTGCGCACTCCCATGTCTTTCTCCATCTCTTCGATCATCTGTCTTGCTTGATCGCTGATCGCCTTCTTCTTCACCGCCGGGGACAAGAACTGCTTGTATACGGCATTCGTCTGTCTCAAGTCGACCTCTCTCTTGAACCTTTTTGTTTCCGGTTTCAATCGCTGCTCTTCCGACGTGTCTGATATCTCTTCCACCGTTACATAGCTCGCTTCCTTCCAGCTCAGCGGGTATTTTGAGCTGAACGTCAGCTTGCTCAGACCGTTCGCGTTTTTCATTCCCCTCCAGTCTACCTGGGGTTTTCTTCCTTCGGCGAATTTAGTTTCTTTTAAAACGTTGATCGCCTCCTCTAGCGAACCCTTGGTGCGCAGAGGAACAACGATGATCAAGTCGTCGTTGTGCACGTTAGTCCATTCTGTAGGGAGGATGATCTCAGTCAGAGCCGCTTCGTACGCTTCGGGCCGAAGGAGCGGCGAGTCGAAGTGAGTTCGGAAAGACGTCAAGCTGTTGTCAGGATAATACTCCATAGAGCTGTTGCTAGGTAGAGTGATGTTCATTTTTTTTTTTTTTTTTTTTTTTTTTTCTACGTTTTTTTTTTGTCGGGGATCCACTCGTTGAACTTGTCGTCGTAACCTAACCAACGTACGAAAGCTAACTCTTTACCATCGACGGTCTTGCGGCGCAACACCTCGTCTATCAGGTAGTTGTTGTCGTAACGACTCTTGTACACCTTCTGAACCTCTTCCGGGTAGAAGACGCCTTTTATCTCCTCGCCCTTGTCGTCTTTCAGCTCGAACCCTCTGCTTCCCAACGTCTTAGCAACGTCGACCACTTCCTCGCGCCAGTTTCCCTCGTACCCTTTGTCGAAGGCGCCTTTAGTTCTCAACATCCTCACTCTGTCACCTGGAGCAATGACGTCGACGGCGGACGTCTTTGTTTTTTTCTTCTTTTTCCATATTTCGTCGATTTGTTTGTTAGTTGGGAGATCTTGTCGGTAGAAAACTGTTTCGCCGTTTTCCGAGCTGACTTGAGCCGGCGCCATTTTCAACGTCTTGTGGTGAGTGCGATTGTAAGAAGACACTACATGGTGCAGTACGTCTACGTAGCGATACGTGCGCTTGTGTGTGAAATAACACCACAGCTTCTCCTTCAGACTGCGGTTCAAGCGCTCCACTAGACTAGCTTTGATGTCGTCGTTCTCGCCAGTGAAGAACTCTATGCCCTCGCTCTTCAAGTGATCTTGAAAGATCTTGTTCAAAAACTCTTTCCCCTTGTCTGTCTGAACAGTGCACGGTCGTCTCTCGCCAGTGCCTGTCATCTCTCGGAAGGCCTCGGTGACATCAGCGCCGCTCTTGGATTTAATGGGAACGGCCCACGCGTACCTAGAGAAAACGTCGATCGCCGTCACCACGTACCGGAAGCGGTCGTTGTGAGACGCCAAAGCTTGCATATCCATCAGATCTATCTGCCACTGCTGATCGATTGCGCCGGTTATAGTCTTGTTCCTTGCGAATTTTCTCCGAATGGGTTTATGTTTAGTGTAGGCGTCCAGCGACACTAAAGCATCTCGGATGACGGCCGGGTTTAGGTGGCCAAAATGATGTTTCTGGAGTTTAGTCACGCTAGTGAAACTGGAGGGCGCTTTGACGTCGGTATATCTAGCTACTACGCGCTTCTTTTCTTTTTCCTTCTTGGTCAGTCTCTTCACTGGTTTGCCCATGGTGAGCCTGTTGAGGGCGTGAACGACGACCTCGCCGCTAGGCGGTTGCGCCCTTTCCTTTTCTTACTCGCCACGCTCCTATAGGAAGTCGGAGTTTGGAAAAGTTCACTGTCCTCCTCGTCGTCAGAGGATGGATCGTCCACCTGGAGAGAAGAGTCTGCTGCTGCTACTGCTGCTGCTGCTGCTGCTTCTCCTTCTTCCGAGTGGAAGCTCGGTCGTTTCCGACCTCTGTCAGCGAGCCGTGTGTCTAAGCTTTGGCCAGGTCCGCTCGCTTTATACAGATGGTTTCCGATCAAGGAGTCTGTGGGAACTGCTTCGCGCAGCGCTTTCGTGAACGGAGAGTAGCCCGCCGGTCTGGGCGCCGTCTTCCTGAACCTGGCGGCGTCGTTCAGTAAGTCCACTATGTTGATGCGATGCTCAGGTGGTATTCTCCGACCCGACATCTCGCGCACCGCACCGTCCTCGTTCCACTTGACCACACCGGATTTCTCCAATTGTTTGTACAGCGCCACGGTCCGGGTGCGATTCCTCTTGGGAACTTGGTTCACCAACCGCTCAAGTAGGGACGCGCTGGCTTCTTCAGCAGACTGACGGAGGTGAGCTGGGGGCGAAGAAGAGTAGGACGAAGAGATGTTGCTGTTGTGGGGATTCGCGAGAAAAAATTGCAATCTATTCAACAACCTTCGGTATTTCAACATTTTCTCGCGCGATTCCAAAGTGGGATCGTTCAACACTAAGTCCAAGTCCCTGTAGATAAACTGTAGCACCTGGTGCAAGGCCGCGTCGGGATGAAGGGACTGTTCTGCCTGCTTGTGGTAATAGGCCATATCGGCAGGTAGGCGGGCGGCGGTGGCAGGAGCGGAACTCTCGTTCTTTTCAGTACGCTCATCAGGAAGAGGAGGAAGGTTTGGAGCAGTAGAAGTACTAGCAGCAGCGACTGCAGTAGTAGCAGCGCTAGTAGTAGCAGCAGCGGGCACATGAAGAAGTAGACCTGCTCGTGATGATTTGTAGAGCGTCTCAGGATCCACGAGCGCTAAGCGTTTGTAGTGTTGTTGCTGCTCTGAGTCCGTCATGGGGACGACGGTGGCAATGACGCTGGTGGTGGCGGTAGTGGTGGTGGTGCTGTCGGCGAGTAGGTGTCGAATGAGGTGTCTCATATACGGAGAATGCTCTTTATAAGCGGTAAGGCCATCCCTATGAGAGCCGGAATGAGGAAACCTCCCTCTTGTACCAAGACGCGTCTCTTTTTTTTGATGGGCGTAGATTTTTTGCCGACCTCCCTCAACACGTCAGCCGATTCTCGAAGCTTGTCCAGTTGTTTGTCGCTGAGCGGGATGTTCCCTACCAGTAAATTGTGACAGATCTCACTCAACGCTGCGATCAGATCGTCGCTTCCAGAGTCTATTAGATGCGAGCAGTCCTTTGGAGAGCACTTAGCTAAGTGCTTGAGAGTACCAAAGTGTCTTTCGAGTAGATGAGAAGACATTTTTGCTACTGCTTTCTCTTGTTCTTTTTTTTGTCTAGCGGTACGAACACTAGCTGAGAGTGTATGGACGTCAAAGAGGAGCGTATTCTCAGATCGTCAGGTGTTGACTGCTTGAAGTCCAGAAGGAGGTATGAGTGAGGTCGCTTGAGTTCATGGGTAAATATACTAGAGAGGGCCGCCGCGTTGGACGGAAACACCTGGCGAGACAGACTAGCTATTTGCCCCATGTCGCGCGGGTTCTTGAAAACGATCATGTAGTGAGCGTTCAGACTCATAGTTCGAAAGTCGGGTGATTTCTGGAATAGGTTCTGAGTGATGTATATGACGCTCACGTTCCAGTGATGCGAGTATTTAGTAAAGATGTCGGCTACCACTTGCTGATTGGAACTGCTCATCAGATCGTCCAATATCAGTAGAGTGTGGGGTCGTAAGGCGTCTTCTGCTACTTCCACGTCTCCCGCTATAGTCTCTTTGCTAGGAAGACCTTCTCTGAATTCCACACCGTACTGATTTTGCATTTTTTCAAACAGAGGTTGCCACTCGCCGTAATGGTAAAAAGTCTTTTCCACCGGCGGCGTGACCAAATTGTTCACGTCGCTCAGAAATTGATCCACCAAGCGCGATTTTCCACAACCCGACGGACCGCTAATGATACAACTAAAGGGTCCTTGTAGTCGAGCGTCGAAATGAATTTCTGTGAAAAGTTTGCTTCTACTGCTCGACATCTATTTTTTTTTTTTTTCAGCACGCGTGAGAGAGCGGTTGTGTGTCTGACTGTCTGCTGTGTTTCTCACTCGAACGGTCGGTAGTGAATGGTTGTGGAGAAAAGTCCGCCGACCTTTTTATTGATTCCGGCCGGTGTCACAGTAGCGGCGGCAGAAGTGTCTTTTTTTTTCTTTTATTTTTTGCGATAAAATTCTATTTTCACTCAATAGTCATAAATGTTTTGTATCAGACTCCAGAGGAGTCTGATACAAATTTTTTTTTTTTTTTTTTAAAAGAAGAGGGAGAGGACAAGGAGGAGGAGGAGGAGGAGGAGGAGGAGGAGGAGGAGGAGGAGGAGGAGGAGGAGGAGGAGGAGGAGGAGGAGGAGGAGATTAATTTTTTTTTTTTTTTTTTTTTTTTTGATCATTTAGGCAAAGCTCGTCGCTTTGCCGCTTTTTTTTCTATTTCTGTGTTGTGACACGATCGTCTCGAAAAAGCAATAAGGCGTGTGAGCGCGGCGGTGACAAATACATATTGGAGCGTATGGTTTAAAATAGTGCGTCCCTATCTTCTTCATTTCGGCTGCGTTGCAATATGCGGGATAAAGAGTGACGACGTCGAAACGTTTAGAGACCGTGTTCACGTCGGCCACAACGCGCGCCCACCGAGTGGGAGCTGCAGTCGCTCCCAAGAAACCGATCGGCTTGTCGAATCGTTTCATAGCACTTATTCTCACTTTATTAGAGGAGGCAGGGTGAGGAGAGTAGCGGCGCTCTTTCTTTTCATGAAACGCCCAACGAGTGGGGGCGCTGAGAGCGGCTGTTATGCAATGGTAGAGTAAATACTGTTCTGAGAAGACAGCTCTCGGCCATGTCGCTACGTTTTCCTTTTCCGCTCTTGTATAACGACGATGGCGCTCAGCTTTGCATTTCTCGAGAATTCGGTACGCTTCAAGAGATGCGTGAACCTCAACTACGTGACGCTCTCTCCTTTGAGATAAAAAAATAGCCGGGCAGTTGAGGAGGGCACTTTGTTCGCGCGACCGTCTTTTAGAAACTCGCGCCCTCTGCAGCGCCATATTTCTTTCCTCCGAAACAAAAAAGACTGAGTGAAAATAAAAATTTTAAAAAACAAAAAGCTCAAAGAAAAAAAATAAGCAATAAGCAGACTCAGCTCGAAATTCCCTGCTGGCGTGATGGCGGTGACTGCAGGCGGTGGCGGCGGTCGGCTGGCCGGCGGTGGCGGTGTCGGCGGCGATGGTAGAAGGGTGTGTGGAAAGAGAGACGCATCTCAGTCTTTTATAGGAGCGGCGAGTCTGACATTTTCAGCTGTCGCATGCTGACCTGCTGCTATCATAAGAGAAACAAAAGCCCTAATCACGCTTTTCAGCTGGATCCTTCCACCCCGCCAGACATGGATCCAGATGGGAAGGTGGTTTAAAATTAAATCCGTGTACCGACTGTCATACAATAGAGTAATTAGTTGAACGCGTGTTACCTGTATAAAGGATTAGCGGGTCATGGGCTCAGCGTGTGTATAGAAAAACAACTACAGGTAGCGTGAACAAAGCGACCCCCTCCCTTTCTGTCACTCTGTCTGTGACTAGAGGGTGCGCGTGTGGTAAGCGGCTTAAATCTAAAGAAAAACAAATCACCCTCTCCTGTCGTCAGCAGTCAGCCGGCCGGCGGCTGGAAAATGCGATTAGAGGGATGATGAGCCGCGTAGTAAGCGACTTAAGGCTGATCTAAAGACCTGCCGTGAGGGGGCAGCTGGCCGGTGGCTTGAAAAAAAGGGGGGAGTAAGGGTATATAAGGGGGAGTGAAACCGTATTCGGCATCGTCATCATCGTTCACGCTACTACTACTACTACTACTACTACTACTACTACTACTACTACTACTACCACCACCAGCACCGCGCCTCAATTTGCAGATCCCCATGATGGAAAGTTGCTACCGTGACATGAAGCGGAATGACGAAGCGGCGCGCGAATGTGAAGCTGATGCTGTAGCCTCTGCTACTGCTGCTGCTAGTGCTGCTCAGCGTGCTACTGCTGCATTTACTGCGGCTGTTAGTGACGCTGGTTGTGATGACGTTGTTGTTGTTGCCGCTGCGGCTGTGACTGCTGCTGTTGCTGCCGCCAATGCAGCTACTCATGCCACCGATGCCGACGCTGCTGCTGCTGATGCTGTTGCGGCTGCCGATGTCGCCGCTGATAACGCTGCTAGTGCCCGCTCTGCCGCCCTTGCTACTGTCGCTGCTGCTGTTGTTGCTAATGCTCACGCTACTGCTGCTACCGCTGCTGCTGCTGCTGCTGCTACCGCTGCTGCCGAGGCTGCTGCCGCTGCTGCCGATGCTGCTGCCGATGCTGCCGATGCTGCCGATGCTGCTGATGCTGCTGATGTTAGCAGTCGCGTCGACAAAGAATCGTCATTTGTCACTCTTAAACCTCCAGTTGAACGCGCGACGAGTAGTAGGGCTACCAACGCGACGGCCGGATGGTGCAAATGGTGTCGTCGCTTCTGCTCGTGCGCTTGCTTTTCTTCCAGTCCTACCTGCTGCTGCTACGGTATGATAGTGTTATAGTGTTTGAATGAGAACGCGCGTAGTTACACATAGACGCTGTAACAGATGTGCTTTTTTTTGAAAATATAATTTTAACATAACATGGAACTTGTTGTGTTTATTTTCTATATATAAGTTGTTTGTTTACAAACAGTCACGTGTCACGTGGTGTTGTTTACAAACAAGAGAGCCACGTGGTGTTGTTTACAAACAAAACCCTAAGTAGGTCACGTTACCCTAGTTACCAGAATGCCGGCTTCTGATTGGCTGAGCCTAAGTAGGTCACGTGAGGTAAGTAGGTCACGTTGCCATGGTTACCAGAATGCCGGCCTCTGATTGGCTGAGAGCTTCTAAGTAGGTCAGTAGGTCACCCAGAATGCTGGCTTCTGATTGGCTGAGAGCCCTAAGTAGGTCACGTTACCATGGCAACGGGTCACGTGACCAAATGGCGGCCTCTGATTGGCTGCATATCGATTGAGTAATAAACAATAGTTAACTATAGTCCCGTTCCGATACATACTATACTACTCATGTTGTTGGTTGAATTTTTCGGCTAGTTTGGATCCTATAGTGCTGTAGAAATGATTCATGTATGTGGCAGTCTCGTCCTTTGGGATCCTGTCACCCTGTGAATTTACCAGGGTCATCACCTGTTCTGGTATGTCGCCATCCCATAACTCCTTCAATATTTTCCAGAATCTGCCAGGATCGTCTTTATATCGTGCCAAGTCCTCCAGTATTAGGGCTTTCCTGTTTGCTAGTGCTGTTAGTGCTATGGCTTTCATAAAGCGTCTAGCTTAAAGGATGCTATTGGTGCTAGGGGAAAGGCGTCTTGTGTGGCCAGGGGATAGAGCTGCCGCAGCAAGGAGAGCATTTCTTTTTCTCAATTTTGGAAATTTTCTTCTTTCTTTTCTTTATTCCTTTTTTTCTTAGAAATTCCTTTCCCTAGAATGGCAAGCTCCAACTGACCTCAGAGGCCTAAATAACAAATTGATTTCAGGAAATGGCTTTCTAAGAGGGATTTCAAACAACTTGATACTGTTAGTTGATGTAGGAAATAGTGAGTCATTCATGGACAAGCCCCCCCCCCCCCCGGAACAGACAAGAGGAGAGTGATTTAAAGAACAATGTTTTAATTGGTTTTAATTGGAGGAACTTTTACAGTTACACATTATATGAAGGTCAAACGAAATATTGAAAACCTGTATGATTTATAAGTACATGGTGTTATGACTGTTAGTTGATAACCTTATGTAGTTATAGTAACATTTGCACATTTAGAGGAAGTGTTTGTATGGTAGGCGAGAATAAACATACAATACATGATTAATAATGCCAAAAAATAAGAATTTATATTTTGCATTTAGTGAGGGTAGCATGATGGGTAGAATTAAATAATAGGTAAGGGTTACAACCAGTGGTTAGGGGACAGGTATGTAGTTATATAATATGTGAGGATATTGTGGGGCCTGCCCAAGGCGGGCTATGAATGACAAACCATGCACGCATGAGTAGACACGCATGGTCACCCCATTCTGGTGAGTCCCAAGTCGATGTGCAATAAGATACGCAACTTTTTCCTTGTAATCTGGCATCTCAAAAAAAAATTGGAATTAAAAATAAGACCTACCTACACTATGTTGGCTTTTTTTTGGCCTTATGTATGGTTGGTGTAAAAACTATTTACATATTTCAGTACAATAGGCGGAATAATTAAACTATGCTATGAACCAGTAAGGTCAGTCTCTTACTTGCATTTTTCTGTACTGCGTTATTGCCGGGACACCCTCTGTGCCCACACCTATTAGGCATTCATACAGAATATACTTGGTGCTATTATAATCATGTGTACGGTCATTGCTATTGATACTTTTATGCGTAGTGGGGTATGGGTTATTCCCCATATAAAGAGTTTTAGTCTGTTAACCCATAATATATTGTAAACTGACTTAAACAAGTGTGGTTTTGTGTTTACTTTTTTATATCTTTATATTCAAAATACCAAAATTGAAATAGAAGGGGAGTCTAAAATAGCTCTTTTCTACGCTGTTCAAATGTAAACGAACCGCCATTTTAATGATGTCACAGGGTCATTGGTTATTTCATGGGGTGTGTGAAATATAAATAAACAAAGGTGCAAGAGTTTCAGTCTGTTGACTTGGTTATTTCACGAGTTGACCTTGGGCTGTATTGCGGCCCAAGGGTCAACAAGTGAAATAACCCAGTCAACAGACTGAAATGAGTGTACCTTTGTGTTTATTTTTTATTTTTCGATTCAAAACACTGAAATTATTGTAGGGGGGAGCCTAAAAGGGCTAAATTAGCTCATTTCTACACCATTCAAATGTAAACAAACCGCCGTTTTGATGACATCACAGGGCCGTGAAATACGGCCATGGGTTATTTCAATAGTGTGCAATACGGCGTTCTTTGGTTAAGTCAATGGGGCAGCCGTATTTGATAAAAAATAAAATGTTGTTGTGACATCATCAGGGGCAACAGCACAACAGTCCCCTCCCCCCTTCAATACACCTGTGCTCTAAAAGGTGATATTTTTTTGTATCTAAACTTAAATGAATAGGCTGGTGATTCACAATGAGGGGATCAAATGGATGTCTATAGATATTTTCCTGCTCTCTAATTCTCATGTATGAATGGCTAAACAATGTAAAAGCCTTTTATTGACGTGAATTTATAAAAACCATTGCATATTAATTACCTCTACAATCTCAATACACCTCTGAAGCGTGGTTCGGTGTTAGCAAGTCACCTGACAGAATTGTGTTGGTCTATCACACATAATTAGAGATGACAGACATCCTTAACTCTTTAAGAACTGCATAGTGTTTGCTGTGCTGTGTCATTTCTTGTCATGCCAACCACGCTAACACAACTTGCCCGGGCCGTATGCATGCATCATCCCAGCCTAATCATCATTACAGCGTATTCCACAGTAAGGGTTCTTTGAAAGGTGAACCTGTGCCACCATATTCCACGATCTCCACCCCTTGGGTTGTTACCATAGACACCATTAAGATTGCTTTTGCCGCAATTGCCAGCAAACCACCACCCTCCCCTATAGTCTGCAGCACAGTCTCTTGCATTATTACCATCCTGATCCTCGTCAAAGGTTGAGAATTTGCTGCCGTCTGCCTCACCGAGATCTTGCTCAGCTGGTTAGGGAATAGCGAAACATAGGTAATGAGCAGGATGAATTGGTTTGAATAGTTTTTTTAATTGCTTATCTATAGATTTGGTTTCAAAAATTTGAATAAAATAATCAAACAGAATGTCATTCACTGCAAATTACAATGGATATTACAGTTAATACTTACAGTGAATATATATACTTACCATTTGGAGTACCCGGAAACCAGCGATCAACCGTTACTTGATAATAACTGGCCAAATCCCCTACACTGAAGAGGCGATAGTGAGCATAGCCGTCTTCACCTGTGGTTGCTCTCAAGTAGACAGTCAGTACCCATTCTTTTCCGCTATCTTTTTCTGATGTCAGTATATGGAGATTATCAAGTCCAAGCCAAAAGTTGCCTCCAGGATTTCCAAAGCCATTCCTGTATTCTGTCCAATTACGGTGAAAGCTAACAGTGTCATCTTCTCTCCGCTGGATAACCTTAAAGTAATTAGAACAAACTCTGATATGTTTCTCTCTCAAACTATATGTCTATTACTCCAGATCTTCATGGCCTGGTTTTGATTAGGTAGAATTAAAACTAGATATATTTGATTATCGTACATTACAATTTCAGATAAAGGGCAATACAGTGATGAGGAGGCGGGTACATCCGTTAACTCCTTTAGTCTATCTACAATGTCAGAGTGTCTGGACCCATGAAGACCAGCATTGTCTGACACTGTGTTATTATGCCTGACCCCCCATTTTCTTAATGATGATATGGTGACTACCATTAATACCTCCATAGAAGCCATACCCCAAGCCTTAACAGATCTCACAAGTCGCACAGGGGGTCTTCAAGTCTTTGATTTAGTACTGTGGTATTTTAATATTAAAACTTTTGTAATCGCCTTATCCTACATAGCCATACATGTTTGGTATCAAATTCAAGCGTGACCCGCATACAAGGCGAGACTAATATAATATGTGTACATATGTGTTTGCTAAGGTACATCAAACATGAGTCTCACCGTCCAGCCTCCCGTAAAGCTATTAAAAGGGTAATCACTATCGCAGTACACCTCCATCTCTGTTAAGGCAGCATCAGGATAGATCTTGTAGACTCCTGATGGGAGGCCTGAATCCTTCACCTCCTGACAGTTTAGTATACCTGCCAGACAGAAGAGATCATGGTGATATATTTGAAACAAGTATCTTGAAAGAGAGGATATATTTGCTTTCAGCATGACTTTCATGTATCCACTAATTATATCTGGAGGATAGGGATAGGGGATGACCATGTACACATTTAAAATGAACAGTGTGTAATAGTCCCATTATAGCTAGCTTCATTATTGATGAAATGTATGGAATGAATTACACTTGCTCATACTGAATCACACAATTGAAACAATGTCTACGGAAATTGCCACAGTACAGTACAATTTAGATGTAACAGAAATGAAATAGTGCGCTAATTGCCCAGCAGTGGGACAGGAAACACAGATATAATGTGACTTACCACAAGATCTTGTATCATCCCATACCCCGTTTTCGCATGTTGCTTCATACGATGTGTTAACACCACCTGGAAGCTCTTTCCCATCAATACATGTCACATTCACTGTTCCGCCATCAACAGTCCGTGGTATGACATCATTGTCCAGCACCGTGTTGAACACAGCAGTCTCTGGACACGCTCCGGTCACTAATAAGGTTAGAATCATGGCATCAATTTCCATTTAGGTTTTGAAAAGATTTCATTCTCACAATATTCAAAAAAAGGTTAGGTGAAGTCAATGTCTGTTTTATATCAGATTATCACACATATATCTAAATGCAATGCTTTGGTGAAAATATGAATTGAAAAAAAAATGATGAAAAAAATAAAAAGTTGACATTAGCACAGGTTTTGCTGGCATTATACATGGACAACACTAGCACTATACAGAACTTGCTGGTATTGTGTTGGAAGTGAGCAGGTGAGTATGCACCTGAGTTTGCATGCTCTATTCATGCAGCACTGGTGAGTGAGTGAGTGAGTGAGTGAGTGAGTGAGTGAGCAGGTGCTGAACTTAGGGGGGGGGGGCTACGCTTTCATAACAATGTTAGGGTTATTTTACATATCTAGTGACATCTAAAAAATGACAGGTAACTTGATATTTGGGCTTTCATGATTATAAATTTCTGACTCTTTTTGTACATAACTCCCTGATGAGGCTGATAAAGGGAGGCCTTGGGGTACATTAAAATGTTTTTTGTTTCTTCACTGATAGGCTGCAGGGACATCTAACAGATACAAGACCTCACTCATTGGCACACACACACTGTTAGAAGTAAGTAGTGTTCCTGTACAGCAAATACTTTGGTTCGAGTAGATTGTGCTGTAAACCTACAGCAAGTCAGCTCATGCATATTTACAACACATATATACCGTACAGTAACAGCAAAATCTACTGTTACTGTACAGTAGAATTAATTGTATAACCAAATCTGAAGGTCTAGGGTTCGCTTCTCAAGGCTGGTGATATTTTTAGTCACCATGAATCACTTTTATAAAAATAGATCAAAACATAAAGGACCTATAGTTTCATGACAAGCCTGACCTGGAATTGAACTGGGGACCTTCCTATCACTGTCCCGCGCTGTGTCGAGACAGCTGGGGTAAGCCCTGCAGCATAGCTCTCATATAGATGATCAGATGGATGAGCAAAAGGAAAAGATATTTAGGACCTCCAAGTGCAAGGTTGACCTTGTAGTACTAGAACCATATGTTATGTAGAGTTTGCTTAAAGTCTCCTTTGTCCTCCGTACAAAACAACATTTCATGTTTTGTTTTCAAAAATGTCTAGAAAGTATCTTGGGTGGATTTGCATATCACTTTTAGGAAGAAAAATTCAAAACATGAAGAAACTGTAGTGTCATGACTAGGGGGGCCCGGGATTGAACTGGGGACATTCCTATCACTGTCCTACGCTATGTCTGATTGAGCTGTCGAAACAGCTGGAGTAAGGCCTGCAGCATAGCTCTCATATAGCTGATGAGATGGAGGGGCAAAAGACAAAGATATTTGAGATCAAGCGCAAGGTTGACCTTGTAGTGCTAGAACGATATGTTATGTAGAGTTTGCCAAAGGTTTCTTTTGTCCTGCCTACAAAACAACATTTCATGTTTTTCTCTCAAAAATGTCTAGAAAGTATCTTGTGTGGATTTGGAAACTGTAGTTTCATAACTAGCATGACCAGGGATTGAACTCAGGACCTTCCTATCACTGTCGGACGCTGTGTCTGATTGAGCTATTGAGGCAGCTGGAGTAAGGCCTGCAGCATGGCTCCCATATTCAGCACCTTTAGCAACATGCAGACATTATTGTATAACACCTAAATTGTTTACTATACAATGAAAACTTTAGACAAGGCCCATAGAGAATGATGTTAAATTGCTTGTGACTATTTAGTATGTATTGAGAGGTGGCTAGACCAAGGATCGATCACAGGACCCCTGGTGTACATAGCACAGAGAAAAGACTACAGTGAAAAGTACTGTAGGTCTACAACTCACTACTGTAAGCTGCATCTACAGCAACAGAAATGTACATGTACAGCAAAATATACTGTAATCCTAGAGAAGACTAATAAATGTAATCGATACTTCAATATCATTCAACCATAAACTCAACATACTTTCTACTTACTCACTGCCCTGTAGAGCATTAAAATTCAACATAACTTGGACTTGACTGTGTCTGTTTCTTGTGCATTCAACCATTTTTAGTATCTTTACTGTATTATGTTTTACATGAACTATTATCTAAAATGAATGCCAATGAGTGATCTATATCAAAAAACCTCTGTAATACCTGGATACGTGCAGTAGTCCGCATGAGACCAGACTCCGGTATTACACGTTGATTCAAAGTATGTGCCTGCAGTAGAGGTCAGGTGGTCATCATCACATACCACATTCAGTGTCATGCCATGGCCAAGGTCAGGCAGGCTGCCACCATTCAGCATGGTGTTAGGAAGGGCCTCAGCAGGGCATAATTGAGCTGAAACATTACCATTGATTAATTACTCATTAAATGGGGATTTAATTGAGCGCTCCTCCAAAATAGGGAATCATCAGGGGGTATTAAGGTTGTGATGCCGTAAGGGAAAGTATTTGATCATTTATAACTGTTTGTTATGTGCTTGCTGTAGGATATGCTGTCCTCATTTGATGATAGGGCTGGGAATTTTAGGGTAGATTCACATACCCTGAGACAGACAATGATATTTGAGGTTATTCATGCAATCTGCTTTACGCTTAAAGAGCTTGAATATCTACAAAATCAAGTGTCCGTCTGAAGCTATGTGTCCGACTTCAGGTGAATCTACCCTAAATGTAGCCTTGAGAAATCTACCCCCTTAAAATCAGACACGGTCAGAGCAAAAGAAGCCCATGTTAATGCCTCTTCAGACCATAAGACTCTAGAAACTTAGGGTAACTTCTAATCTGTACACTCCCAGCCCCCTCATTGGTAATTTACCATTACCATAAGTAAGGCCTGCAGCATAGCTCTCATATAGCTGATGAGATGGAGGGGCAAAAGGAAAAGATATTTAGGATCAAGCGCAAGGTTGACCTTGTAGTGCTAGAACGATATGTTATGTAGAGTTTGCCAAAGGTTTCTTTTGTCCTGCCTACAAAACAACATTTCATGTTTTTCTCTCAAAAATGTCTAGAAAGTATCCTGTGTGGATTTGGAAACTGTAGTTTCATAACTAGCATGACCAGGGATTGAACTCAGGACCTTCCTATCACTGTCGGACGCTGTGTCTGATTGAGCTATTGAGGCAGCTGGAGTAAGGCCTGCAGCATGGCTCCCATATTCAGCACCTTTAGCAACATGCAGACATTATTGTATAACACCTAAATTGTTTACTATACAATGAAAACTTTAGACAAGGCCCATAGAGAATGATGTTAAATTGCTTGTGACTATTTAGTATGTATTGAGAGGTGGCTAGACCAAGGATCGATCACAGGACCCCTGGTGTACATAGCACAGAGAAAAGACTACAGTGAAAAGTACTGTAGGTCTACAACTCACTACTGTAAGCTGCATCTACAGCAACAGAAATGTACATGTACAGCAAAATATACTGTAATCCTAGAGAAGACTAATAAATTTAGTCGATACTTCAATATCATTCAACCATAAACTCAACATACTTTCTACTTACTCACTGCCCTGTACAGCATTAAAATTCAACATAACTTGGACTTGACTGTGTCTGTTTCTTGTGCATTCAACCATTTTTAGTATCTTTACTGTATTATGTTTTACAGAAAAGTTCTAGTTACGACACATTTTGCTGTTTAGGAACAACAACCTTTTACAGTGTATTGACTCATTCAACATGGCCTACAATACACAAGGCCATAGTGCCAGGATGAACTCATGAACTATTATTTGAATATCATACATGAACTATTATCTAAAATGAATGCCAATGAGTGATCTATATCAAAAAACCTCTGTAATACCTTGATACGTGCAGTAGTCCGCATGATACCAGACTCCGGCATCACACATTGATTCAAAGTATGTGCCTGCAGTAGAGGTCAGGTGGTCATCATCACATACCACATTCAGTGTCATGCCATGGCCAAGGTCAGGCAGGCTGCCACCATTCAGCATGGTGTTAGGAAGGGCCTCAGCAGGGCATAATTGAGCTGAAACATTACCATTGATTAATTAATCATTAAATGGGGATTTAATTGAGCGCTCCTCCAAAATAGGGAATCATCAGGGGGTATTAAGGTTGTGATGCCGTAAGGGAAAGTATTTGATCATTTATAACTGTTTGTTATGTGCTTGCTGTAAGATATGCTGTCCTCATTTGATGATAGGGCTGGGAATTTTAGGGTAAGTTCACATACCCTGAGACAGACAGTGATATTTGAGGTTATTCATGCAATCTGCTATACGCTTAAAGAGCTTGAATATCTACAAAATCAAGTGTCCGTCTGAAGCTATGTGTCCGACTTCAGGTGAATCTACCCTAAATGTAGCCTTGAGAAATCTACCCCCTTAAAATCAGACACGGTCAGAGCAAAAGAAGCCCATGTTAATGCCTCTTCAGACCATAAGACTCTAGAAACTTAGGGTAACTTCTAATCTGTACACTCCCAGCCCCCTCATTTGTAATTTACCATTAAGGTATAATATACATTCATAACCTAAAAGTATCCAAAGCAAACTTACTGATGCAGCATGGTATGCTGTCCCAGGTCCCACTCGCTGTGCAGGTGGCAGTCCCTGTTCCAGCAGCCAGCACATACCCAGTGTCACATGTAACTGTTACTGTGTCCTCATATTCAAATCGAGCAGAAGAATCTAACATCCCATTGTCTACTGTGAATGCTTCACAGGAAACCTCTGCAAGAAACAACAGAATGGAACTTTGTGTAACTGTTTTGATCAAGAAAACACCAAATGATCCTGCAAAATACAGTTAGGGTTGTCAAGATAAAAAGTAGCAGTGACACTTTAGGAATCCTTTTATATTCAATTTCAAGACTGTACTGTTGCATGTTGATTGTTTAGATCATCTAGATAACATTACTAATCAAGAAAATAGCAAAAAACAATCCAAAACATACATTAAAGAACTACAGTGGCCCAGAAGGGCCAAATGGAATTAATTCAAAACTTGAAAATTGAAAAACCAAAACAGTAAAAGTGCTTTCAGATCGCAGGTTTGACGTTTCAACTTTCAACGTCAATCTAGCAATCTGGCAAGAGCTTGTGACAGGTATCTTTTAGCATTGGGTATGGTTCATAAGCCAGAGAAAGCCAGTAGCAAGACAAATATGTCAAATTTCACTAAGGGTCTGATTTAAAAAAAATGTCAAATTTCAAAAAAGGGTTTCACTTTTCATGTTTTGAGTTTCAACTTTTGCATTTTAAGTTTCACTCTTTACGTTTTGATTTCAACTTTCATGTTTTGCTATAGGACTTAATCTGTATGTATGATCGAGTAGCTGGTAGGGGTATGATATTTACTAGTACAAGATTCCTCAATGCTCCATGTCTTGTCATTTGTGCATTGTGACACATAGCTTGTTGTATCGTCTGCAAGTACATAGCCAGTGTCACATGTGACTTTCACCAAAGCCATGTAGTTGTATGAGCTGCTGGATGGGTCTAGGGAAGCATCAGTGGCAGGTGGGGTTGTACAGGTCTTAACTGAAAAATGCAACAATAATACATCTTAGATGGACTGGAATCCGTTTCTTCACATAGCCTAATACATAGTCATGTACGGATAAAATAATCCAAATTCATAAGTTAAAGCACAGACCCTGACATATCAGTCCTTTTTACAAAAATCTACAAACTCAGATAAAATTCCGGAAAAAATACGAAGAGTAGGTCTGTCTGTGACATATATAATATATATTATGTAGACAAACTGGCTGGTTGGGGAATAAGATAGGAATGCGGGGGAATACATTTGAGACTGTCAATGAGTGGTTCAGGAATGAACTTGGAGGTCCAGGAATGAGTAGAATATTATATTGGATGTTGAACATTGTTCAAGAGGGTGTCAAGTGGCCAGGCATCTTATATAGATTTACTTACTACATGTAGATCTATCAAAACACTACCAGTGGCTAGGTCACAGCTTACCCCTGATGTTAATTACGCTGTCTACATAATCTATAAACCAACATCTTAGGGAAAATATTACTGTAATTTATGCCAAATAGTATGAAACTACTTTTAAATGATCGTATATGATGGCAAGGCTTTCTTTTACTAATTTTGTGTACCGTAAAACCTCACGTATAAGTTGTGGCTTATGCGCGAGTCGGATGCCTGGTGCAGCTTATAGGACTGGCACAGCATCCAGGTGCAGCTTACACACAAGTTTTTGCTCTTATGGTACAGTACAAAAGTCACCATAATCAGAAGGCCAGTGGGGCTTAAAGGATAAGCCCAAAGTCGGGATGTGGCTTATACTCGAGTTAGGCTTATACTCTAGGTTTTACGGTATATCGAACGTCATTGACGATTGTGTACTATTACACTTTTGATGCCCACTAGTTCTCTCGAAAACTAACTACATTGTATGTACAAAGGTTTGTGAATACGAAACATTGCACAGAGGACTTCCAAACAATCTCCTTCCACCTCAACGACCAGGTTGCTTACTCTTATATAATTTTGCGCTTTATATGATATGCCCCATATACATATAAAATTCCGAAAAAAAAACTACGACTGTCTGTGACATGAAAATATATATAATATATGTTATATAGACACACTTGGTGGTTAGGGAATGAGATAGGAATGCGGGGGCTTATGCATGAGACTGTCAACGAGAGGTTGAGGAATAAAAGTTGAAGTCAAGGAATGAGGAGAATGTAATATTGGATATTGAACATTGTACAAGAGGGTGTAAAGTGGCCTGGCATCTTATATAGATTTACTGACAACATAAAGAACTATGAAGCAATATTAATAACACTATCTACATAATCTATGAACGGACATCTTTGGAGAAATATTACTGTAATTTGTGCCACATAGTATGAAACTACTTTGAAATGAATATATATGATGGCAAGGTCTTTTAAAACTAATTTTGTGTACTGTATAATCTTGGATGAAGATCTTGGCTACTACACAAGTCAGATCACTGGTGCGGCTTATAGGATCAGCACAGACTCCAGGTGTTGCTTATAAGTGAGTTTTTACTCATATGGTACAATACAAAAGTCACAATAATCAGAAGATCGGTGCTGCTTATAGGATCAGCCCAAAGTTGGGGTGCGGCTTATACAAGAGTTAAGGTTATAAGCAAGGTTTTACGGTATATCAAACAACATACAATTATTGAATTTGTAAAATTCTTAGAACGCCTACTCACTGGTACATGATGCAGTGCAGTTCACCATCCCGTCCTCCAGGCACTCACAGGTGTAGGATTCACTGTCATCTGACAACTCGTATCCAGTTTTACACGTCACACTCAGCTCGTCTTCATAGACATAAGGCCCACATGGCGGATCAAGAATCACATTGTCGATATCCGGGGCTGCACAAGATCTCCCTATAGAAAAGGACATAATTAGAAAAATGATAAAAGTAGTAAATGTACATGCTGATCTTAAAAGATGATTGAAAAGCAATTGAAGAGCAGATATGTACATGTCATTGAAGATTGTGGACTATCTGTATTATACGATACAAATTTTCATTTCTATATTTTTACCATAATGCCTGGAAAGCTAAAAAATTGCAAAAAACCATAAATGTAAAAACTTACTACTGCAGGATGGTATGTTGTCCCAGGTCCCACTCGCTGTGCAGGTGGCAGTCCCTGTTCCAGCAGCCAGCACATACCCAGTGTCACATGTAACTGTTACTGTGTCCTCATATTCAAATCGAGCAGAAGAATCTAACATCCCATTGTCTACTGTGAATGCTTCACAGGAGACCTCTATAAGAGTGAATTACAGAACTGTTAGAAGTTTGGACAAAGGTTTAAATGAAGAATAAATACCAAATAATGCCTTGAAACATAATTTAGGCTATCAAGGTATAATGTGGCAGTAACAATTTAAGAATTATTGATCATATATTATTAGGATATAAATGTACTATTAGTGTGTTAAAGATTTACATAATTGAATCCATTAGAATGATGGGAGAACTCAGAAACCCTCTAACTATATACAAGAATTATAGTGTAAATATTTTGAATAACATTAAAAAAATCATTAATGAGCTCAATCATTTATGAATGCAGATGACATCAGGAAAATTATGTAAGTATGATTGAGTGACTAATAAAAATATGATAGTTACTAGTACAAGATTCCTCAATGCTCCATGTCTTGTCATTCATGCATTGTGACACATAGCATGTTGTATTGTCTGGTAGTACATGGCCTGTGTCACATGTGACTTTAACCCGAGCCGTGTAGTTGTATGGACCGCTGGGTGGGTCCAGGGTAGCACCAGTGACAGTTGGGGGTGTACAGGTTTTAACTGAAACAGGCAACAATAATACATCTGAAATGGACTGGAAGCTGTTTCGTCACGTAGTGTAATAGCCTAATACATAGTCACATACGGACATGAACACTTTAAATGGATGCAATATGTACAAAATTAAATATGTGTACATAGTGTTACAGATTAGCTTCGTTAAAACCTTCTCACCTATAATATGATATAATCTATATGCAGAGTTTCAAGCACGGACCCCCACATTTATACCATGCCTTTTTACTAAAATGTACAAACCCAGTCAAAATTCCGGAGAACCCATGAGATTCGCTCTGTGACATCAAAATATATACATATATATATAGATATACTGGGTTGTTGGGGAATAACCTTGGAATGTGGGAGAATTAGCTTGAAACTTTACCAGTTGGTAGGTCAGAGTTTACGTGTGATTTTAATAACACTATCTACATGATCTATGAAACGACATCTTTTTGAAAATGTCATTGTCATTTATGCCACATAGTATGAAACTACTTTGAAATGAATGGATATGATGGTACGGTCTTTTAAAACGAACTTTGTGTACCGCAAATCCTCGGGTATAGATCTTGGCTACTACCAAATTTAAGTAAGATCACTGGTGCAGCTTATAGTATCAGCACAGACTCCAGGTGTGGCTTATAAAAGAGTTTTTGCTCAGGACAAAGGTCACCATAATCAGAAGAAAAGTACTGCCTATAGAATCAGCGCAAAGTTAGGGTGCGGCTTATACGCAAGTTAAGCTTATGCGCACGGTTTTAGGGTATATCAAACAACATACAATTATTGCATCTGTAAAATTCTTAGAACGCCTACTCACTGGTACATGATTCAGTGCAGTTCACCATCCCGTCCTCCAGGCACTCACAGGTGTAGGACTCACTGTCATCTGACAACTCGTATCCAGTTTTACACGTCACACTCAGCATGTCTCCAAGAACATAAGGCCCACACGGTGGATCAAGAATCACATTGTCGATCTCTGGGGCTGCACAAGATCTCCCTATAGAAAAGGACATAATTAGAAATGTGATGAAAATAGAAAATGTTCATGTTGATTTAAAAAGATGATTGAAAAGCAATTGAAGGGCAGATATTTACATGTCATTGACGATTGTGGACTATTACAATTTTGATGCCAACTAGTTCTCTCGAAAACTAACTACATTGTATGTACAAAGGTTTGTGAATACGACACATTGCACAGAAGACTTTCCAAACAATCTCCTTTCGCCTCAAGGACCAGGTTGCTTACTTTAACATAATTTTACGCTTTATATGATATGCCCCATATACATATACATGAATTGTATTCACCAAAGTACTGTAAATTCTTGCTGAGAAGCTAGTACACAAGTCAGATGACTTGTCCAGCTCATAGGTTCGGTAAAGAGTCAGGGTGTGGCTCATAGGGGACCTTTTGCTATTATGGAAAAGTACTAAAAACTGCCATAATTAAATAGCCAGTGTGGTTTACATCATTAGCCCAAGGTCAGGGTACGGCCTATAGGAAGTTAGGCTTAAACACAAGAATTTAAGATATACATATCAATGTCTCATAAAACTTTGAAAACTTAAAATCACTTACACTTACATTGCTCTTTGTTTACCTTAGTGTAGGGGCACGAATAATACGTGTACATATAGGTCCGTGGAGTCAGAGCGGGAAGTGCCTCCAACGGACACTAGGTGGCAACACCTACGCCATGTCCTTTCGGTTATCCGGTAGCGGAGCCAGGCAGGGCACTCCAGAAGGCTACGGAGGAGTGCCACGTCGACACTGCTTGGTCCGCGCTCAGGGTATATAAGAGGCCGAGGTTGGCTACCTCAGGGAGTTCGTCCCAGGACGAGCTCTGACCCACACCTTTCGTACCTTCGCTTTGATAGGGGCACCTACACCCCTCCCACACTATGGCTCCTGCACCAGCCATGCTGGCTCAGGGCCTGACTGTCCGGTATTGCTAAACTTCGAACTATCGATATAATCCTGTGTGTCTTCGAATGGTTAAAAGACCAAGTGAACCGAGTAGAAACCTTCGTGTACTTTTGAGGCTGTGATCGAATAAAAACCTGTTGCATTAAAACCGAATTTGGAACCTGTGTTCGCGTTATACGTATACGAAACCCCTACATTGGTGCCGTGACCAGTTCGGGTGAAACACAGAATAGCACAGTCGGTTCGGGTGAACATAGCTGAACAGGCAAAGGGTGGAGCGTCCCTTCACCCTATTTCGAGTCCGGATCCGGAGGTGGTAGCAGCCCTTGAGAAACACTATGGGCCAAGCCGTTCGAGTTCGACACCAGAACCAAGGAGAGGCAATCCTGATTCTATTCGAAAGGATCTGGGGTCAAACCTGGAGGATTCTTTGTTCGAGACTGGCGGTTCGAAGAGGCACATTGCTCCTATGCCAACACAGGGCATGAGCATGCTGCATGCTGAACGACACCAACGGCAAGAGGTGACACGCCGTCACTTCGCCGAAGAGAAGAATCGATTCGAGGAAGCAAGGATTGCGGAGATGGACAGGATGAATGCGGAGTTTGAAGCCTTGAGTCATCGGTTAATACAGCTCCGAAACAAGAATGAAGAGTTGGACGAGGCAACAATGGAGCAGCAGAACCGCTTAGAGACAACAAAGGCGGAACTGGAACATATGGAAGACCAATTCTCTCATCAGCAGGATGTCTTGCGGCGACGTACTGAGGTTCTTGAACAGCGTCAGGATAAGACCGTACAAGAATCGGACGAGCTCCATGATACGATCCGAGAGGCAACCAAGGCAATGATGGAAGAAAAGGATTGTCTGGTCCGGGAACTGAAAGATTTACAGTTGAAACGAGAGAAGGAGTCAACTCGAAGTGGCCATTCGGGGTTCGATCATGTCAATGGTGGCATCTACAACTCGGCGTCTGGTGGGGGTGGTGCTACTACCTCATCCGGAGGGAGACCGAAGCGGGTGACCATTGATGCAGGTGATTTGGATGAGAGGTCGTCACGGCGTGAACAACGCCCAACGTCATACGATGATGACTATTCGAATCCCCCCAGCCGGTTGAGCTCTCTCGAGAGACCAAGCCGTTTCGGTTCGAATGATAGATCTTCGAGATCTGATCCGAACGAGCATTCGAGTGGCCCCTCAAGGAGGTCAGGGAGATCTCCTACAAATGCAGGTAGACGAGTCTCTTGACGCGAATCAATGTCCCCTGGGATGAAATTGATTTACGATTCGAACCCCTGCATTGCTGAGATGGGAGTTGACTGTGTTAGCAGACAGGCTGATAATGCTGATATCGTTGATTGGAGCATTGAGCAGTCTCTTCTGTTGCACAGAGACCACCACAATGCTGCTAGACGCACTGCAAGCACTCCGGTTCCGTTCACAGGCAGGCAGCCATGGCAGGACTGGTTTGCAGACTTCATGGACGATATGAGGTATAATCGGTGGTCAGAGCAGGAATCGTTGGACGAGCTTCTTCGGGCATTGCGAAATGGCCCCGGCAAGCTAGCTGTTTAGAGATGGAGAACGATGCATGGTGCCGGATCGTTTACCCAATTGGTGGAATGCGCCAGTTATCTGATCGGTAATGTGGGTAATGAGGATCCGCTTCGGTTGTTTCGAAAAAGGACTCAGAAACCAAATGAGTCTCACCGTGTGTTTGGTCTAGAATTGCAAGCTCTCTTACAAAGGGCTAGACCACGATGGCAGTTGGATGACCCACAGTTCCTAGATGATTTGTTCTCGCAATTCATTGAGGGATTAAGGGATTCTGATGAACGGACCGCAGCATGTGATAGTTGGAAAGCTGGAACTTCTCTTACCGATTTGTTCATGGCCATAGAAGACTATGACAGAAAACGGCATCTGCTATCTTCGAGAGTACTTTCGAGAACTTCCAGTATGGTACAAGACCCACCAGCCTCTGATACAGAGGAAGGTGATTCTGGAAGGGAGGAGGAGATTGGCGCAGTTGCTCAAAAGAACAGCGGCAAATCTTATTCCAATTCGAATTCGAAGCGCTATCCGAAGGCTGACAGGAAAACACCACCTGTGACCCCAGGAGCTACCAGCGCACCTTCGACTACATCCTCAACTCCCAGTTCTATGGAAGAACTCTTGTTAAGGTTGACTGACTTGATGTCTGGAAACCAGCAATCAGCAGGGAGGAATTCGAAGCCAAGAGTGGACAAGACCACTAGGAAGTGTTACAGGTTACTGAAGGGCCCGTTCTAGTCTGGGTCAATAGACCAATGTATCAGCTGTTACAGGGTTAAAAAGGTTAAAGCAATATAAACACTGTACATTATTTTCTTAGTTAATTATAATGTAAAACGACTGTAATACTTCTATACCTCTTTGTTCTCTACTAAAATATATCATGTTTTGTACATACATCAATGGTAAATCGTATATATAGGATAGAAACTTAGACTCTATGGGGGTGCGCTGCTCTAGTCAGCCATAGCCAGACATTGAAATGTTTTATATCCCCACATGTAATCACCTCATACTTGGTATCAACTCAGACATCATCACCTCTCATCCATGGCTAGGAGTATACCCTCACCCTAAACCAAATGATTGATTTACATGCTTTAAAAGCCATTAAGGGCTTAAAATTTGTTAGCATCAATGCTCGCTCATTATATAAAAAGAGAGAAAATGCTTTTAAAATTATCACGAGTGCAGATATAACAGGAATTGTGGAAACCTGGTTAAATCCTACTCATAATGATATTGACATGTATGTACCGGGATACCAATATATTAGACTAGATCGTTATCCTAATAGAAACAAGGCTGCTGGTGGAGTAATGCTTTACTTGAGGGATTACTACACAGCTACTGTACATATTGAATCGTCTGTGATACACAAAGAATATGAAATTTTAAGTGTTGACGTAGAGATTGGTGTTGTAAAGTATAAAATATTTGTGTGTTATAGACCTCCTGATGCTGATAACGACAAAAATGCTATTTATAGGAAATTAGAAGAATTTAGAAAGACTGTTTCGAAAAATAGAAAGATAATAATTATGGGTGATTTTAATGTCAACTTATTATCTGCTGACGATGTCCATGAATCAAAAGTAGATACCTTCTGTACTGAAAATGATGTCATACAATTAATAAATGAGATTACTAGACCTCAGTCTGGAACTCTTTTAGATCATATTTATACAAATGTACATAATATATCCCAGTCTGGCACTATTGGTTTTAGAATATCTGATCATGTTCCTATTTATGCCATTGTTAAATGTGAACGCACTAAGATAAAGAAGAAAAAGGTCTTAGCACGCTCGTACAAGAATTATGATTTCACCAAATTCAAAAATGCCCTAACTGCTGTAGACTGGCACCCCATTGTTAACGCAGATAATGTCAATGTTATGTGGGACAGGTTAATTGAAATTATTAAAATCCTGCTGGATGAAATGTGTCCTATAAGGAGTATCATGGTACCAGAGTATACCCCAGATTGGCTCACCCCACCGATTATAGATGCTATGAGGGAACGTGACAGGTTATATAATATTGCCAGACGTACTATGGACTTAGATGACTGGCACATAGCCGATTTTCATAAAAATCGGGTAGAAACTTTAATTTTTAAAAGTAGAAGGGAAGAAATTGATATGCTCCTCCAACATAGAAGGGATGATCCAACCAAATTTTGGCAAGGCATCAGAAAATTACTTCCTATCAAAACATGTGCCACTTTGATTAAGCTTAAGAATAGCTGTACAGGCCTAATGGTACCCATGGATCAGTGCGCGGAGCATATCAACGAATTATTTTCGCCTTTTGGAGAAAAGCTTGCTAATGATCTGCCACAAGCGGCTCAGCATGTGAATGAGGAAAACCCATATGGTACTCCAGTTGAGGGTACAGATCTTATGGAACCTTTGTCCTATGTTAATATGATTAAATATATAAAAAGTATTAATATTAAAAAATCTTCATCGATAAAACACATGAAGACTCATGTACTGAAAGATGCCTTTATGAGTATACCTGATGTTATCCTATGTATGTACAACAAATGTCTAGCAAGTAGCACCTTCCCCGCAAAATGGAAAAATGGAACAATAGTGCCCATTCCGAAAAAGGCTAATTCCTTAAGAGTAAATGACCTAAGGCCTATAAGTCTACTACCTCTACCGGGGAAACTCCTGGAAAAAATAATATGTACTAGATTACAAGCCTACATGAATGAATGTTCTCTTTTAGCGCCATGCCAACATGGATATAGACAGAACCACTCGACACAAACTGCTATCAGGGAACACCTTCAAAACATAATAGAAAATATTGTTAATAATAAATCAACTTTATCCCTCTATCTGGATTACAAAAAAGCTTTTGACACAGTCTCACACTCTAAATTAAAACACAAATTATCCCTCTTTGGACTTAGTGAAAATAGCCTAAATTGGTTCAAAAGCTACCTCCATCGTAGAACACAAAAGACCATAGCTAATAACCATCTATCTACTGAGAAGATTATCACATATGGTGTTCCCCAGGGTTCTGTCCTTGGTCCTGTCCTCTTTTCTATCTATATAAATTCTTTACCAAGAATATATGATTTTAATATAACTCTGTACGCTGACGATGCTGTTATTTCTCTAGATTGTCCTGTTAGAATGCAAAATGCCATTGATCTAATATATGAATGGTGCATTAGAAACAGTCTTACTATTAACGTACAAAAAACATAATGGATGTTTTTTAACAACTTTAGGCGAATCGGCCCTGTTTTAAGCTTGAATGGTACTGAAATTGAAAGAGTTTTTAATTTCACTTATTTGGGGTTAACCATGGACCCAGACCTGAAATTTGTATTACACAGGCAAAACACTGTAAGAGGCATAAGAAATAAGATCATCCAGTCTGCTAGGGCTCGTGTGTACATAGATATCCCTACAGCTCTTTCTATATATAAGACAATGACCCTGCCTACTTTTGATTATGTAGACTACGTCTGGGACAGGGACAATGTGGGAGAATCACAAGAACTCCAGTATTTACAAAACAAGGCGTTACGAATGATATATAAAGTCAAGCTAGAAGCTAATCCTCTATACAATACTATGCAATTACATAATAAGAGTGAATGTATGTACCTTAATATTAGGAGGGATATCCATCTACTGTTCTATGCCTTTACACTAAAGGAGCAGAAAAAACTCATTGACTCCAGAAACCTACCCACGCGCCTAAACCAAGGCATTAGGCTTAAGGTGCCTCGTTCATTGAAACCAATTGTACTGAGAAGTTGTTTTTACAGAGCTATAATACGCTGGAATCAGCTGAAACCTTTTTACACCAACATAGAGAGCCTGGCTGATTTTAAAACTGCAATTAAATCTGATTATACAACCTGTTTTATGTAAAAATGTAAAATGTAGTGATATAAAGGATGACTCCCACTGTAATTAGGCCACACACATCCCCTCATCTGATCTCATCTCATCACTGTCTTTTAGAATGATTGAAAAATCAAGAAACCAACTGTCTGTTCAAATTTTAATTGTCTACAACTTGTACGCCATATACCATCATTTACGCATAATACACTGTTAATCTAGTCTGATGATAGGGGGCCTAGCGGAAGAAAGGCAATGCGCCTAAGCTAGGATGATGCATCTACTTTTGTATTTGTTATCTTTTACCCAATAAAACACTTTGAAAAAAAAAGGTGTCAGGCCCTGGGACACTTTGCAGCAGAATGCCCAGCCGAGAAGCCGGTACCAAAGCCTGAGGAGAAGAAAACGGAAAACTAGAGGGGGTTGCTCGAGATGGCAATGTAGTGACCCCTAAGGTGAATGAAAGCCAGCTTATCACCAACGGTGCAAGCGAGGAAGTCCGAGGTGCAGTCGAGATTGGAAGCTTAGGGGAGGGGCCTGATCAGTCCCTTCTAAGTATGTCCAATGAACCCAGAGAAGTAGACATCCGAGAAGGAAGTACTGGGGAAGCGGCGAATTGGATACAGGAGCTGGAAGTAGTCAGCAGTGCCCGATTGTCCCCGGATCATCCCTGTTTGAAACACTTGAAACGACGGGGGGTAGATCTTGGTGTCACTAAGGATTTCAAACGCTTCACCGTCAACCTATCACCACTGGATGGGAAGAGGTGGTATTTGACTGTAGCAGTGAAGGGAAGGTCTGCGGAATTTCTAGTGGATACTGGGGCTAGTCACTCCATGATCTCTAAGAGATTCCATGACCTTGTAGCCGATGAACCAGATAACTTCACAACGAGGGTAAAAGCTCATTCGGCCGACGGTAGCTGCATGCAGACGTTTGGTAAAGCGTTTTTCGAAGTCAATATAGGTGGACAGGATTATCTCCTGTCACCTACTATTGCTGATCTGAGTGATGATGGCATCATCGGATTAGATTTTGCTGCGTTGTACGGGGCAATGTTGGAACCTTGTAGGGGGATGTTGAAGATAGAACATCCATACAAGGTGGCAGTGCAATGCGTGTTGAGGAAGGTATCTTCTGTAGCCTCGGTGGTACAGACGGTTAAGATACCCCCAGGACAGACATGTGATGTGCTGTTTTCGAGTGACAGTATCTTCCGAGATCAGATGGCTGTGGTTGAACCCGATGTGGTGAGACTTGCATGTGGCAGCCGGAATTTGATTCCTATTTCGAATCCTGGTGGTGAAGTCCGTTATCTGATGAAAGGTACTCCCGTGGGGCAGGTGATCGTTGCACAGGCAAGCACCAGTATACTCTCAGAAGATACCAAACCGAACCTTGAAGGGATGTTTGATTTGCGTCCGGAACTCCAGAAGTTGGTGGACGATTCGAGCCTGGTGACGGGGGAACAGACAGATCAGTTGAGACGGGTATTGGTGGAATATGATGCAGCCTTCGGGGAGCCCACTGGTTTGGGGCGAACTGATATGGTGCTACATTCCATTCATACAGAGGAAGCTGTACCTTTCAAAATCCCTTACAGACGCCTACCTTTGAAGAAAAAATTGATGGCCAGGAAATCGCTGATCAGCTGAGATTAGGGGTGATTGTTCCCAGCACTAGCCCCTGGTCCAGTCCTGTTCAGATGGTGACTAAGAAAGACGGCACAATTCGCTTCTGTATCGATTATCGAAAATTGAATGGTTGTACAAAGAAAACTCCTATCCTCTTCCCCGTAAAGACGAGACTATTGATTCCCTGGGCGGAAACCAATGGTTCTGTATGCTGGATTTGCAATCCGGATACTGGCAGGTTGGAATGAAGGAGGAGGATCAGGAAAAGACAGCCTTTTCGAGCCATGTCGGTCTTTTCCAGTACAATGTGATGCCGTTCGGATTGTGTAACGCCCCTGCAACATTCGAAGCCATGATGGAATCTCTGTTGAGTGATCTGTTGTGGAAGGAGTGTTTGGTGTACCTGGACGACGTGATTGTCTTTGGGAAGACCTTTGAATCGTGCCTGGCTACTCTAGTCAAAATTTTCGAGAGGTTGATAACCAATGGTTTGAAATTGAAACCAAAGAAGTGTCACCTATTTAGGACTTCAATTAACTATCTCAGTCGGATAATATCCACTGAGGGAGTTAAGGCAGATCCTGAAAAACTAGATGTTGTGTCGGAATGGGAAAAGCCGGAAGGACCTAAAGACATACGGTCCTTTCTGGGCTTCTGTAGTTACTACAGGGACTTCCTACCAGGGTATGCCAGAATAGCTCAGCCTATGCAGGCTCTAGCTCACTGGACTCCGGGTAGAAGGAAGGAGCCTTTCCCATGGGGTCCGGAACAAGATCTAGCATTCGAAGCCGTGAAGAACCTATTTCGAACCACCCCAGTTTTGAAATATCCAACAGCTGATGGACATTTCATACTGGACACAGACGCCAGTAACGACAGTATAGGTGCTGCTCTGTCCCAGATGGAAGAGGAGATAGAAGTGCCACTGGCTTTTGCTAGTACCGTAAATTCCCGCGTATAAGCCGCGGGTTATACGCGAACCAAACCCTCAGTGCGGGTACTACAAAATTCCCAAAGTCTAGGTGCGGGTAATACGAGGGTTTTTGGTAGTATAGTACAGTACTAAAATCACAATTTTCAGACCTCTGGTGCGGGTAATAGGGTTCTCTCAAAGTCGGGGTGCGGGTTATACGCGAGATGCGGGTTATACGCGGGAATTTACGGTAATACCCTCAATAAGGCCCAGAGGAATTACTGTACCACTAAGCGCGAATTGTTGGCGGTAGTGGTATATACGAAGAAGTTTAAGCACTTCCTTTGGGGAGGCGACTTTACTTTACGGACAGATCACTCCTCCTTAAGGTGGCTGCTGAACTTGAAGGAAGCAGAAGGAATGATCGGTCGATGGCTGACCCATTTGTCCGAGTTCGGGTTGGAAAATAGCCAAATCCAACATAGAGCAGGGAGCAAGCATATCAATGCTGACGCCCTTTCGAGAAGACCCATACGGAAATGTTCTAGAATGGATTGTAATGATTGTGGAGCCCATAACGCTGTAATAGCTGGAGTTCGAATGCCGTATAATGTAGGACATTCTAAAGCAATGGAATGGTCCACGGAAACTATCAGGCAATTCCAGAAGGGTGATGCTGTCATGTCAAGACTAATAGAACAGGTCTCCAGTGGTGCCCAACCACAAAGACCAACCATTTCGATTGAGAACCGGGAAATTAGACAGCTACTTGCTCAATGGTCTGAGCTAACTGTTGTTGACGGTATCTTATGTAGGTGGAAGATAACACCGTACAAGACCAAACTTCGGCAAATCGTGATACCCACAGCTATGCGACGGGATATCATGTATTTCGTACACGGGCACCAGACCAGTGGACATTTTGGAAAGAAGCGCTCCCTTGCACGACTCTCCAGACGGTATTACTGGCCTGGAATGAGTAAAGATCTGCTTAGGTGGATCTCTACTTGTCCAGATTGTTGTCTGAATAAACCAGGTGAAGGCCTGGGGAAATTGCCACTAACTCAAGAGCTTTGGGGAGTTAGATTTGCACGCATAGCGGTTGATATCATTAGTGGCCTTAAAACCACTCCTGATGGAAACACGTGCATGATGGTGATCTCTGACTACTATTCGAAGTACACTAGAGTGTTCCCTCTGAAGGATCATAAGGCCCATACATGTGCTCGTGCATTTGTAAAAGGCTGGGTGCTTCATCTAGGCGTGCCCTTGATGTTGCATAGTGCTCAAGGCAGAGAATTCGAATCCGAGTTATGGGCAGCAATGTGCCATAACCTTGCTATATGCAAAACAAGAACGAATCCATACAGGCCTCAGTCGGATGGTCAAGTAGAAAGGTTCAACAGAACCTTGATACAAGTCCTGAAGCCTCTGGTCAACAGTCAGATGGATGATTGGGACGAGCAATGCGAGTTTGTGGTACATGCTTATAATAGTACGGTGCATGCTTCCACCGGTTGTTCCCCCAATCTGTTAGTATTCGGAGAGGACTTGATTATGCCTGCTGACTTGGTGTTTGGCGTAGCTGGGATAAACGCTGAAATACCCTGTCAGGTGATGTTCGTGAAGGCATTGAGGGATCAATTCAAGTCCGCATACGAGATGGTTGGATGTGAGCTGAGCAAATCTGCTTCATGGCAAAAAGTGGGCTATGACGTGGGTTTGAAACTTAGGTCCTTTCGAGTAGGGGATGAAGTAGTTAGGCTTCACGACCCCTACAGCAGCTGAAGCTGTCACCCAACTGGGATGGTCCATTTACTGTGGTTCGGATTGTTTCAGAATCTACAGTGGTGATCAAATCCTTGTTGGGACGCTTGTATAAATCCAATGTAGCTCGTCTACGTCGGTGGCAGGGTGATGCTTCAGCGCATTCGAAGTCAGGGTACATTCGAAGTCAGGTGACACTGAGCGGAGAGCGACCACCCCGGAACAACGTGGTCCTGGTAGACCTAGGAAACTAGTTATACCCTCAGATGAAAAAAACCTATGCCCCCTGGTATTGGTAAATTAAAGAGGGGCCGGGGTAGGCCTAAAAAAAATTTACCAATTCGAGCTTCTAGCAAGAAGGATAAAAAATGCGTAAAAATAGCTTGGGCAAATGAAGGTCTGAAGGGGAGGAGGGCTGTCCAATTGACTACTGGACATCCTGTCGAATCTTCCCGGACGACTAGATCTAAAGAACCCAAGGTAGGGTTAAGGCGCAGTCCACTGCATGGCCAAGGGACTGCTGTGACCTAATTTGTATACACAACAAGAAGCTTCGATCCCATGATGGTAGTACAGACCTAATTGCTGTCGAGTGAGCAGAACTAGGGCGGGTGCTGATTGTGAATGTCCCCGAGGGTGGCAGACGGATCTATCCGGCGGGTATTCTTATGTCACCCGTAATGACATTTGCCTACACTCCTGAAGAATTCATGATTAGTGGTACCCATGGTTCTGTGGAACTGACTCAATAAGGATTACACTCCGGTGAGCTACCCATTCGACCAGTGGCGGGAAACGCGAGCGTCTCCCGCCTCGTTATCCGTTAGAAAAGGGCTATCCGGTGAGGCGTGAACGCTGATTGGTTGACCTTTGCTCCCGCGGCGGGCGTGGCGACACGAGAGACGAAGGGCGGCCGCCATATTGGATCAGCGCCAAGAAGACGCGCGGACGCTGCAGGGCAAAGGAGGAGGAAGAGGGGTCTTGTTACCGACCAAAAGTCTCCAAAACCACATCATAACACGCACCAACCTGGTTAGTTCCCGCTCATAGTGTCATTTGGACACGCGGAGCTTCGTACTCCGCAATATCTTCGATTTAAACTTCGTTTTGGTGGAAAACATTCAACTTCGATGGAGGAGCAGTACACCCCCGGTGAGGGCCTCCAGTCCAACGAGCTGGACCTGTTCGGGATGGATGATGGCCAATTCGATAATGCTCCGGAATCGGATTATGAATCTGCCTCCGAATCCACCGGGAGTGCAATTACCGTCCGTGTGGGGGGGACTGGCTCCTATTCGACGGCTGAGCAGGATGCCGTGGCCATGCCACCTCCAGCGACAGTCAACATGGGGCCGTTGCCGTAGCGCAATACCCCAAAACGTGTAGCTTCGAAGGACATTGACAATTCCACATCCACGCGGCTCAACGCAGCAGGTGATTCGGAGGAAGACGACATGCCGGAGCTAGAGGAAGTGAGTCAGAAATTGCCCATTCAAGCAGTGTCTGACGAAGAGATGGAAGACGTTGTACGAAAATCGCTGGCCCAGCAACAACTTATGGAAGTGCTGGAATGTGATCCGCCATTCAACACCTCGCTGCAGCTCCATCCCACACTCATGGCGATGGTGCTGGACAAGCTGGAAGAACACGAGTTCTACCACCACGATGGGAGATGGCTAGAGAGCTACGAGGGAGCCATTCAGGGTGCCTACAAGAACGAAATCTTCGGACAGATCCTACTGAGATGTGGTACGAACTTTCGAAATCTCCAACGAGGCAAACAAATGCAGGAATCGGTGCCCTCGAGTGATGGGAGTACCACGAGTACAAAGGGGAAGAAAAAGAAACTTACCAAAACCAGAGGTAGTCGTAAAACTTCCCATTTGAGTACCTCTCCAGCTACTCCGTTCATGTCTGAAGTATCCGAACCTGCCCCAGCTCAGTCCGAGTGCTCTTCGAGTACTCCCCATTCAACGTCATTCGAAGAACCAACTACTACAACTGGGACTACTGAGTCTCAATCCGAACCTCTTCCGCAAGCTCCGGGACCTTTACCAGTCCCATTCGAAAAGGCTCCAGCTATCGTAGAGTTGACTGTTATGGAAATCAACTCGGATACCTCAGAATCGGCTGAGCAGGAAGCTCGGTTTGCTCAGGTGGTAAGAGAGTCCGATGAACTCCGGGCAGCCAATAAACAGTTACGGCTAACCCTGGAAGCTATGCAAGCTGCCCCCAGAGCTCCACTCACCCGAGCCCAGTCTAGGAAGAACCCCGACCCACAGCAGAAGGGACGGTCCGTGTCCGACGCTTCGGATGTGGAGGAGGTGCCATTTGAACTTCCTAAAAGCCAGAGGCGTAAAGTAAAGAAGGGTGAGGCACGACAGCCCTGTGTCCCTCATCCTCTGCCTCCACAAACCACTGCGATAAACATGTCTCCAACTGTGAGGTTGGTAGATGTGGTATCCAGTACGGCTTCCACTCCTTCGACGCCTCCTAGGGCACCAGCCAAGACGCTTTCGACTCCTCCAACAACCCCGACCAAGACTCCGGTGCAGGTTGCCATACCTGTATCCCCATCCACGTCCTCAGAATCAGGACATTCGAACACGTCACCCGTGGTCTCTTCGCCCCCTCCGGCTGCTGGGGCAAACGCCTCAGTAGATGTCCCCAACTCTCGGGCAGAAGAAATGATCTGGCGCAATGCTACCGGGGGTTTCAAAAAGTTTAGGCCCGAGTGTATGGAGCATTGCAAACGGTCCAGGGACATGTACTCCTGTCCTAAGGCAACAGACTGTGAGGGTCTGTCCGATGACGAGGAATGGATCAGGTCCAACACCACCTCACCCAGCACCTTCGCATGGACAGAAAACGGGTTCAATCGGCTACAGGATCGAAAACAGTTCCCCGAGTCCTACTACAACCATGAGGGACGCCCCAAAAATTCGATGGGCTATGGCCCGGTACAAGGCAGGGGTAAGGGAGGATTGTCCTTTCAATTCCTGTCGCACATATTTCAAACACGAGAACCGTCCCATGCCCACTCGTCTTGGATTTATGCGGCACCTGGTCGAATGCCACATGCACCACCAGGCGATGTACATCTGCGCTGACACTGGCAAGGCAAACAAGAAGTGTTCGGGACTGTGGACCCTCCGAAGAGGCAGGATGATCGAGCACCTGATACAATGTCATGGCCAAGCCATGACGTTGGCCAGGAAGAACGTGGGGGACCTCCATGCAACACTGGTGGCGGGCCTAGACAAAGGGAAGTTCGACAACATCACGATTGAGACCCTCCAGTTCGGAAAGGTCCAGGTGACAAGGAATTCGAAGCAGTCAGCTGTCTTCCAGCGTACAGATCGGCGGGGTCGACTAGACCTGAACAGCGTCCTGTATAAGGAGTTGTACGACTGGAGAGCGGCCAACCCCCTTACGGGGAAACGAAGTGAAACCAACAGGAGTCCGGCCACTTCCGAACCTGACTGTAAAAAGGTCAAATCGGAAGCTCCGGCTCCAAGAGCTCCAACTGCAGCACGAGGGCGAGCGACAACGATTGAACACCGGTCCCCACTGCAGGACTTGCGTCCTGACTATGGTCCAGACTTCTCGGCCCCGAAAGGTCGTTCCCAACTACAAACCCTTCGTCCTCTGACTCCTGGTAACCTGGCTTGCAGGACTGAGTACCCTTCGATGGACTCTCCTGGTCCGAAAGTACAGACTGAGAGGGATCCGTACAAAAACCTCCCCACGGGTATCCCTGTAGAGGATGCCCTTCGCCAACCAGACTCCCGGAACATGGAGATGGGGGATTCGGATCACTTTGTGCTGCCTGGGAAAAAGGACTTGGTGGTCACTGCCACCATCCACACTCCCCAGGTAGTAGAAGAGGTGAAACCGAAGGCTGACAGCTCTACAAAGTCGGTGGGGCGTAAAACCCCTGCCACTGGTTCGAATTCATCATCCGTGAAAACTTGTACCACAGTACCCCCTATGGTACATAGGAAGGAGGAATGTACAACACAGGAGTGGTGTGGAGTAGAGGTGATATCAGAATGCCGCTCCTGCTAGCGGCCGGTTTATTAATACCATATCAGAACAAAGGCCCTGGGGGCGGTGCGCAGTATCCAAGGTCTGCGTGACTGGACGCACGAGGTGCTCACGAGTGTAGCATGTGGCTGATACACCCACCAATAACTGTAATGTAACAAAGTATCAACTTAACTAAATCAAAACACATGTTGTTGAGTGCAAGTGCACAAACAGGTCTGTGACCATAAACTCTCTATTGAGTTAGTGCTGTAAAGTCTCATATACTTGTACCTATGGAAGGCACTGTGTTACATTTCCTCCCCCTTTTATATCACTTATATTACACTATCTTATTAAAGATAAAGGCGTGATCAAAGTCCATTGTCCTTTCAATAAAGTTCTTATCCTTCTCGTTGTGTTCATTGGGTACCTGAATACTAATTATTTCTACACCTTAATTAGGTTAAGCGTAACTTGATATGTATCGCGTGTCAAGTTCTAAGGAGACTCAAACTCTATAATTAAACGTCTTAATTACTAAATGTCTTTATGACATAGTTATTCAAGTCCACTGCTAACGTCCAACCTGAAAGTTCATAATCAATATTCAGAATAAGAATATGTCCAGGCATAAGTGGTATAAAACTTTGTTCACTTCCTGACTTCAACTGTGAGTCAGGTAGAAGACATTGGTCTGTCTGGATTGTCTATCCCTGGTAGTATTAGGGACGGATATAACTTGCCACCCCCGGATGTAGTGGGTGACACCGCTTCAGGTGGTGCTGATGGCCGCACCACGTCTTCCCGTCCTTCACCTGTTCCCGTCTGCACTGCTTGGCCTCGACTGGCGTCGTCACCTTCTAGGCTGCAAATGGTGGCATGGCGAGTGTCAACACTAAGTGGTTTACTGCCGCACATAGCCTTCTTATTCTTGCAATAGATACCAACTAAGACTCCTAATAAAGCAATGCCAAACATCCCACCCATGAGACTGGGCAATCCAGTCTTGGTAATTTTATCCCAATTTGGAATATCAACTTCTCTGTTTAATTCTCTTTTTAACATCTCCACGTCAATCTCTTTAACATGTTCAAGATTTCTGGGAATTTTGGTCTTAGGCGTTAAGATAGGCTCAAGGAGTGTCACATTCATGGCTCGGGAAACTACTATCTTCTGCAGTCGATGTTGGGCCTGATAACGAGAGGACCTACTGTACTCAGTGTTAAACTGCATAAGGTCACTAGTTGCTACACAACCAGGTGTAAGTTTAATTACTTGTATTGGGGGTCGAGTTTCCACTCGATCCCTCGTATCTCTACAGACGACTCTAAAGGATTGGGGCTGTCTAGATACTATAGCCCATTTACTGTCTCCCAAGTACTCACCAATAGGAAGATGAACTCGTGTAGAGATCATGACTCTACAACACGCTTCCGGATTGCGACCTAGATACAACCGTAAGGCGCAATTTCGGGACGTAGCTACCAGTAAACTTGGATGGTGAAACATGCAGTGTGTTAACCCTTTCAGGCTGCACACTTCAAAAACACTCCTATCCATGCGGATGTAGCGAGTTTGTTCAATGTTAATTGCAAATCGATCCATCTGTAGATCGTAGTATCTAGAAAAGTTAGACTTTTCCACCGGCAGAGGTAAATTAACAACCTTTATCAGTTCCCATCTTTCTTGGCTGATAAGGGGCAGGGTGATCTGTACCAAGATTCCCTGCCCGACACTAGTAGATGTACAGCTTAACAGCCGATAATATTTCCACAACTCTGTCAGTGGATCAAATGGCAGCAGGAGACTACCTGCAATATTCCTACTGATATTCAGAAGTAACTTCTGCAGTTGGCTAGGTGGAATCAGCGTTGGTGTCATGTGGCCTGTGGCCACACTGGCTAGCATAAGCTCTACTCCCTTCACATAATCGTCGCATTGATCTAACAAGGAAGATATCTGGTCAATATAACCCTCTACCCTAGAATGGATGACCATAAAGTTCCTTAAGGGAATGACCAGAGCATTGGTCACATTCTCCAGACGAGACTGAAAGTCACGGGTCATCTCCAAAACTGTATTCAGTGTCTCCCTATTCCTAGACACTTCAAGATGTGTTATGTTAAGGAGAGATAACGATTCATCAAGAACATGTCGTTCTTTGAGTCTCTCCCTTCTCATAACTTCAACATGATTAGATAACCGTCTCAGGTCATCCTCGCTAGCTACCCCAAAAGCATAGCTCAAAATGCCTCCTATGTTGAGTATAGCTCTTCTGCTTCTTCTCTTAATACCTTCCAGGTCAGAGATAATATCTCTAAGGCTACTTGCCCTTTTCTTAAGACTATTAAAAGCGTGCAATTGTAGTGCACTCAGTTTGGAATAGGATTCTTCAAACCAATTGATACCCATATATCCACTAATATCTTTGCTCACCTCTTCCAGGTGAGTTTCTCCCTCAGCCAGGTATAGACTAATGGGTTCAAGGTCTATTACCAAGCTGACCTTCCATTCAGCCTTCATCGCATGAGTCTCATGGACTCTTGTAAAATAGACATGATTATGACCTTCCCCACTCACTACAACTGTGAGGACTATGTACAACAGTGTAACCAGGTTGACCAGTCGGACCGCCATGGTCGCTACCTGTAAACAACAAAATAAAAGACCATAAGACTCTAGCTACAACTTATCCATACCTGGAACAAAGTACAATAATAGCCTTATTACTTATACTATACAGTTATAGCTCACTATACCTGGATTCACAGTTTACCCCCCCTTCACACAAGGTCGTGTATGAGCAGTATCATACATCGTCATTGGTGACCACAGAGGCAGTTGGCTTCTCTAGCACTGACTTTGACCTGAGGTCACCACACCATGCGGAGTTCAAGGACTGCATCCTACTGTATAAGGTCTGCTATAAGGGTTAGAAGGTCCTTGACCTTTCTTTTCCTAACCGCTTCTACCCTCCTTCTTTTCCCAGAGGGAGCTTCTTGATCCCCTTCCCGAGATCTTTTAATATCTCCAGGATCAACGTCCATAGTGTCAGGGATGCCTGCAGGGACATTACTGTCCATCGCCTGACCACTATTATTGTCTGGTGGTCCTGCTGTACCATCAGACCCATGTAGAGGTGGATTTAGTACGCCACCTCCAGGTGATTTTACCTCACCATTTCCTAGAGGATTGCTGGTATCGTGCAATCTCCTCTTAAGTTCAGCCAGAGGCAGATCCTCTTCTGAATCTGAGTCAGAGGCACTGTTCACTCCCCTTGGGACGGGTACGTGGGGCACACGCTCACTGCGGTGTCTTCTCCCCACCTGAGGACTCTCTCCGAGTAATACCTCATCCTTTAGAGAATCAGTGTCAGACTCTGACTCCAGGGGTTCGGCAGCCATCTTAGCTCGCCTTCCTAACCCCCGTCCCTCTTCTTGGGACCTCGACTGCTCCCATTCATCTTTAGCAAGCCGCAGATGTTCGGCATGAACATCTTCCACCGCACCAGTCAACTCATTCCTCACACGGAAGTTGACATCTCCCCACTTTGCTATTATTCTGTAATATGGTGCAAAGGGTAGCTCTAGCTTGTTTGCACGGTGCATGTTGTACAAGTACACTGAGTCACCTACCTTAAAGGTGACCACCTTGACCTTGCGGTCATGGTACTCTTTTTGCTTCCTGCGGGCCTCCTTTCTATTCCTGGCCACCTCCACCATACTCTGATGCTGTCTTTCTAGCGCCAGTTGGTGGAATTCCTCACCTTGATATTTTCTTCTGGGCTTCATCAGAGTGTCCAGTGGCAGAATCGGATCCCGATTATGCAGTAGGTAGAACGGAGAGTATCCGCTGCTTTCATTCTTACCTACTCTTAGAGCGAATAGCACCGAGGGAACCATTTCATCCCAGTTCCTTATGTCCCCGGCGACCGTCTTGGAGACCATATCATTCCACACCCGGTGTACGCGCTCCACGGCTCCATTGGAGCTAGCGTGGTACTTGCTCGTCTGAATGCGGTATACCTTGAGCTCAGAACAGACACTGTTTATTATCTCATTCAGGAACTCCCTTCCGCGGTCAGATAACAAGATCAGTGGGCAGGAATGCGTAGGAATGAAGTGGTCCAACAGGCACCTTGCTATTGTCTCTGCCTTCTTATCGGGTACGGCGTAGAACTCCGGCCAGCCTGAATAGATGTCTACTAGGGTCAGTAAGTACTTGTTTCCCCTGTAGCTTTCCTCATATGGCCCCGCCATATCTATAGCTACCTTCTCAAATGGGAAACTTACTGACTCCATCTCCTGTAACCCACGTGGTTCCTTGCCCAGGTTTCTTGACCTGCAGTTAACACAGTGACTGACATAGTGTACAACAGATTTATAAATACCCTTCCAGTGGTATCGTTCTCTTATCAGATCATATGTCTTATCCATTTCAGGATGACATATATCATGGACCTGTGACAGCACTACCTGCTGAAGGTGTGGTGGAACCACGAGTTTGAGCCTGTTTTCTTGCTCAGATATAAAGTAAACCACACCCTCCAATACACAGTACCTGTAGATCTCCGGTTTCTTAGGGCCTATCAGCTGAAGCTGTTCCTTTATGTACTTAAGGTCAGGGTCCGTCTCCTGTTCAGTAGCCATATCTTCCAGGTGACTCTCAGGCACTCTAGGCACCTTCCGAGGTAACACAGGTGGCTTCAATTTGACCTTTTGAAGCTTGTTCCAATGTTCTAGAGGGTCATACTGATCTGTGTTGATGACCGCTACATCGGCACCTGGAAGACGACTGAGGAAGTCAGCCTGGGTATTAGCCTTGCCCGGCAAATATTCTATCTCACAGTCGTATTCACTTAGGAGCATGGCCCACCTCTGCACCTTACAGTTCTTTTGTTCTGACCCTAGCAAAAACCGAAGTGGCTTGTGGTCTGTCTTTATGGTGAAACGCGCTCCAAAGAGGTAATGTTTCATCTTCTGGAGTGCGTACACGATTGCGTAGGCCTCCTTCTCCACTGTCGCCCACTTCCGCTGAGTATCATTCAGCTTATGTGACAGGTACTGGATGACCTTCTCACCCTCAGGTGAGTCCTGGGACAACACTCCTCCGATAGCGTTCATGGAGGCGTCCGTTGTCAGCACAAATTTCTTTGTCACGTCAGGGTAAGCAAGTATAGGTGGACTCATGAGTTTGGCTTTAAGAGTGTCAAAAGCCTGCTGGCAAGCATCATCCCACCTGAAGACAGCATGCTTCTTGGTGAGGCGGGTTAGAGGCAAAGCTATATCTGATAGGTGATCAACAAAACGGCGATAATAGCTTACCATGCCAATGAACCCGCGGACTTCTTTGACATTGGTCGGGACCTTCATGTCCCTAATGGCCTTGACCTTTTCCGGGTCGGGGGCTATTCCTTCCGGGGTCACGATGTGACCTAGATAGTGTATCCTATCTCTAAAGAACTCGCACTTGGAGAGCTTCATCTTGAGATTAGCCTTGCGCAGGCGCTCAAAGACCTCTGCCAGGTGGCGCTCATGTGCCTCCCGCGTTGGACTGAATATAATCACATCGTCCAAATATGGACGGCTAAACGTCTCCAGTCCAGAGAGCACATGACCCATCAGTTCTGTAAAGACACTAGGGGCGTTGGTCAAGCCAAAGGGCATGACCTCGAACCGGAAAATACCGCGATGACAGCCAAACGCTGTCTTGTCCTTGGACTCCTCGTCCATTCCCACCTGCCAGTAACCTGATCTCAGGTCCAGGGTTGAAAAGAACCTTGAGTTACCTAGTGATGATAGTATATCGTCTATCACTGGCAGTGGCCAATTATACTTGACTGTTAACAAGTTCAACTTTCTGAAGTCCACACAAAAACGCCAATCACCTGTACGCTTCTTCTTGACCAGCACCACTGGTGAGCACCAGGGGCTGTGGGTGGGGGTTATGATACCTGCTTCCAGCATCTCAGTAATCTGTTTGTCCACTATTTCTCTCTTGGCCAACGGGACACGGTAAGGTTTCTGTTGGAAGGGCCTGTTACCTTCAACATCTATAGACAACTTAAGTATATTAGTCTTACCCAGTTCTGCGTCACTACTGGCAAATACATCATTGTTGTCCCTCACCAGCCTTTCCGCTGTGTCCCGGTAGGCCGCGTCACAATCTATGACGGCAGCCTCCTTACTGCTATCCCATGCTTGACCATCCATGTGGTCGAGCACCTCTTTATCTTCAGTAGGGATGGCCTGGGCTATCACATTACCCTTATCTAGATAAAATGGCTTCCCTGTCTCATTGGTTATCAGTACAGGACAGCTCCTCTTGGATTCTATGTTCACAAGACTGTTACCCACCATTAGACCTGGTTCTCTGCTCAAGAACCCCGTGTCTATGGATGTGACCATACACACACCATGTCGACGCTGCGCGCGGACACGTGCTATTACTGAGCACTGTGGTGGAACGTATACAGGTTCAGTAAGCCGCATTAAAGATCTAATATAACGCTCTTCATCTAACTTCACTCTCTCCTGTCCCACTATCATGAGTTTGTCGCCATAGTTACAGGTTACCTTGTGCTCATGGAGGAAATCATATCCCAGGGCGAGGGTCGGCCCCACCTCCCCCACCACACAAACCTCATGCAATCTCCTTTCTTTTCCAAACTGGAATGGGAGGGTGGCCATACCATAGCATGGTATCTGGTTACCTTTAACACCTGACAGTTGGTACTCTGCGGGTCTCAGCTTGTCAGGATTGCCACCCATTTGCTTGAAGGTCTGTATGTGGACAAAACTAAGGTCTGCGCCACTGTCGATGAGGGCACGATAAGGCCGTCCCTTTACCCTTACCTGGCAGCTACACCTATTTCTGTCCCCCGTGGAGAAGATGACCGCTTTCCTCCCTGTCCCCTGCCCTGTCCCCCGCCCCCCTTCCCTTGGGGAGGGGGGTGCTACTCGTTTCCCGGCTCACCGTCGGAGTGGGAAGGCTCCTGCTCCCCCTCGGCGGCCTGGGCCTCGGCAGCTACGGCAGCGGCCCGTGGCCGCGCCTTGCCTCCCCCGGTCCCATTGTTGCCACTGGCGGGCGGCCGTCCCGGCCTCCCCCAGGCGCCCTGGGCGGTCCGCGACCCCCCTTTTCTGCCTTGCGGGCACTCCCGCTTGACATGGCCAGTCTGTTCACACAGCCAACACCGGGCGCCCTTCTTAGCTTTGGCCTGGGGCCGGTCTGGTGGTTTGGAATTACCCCCCTTGGGTCCCTTCCTCTGGGCGGGGCCTTTTCCCTTAGAAGGACACTCCCTCTTCCAATGCCCCTGACCCCCACAACCATGGCATGCCCCCTTGATTGCTGGACCCCTCTCTACGGCATTTATGTCCATAGGGGCTTCATCCCTTCCCCGTGTGTGGATCCTACTTAGATCATCCTGCTCCTCGGCCGCACGCCTGACGGCTGCTAGGAATTGTGCGGGAGGGTCCTTAATCAGTCTACGAGCGATGGAGGCCTGAGCTAACCCGTCTATAAGCACTTCTACCAACTGCCTAGATATCAGGGGGTTTTCGATATCCTCCCCCGGGAACGCATCATGCGCGATGTCAACGATACGTTCTGCAAACACCTGTACTGTTTCACTCTTAGTTTGCTTAAGGCGTCTTAATTTAGCTAACGACTGGGCCATATCCTGGGCCTCCCCGAAACGCTGACGTAACTGTTCTCTAAGGGTGGGCCAATCAGGCTGAGGGTCAGCCTGTAGGAAACGCTGTATGCAGTCTGATACGGGCCCTGAACTCGCTTGGTAGGCTATATATCGTTTCTGCTCATCAGCAGCTCCCATTAACACTGAATATTTCTCTATTTCCTTGAGCCATATCTTAAACTTCTTAGGGTTCCCATCAAAACAATGTACAAGAGCATTTGTATTCTGAACATGTGTACCTAAACCCAAAAGTCTAAGTTGGTTTTGTAAGGCCTGCTCGGCCATGTTGCAGATTTACAACCTTATCAGTGTGTACACTATATAACCATAACCACCTACCTCAAGCAACCCAGATGGTGGGGCTGCAGGACTCCTCTCCAGACTGCTCCCGGCTCCTAGACACTGCAGGACTCTTCTTCCATCCACACACAGGATTTACACTGTATGTAATCTTTTACATACAGCACCCCATAGTAGCTGTGAGCACTCCCCCATGGTGCTCATACATACGATACAAGAGGACCCAGTAGTATACTCTACTCCTCTATGGGAGGGCTGCAGCGTGCAGTCCTCCTCCCGTATGAGTCACAGTGCCTTACTCCCACTAGTGACCAGCTACCGATACCACTCTCCTCACACACCCACTCCCAGCACCATACACACGCTGAGGTAGCCTAGCAGTGGGACACACCACCTACTTCGTTCAGCAGTGTGTCCACCAGGGGCTACCCCCTAACTTTTAACTAAGATGGTGCTTAAATCTCCTTCCTTAAGGTGATGGAGACACAGGGGTCTCCATCCTGGTCACGGCACCAGTTGCACCACAGTACCCCCTATGGTACATAGGAAGGAGGAATGTACAACACAGGAGTGGTGTGGAGTAGAGGTGATATCAGAATGCCGCTCCTGCTAGCGGCCGGTTTATTAATACCATATCAGAACAAAGGCCCTGGGGGCGGTGCGCAGTATCCAAGGTCTGCGTGACTGGACGCACGAGGTGCTCACGAGTGTAGCATGTGGCTGATACACCCACCAATAACTGTAATGTAACAAAGTATCAACTTAACTAAATCAAAACACATGTTGTTGAGTGCAAGTGCACAAACAGGTCTGTGACCATAAACTCTCTATTGAGTTAGTGCTGTAAAGTCTCATATACTTGTACCTATGGAAGGCACTGTGTTACAAACTGAGCCTGTGGTGGACCCGGTTCCAGTGACCACTTCAAACCCGGTTACCACCACACCAACGACAACTACTAGAGGAGTGAAAACAGCAACTGTCGCTGACGCAGTGCTCACCACTACTACAACCACAGCCACTGTGCCTTTCAGGCCCAACGTACGAGAAGAACCGGCAGTCGGCCCGGATAGGTGGTATGACCTCATGATAAGTGATGAGAACATTCTTCCGAGTGTGCGGTTTCCAAAGGACTACTTCGAGCCTGTGAAGGCTCCTGATGCAGTGTTGCATAAGGAGCTGTATGAACGATGGCTGCATGAGCACCAAGTTGGCATGCAGCAGTATGCCGCCTGTGTGGCAAGGGCATCCGCCGACTATGCCATCACCATGCAGGGCAAGGAGGTCGAGAGACTGAGGCAGATCTTCGAACAACAACGAATTGATGAGCAGGCAGAGCCTGATAAGGTGATCGAACTCACCAAGCAGCTAGAACATTCAAAGAGGGAACTCACAACGGCCCGTGCCTTCCAAAAGGCTGCGGAGGACACACTGGACGATCAGGCCAAAACTATGAAGGCGCTGAACGTTAAGTTCATCCGAGTATTCGGAATCGGACTCACCCAATGGAGTGGGTCCCTCGAAGAGCTCCAGGGCTTGGTGAAGGACTTGTAAGATAATTCGAGTGTTCATTTGTTCAGTTGTGTTTTTGATGACTTGTGCATATATGATGTTTCGATGATATCTTAATAATTGTGTTCGTAATTACAGAACATCCATGATTGAAATCATGATTCGAAGGGAAAAAAAAAAACATAAACCAGGTGTGAAATGCATAATTGTCAAGAAATGTCTTCGGTGTCTAAAAAAAAATATATATATATATATGAAAAAGGTGTTCATACTTTAAAAAGTGTGGCTTATACTGTATACTATGATTCGAACCAAAACTGTACATAGTGTTCGATACCTACCTGGTATTCGGATTTCGAGAGTATATCTATTTTAATGGATATATAGTCATGTATCGATTACCTCAGGTGGAGGCCAATATTACTACATTCCTTGGTTATAAGAGTTAATGTCACACTTATGTTGGTTCCATGTACATTTTTATAATTCCAATAGTTCATGTAATTACCTCTCCAGGGACGGTTCGCCCACATAAATATTTTCGAGCCATTACTTCTGTGTCATTCCATCCTAAAAAGTCACATATTGTGCATTCCTTACCTACCTTAATATAATTAATGTAGTAATCAATATTGTATCTCAACAAAAAAAACATACAGATCTGTGATCACTGTAGTTAGAAGTAGTATAGAACATATATATTCACATATATATTTATATCTTTATTAAAGATGGATACTCATGTATCTATCTTGTCGTTATGGTGTTGGATTTGTAAGATCCCTGTTATGTACATAGATATGTAAGTGTTGTTTGGTGTGACAGGTCAGTCTAAATCTAAAAATTGTACTTTCTACATGTGGCTCAAACTCCTGACTTATGTTGTTTTAGGATAGAGGAAGGACAAATCAGAAAGTTCTTAATATATTTAAACGAGTTCATATTATTGAAAGGTATATATCTCGGCTCCTTGGAACACTTTTTGATACATCTCTAACCCTAGCGGTTCATTTTTTATTGCCTCATGAACTCGATCGTCCATTTTCGGGTGACTCCGAGACCAAAATAAGGTGATTATGTACTTAATATCTTAAAGTACATAACAGCAACTAATAACTTTATTTACAAACTGGGACAACATTTATCTTAAGGCATACCAAGAATGGATACCCTCAGAAAAAGGGTTTTTGAGATACAGCTCGATGAATATTGAAGATTTATCAAAAATATTAAAATTTTAACAACATACTCTTATTTTACCCTAGTTCACTCAAAATGGTTTAATCAATTGTCAGAATCACTCTACAATATCCTGATGGTATATACTTTAGGAAATATGGACCATTAGGATCCTTCGTTGAGCCTACTTGGCACAGTACTGGCCTAAAAAGCGGCTATTTCACCTTATTTCGGTCTCGGAGTCACCCGGGTGACTCCGGGACCAAAATAAAATATTGTATAAATGTAGGTTAAATTAGTGGAATCATCAGATTTCTGGTTTAGAGCATTAGAGGCGGTGGATAGGAAGCAGTGGCACTAAAGATAACTAAAATATATAGGATATTAACAATTCTGTGTGGGATTTACTATTATCAGCAAGGCGAGTGACTCCAAGACTAAAATAAGAGGGTGACTCCGAGACCAAAATAAGTATCACAATACACATTTGGTCCTGGAGGCTGGAATATTAGATTTTTTTCAAAATTCTTTTTTTCTGGCAAAAGACACAATAGTTACCTCACGATCTGGGGTACAAGGGATACTGTTTGGATCTTGTTTATTTACTGTATAGTGGTATCAAAATGAAAGGACATTTGAAAATTTTACAATATACACTTAAATGGCTGTGGAGAAAAAAATACGGTGCATATCTAGTGAAATCCTTGTAAATCAATTGACTATACCATAGGCCTAATAGAAAATGATATTAGGTATAGGCTGTTACTGTCTTAGTAGACATGGAAGACATGTAAAACATGTCATTTAAAGGGTTTTAGACGTTTTTAATGGCTTTTGGGCCTTTGGAGGGCCTAAAAACGAAAAATATTGGGCCAATACACAAAAAAAAGGAAAATCCCGAATTGCTGGGATGTTTTCTCACATATACCAAATTTTTGAAAAAATTGGTGCAAAACTGGTTATTCTGTAGGGCTATAAGCCTGAAAAGGGCCAGAAATAGCCAAAACAACATAGGTCAGAGGTTTGAGCCATACATGTATGTGTAAAACGTAATTCGTACCTTCGAATGTACCCCAGTATTGTCATCATGTACACTGATATTATTCTCCTATATTCGAGTATATTATATTATATCAGATGTATTTCAACCCTTGGTATAATCTGGTGGGGGTGTTGTAGGGGCACGAATAATACGTGTACATATAGGTCCGTGGAGACAGAGCGGGAAGTGCCTCCAACTGACACTAGGTGGCAACACCTACGCCATGTCCTTTCGGTTATCCGGTAGCGGAGCCAGGCAGGGCACTCCAGACGGCGCTACGGAGGAGTGCCACTTCGACACTGCTTGGTCCGCGCTCAGGGTATATAAGAGGCCGAGGTTGGCTATCTCAGGGAGTTCGTCCCAGGACGAGCTCTGACCCACACCTTTCGTACCTTCGCTTTGATAGGGGCACCTACACCCCTCCCACACTATGGCTCCTGCACCAACCATGCTGGCTCAGGGCCTGACTGTCCGGTATTGCTAAACTTCGAACTATCGATAGAATCCTGTGTGTCTTCGAATGGTTAAAAGACCAAGTGAACCGAGTAGGAACCTCCGTGTACTTTTGAGGCTGTGATCGAATAAAAACCTGTTGCATTCAAACCGAATTTGGAACCTGTGTTTGCGTTATACGTATACGAAACCCCTACATTAGTATATATATTCAACTTACATTTCCAAGGTAGAGACAATTCCATCCTGCTGTTAAATGAATACGAACTACAACTGTACCACCTGTGCAACCAGCCCTAGCCACCCAGTCACTAGCCTTCGTTGATATAGCTGTTTCTCAAATTGAGGGACAATGAAGACACACTCAATGAAGAGTCCCGGCAGAATGACATTAAATCTATAAATGTCATTCAAGCCCAAGCCCCCAAGGGCCATAGAACCAAGCTAAGAGAGGGAACAGAGCCAAAACATGTTCAACACCCACACAACATAACTGCCCAAGATGCCCCTTAGACAAGATAGGGATTCTAATGAGAAAGGAGCATTGAACATCATGTGTGGATGTTAATGTCAATATGCCACAAAGAAAGCCTTTACATGATTATAAACATACTAATTTTTACTGTACTATACTATTCAACTTTCATTTCTATATTTTTACTATAATGCCTGTAAAGGTCCAAATCTCAAAAGCCGTAAATATAAAGACTTCCCAGCTAACAAAAAAACTTTAATTCAACGTTGATCTAACGTTAATAATAGGTTAGATTAACGTTGAGAAATAACGTTAGATTGCATTTAAAATTGTGGACTCAATCCAACGTTTTTTCAATGTTAATAAAACGTTCATCCAATGTTAATTTAACGTCTAATTAACGTTGAATAAACGTGGATTAACGTGTAGAGAATAACGTTAGATTGCTCAACCTTCAAATAACCTTTATTTGATGCCATAATCCTACCTTATGGCCGTTAATACAAGGTTAAACTAAGGTTACTTTAGTGTTAAAACAACGTTCAGAGAATAATTGTAAATTAATCATAATTATTGTGTCATTAAATTTGTCATCTATTTGTTCATTTAATACATGTTATTCTTCCTATACCCCAGACCCTAGGGTTGGGAATGAGTTAGACCCAATGTCCCTTTTTATTTTTAGGGATGGTATTTAGGGCTTAGGCACCTTATGATGTTGATGCATGGGGTATGTGAACAGGGTTCTATATATCTATTCCCTAATACAACAAAATGGGTGTCTGTCATATTTTGTATAATAGTTCAGGTTATAAGCCATCCATTTTCATATATTTCTTCACTGACATATTCTGAGATAAAATGTTGATGCTATGGTACATAAAATATGTGCATATCATCCTTATGTGTACGGTATTTCAGATAATTATAATGATGCAAACTGATTGTAATACCATTACCTACTGAACTGCCATCTGGTGAGATAGATTGGAATAATGAATAACGTTGAAACAACGTTATTTCTACGTTTTTCTAAAGTTTATTTCATTTCCACATAGTGTACAAGTTCCCCATTATCGACCAGTGCACTTTGCATTTCTGTTCTATACTGCAAATATGCAGTATCATGATAGCATAACGTGATATCAGGGGGTCCTCTGGCCCTTATATTTTGTCAATTTCATATGATCAAGAGCTATTTTTTCCTAAATTTTCAATAAAATACCCATAACCATTGAACAGTGCTAATCCCCATAGGCGAATTAAAAATGGCTTTATCACTTAAATGTTGACATCAGTTTAGCTCATTCACTGCTTATGAGGCGCATGCCAACAAACCATTCGATTTATTCCAAAATAATTGTTAAATAGTATGTTAATCATAAGTAAGCAACCACCTCTATGCTAATAGCTGCAAGCCTTATGATAGAAGTATACATGCTAAAGGCCAGTATACAAACTTCCAACAATGATGTTTTCTATTGACTAAATTTCGAAAATACCAATATCACTAAGGTATCTTTTTTCCTCGAATATAGATTGTTACTTCTTTTTTTGTCAAATATATTATTTAAATATTTATTGGTTATCCACTGAACGTTAATCTAATGGTATACAGAGTGACGTTTTTTGCTAAACGTTTATTCAACATCAAACCAATGGCAGCCACTTGAGGTTATTGAGAAAAGGTTGAATTAATGTTAATTCAACGTTTTTCAAATCACGTTGACCAAATAACCTTTAAAAGACGTTTATCAACGTTGGATTAACGTTTCTTGTTACCTGGGTTACTACTGCAGGATGGTATGTTGTCCCAGGTCCCGCTCGCTGTGCAGGTGGCAGTCCCTGTCCCAGCAGTCAGCACATACCCAGTGTCACATGTAACTGTTACTGTGTCCTCATACTCAAATTGAGCAGAGGAATCTAACATCCCATCATCTACTGTAAATGCTTCACAGGAAACTTCTGCAAGAGACGATTACAGAGCTGTCAAAAACTTGGCCAACTGTTTTGAGGAAGAATAAATACCAAATAATGCTTTGAAACATAATTTAAGAAGCATTGATCCTATATTATTAGGATATAAATGTACTATTAGTGTATCAAATATTTAGATTGTTGAATCTATTAGAATGATGGCAGAACACAAATACCCTGTAACTATATATAATAACTATAGTGTAAATATTTTGAATAACATCAACTAAATCATTAATAAGCTAAATCATTGATGAATGCAGATGACATCAGGCAAATTATGTAAGTATGATTGAGTGACTAATACAGTTATGATAGTTACTAGTACAAGATTCCTCAATGCTCCATGTCTTGTCATTCATGCATTGTGACACATAGCATGTGGTATTGTCTGGTAGTATATGGCCAGTGTCACATGTGACTTTAACCCAAGCCGTGTAGTTGTATGGACCGCTGGGTGGGTCCAGGGTAGCACCAGTGACAGTGGGGGGTGTACAGGTTTTAACTGAAACATGCAACAATAATACGTCTGAAATGGACTGGAAGCTGTTTCTTCACATAGCCTAAAAGCCTAATCCATAGTCACATATGGACATGGACACTTTAATGTGGATGCAATATGGACAAAATTAAATATGTGTACATAGTGTTACATATTAGCTTCATTAAAACCTTCTCACTTATAATATGATATAATCTAAAAGCAGAGGTTCAAGCATGGACCCCCACCTTCATACCAGGCCTTTTTACTAAAATGTACAAACCCAGTTAAAATTCCGGAGAACCCATGAAATTCGCTCTGTGACATCAAATTATAAACATATATCAAATGACATACTGGGTGGTTGGGGAATAACCTAGGAATGCGGGAGAATAAGTTTAAAACTCTACCAGTTAGTAGGTCAGAGCTTACGCCTGATATTAATAACACTATCTACATAATCTATGAATCGACATCTTTTTGAAAATGTCATTGCAATTTATGCCACATAGTATTAAACCACTTTGAAATGAATGGATATGATGGCAAGGTCTTTTAAAACTAATTTTGTGTACTGTAAATCCTTGGGTATAGATCTCGGCTACTACAAAATTTAAGTCAGATCACTTGTGCGGCTTATAGGATCAGCACAGACTTCAGGTGATGCTTATAAGTGAGTTTTTGCTCTTATGGTACAATAAATAAGTCACCATAATCAGAAGACCAGTGCTGCTTATAGGATCAGCGCAAAGTTAGGGTGCGGCTTATACCAGAGTTAGGCTTATGCACAAGGTTTTAAAGTATATCAAACTAACATCTATTGCATCTGTGAAATTCTTAGAATGCCTACTCACTGGTACATGATTCAGTGCAGTTCACCATCCCGTCCTCCAGGCACTCACAGGTGTAGGACTCACTGTCATCTGACAACTCGTATCCAGTTTTACACGTCACACTCAGCTCATCTTCATAGACATAAGGCCCACACGGCGGATCAAGAATCACATTGTCGATATCCGGGGCTGCACAAGATCTCCCTATAGAAAAGCACATAATAAGAAAAGTGATAAAAGTAGTTAATGTTCATGTTGATTTTAAAAGATGATTGAAAAGCAATTGAAGAGCAGATATGTACATGTCATTGAAGATTGTGGACTATTGGTATTATACAATACAATTTTTCATTTCTATATTTTTACCATAATGCCTGGAAAGCTTCAAGATCTCAAAAGCATTAAATATAAAGACTTACTACTGCAGGATGGTATGTTGTCCCATGTCCCACTCGCTGTGCAGGTGGCAGTCCCTGTTCCAGCAGCCAGCACATACCCAGTGTCACATGTAACAGTTACTGTGTCCTCATACTCAAATGTAGCAGAGGAATCTAACATCCCATTGTCTACTGTGAATGCTTCACAGGAAACCTCTACAAGAGTGAATTACAGAACTGTTAGATGTTTAGACAACGGTTTTGATGAAGAATAAATACCAAATAATGCCTTGAAACATAATTTAGGCTATCAACGTATGATGTGGCAGTGACAATTTAAGCATTATTGATCATATATTATAAGGATATAGATGTACTGTTTAAGAGTGCATTATACATTTAGATAATTGAATCAATTAGAATGATGGGAGAACTCAAATAACTAAATAAAAGGACTATAGTGTTAATATTTTGAATAACATCAACTAAATCATTAATATGCTAAATCATTGATGAATGCAGATGACATCAGGCAAATTATACAAGTATGATTGAGTGACTAATACAGTTATGATAGTTACTAGTACAAGATTCCTCAATGCTCCATGTCTTGTCATTCATGCATTGTGACACATAGCATGTGGTATTGTCTGGTAGTACATGGCCTGTGTCACATGTGACTTTAACCAAAGCCGTGTAGTTGTATGGACCGCTGGGTGGGTCCAGGGTAGCACCAGTGACAGTTGGTGTTGTACAGGTTTTAACTGAAACATGCAACAATAATACATCTGAAATGGACTGGAAGCCATTTCTTCACATAGTGTAATAGCCTAATACATAGTCACATACGGACATGAACATTTGAATGTGGAAGCAATATGTACAAACCCAGTTAAAATTCCTGAGAACCGCAGAGATTCGCTCTGTGGCATCAGAAAAAGAAGTTAAATATATATATATATATATATATATATATATATATATATATATATGTATATATATATATATATATGTAGGGGTCGCGGAAAACTTAGTCATTGGATCGGCCGAGAATTGAACCACAGACCTCTAGCACCGGTGACAAGTGTGCTAACCGTTTCACTACCAACCCTTGTCTGACTGTTCTCCGCTCCCTACCTTACTGGATTGCATTGACAAGTCCCTCGGACATATAGGGCACGATGCACGAGGGGTTCCGGACACACCCGGTGACATTGTGGCCCTACATGGTTATATATATATATATATATATATATATATATATATATATATATATATATATACACATATATGTATACATATATATATATATATATATTGACATACTGGGTAACTTGGGAATGAACTAAGAATGCAGGGGAATAAGCTTAAGACTCTACCAGTGGGTAGGTCAGTGCTAACGCCTGATATCAAAAACACTATCTACATGAACCGACATCTTTGGGAAAATGTCACTGTAATTTATGCCACATAGTATGAAACTACTTTGAAATGAATGGATCTATGATGGCAAGGGCTTCTTTAACTAGTTTTGGTTATAAGCCTCTGCTTATACGCAAGTCAGATCGCTGGTGCAGCTTATGACATCAGGACAGAGTACAGTTGCAGCTCATATACGAGTTTTTGCTCCTATGATACAGTACAAGTCACATAATCCGAAGGCCAGTGCTGCTTATAGGATCAGCCCAAAGTTGCGGTGCGGCTTATACTAGAGTTAGGTTACATGAGGTGTTACTGTCTTTATTGTATGACATACAATTGTTGCATCTGTAAAATTCTTAGAACGCCTACTCACTGGTACAAGATTCAGTGCAGTTCACCATCCCGTCCTCCAGGCACACACAGGTGTAGGACTCACTGTCATCTGACAACTCGTATCCAGTTTTACAGGTCACACTCAGCTCGTCTTCATAGACATAAGGCCCACACGGTGGATCAAGAATCACATTGTCGATATCCGGGGCTGCACAAGATCTCCCTATGGAAAAGCACATAATTAGAAAAGTGATAAAAGTAGTTAATGTTCATGTTGATTTTAAAAGATGATTGAAAAGCAATTGAAGAGCAGATATGTACATGTCATTGAAGATTGTGGACTATCGGTAAAATACAATACAATTTTTCATTTCTATGGAAAGCTAAAAAATTGCAAAAACCATAAATGTAAAGACTTACTACTGCAGGATGGTATGTTGTCCCATGTCCCACTCGCTGTGCAGGTGGCAGTCCCTGTCCCAGCAGCCAGCACATACCCAATGTCACATGTAACTGTTACTGTGTCCTCATATTCAAATCGAGCAGAAGAATCTAACATCCCATTGTCTACTGTAAATGCTTCACAGGAAACCTCTATAAGAGTGAATTATAGAACCGTTAGAAGTTTGGACAATGGTTTTGATGAAGAATAAATACCAAATAATGCCTTGAAACATAATTTAGGCTATCAAGGTATAATGTGGCAGTGACAATTTAAGCATTATTGATCATATATTATAAGGATATAGATGTACTGTTTAAGAGTGCATTATACATTTAGATAATTGAATCAATTACATGATGGGAGAACTCAAATAACTAAATAAAAGGACTATAGCGTTAATATTTTGAATAACATCAACTAAATCATTAATATGCTAAATCATTGATGAATGCAGATGACATCAGGCAAATTATGTAAGTATGTTTGAATGACTAATAAAGTTATGATAGTTACTAGTACAAGATTCCTCAATGTTCCATGTCTTGTCATTCATGCATTGTGACACATAGCATGTTGTATTGTCTGGTAGTACATGGCCTGTGTCACATGTGACTTTAACCCAAGCCGTGTAGTTGTATGGACCGCTGGGTGGGTCTAGGGTAGCACCAGTGACAGTTGGGGGTGAACAGGTTTTAACTGAAAAATGCAACAATAATACATCTGAAATGGACTGGAAGCTGTTTCGTCACGTAGTGTAATAGCCTAATACATAGTCACATACGGACATGAACACTTTAAATGGATGCAATATGGACAAAATTAAATATCTGTACATAGTGTTACAGATTAGCTTCATTAAAACCTTCTCACCTATAATATGATATGATCTAAATGCAGAGTTTCAAGCACGGACCCCCACATTTATACCATGCCTTTTTACTAAAATGTACAAACCCAGTTAAAATTCCGGAGAACCCATGAAATTCGCTCTGTGACATCAAATTATAAACATATATCAAATGACATACTGGGTGGTTGGGGAATAACCTAGGAATGCGGGAGAATAAGTTTAAAACTCTACCAGTTAGTAGGTCAGAGCTTACGCCTGATATTAATAACACTATCTACATAATCTATGAATCGACATCTTTTTGAAAATGTCATTGCAATTTATGCCACATAGTATTAAACCACTTTGAAATGAATGGATATGATGGCAAGGTCTTTTAAAACTAATTTTGTGTACTGTAAATCCTTGGGTATAGATCTCGGCTACTACAAAATTTAAGTCAGATCACTTGTGCGGCTTATAGGATCAGCACAGACTTCAGGTGATGCTTATAAGTGAGTTTTTGCTCTTATGGTACAATAAATAAGTCACCATAATCAGAAGACCAGTGCTGCTTATAGGATCAGCGCAAAGTTAGGGTGCGGCTTATACCAGAGTTAGGCTTATGCACAAGGTTTTAAAGTATATCAAACTAACATCTATTGCATCTGTGAAATTCTTAGAATGCCTACTCACTGGTACATGATTCAGTGCAGTTCACCATCCCGTCCTCCAGGCACTCACAGGTGTAGGACTCACTGTCATCTGACAACTCGTATCCAGTTTTACACGTCACACTCAGCTCATCTTCATAGACATAAGGCCCACACGGCGGATCAAGAATCACATTGTCGATATCCGGGGCTGCACAAGATCTCCCTATAGAAAAGCACATAATTAGAAAAGTGATAAAAGTAGTTAATGTTCATGTTGATTTTAAAAGATGATTGAAAAGCAATTGAAGAGCAGATATGTACATGTCATTGAAGATTGTGGACTATTGGTATTATACAATACAATTTTTCATTTCTATATTTTTACCATAATGCCTGGAAAGCTTCAAGATCTCAAAAGCATTAAATATAAAGACTTACTACTGCAGGATGGTATGTTGTCCCATGTCCCACTCGCTGTGCAGGTGGCAGTCCCTGTTCCAGCAGCCAGCACATACCCAGTGTCACATGTAACAGTTACTGTGTCCTCATACTCAAATGTAGCAGAGGAATCTAACATCCCATTGTCTACTGTGAATGCTTCACAGGAAACCTCTACAAGAGTGAATTACAGAACTGTTAGATGTTTAGACAACGGTTTTGATGAAGAATAAATACCAAATAATGCCTTGAAACATAATTTAGGCTATCAACGTATGATGTGGCAGTGACAATTTAAGCATTATTGATCATATATTATAAGGATATAGATGTACTGTTTAAGAGTGCATTATACATTTAGATAATTGAATCAATTAGAATGATGGGAGAACTCAAATAACTAAATAAAAGGACTATAGTGTTAATATTTTGAATAACATCAACTAAATCATTAATATGCTAAATCATTGATGAATGCAGATGACATCAGGCAAATTATACAAGTATGATTGAGTGACTAATACAGTTATGATAGTTACTAGTACAAGATTCCTCAATGCTCCATGTCTTGTCATTCATGCATTGTGACACATAGCATGTGGTATTGTCTGGTAGTACATGGCCTGTGTCACATGTGACTTTAACCAAAGTCGTGTAGTTGTATGGACCGCTGGGTGGGTCCAGGGTAGCACCAGTGACAGTTGGTGTTGTACAGGTTTTAACTGAAACATGCAACAATAATACATCTGAAATGGACTGGAAGCCATTTCTTCACATAGTGTAATAGCCTAATACATAGTCACATACGGACATGAACATTTGAATGTGGAAGCAATATGTACAAACCCAGTTAAAATTCCTGAGAACCGCAGAGATTCGCTCTGTGGCATCAGAAAAAGAAGTTAAATATATATATATATATATATATATATATATATATATATATATGTATATATATATATATATATATGTAGGGGTCGCGGAAAACTTAGTCATTGGATCGGCCGAGAATTGAACCACAGACCTCTAGCACCGGTGACAAGTGTGCTAACCGTTTCACTACCAACCCTTGTCTGACTGTTCTCCGCTCCCTACCTTACTGGATTGCATTGACAAGTCCCTCGGACATATAGGGCACGATGCACGAGGGGTTCCGGACACACCCGGTGACATTGTGGCCCTACATGGTTATATATATATATATATATATATATATATATATATATATATATATATATATACACATATATGTATACATATATATATATATATATATTGACATACTGGGTAACTTGGGAATGAACTAAGAATGCAGGGGAATAAGCTTAAGACTCTACCAGTGGGTAGGTCAGTGCTAACGCCTGATATCAAAAACACTATCTACATGAACCGACATCTTTGGGAAAATGTCACTGTAATTTATGCCACATAGTATGAAACTACTTTGAAATGAATGGATCTATGATGGCAAGGGCTTCTTTAACTAGTTTTGGTTATAAGCCTCTGCTTATACGCAAGTCAGATCGCTGGTGCAGCTTATGACATCAGGACAGAGTACAGTTGCAGCTCATATACGAGTTTTTGCTCCTATGATACAGTACAAGTCACATAATCCGAAGGCCAGTGCTGCTTATAGGATCAGCCCAAAGTTGCGGTGCGGCTTATACTAGAGTTAGGTTACATGAGGTGTTACTGTCTTTATTGTATGACATACAATTGTTGCATCTGTAAAATTCTTAGAACGCCTACTCACTGGTACAAGATTCAGTGCAGTTCACCATCCCGTCCTCCAGGCACACACAGGTGTAGGACTCACTGTCATCTGACAACTCGTATCCAGTTTTACAGGTCACACTCAGCTCGTCTTCATAGACATAAGGCCCACACGGTGGATCAAGAATCACATTGTCGATATCCGGGGCTGCACAAGATCTCCCTATGGAAAAGCACATAATTAGAAAAGTGATAAAAGTAGTTAATGTTCATGTTGATTTTAAAAGATGATTGAAAAGCAATTGAAGAGCAGATATGTACATGTCATTGAAGATTGTGGACTATCGGTAAAATACAATACAATTTTTCATTTCTATGGAAAGCTAAAAAATTGCAAAAACCATAAATGTAAAGACTTACTACTGCAGGATGGTATGTTGTCCCATGTCCCACTCGCTGTGCAGGTGGCAGTCCCTGTCCCAGCAGCCAGCACATACCCAATGTCACATGTAACTGTTACTGTGTCCTCATATTCAAATCGAGCAGAAGAATCTAACATCCCATTGTCTACTGTAAATGCTTCACAGGAAACCTCTATAAGAGTGAATTATAGAACCGTTAGAAGTTTGGACAATGGTTTTGATGAAGAATAAATACCAAATAATGCCTTGAAACATAATTTAGGCTATCAAGGTATAATGTGGCAGTGACAATTTAAGCATTATTGATCATATATTATAAGGATATAGATGTACTGTTTAAGAGTGCATTATACATTTAGATAATTGAATCAATTACATGATGGGAGAACTCAAATAACTAAATAAAAGGACTATAGCGTTAATATTTTGAATAACATCAACTAAATCATTAATATGCTAAATCATTGATGAATGCAGATGACATCAGGCAAATTATGTAAGTATGTTTGAATGACTAATAAAGTTATGATAGTTACTAGTACAAGATTCCTCAATGTTCCATGTCTTGTCATTCATGCATTGTGACACATAGCATGTTGTATTGTCTGGTAGTACATGGCCTGTGTCACATGTGACTTTAACCCAAGCCGTGTAGTTGTATGGACCGCTGGGTGGGTCTAGGGTAGCACCAGTGACAGTTGGGGGTGAACAGGTTTTAACTGAAAAATGCAACAATAATACATCTGAAATGGACTGGAAGCTGTTTCGTCACGTAGTGTAATAGCCTAATACATAGTCACATACGGACATGAACACTTTAAATGGATGCAATATGGACAAAATTAAATATCTGTACATAGTGTTACAGATTAGCTTCATTAAAACCTTCTCACCTATAATATGATATGATCTAAATGCAGAGTTTCAAGCACGGACCCCCACATTTATACCATGCCTTTTTACTAAAATGTACAAACCCAGTTAAAATTCCGGAGAACCCATGAAATTCGCTCTGTGACATCAAATTATAAACATATATCAAATGACATACTGGGTGGTTGGGGAATAACCTAGGAATGCGGGAGAATAAGTTTAAAACTCTACCAGTTAGTAGGTCAGAGCTTACGCCTGATATTAATAACACTATCTACATAATCTATGAATCGACATCTTTTTGAAAATGTCATTGCAATTTATGCCACATAGTATTAAACCACTTTGAAATGAATGGATATGATGGCAAGGTCTTTTAAAACTAATTTTGTGTACTGTAAATCCTTGGGTATAGATCTCGGCTACTACAAAATTTAAGTCAGATCACTTGTGCGGCTTATAGGATCAGCACAGACTTCAGGTGATGCTTATAAGTGAGTTTTTGCTCTTATGGTACAATAAATAAGTCACCATAATCAGAAGACCAGTGCTGCTTATAGGATCAGCGCAAAGTTAGGGTGCGGCTTATACCAGAGTTAGGCTTATGCACAAGGTTTTAAAGTATATCAAACTAACATCTATTGCATCTGTGAAATTCTTAGAAGGCCTACTCACTGGTACATGATTCAGTGCAGTTCACCATCCCGTCCTCCAGGCACTCACAGGTGTAGGACTCACTGTCATCTGACAACTCGTATCCAGTTTTACACGTCACACTCAGCTCATCTTCATAGACATAAGGCCCACACGGCGGATCAAGAATCACATTGTCGATATCCGGGGCTGCACAAGATCTCCCTATAGAAAAGCACATAATTAGAAAAGTGATAAAAGTAGTTAATGTTCATGTTGATTTTAAAAGATGATTGAAAAGCAATTGAAGAGCAGATATGTACATGTCATTGAAGATTGTGGACTATCGGTAAAATACAATACAATTTTTCATTTCTATGGAAAGCTAAAAAATTGCAAAAACCATAAATGTAAAGACTTACTACTGCAGGATGGTATGTTGTCCCATGTCCCACTCGCTGTGCAGGTGGCAGTCCCTGTTCCAGCAGCCAGCACATACCCAGTGTCACATGTAACTGTTACTGTGTCCTCATATTCAAATCGAGCAGAAGAATCTAACATCCCATTGTCTACTGTGATTGCTTCACAGGAAACCTCTATAAGAGTGAATTACAGAACTGTTAGAGGTTTGGACAAAGGTTTAAATGAAGAATAAATACCAAATAATGCCTTGAAACATAACTTAGGCTATCAAGGTATAATGTGGCAGTAACAATTTAAGAATTATTGATCATATATTATTAGGATATAAATGTACTATTAGTGTGTTAAAGATTTACATAATTGAATCCATTAGAATGATGGGAGAACTCAAAAACCCTGTAACTATATACAAGAACTATATTGTAAATATTTTGAATAACATAAAAAAAATCATTGATGAGCACAATCATTTATGAATGCAGATGATATCAGGAAAATTATGTAAGTATGATTGAGTGACTAATAAAGATATGATAGTTACTAGTACAAGATTCCTCAATGCTCCATGTCTTGTCATTCATGCATTGTGACACATAGCATGTGGTATTGTCTGGTAGTACATGGCCGGTGTCACATGTGACTTTAACCCAAGCCGTGTAGTTGTATGGACCACTGGGTGGGTCCAGGGTAGCACCAGTGACAGTTGGGGGTGTACAGGTTTTAACTGAAACATGCAACAATAATACGTCTGAAATGGACTGGAAGCTGTTTCTTCACATAGCCTAATAGCCCAATACATAGTCACATACGGACATGAACATTTGAATGTGGAAGCAATATGTACAAACCCAGTTAAAATTCCTGAGAACCGAAGAGATTCGCTCTGTGGCATCAGAAAAAGAAAGTAAATATATATATATATATATATATATATATATATATATATATGTAGGGGTCGCGGAAAACTTAGTCATTGGATCGGCCGAGAATTGAACCGCAGACCTCTAGCACCGGTGACAAGCGTGCTAACCGTTTCACTACCAACCCTTGTCTGACTGTTCTCCGCTCCCTACCTTACTGGATTGCATTGACAAGTCCCTCCGACATATAGGGCACGATGCACGAGGGGTTCCGGACACACCCGGTGACATTGTGGCCCTACATGATTATATATATATATATATATATATATATATATATATACATATATGTATCCATATATATATATATATATATATATATATATTGACATACTGGGTAACTTGGGAATGAACTAAGAATGCAGGGGAATAAGCTTAAGACTCTACCAGTGGGTAGGTCAGTGCTAACGCCTGATATCAAAAACACTATCTACATGAACCGACATCTTTGGGAAAATGTCACTGTAATTTATGCCGCATAGTATGAAACTACTTTGAAATGAATGGATCTATGATGGCAAGGGCTTCTTTAACTAGTTTTGGTTATAAGCCTCGGCTTATACGCAAGTCGGATTGCTGGTGCAGCTTATGGCATCAGGACAGAGTACAGTTGCGGCTCATACACGAGTTTTTGCTCCTATGATACAGTACAAGTCACATAATCCGAAGGCCAGTGCTGCTTATAGGGTCAGCCCAAAGTTGCGGTGCGGCTTATACTAGAGTTAGGTTACATGAGGTGTTACTGTCTTTATTGTATGACATACAATTGTTGTATCTGTAAAATTCTTAGAACGCCTACTCACTGGTACATGATTCAGTGCAGTTCACCAACCCGTCCTCCAGGCACTCACAGGTGTAGGACTCACTGTCATCTGACAACTCGTATCCAGTTTTACAGGTCACACTCAGCTCGTCTTCATAGACATAAGGCCCACACGGTGGGTCAAGAATCACATTGTCGATATCCGGGGCTGCACAAGATCTCCCTATGGAAAAGCACATAATTAGAAACATGATGAAAATTGAAAATGTTTATGTTTATTTAAAAAGATGATTGAAAAGCAATTGAAGGGCAGATATGTACATGTCATTGACGATTGTGGACTATTATGCTTTTGATGCTTACTGGTCCTCTCAATAACTGACTACATTTTATGTACAAAGGTTTGTGAATACCACACATTGCACAGAGGACTTCCAAATAATCTCCTTTCACCTCACGGACCAGGTTGCTTACTTTTTAAATAATTTTGCGCTTTATATGCCCCATAGACATATACATGAATTGTATTCACCAAAGTAGTGTAAATTCTCGCTGAGAAGCTAGTACACAAGTCAGATGACTTGTCTAGCTTATAGGTTTGGTCCAGAGTCAGAGTGTGGCTCATAGGGGAGTTTTTGCTATCATGGTAAAGTACTTAAAGCTGCCATAATCGGATAGCCAGTGTGGTTAATATTATTGGCCCAAAGTCAGGGTGCAGCCTATAGCTAGTTAGGTTTCTACACAAGAATTAACGGTATACATATTAATGTCTCATAAAACTTTGAAAACTTAAATCTCTTACATTTACATTGTTCTTTGTACACCTTAGTATATATTCAACTTACATTTCCTAGGTAGCGACAATTCCATCCTGCTGGTAAATCATTACCAATTACACCTGTACCACCTCTGCAACCAGCCGTAGCCACCCAGTCACTAGCCTTCTTCGATATAACTGACTTTCAAATCGAGTGACTATGAAGACACACCCAATGAAGAGTCCTGCTAGATCTATCAATGTCATCCAAGCCCTGGGCTCCCCTAAGGACCATAGGACCCATCTTATATAGTAGGGAGGCGACCGGGCTGACACCTGGGAGCGAGGTCCAGTACCAAAGGTAAATAGGAAAAGGTTACCTGATGGCCCATATGGGATGGAGGGTACAGGTAACACCCGGATTACCACATAACAGGACTCCCAGGTGGCGGCTGATGCAGGTTTGAGACAGGTTTGAGACAACTGGACCCGAAGTGGGTCGAATGTGCCATGTGCCATACTGGCAACCCAAACTGGACCCGAACTAAGTGGTATAGGATAAATATAGTGTGTATATGGTTTGTAGTAGTAGTAAACCCCTACAAAGGTATCCTTTTGTATTTAGTATGCAGGGTGTGTGCTGGATTTTCACGGGGGACCCTTTCCCTTTAAAGGAACAAATTACTAACTATACAGGGGTAAACAATAACACTGGCCCAGGAGCCAATGGCCCGTAGTTCTTAGTCTGGGCCCACAATTTTCTCAAGAACCACCTAGTTAAGCCCTAATCCTACAAAATTGCCCTTATCCTACAAAAACATATAGGTTTGTAGTATAAAGGCTGTCAGTCAGGCCCTCATCGTACAAATTTGCCCTTGTCCTACATAACACCTGCCAGGCCCTTATCCTACAAAATTGCCTTTATCTTATAAAAATATAGTTTTGTAGGATAAGGCCTGTCAGTCAGACCCTTATCCTACAAAATTGCCCTTATCCTACAAAACCTATATAATTATCCTATAAAACCTATATAAAGGAGGATTTGTAAGATAAGGGCTATCGGTCAGGCCTAATAAATGAACTACACCCAGACAACCCTCATTTTCATATATTTCACAAGTAAATCTAATGAACCTGAGATTTTAGGAGCAATCCTGGTGGTCATTTGGGATTACACACAGCCCGACTGATTGACCTTATCCTACAAAATACATAGGTTTTGTAGGATAAGGGCAACTTTTTTATATTTTGACCTGGGGAATACAAAAAAAGCACTTAAAATTGTGCAGTAAGTGGGTATCGGCTTCACAGGGGGTGGAATTGTATTTTAGACCATTGAACCAAAAAAAGTCTATACACCAGAAAAATACATTACAGTCAAAAGTATTTCTGTTTAGGATAGGTGCTTGAAAGGCTTGAGTAATTAAATCTCTATTCACAGTGAAAGGCTTATCCTGGGCCCTTTTGGACATAAAGTTATGGAGGTGAGATAATCTCCTATCAGTGGCGTAGGAAAAGGGGGGGGGCAGGTGGGTCCCCCCCCCTCTCAATCAGTATTGTAACATAATGTACACAATTTCCATTCCTCACATTGTCTGCATAGGAAAAAAAAGTGGGGACACAGGGGCCTAGCCCCTCAATCTTGGCTAAAGGGGGCTCAAAACTACTTTTCAATACAATCCACTATACGTTTGTATATGATACATAATGTATAAAACTGATACTTAAAGTTGATCAGCGTGCCTTCAAAATCATGGTGTTTAAACAACTGCCCATGCCCCATGTGCTGCATATAACTAATATCTTATTCACCTACTCTGAATTGTTAGTGGGGTACTAAATAGGGGCCCCCTAACACCCTTCTGCATGTCACTATTAAGTCACTACTAGGAGTGAGTGTCACTCTTGAAAGTCACTCTTAATTCCTTGTGCAACACTTTAGCAAGAGTGACTTAAGCAGTTAACAGCAAGATTGAAAGTTGATCACTATCACTGTGGCTTACTGTTAGGCCGATCTCTGCAACACATTTTTTAATAGCGACATAAATTAAGATTGGAAGCCTCCCTGGAAAAAAAGTGACCCCCTCCCATACTACTCTGTCTACTGCTGACTCTGACAGCAAACTACTGCCGACTCTGACTGCAAATTTCTGTCAACTCGGACAGCAAACTGCTGCCCACTCTGACAGCAAACTTCTGTCAACTGGGAGAGCAAACTACTGCCGACTCTGGCAACTACTGCCGACTCTGACCACAAACTACTGCCGAGTCTGACAGCAAACTACTGCCGACTCTGACTACAAACAAAAATCAAAACAACATGGTCTACATGACGTCACTGCTAGGTGACGTAGTAATGTTGCTAAGTGAAGTAGGGACGTTGCTTGGTGACGTAGCGGTGGCGCTAAGACTGTGACGTCACTTGTGCTGTGACGTCACTGATTGTGTCACTCTCCAGACAAAGGTTTGGTCGAGTTGCATTGAGAACATACTGCTGTATGTGAATGTGCTAGGAGAATGTGAAAATGTACACATTGTCAGCCATTTTGTCCCCTGTCAAAGGTTTTACAGCATTATTGAGAAATCTGTCATAATTGATGATGACAGATATAATTTCTTTTGAATCCATCTTCAAGTAATTGACAGATGTTCAGAATAGTAGATGATCTGTTATTTATTTTAAAAGCAATGTTAACGAACTTCCTGGAAATCAGCCTTTGTATTTAGCATTTATATGCTGCAAATCCCCCATGAATTTCGACCACTGCATAAAGTGCTTGGCAGAGCCAAGCCTTAGGCTGTCAGGCCTAAGGCTAGGCTCTGCCTAGGCTCACTTTCAAAAAGGCCTGGTGCAACACCCTACTGCCCCCCCCCCGACAGTGAAAATCTTCCTATGCCTCTGCCTATGTTTGAGTAATGGGTTTTGGCTAAGGCATGGGCAATTGCTGTGTCTGTCAAATTATCTACCTTTAACCTTTTCAGGACGGCATGATGCATTAATGCACCATGCTCTTTGTCTTGATGCAGGAATGTAGCACCGGCAAGTTACTCACCAAAGCTGCATACAAGCACCTAGGGGGTCGAGACACTCCTGAAATGTCAGCATGATGCAGCAATGTAGCACTAGTGAGTTACTCGCCAGGACTGCATTGGTGCATCATGACTACAAATGTCATCTTTGAGGAACATGTATCCTTAAAGGGTTAATTGTACTATATGGTTGCCAAACTGGCATATCTGCCTGAAACTCACGGAGAACTACGCAGCAGGTTTTGGTGTTCGTGACTCCTGAGACCCCACCCAACACAAGAAAATGATCACATTCAGAACAGTACCAGAAAATAAAGTTTTGTGTCTGAATTGATCTTTTTATATGAATAGATTATGAACATTTGTCCTTCTAAACATATAATTTGCTGTTGAAATCAAAATTCTAGACATTGGAGCCATTTTTGAAAAACATGTTTTTACGGAATCTGCCCGGTCGTGTCAGATTGGCACTGTATAGGTTTGTGTTCGAGGTCCTAGCTAATGGTCTACGAACCTGGGGGATCCACTTCCTATTGTTTCTAAAATTACTATGTGCATACATCACCCCAAATTTGGTACCCTTACAACTGGGGGAAATTCTTGAAAAGGTAACCCTCAGAATAGGGTTTTATTGTGGAAAAAGAACTCCTTCAAGGGCCATTGCCTAAAACACTCAAGTAGCACCCTAATATAGTTCGATTTTACTCGAAAATATATCATTTTTAAACTGATATTATCAGAAAAGCACCCCCTTCCCTGCCAAAACACGGCCATGATGAAAGAAGAAGCACTTTGAATATTATGATCTCATAAAAGTTATAGAAAGCCCCAAATATGTTTTTTTAGTAGGTATCCCTTTGGCCCAAAAAGACCAAAAAATGCTACTTCTTAGAGAGGGACATGCAGGTACAGCTGGCAGGGTGCAATAAAAGCCATTTCCCTTCCGTTTGTGTATGCACATAATAACCATGTTCCTATGTTAAGTAAGTAAGGCCAAAAAAAATATGTTTCAGGTAAGATGACAAGAAAATGGTGGGTTAGTAGGTGGGATTCCTTTTGCAAAACATTTTTTTTTAAACATGAAAGTACTACCCAGCCACTCCAAAGACCCTGAAATTGATCAAAAAAAGGGTAAAAAAAAAGGACGAACACTTCTTCAAAATTGTATTAAAAAAAGTAGGGTCTGCCTTGTTTTGATAGGATCTGTTGGGTAACCTGAAAAAAGATCTTTTCTTGGCCTAAGTAATGGTTTGTTCGCAGAGCCATAATAATACCTCACCATAATGATACCTCAAACACTGTAAGTAGGCAGCCATGCCAACAGGGGTCCCTATGTTACCACCAGGGGACACAGGTCACGTGATGTCTGACGTAGTGTGAGTCATATACTGAGATGTTAAGGGGCAGCCATGGGCTGTAGGGTACAGTGCCCATGAGATGACTAGCTGGTCTGTTTGTACCATGTGTCGACTGGTATATCTCATTCAGCATGTTGAGGACATACCCATTATTCTAAAAGAGCTGTACTTGTACTCTACATCTAGGGCATACCAGTATAATGGCCTTCCGACCATCATCAGTGCATCTAGGAATTCGTATAATGTTTCCATAAAAGTCACAATGTATCATTATCATGTTTGGTACCATTGGAAAGAGAACATCTCAATATATACACTGGTCGATTTAAAAGCTACAACCATTTATATTTATCAAAATATCCTGCATTGAACATGGTACAGGCATAGAATAAACTTGTATAGACCTAGCATAATCCACTTTGGAATTTTGTGTAAGATTTGCTGATTAATTTAAACATGCAGGTCAATAGAATAGATACTGACCTATCACTCTTAGTTTTGGTTTTATCTCCTAGTGGAGGGGTAAGGTCATGAATAGGTAAAATCTTGACAAAAGTGGGTGTTTTCTCACTCAACCATGCCCCCAGTGTTGGTATAGCTAAGACCCATAAAATAAATGGTATGGCCAAGGACCATGCATAGTATAAGTATAAAGGTACAGTCTGATTACCTACCAACAACCTATTCCGGTCCCCTACCTGATCAGGGTGGCATTATTCATGGGGCCAATCTTCCATAGGTCTATTAGACATTGGGCTGATCATCCTCAGGGCCATACAACATAGGGCCTATTGTCCACAGGGCTCATGATCTACTTACCAGTCTACTCAAGGTACCAACAGACCAGTTATATGGGCGTTCTACCCTATACCCATGGTAGCATCCATATATATCCTTCACTTATCTACCTTATTGCAATTCTCTTTGTTTTACTTAGTATAAGCATGACTTACTTTTACATGATTCAGTGTTGTTCCATGTGCCCCACTTTGTACATTCTGCTGTATACGTGTCAGAACGGTCATCTACGATATATCCTGTGTTACACGTCACCGTCAGCACATCTAGGTGTCGGTACGGTCCAGTCGGGGGATCAAACATCGCATTCTCTATGGGGATTTCCATTGGTGTCATACAGGATACCTCTGTAAATACAATTAAATGTCACATATATATGCATTTATATGCTATTAATGATGTTATTCTCTAAATTGACTAAAAACCATGGCTTGGCCCCATGGTATTATCACCTCTTTTTAGCCTTTACTGCCTTTACAACTTCCTGTATCTTTAGAGCAGTTTATCGTCATGATCATAATATACTTATTTGGTATATGCAAACACTGATGTTAGTACCAAGAGGTATACAAACACAACAGCCCTCCCACCCCCTCCACCCTCCCCCACCCAACTATATGACTATTGTGTCGTAAAATGTCTCTCATATTGCTCATACATTGTGAGTTTTTTTGAAATATTGTGAACAAATGAACACCATTATACCATAATGATAGTTAGATGTAACCTCAATAAAAATCTTTTTAAAAAAATAAAAAGATTAACATTTGATTGTCCAACATTATTCTGATATGGCAACTTGAATCTCCCTTTGTATGCACAGTAGATTCTCAATCTGTCCATGTAATTACAAATGTATACATTTGACAGTTTCAGTAAAAAAAAAACAGCATATCGGCTCACTAAATAGCACTACGCTTGTCTCAAAGATATGTTTAATGTTGACATTGATATAAATTCTGAACTTGTAAGTAAATAGGTTGGTTTTAACACATGCATTTAAACGACACTTAAACTCACTTACCAGTGGTGTATGACTAACTACCTCCATGTAATTGGGAGCATATGATATATAGCCTACCTATATACACATGTAGATCCAGTGGTTGGTATATATATATATATATATATATATATATATATATATATATATACATATATATATATATATATTCTAAGCACACATTGCTGTATATATATGCTGTTCTGCTATGTCAACAGCCATTATATCTGCTGACACTCTAATAGCCACAATCTTCTGGATAGTGGCCAAAAAGCATGGTGTAATTGGCGTGACTCATGGCCTCTTGGTGAATCTTCGCCCCCTCTCCCCCTCTCCCCCTCTCCCCCTCTCCCCCTCTCCCCCTCTCCCCCTCTCCCCCTCTCCCCCTTTACCCTTCTCCCCCTCTCCCCCTTTACCCCTCTCCCCCTCTCCCCCTCTCCCCCTCTCCCCCTCTCCTCTTTAACTCATGACTCTCCTCCTCTCTTCCCCTCTCCCTCTCCATTCCACTCTACTTCTATTTCTTCCTCCCCACCATCTCCATTTGCTGTTTCCTCCATCTCGGCCTCCCTCTATCTCTGCAATCTTTGCTTTTTTTCTTCTATCACACACGCTGCTATTGTAAAAGACAACTAATAGTTTAAACTGTATTAGAAAAAAAGGCCATTTTCTGCTAATACCACAACTGGAAGACTTAGCTATGATAAATTGCTATATGAAACATTCAGTTTTGGTTAGTTTTGTTCCAGTAAGATAACTATAAATTAAGACATATCTCTGAGGCCAAAAAAAGGTGTGTTTCAGGTACATGACCCTACCTAGGAAAACAAGGCCAACCCTAGAAATTTCATCCAATTTTTGAAAAAATTTCAAGTGATTTGATAGTCCATGAGTCGACGCTGTCAGTGAGTCAGCGCTAAAGTTTGCGAGTTAATTTTTTACCCTGCCTAGCAAAAGAGGGTCGACCCTAGAATTTTGAAAAGATATTCATATTTCAAGTAAGTTTTGGGCTATTTTAGAGTCAATTTGTGATGTGTTTTCACAAAACCAATCGGAAGTCGCACATCATAGACCAGAGATAATGAGGGTAATATGTCAAAAATATTGATTTTCACGAACTGAGGTTTATTAGGATTTTGGATTGTTTGTTATATTTACTTTACTATAGTTAGAGGATTACTGCAAAGAAATGAGTAGAAATTACTAATTTTGCGTGATTTGATGATCATTTCAAGTATCGCTCGTACAATATACTTCCGAATTCATCAGCTATGTAATTAATACCTAACCTGGTACAAATTTATTCTCAAAAAGATCACCTGAACCTTTGATTTGTACATATAGCCACACATTTTCTCTTTGCATTGCTACCAAGTGTGCTATAATTGGATCAGATTATTACAACTAGACAGAAAAACAGAAGAACATTCCCATCCTACGTGTATGAATATATTGATAACAGGCCTGTGTTTATAGGTCTTTTGCTGATAACTTGTGTCCACAATTTTTTAATTTTGAAAAATCACAGAAAATTTGAAAATAAATATATCTTTCTGGATCCAAAAGTAAAATGAAGCTCATGATGTGCTCTCTATGAGAGCAGTATAATCCTGAAATCTATTTTTGCGACTTCAGACTGGTTTTGTGAAAACACATCACATTTGATAGCACATGCGTTGACGATGTTGTCGGCGAGTCAGCGCTAAAGTTTGCTAGTCAATTTTTGGCTACTTTTCAGGCCAAAGTAAAAAATAAATAAAAATCTGACTTAATTTTCCTAGATTTTCAGACCACACCTTTTTTCTGGGGCCTAACCATTATGATATTCATCTTTCTTCTAAACTTAGTCCCACAACACAATGGTGATGTATCGTTTTCTTACCTCTGCATTCCTGTTCAAATCGCCATCGTCCACATTCAAAGGTCATCACCCTGACAGGGGTTAGATCAGGAAACAGGTATCCTGGTTCACAGGTCACAGTAACTGTGGGGAAACCACCAGGATTGTCATCTATATCACCCACAATACCATTTGGTACAATTGGGGGGTCCGAATAGCAGGGTGAAAGACCTGGAATGAAAATGAATAGGTTATACATTGGTTCAGGTGGCTATTTGGATTGCATATTTTTCACTTAGACTGACATGGATGGGGAGTTAGTCAGTTCTAACCAACCCCTCAATATAAACCAACCTACAATGCATAAATCACTAACCTGGTGAGGCACTATATTGTCTGAAGAATAGGTTGTATAGGTTGCCAAAGAATAACAGTGTAAGCCAGTAGCGGTATATATGAAGACAGCTATTCCATAATGCATATACAGACAGATTTCTTCTTATAAACAATTGCTTTAGTATGAGAACAGCAAACTAGTTTCAAGAGTCTACTCGCCAGGAATGCATGCTTGCACTATGGGATCATAACAACCAACCTAAGGCATAGAAAACGAAGGGCTTAAAGCATTAAAGCAACATGTGGTCCTTAACCCTCTAAGGACTCTGGTGCTGCGTGGTGCATAATGCCAACCCTTCAGGAGTGTTTCAACCCTATAGTATCGTCCTGATGCTTAAATGCAGCCTTGGTGAGTTACTCATGCATCATGAAGAATAAAGGCATGATACATTCGCACATTAGGTTGTCCTCAAAGGGTTATACAGTTAAATCCAAAAGTTAATCCGAAAAGGTATCAGGTAATATTGTCTCTCAGAAATGAATCCATATTGATTACAAGACAAAGGGCACAATCAAGCCCTCTGCAGTGCTCTGATGGTTAAGAGATAAACCATACTTACGCCCAAAAAACCAACGTGGTCTTTGCATTGAAGTCCTGCAATACCGATCCTGGTGATTTCGCAAAGGATTTCTGAATCTTATACATGATGACGACCAAATTTCAGTGGAAATGAAAATAAAAAGTATGGTCACAGACCACATGATGTGCTGCACAGAGAAATGCAGGTATTTGCGTCCTGCGTCTTGCTGTAGTCTGACTGATGTGAGCGAAGGATAAAGGACCAAGGTGCGTGGTGCTTAAGAGGTTAGAAAACAGGAATAGAGTTATTAAGTCATGCAACCACTTGTAGGCCCACCACTGGTCCGTGTGTTAAGGACCAGGTGGTCCTCACACCATTTTGTATTTGTATTTGAGTCACCTCTCTTCGTAGCCATATGGTGGAACAAGGATTTGGGGCCTGACCCGGAATTCTTCGACATAATTAGATTCCCTGACCACAGAAATGTAGTTTTTAGACCTTTTATTTGTGTCTCTTAGTTGATTAAAAGTAGAGATATGCAGTTTTAAAACTTTTTATTGAATTCTAACGGCCATCTTGAATATCTCAATTTCCCCCAAGCCATCACAAATACATCAAACAGGATATGGTCATACACACCCCAGCAGAGAAAAAAACTATATTGGAGAACTTCAGGTTGGGCCCCAAATTCTTGTTCTACCACCGGACTATTAGTTAGACACCAATACCAGAACACAAATATACAGCCAGTATTGAACTTCCTTTCCCAAGTACGAGAAATATTTAGGGGGATCAGGAGGTATTTGCTTTTTTATTTCACACTGAAAATTTTATAGATCACCTGAATGTTAAGACCTTCATGTATGTTATTGCCATTTATTGATTGCAACAGCGTGTTCTTCCCTGGTTTAATAATTCCGAACAGAAAAAGATCTAAATTCTCCTGAACATGACCATGAGAATTTGTTTAAATGAAAAAGACTATTTGTGTGTCTCACTAAATTAAATACGCTACGCTATTGAAGTTATTCTTATAGAAAATGAGACGTGAGTATTCATAAAGTATATTGTGTTATAATTTAATTGGGTTCAACTCATAAGAACTGGTACAAAAAGAGTTGCGGATGGTTCCTTAATTAAGATATATATGTATCACACTAGACGAATCCAAGTGTCACCTCTTGTTAGTGCTTATAAATACATGACACTACATTAGTCCACTTCACAATGTAATTATAATGTGTTAAAATATCCTTTGATTTTTTTTCCCACATTCATTCCTATATAGGTCTCTTTTCTGCTATTATAATACTGACCGGTCAACGACACCAAGTCAAAGACGACACCTCAAAGATACATTTGAATAATATATGTCGCCTTTGAACATCAGTCATATGAACTAATGCACCGACTTTTAGCATGATGTTACTGTAGTAAACTATTAGGAGTAGAAATCACCTGGCAGTGTCATAGGTAGCAAATCTTCATTGGGGGGCCAGGATCTAGCATTTTCAGGACTCTTCCCTATATGTGTGTATCGGTCAGACATTACACAAACCTAAAGAGACATTTATATACCTTAAACCATTCAAGACAACCTCACCTCTAGGTCAAAGCCCAAGTTTGGATTAGTGTCAGTTTTATTCAAAAGGAACTTTTAAGAATGTTTAAACCATCATTTAATTTCTGAAAGCGTCGCCTTTAATATCACCTGCTATTGTGAGGCAACAAATGTTTTTAAGAAAAATTCGTCTTCCTACTCCCTCACATGTCTGAATAAAAGTCTTAAAGGTGGGTTTTACTGCATAATAAGGTCCTCTGGACATGCATTGTGGTCACGTATAGATCTAGTTACTGAACCCCTAGGCCAAGAAGTGTTTAACATCACCCGGATATAATCGAGCAAAACTTCACCTTCTTCACAGCTGGTCTCATTTTGTTAGTAGTAGACTGGTAGTATACACCTTTAAACATCACTGTAGAACTGATCCCATCTATAGCTATACATGACCTGCGTTATTGAGATGTGGCCACCTTGATACCTGAAACACATCACATATATGATGGCCTTCCAGAAAGATCCGTTGCTGGCACGGCCGGTTAATGGCCCAGACCTTGGCATGGAGTTTGACCCCTTTGCTAACTTTGCATAAAATTACTTTGTTCCCAATAGCTATGGACGTGAGCTATGACCCCCCCCCACACACACACACACATATTCCACTAAATAAGTAGATATTTGCTTATGGTTTCATTTGGTGAACAAGACAAAAAGAGTTACAAATTTACAAACGTTATATAACGACATATTTCTAAAAATATGATTTGGCAAAGTTGATATATTAAAACAAGGAGGGACCATGGTGATAAATGTGTTTGTATAAAACAGTCATATTTCTCACTGCCTGGTGACGAGAAACCATGTTTCTGTGGCCTAGCTGTCATTCAGAGCTCAGCACTCACTCACTAATAAAGAATCTTCACGATAGATATTCTGCACCAGTATAAGGCAAATTAGAGTTTTATATTGCACCTAATAATAGAGCAGGAGGGGGGGGGGCAAATAAACGCCACATGGTTGATACTTTATAGGGTATATAAGCTATTTCTCACCCAGTTAAATTGATACACACTTAGGAATTATTATCCTGGTCCAGTCTGGCTGCCATAGAGAATGTATGGGGTGAAACTGTGCCATCCTCCGTGGGGTGTGTGACCTGTATAGGTAGCCACCGATCCATCCATGACAAGTGGACCAAACACCCGGGGAGGGGGGGGGGGATCCCCCAGATTTTGAAACCATGTGTGAACACGATTTCAAGAGAAAGGGTCCATTTTTGGGCCATGGGCACGGACCCGTGAGGGCCCTTGATAAGGGGTACTTTTCAGGCAATTTTGGAGGGAAGGGCGGATATTTTGAGACCGAATTGAAAGTTTTGGCAATTTTGTCCTTTTCTTGCTATCATGTCTATTGATCATCCAGAATTAGGGTATTATTTTCACATTAACCCATGATAAGGGTATATTTTTCATAGTCAGAAATTATTAGGGTATGTCTTTTTGCTCTTCTTGTTGCCCCCCCCCCCCCCCGATGAATAGGGTCAGAATTTTACATGATGTTCACATAGCGTGCCTATGGAAAATATAGGGAATCCCCCCCCCCTCCCCGGTCCAAAACAGGGAGACACTTTCAGTTTATGGTCAGTACCCTGGGGGGGTCACTTAGTACATATTGTATACACATGTCTGCGACTGCCAAGTGTACTTTTTCTAACACAATTCCCCATGTCAAGGCTCCACTTTTCAAGAAAAATCTCAATGACAAGGATCAGGTCTCATGGGAATCCCCATGATAACGGTCTACTCTTCATGAAAATGTCTGCGATTTCAGCAAAATTTGCCATTCCATAGCATAATTTGCACGAAAGTAAAACTCTTTGTTTTATCGCTTTCTCCGTAAACCAAGGAGATTTTGGCTGAAAATGCCATAAAATAGTACAATTTTGTCGTACAAATCGCCATGACGAATCTAAGAGGTGTGTAAAGTACACCCATAACAGCGTGACCCCCCCCCCTATAATCCCTATGCAGTACCCATCAACATCTATAGTTCTACAGCATACCAGAACAAATTTTACCATCAACCTATGGTGCCAGTGATGACGCTCCGTAACAGAGATCGAAGTGGGACCAGCTTGCTCAGGTAAGAAGAAGCATTAATGTAATGTTTATCAACGTTATTCAAAGGTTGATTTAACGTTTTTCAGTAACCTCAAATAGGCTGACCATGTTTACATGGTTTGTCATTCATGGCCCACTCCGGTCAGGACACTTAATCCCCAAGCTGGCACCACCTCGACTTGTTTCCAGCGTCATCGCTTGTAAGAAAACCTCTTGGTGAAAATAGTTCCAGTGCGTTTGGTGTTTAATATTATAAATGTAGATGGGTGCTGTGGAAGGATTACCCCTAATATACGGGGGAAGTGACACAGTTATGGCCCCTTATATACCAGCAATGTCGTCCAGACGCGCCAGCATGACATTATGCCCTCCTACCCATCACAGTTCACATACCTACTGCCTCACCTGTCTAACACAGTTACCTCCCCTCAACTACCAGCCTTCGAAATGTCTTAGAATAGATCTACTCAATTCAATTTAACTGTTTATTGTACTATATGTACATTCTCCAAATTAATGCAGATATCAATTATACACTCCGCCGGATGAGAAGTGGCATGTGTTGCCCATATTTGATTGGCTACTACATAAACACATTTGTTTTACTCACAATGCCAATTTTAAGCTTTTTGAACCAAGAATTTAAAAATTCTTTGGGGTGATATTACTTAAGGGGGGGGGGGGGTTAGATGAAGTGATGATTAATCATTAATGTCGTCAAAGATGATTATTCTAGTACGTTATCTTCAATTGATACCATAACACGGTCATGTGGGGTGCGTGCGTGTGTGTAGATTACATTATATCATATTATACACATAAACATATATACACACATATATGTACACATATATGTATACATACTTGTATAAATATATAAGTAGACACAGCAACGCCAACATAAGTGGTTTAAGTGGTACTAAAACGGCCGCTCCTCTTTAAAACTGCTGGCATAGAACAGACAGGTGTATTTCAAGTTGTACATGCATAGATGGTATTAGACGGCTAATTTTCCTTCCGACCTATTATATTGCTATTATATGGCTTTTCGAAGTATATAATGAATCTTCATTACACAAGAGGATTTTCGAAAGAGATGATAATCAACAACGCAAATAACATGGTATGTACTCGACTCATCACAAACAGGCAATAGGAATAAAGGAGCAATGGATTAAAGCATGTTACATCAGTTAACAGGATGTAATAGTAGTCATGGAAGTTGTTTTTCCTTCATTAAATGGCTTCAAATTAAAAAAACACAAAACAAATGCCAACTACACTGATACCGCTCTTATGTATTTCATGAGTGGGGACTGGGCCACATCCCACCCCAGTGGGCACATAACATTGAATCAACATTGATGAATGGTTGTCAATGTTGATTCAATGTTGATGCAATGTTTATTCAACGTTGAACTGAATTTTATGCCCACTGGGACTCAGCCTGCCGCTTCGTGTGATACTGGACAGCCCCCACTCGTGAAATACAACAGAGCCGGTATCAATGGGCGTTGGCTTTTGTCCATTTTCCTCTATCCCATTGTTACGACTGGTGTTGACAGACCGGTTTATCCTACCACCAGGGGGCAGTTTGTGCCACAGTGTCCTCTAAGTAATTATGGCTGTGTCTCACAAACTTGAGCCAATGTTTTTGTCTCTGACCGGGTGCCATCTCTGACTGAGTGCAGTCTCTGACCTGATGTCGGAAAAAAGTTTATTTTTACTTTTTTAACCTATACTCATATATATAAGGATTTGTAAAAACTTCATGGCAGTTGTTTTACAATCATAATTAGCCTCCTGCTGTTGGTAGAAGATGAACTCCCAAAGTGACGTCCGGTCAGAGACGGCACCCGGTCAGAGATGGCACCCGGTCAGAGACGGCACCCGGTCAGAGACGGCACCCGGTCAGAGACGGCACCGAGTCACAGACGGCACCGGGTCACAGACAAAAACATCGGCCCAAGTTCGTGAGACACAGCCTTATAATACCCAGCCTCGAGCTCTCCAGGCCCATTGCAGCCGTCAGGCTGTAATGGGCCTGGACAAATTTGTATCTAATGAGTGTGACCTACTTAGAAAATGATCCAGGATCCTGGATCATTTCTTAATGAGATAGCTCAACCACTGATTGGTTAGCCATGGTCACATGACCATGAATGAGGGTGTGTATGGCCTCATGGGTTCGAATCCCACCTTGGGAAAACGTAGGTTCGTTTTTTTTACATTATTTATTTGGCCTTTTTGAAGCATAAATACCAGAATGCTGGGATAGTAATAACACATATTACATATTTGGATAGGGGGAATAGTGTAATAGGGGGCTATTGTACAAATATCAAAATTACTACCCATTGTGCCAAGGTGGGACTCGAACCCATGATGTCCAGATTGATGATATCCATTACAACCCAATACATAAGCATTCTCCCAGACTGTATACATACAGTCGGGGTCCGAGACTGTATAATACCAAGCATGGCTTGCATGGTATCCTGTCACGTTGTGCATACAATTTGCGCCACTAGCATACGAGTGGCGTTGCTAGCATACATGTGGCGCCACTCAGAGCCAAAAAACGGAAGTACAACTTCAGAGATCGTGATTTTCGTATTCTGATCTCTGAGAGATCCCAATGCAGGTAAATCAGGATATGAAAAGCTGTCATTGAACACTGTGGGTTTTTTACATAGCAGAACGTTTTAAAGTATTTGTAATGTGATTTATCTGCTGACCAATGGATGTGTACAAGGAACTAGCAAACGTTGACAAATAACAGAGATATAATATTTAAGTGCTATAAAATGCCAAATTCTGCTTCAAGTCATCTATGAGGGTATCTTGGTGTAAAATATGCAATTTAGGGAGTGATCATTTTCAACAACAGGGGGGAAGGGTGGTGGGTTTTCACCAGAGCATGCAAAATGTGTAGATATCATGCAAAAAGCAAAAAGTTCCCCCCCCCCCTCCAAGAGGGGTAAAAATTTCCCCCGTCCCCGGTCAAAGGGTCGAAATTAAATACAATGCACAGTTTTGAGTTTGTAAGTGTATTTATCTTCACTGAGTGATGTTCATAGATACAGTTATCTATCAATTTGGTAACACAGTTAAAGTGTAATATCAATATCATATCAGTGGTCCCACTTACAGTGGCCCAGGAGGGACTTGAAAAAAAAGAAAACTTGGCTTGAAATTGAAAAGTTCTTCCATTCATGATCACCTCTCAACCGTCAATTCAATTGACCAACCTATGACTGTTATCTTTCAACACTACATGAAACTGTAGTTGGTCGAGTACTACGAGTGTAACGCATGAGAATCAAACACCGGACAAGGTAAATTAGACTTTAATATACGGCGACTTTATTAAAAAGGGTAACTCTGGAGTATTATAATGACAAGTATAACCATCAGCTATACAGGGATCAGATCAGATCACTATAATACAGTGGGGCAACCCTATAGCATAGAGTTAAGCCCGTGAGCACAGGGTGGTCATGTCACGACAGTCCCAAACCTGACTGGCTTCCAATGGGGAAGCAGTCACCTTATATACAGGCCTGTGGGGGTCACCTGACCACACCACCAGAGCCACCTGGTGTAGATGATTATGTAACTTGTTATGAAACCGTCACGGTCACTGCACATGGAATAGGTATACAAATAACACAGCAGTCTGCGCTGCCTGTTACACTACCCCCCTTTAGAATGTAGGTAGGGTTGGAATTATAATAATAATACCTCTTAGATACATTATATACCACGTATAAAAAATTATATGATATATTCCCTTATTATACGCTGGCTTCTGCTCCTCTCCACGCCAAGAACAACAATGGCCACGGAGAAGACGGATATGCAACTCGCGCATGCGCGTACTGAATGTTACCCGGTGGTTCCCGCCACCGCTCTGAGGATTATACACACGAAATATCTAGGCTATTTCTTGTAACATATCTATTTAGCAACAAGTAACATTTTTACTCATAGTTAAAACAGGCATACATACATGAACATACAAGTTAACATGCACATAACAGTTTATATCAACAATATAGTCTTTGTAAAAACCATAGTCCCGTAGGCACATGATATAGAAACTGTCCAACTGATAGTCCTTGACTAGTATCAGTTACTAAAACAAGGCACCAATAACCACTTTGGAAACTCAACACATCACCTACTACGTTCAGCAATGGTGCGAATCCGTGTGGAGTTAGTGTCCTTATATATAAATAATAGAACTATAATAGTTCTCACTTCCTTGGGTGAAGAAAAGTTTTATAATTGGAACTATAGTAGTTCCCACTTCCTTTGGCGTAGAAAAGTTTATATATAAAAATCCATAGTAGCGTATCCTAAATAAGGTGGGATAGATCGTCATCCTTATTAGGGGTGGTACTCCAGTACCTAGCAGTTTATGGTGGTAGAGATGGATAGAGTCCAGCACCGGTATAGTGCTTCCATCTCTTGTGAAATATAAATATAAAAAGGTAGGTCCATGCCTCCATATATAATTATATCACAGGAAGGCGATCCTTAAAAGTTCATAGGTCAATAACAAATGACCACAGGATCGGTAGCCCCGGCCAGCGTTAGAGTCGTTGATGACCGACGGTTGTGGCCTAGGGTAGCCACGGTAGTACCATCGGTTTGCTTCCTTCAGGAGTCGGTAGCGACTCCACTGTCGGTTTGCGTCTCTCCGGTCTAGGGTGGGTAGCGATGTCGGTTTAGTTTTACCTCCGAGGAGCGGAACAGTGCTCCCCAGAGGGCCTGATAAGGCACGACTTTAGGTGTCTAGAGGGACACCACCAGCCGGCTTTTCCACCTTATCAGGGCTTTTCTCAGGTGAGACAGGTGCAGCGCAAACTACACTAGTCACCACCTGAGAGGAGAGGCCATCACCTGCTGCCACCGAGGAAGTACTCGGGGTAGCAGGGGTCACAGATACCCCTCCACCAGCCTCTAGGCCGTATGCTGCCCAAAAATGCAAAGGGAGCATCGTACCGAGGAGGCTGAGCCAACAGTATCGGGGTGGTCAGTAATGATGGCGGCCTTGGTGGCAGCCCCAAAACTGTCCTGAGGTCTGGAAAACCAGCCCTCTCCCAATCTGTTAGCTTTAGCCCGAACTTCCCAAACAACCTGGCGTCACAAGTACTCAGTCAGGACTCGAGCTGGGTGATCGTTGCCTTATCAAAGGCGTGATCCTGATCCAGATTCTGCTCACTCTCGGCAAGCAGTCTGGCACGTTCAGCCGTCCGTACCACACCCTGTCGAATGGCCTCCACTCCCAACAACCAGAGGTTGCTGAAGTAGTACCTTCCTACTTGGGTGCCTTGATACCAAAGCAGTCTACTTGAGTTGACTGCCAACTTTTCTCTGAAGAGCTCAAAGCCAGCGGCCAAGAGAAAGCAGCATCAAATCGAGGCATGTCTCCAGGCTACAAGGGTAACACCCGAGCCCTTCAGCATCCCCGTGGTCGGACACAGAGGCACCATCCTCAACCACCTGTGGAGGTGATGAGTGAGCCTCCTGCTGTGGAGGGCCAGAAGGCTGGGTTGACGCCCCAGTCGACTGCTGGTCATCACCCTGGTTGTCATCAACAACCAGGTGAGACCTCCTCCTGTGTGGTATTTGACGATACATTCGTCGCATCCCACACAGACTCTTTGTGGCAGCGCCACAGGGAAATACGGTGATAGTGTACCAGCGTTGGAGGATATGATACAGCAGCATGCTTCTCAGCGATATGTGATCAAAGCTAATCCCTTACTTAGAATTAGCCGGCGAAGCCAGTCACCCGCCCCGAACATGTGCTTTTCTACCTCCAACGGATAACCAACACCGGATAGCCCTCTGCTTCTCGTTGTGTTTTGGTGATCGTGTACCGGGAACGGAGACCACCGCCCCAGTACTCAAAAGTCCAGGGAAATATAATCAAGCCAACAGCTATTTGTCGTCAACAAGGTAAGAAAAAAACGTTTACACATTCTTTTCTCGCTCTCGAACACGTGCGCTCCTCCGTAGACCTTCTGTCGGTAAGTCTAGCGGTTGCGGTACCGGTGGTACCGAACTACTATGTTTACCGGTGTCTACGGTCAGCCCCTTGCGCGTAGCCGGCCTTTTTTTACGAGGCCTACCACGCTTGGGCTTGGTAACACACGGCTGTGGTTCAATCGGTATTTTCCTCGGACGACCCCGTCGTCGTGCCACTGTTGGTACCGTTGGTTCAACCGTCGGTTTTACCTTAGGTACCGTCGGTGGCACAGGGTCGGTCGGCGCTTTCACTGGACCAGTGTCAGCGCCTAGGGCATCATTGTCGTCATCTACATATGGCACCCCATACCAAGGTCTGAGTCTTGCCACATGTGATTTGGTCAATGTTCCCTTTTTCAAACGGATCACCACAGTAGTTTCACTAACCACCATAGTTACCGTATGCGGTCCATCCCAGGAGTACAGGGTCTTGACTTTGGAATTAGGTGTGCTAAATCTCGCGACCTTATCCCCCACCTTGAATTGGCGGAGTTTAAGGCCCGTGTCATAGCCCACCTTCTGCAAACTAGCAGATTTTTCCAAGTTGTCCCTCACTACTCCATAGGACTCGCGTAATGATTGTCGAAGTGACTCAACAAACATTACTGTGCAGGGTTGCTCGAGCTGGTGTCCCTGCACGCCATAGACCATGTCACTCGGCATGACTATGTCTTCACCCATTACGAGCATGTTGGGCGTACAGCCCGTCGACGCATGTTCGGTAGCGTTGTAAGCATGAGAGATATAGCGAGCGTGCTCATCCGATTGTGGTCGATAGGGGTTTGTATGCGTCTTGCAGATGTGTATTTTACTACACAGTTCTGCCCACAGTCGAGATTCAAACTCACGACCCTGGTCGGAGTGAAGCATTAAAGGACCTCCCCACGTGAGGATCCAATTCTCGAAAAGTGCTTCAGCGCAGGTAACAGCTGTATGATTTACCAACGGATATACTTGGACGTACTTGGTATAGTAGTCCTGTACCACCATCATACAGGTATTCCCACGGGGGGTCGTGTTGAAACCACTAATGATATCAACAGCGATCCGGGCAAACCGAACACCGAATAGCTCTTGACTTAGAGGTAGTTTACCGATACCAGGTCCAGGCTTTGATAAACAGCATTGGGGACATTGCTTCACCCAACGCCGTATGTCCAAAGTCATACCAGGCCAGTAATATCTACTCTTAATCTTTGCCTCAGTTCGTTGTCTGCCAAAGTGTGCTGAAGTTCGGTGGCCATGACAGTAATTGAGCAACTGTAGTCTGAGTGACAAAGGCACTACAGACTGAGCTGTTCTCTTCCTGCCAGGTTGCACCCTCCAGCGGCACAATACACTGTTCCGTATAAAAAGATTATCCCACTGCGCTAACAGTTGTCTAACTTCTTTACATTCCAGCGAAAGTGCGGGGCGAACAGGCTTGGACAGGCCCAACAACTTCAAGGAGTACACCCTCGAAATAGCCGGATCCGCAAGCTGCTCATCCTTCAAGTGATTCAACGTCCAGTTAGGAACTTTCGCACCCACAGACGCAATCACTGCATTGTGAGACCCACAGTCTCGGCAGTCTACACGGTGACAGTTCCGGATAGGATAGCGGGACAGGCTGTCCGCATTCACATGATCTACTCCACTCCTGTGTATGATATGCTCATTCGTCATGCCAAACTCAGAGAGGTGGTTCAACCATCTACCCATCATCCCCTCAGCGTCCTTGAAGTTAAGGAGCCACTGCAGAGATGAATGATCCGTCCGTACGAGATAATTCCCACCATATAGGAAATGTCTGTACTTTTTTGTGTAAACCACCACTGCCAAGAGTTCACGCTTGGTTGTGCAGTAGTTACGTTGTGTTTTGCTTAAACTGTTGGACGAAAATGCCAGCGGCACTTCTCGCCCATCCTGGATCTGCGACAAGGCAGCACCAATACTTGTATTAGAAGCATCAGTGTCCAAGATGAACTTACCAACAGGTGCAGGGTAGTGCAAAACAGGTGTTTCTAAGAAGAGTCTCTTTAACTCACTGAAAGACTGTTCTGCGGCTGGAGACCAGACTATCTTAGCCTTAGCCTTCTTCTCTCCAATCATCAGCTCTTGTAAGGGAGCTGCGACTCTCGAGAATCCAGGTATAAAATCTCTGTAGTATGAACAAAACCCGATGAAAGAGCGTATCTCCTTCGTGTCCATCGGACGAGGCCAGTTCTGTACCACTTCGATCTTATGAGGATCAGCCATGATGCCATGTTCAGAAACAATTCTACCTAGGTATTCAACTGATTTCCTAAAAAGCTTGCACTTTGAAGGTTTCAATTTCAGACCATATGATAAGATGCGTTTCAGCACAGCTTGGAGGTTCTGTAGAGTTTCCTCCACAGAACCCCCGAAGACGATGATGTCGTCCAAGTATACTAGGCACTTTTTCCAAAGTAAACCCCGTAACATGGTTTCCATCATTGCCTCAAAGGTTGCCGGGGCATTGCATAGCCCAAATGGCATGACGTTGAACTCAAATAGTCCCATATGGGTAGAAAATGCAGTTTTTTCTCGGTCCCGGGGGTCCATGCCGATCTGCCAATAACCAGATTGTAAATCTAGTGTACAGAACCATTTCGCCCCACCCAGAGATTCCACACATTCATCTATCCGAGGTAGACGATATGCATTCTTCCTAGTGAGTCCGTTCAACTTCCTATAGTCGATGCAAAATCGACAGGAACCATCCTTCTTGGTGACCATCACCACAGGACTTGACCATGGACTCTCGCTAGGTTGAATCACATCTTCATCCAACATCTTTTCTACCTCAGCCTCCATAGCACTTTTTTTAGCCATGGGTAACCGACGGTAGGGAATTCTACTGGGAAGCGCGTCCCCAGTATCAACCCGGTGTTGTACCGTGTCGGTACGCCCTAGAGGATCTCCTGGTTGCGCAAAAGCGTCAGAGAATTCTGACAGCTCATGCGCCACCATTTCGCTCTCCAGGGTATCTAGGTGTGACTCACACAACAGGGATCTTAGATGTTTCGGTAGGCTGGAGTTTGCTAGGGCATCCTCATGGGCAGGATGTCCAGCAACCAGACCTACGTCCACAAAATCCGTAGTCAGCGAATCAACACCATATGCTCGCGTAGTGTTACCAATAGGTGTCCCCTTTCGTAGAGTGACTTCTCTACTACTCGATTTACAGATTGGTATCACCCCCCAACGAGCGTTGGCCAGGTAAGTATGATAGCCAGCAAGACCTAGCTCGGCGAGCTTTTGATCTTCTGGTTCAAACATTCCCGGCCGTTTGGCCTGCACTCCCACGCAGCTGACTAGGACATCTGAAACATGTCCCGGTGCTAGCTTTGTGTCCTGTGCCACTGACGCCACAGAAGAACCATTCCTTAAAACGCACTGTACAGATTGTTTATAAGGATGTTTCATCTGAAGTCGGCCTGTTGCGGTGTTCATTGTCACTCCGTAAAGAGCAGCAAAGTCCATCCCCAGGATGCCATCATCAGTGATGTCGGTGATGGTTGGACATATCCAGTATGTCTTGCCATCCACCAACATAGGTTTTACAGTTCTGCCATAAGTCTGCATACTATCTCCCGTAGCAGTCCGAGCCTTTACTCCTAGTAGCGGAGCATCGGGCTGGTTGCAAAGACGGGCCATGAATTTACGATCAACCAGGGTGTGAGATGCACCCGTGTCGACCAAAAATTCACCACGCGTCCCGGAAATAACCAGACTCAGGTACCAACGTTGTCCCCGTAAAGGAACACACTCAGAGGTCAGCATCGGCCTGTCCCCTCCATCCATAGCAACCCCTTTTGTCAGGAGGTAATCCCAACATGGGTCGCTCGGGGAGTCTTGAATCGCACTGCTCTGGGCAATCGATTCTAACCAAGACTCCTCTAAGCCAGCGACTACAGAATCCTTAGGATTCCGTTTGTCCTTGCCAGCCCCGCCTTGCCAGACGCTTACAGGTTGATCAGACCCTTCTGCCTCTGCGCGGCCTTGGTTCATGGAAGTGTTAACACCGTCTACTAAACCCTTACAGGCATGGCTAACTGTGGGGGCGCCATCCTCGCCAAAAGGATGGGCCCCATTCAGTTTTCCGTCTCCTTTTCGGTTTTAGCAGCAACAGGTTCAGGGGCTTTGCATTCGCTAGCCCAATGACCCATCTCCTGACAGCGTCGACATGGTTGAGGTTTTGTGTCCTTCTTCTTTCTCTTTCTCCTTCCAGAGTCAGAAGTGGATGCGGAGCTCTTTTCCAAGTGCTTCCGCAACAAACCCTCAATCAGTTTTTCCATGTCCCTTTCAGACGTCACTGCCGCCACCTCCTTAGAGGCGGGCTGTTTTTCCTTTGGTGGCTTTGTAGCAGCCTCCGTCACCTGAGCTCCTTTCGGGGCTACAGATGGGGATGCCGCCGCACCGCCACTTGGAAAAACAGCCTGTTTGGTTTCATACACATCTGCATGGTCAAACAGGTCAGCCAGAGACAAGTCCGGCTGCCATTTTTCCCGCAGATATGCTTGGAGATTAGTGTCCCTGACCCCATTGACAAACCTGGAGGTTAACTCCTGGATGACAGTGGGTGTGTCTGGTCTACATCCCTGATAACACTCGGATATCAGTTCCTGTAAAGCAAATCCGTAGGATCTCAGATGCTCGTCCTTGCGTTGTACACGCTTGAGCAACTGAGTCCTTGGGTCATGCTCACCAATCTTACCAATCGCCCATTCAGCAGTCTCCTCAAGTGAGCTCAATGTCTTGACCTTCACTTGCTCAAATGCCAAAAGGGCTGGTTCACCTGGCCCGTTGCAGAGTGCTTGCTTCAGAGCAACCAGCGCTTGCTGATTGTTCCAGCGATTGCTCTCCACAATAGCCTTGAACCGAATTTTGTACTTTCTCCAGGGTGGCGACCCTGTGAAAGGCGGAATATCGATGGCCTTTTGACGGGCTGCATCTGGATGTTTGGTCTCCCCAAAGTTGAAAGGAGCATACCGTTCATCCAAATCATCGATGTCCCACGGGACGATGTCTGTCCCCAGCTTCTCTATGGCCGGGTTCCTGTCGTACTTAGCCCGCTGGACCGGGGTTAAACCCTGTCTAGCTCTGGGCTTCGGTACTGGAACCGAGACCAAGGTCTGCTGCTGGTTCAACATCGTTGAACCAGTAGATGGGTGGGTGTACCCTGGAGGTGTTGCCAAACCCCCAAAGGCGCCACCACAGACCGGAGTCTTTAAGTAGCTTGCCCCCATCTGAGGTGTCATACTAGGGACCGTAGTATATACTATCGTCGGGACACCAGAAGGTGTCACCGATGTGTACAAATTAGGTGTAGTTACGACCGGTGGTACCACCTGAGTTGGTGGTGGTACCTGTTCTGACTTCTCTTTTAGCTCAAGGTTGGTTTGCTTTAAGCTTTCGAGGTCCCGCCTAGCTAACTGGAGCTGCGTGCTCAAATCCTTTCCCAAGGTATTCAAACTCGCCACCTCACATTCCCCAGACACCCTCTGTCGCACGAGCTTATCAACCTCAGCCTTTTGAGAAGTCAACTCCCCTTGGAGCTCCAGAAGGAACCTTTTCTTCTCATCAACTTCCCTAAGAAATAAATTCCTAGTGTTGCTGATGGAAGCAAGCTCCCTCCGGGCCTCTTCGAGGTTCCGCAGTTCAGGCTGCTTTGTCCCAATCCCCATGTCAGCCAACAGAGTTGCATCCAGCGGTAAGCTGGATGGTTCCTCTGTAGCCGGCAGGGTCCCAGTTACAGGAGCCTTTGCCGCCACGCCTTTCTTTACCGACGGTTTACCACCGACTGCACCCTCGGGTGTGTCGGAGCCACCGTCGGTAAACACGGGCGTGTTTGGATCCAATGAAGGATCCGCTACCGTCGGTGTGGAACAGACGGGAGCAAGGCCGAGAGAACGCGTCTCTCTGCCTGGTATTTTCTGACCCTCAGGGCAGAAAAGGTTCGTGGAGAGGGAGTCCAACGATCTCCTGGGGCTGATATCAAAGGGTCCTGGGACCGGAGATTGCTCTCCGTCCTCACCTCTGGCAAAAGCCTCCACAATAGGATCACCTATTGCTCCTTGGGAGAGGTCGTCACCGGGCACCTCCAAGGCTGCCCGGCTCTCCCCCCTATTTGATTTGCCCGTGAAGAACCGAACATTTTGTACGGCCTCCTCACGTTCCTCAGCAGGGGTTTTAGTCCTGCTGCTGAACGAGCTGACAATATCGTATAGGTAATCCATACACTATAAGCCTATTTAATACCTTATCACGGTCGGTTCGATATCCTGGTCACGGCACCAATGTAGTTGGTCGAGTACTACGAGTGTAACGCATGAGAATCAAACACCGGACAAGGTAAATTAGACTTTAATATACGGCGACTTTATTAAAAAGGGTAACTCTGGAGTATTATAATGACAAGTATAACCATCAGCTATACAGGGATCAGATCAGATCACTATAATACAGTGGGGCAACCCTATAGCATAGAGTTAAGCCCGTGAGCACAGGGTGGTCATGTCACGACAGTCCCAAACCTGACTGGCTTCCAATGGGGAAGCAGTCACCTTATATACAGGCCTGTGGGGGTCACCTGACCACACCACCAGAGCCACCTGGTGTAGATGATTATGTAACTTGTTATGAAACCGTCACGGTCACTGCACATGGAATAGGTATACAAATAACACAGCAGTCTGCGCTGCCTGTTACAAAACCATAAACAATGCAATCAGAGTTAAAGTGTGATAAACACCGTTTCACCATGTAGACCCCATAGGTCATGCTCCCACGCACTCAGCAATACTCTCAACTCTGTAACTGCATGCAGAAAAGTAAAGGTGTCAACTGTGTCAAACAGCTATTAGCTCTGCTATTGACACTGATAGTGGAGAGTCAACTTAAGTTGACACTGATAGTAGAGAGTCAACTTAAGTTGACCCTTCATAAGCTGTTTGACTATCTATTTTACCAGAGCCACGTGGGAGACACAGTTGACACCTTTACTTCCCTCTGTGTAACATTACGCATTAAGAGACACAATTCACGTTTTCAGACATTTCAGACAGTCTGCAAACAACACAGACTTGCCTGTATCAGCCAAGTCTCATGGCTGATATCTATTCTCCACACTCCATCTCCCATGACAGCTCTGGAATTAAGTAAGTAGACCTCCTCTGGGATTACTCATTGCAATCTTTTTGAATGTAACATTGTACTATTTAGTTTTGAATAGCAATCTCCACTATACAAGTCAAACTATGATAGAAAGATATGAAACATAATAGAAAGATGGAGTTTGATTATTGGCACCAATGTACTTAATCAAATTGAGGAATCTCTGGAGGAACTAACCATACCACATATCACAGAAATCTAACTAAGCAGCTCTGATCATGTGTAGCAGTCACGGCCACCTCTTAATCCCCTGAATAGCTTCAAATAATATTCTTCTCTCACCCATTATACCCATACTAGCAGTGTCAAAGTACTTAACCCGGCGGGACCTATAACTGCCCAGCAGTACAGTGGTTGTTATGGGGAGCAGTCCACAGGGGAACTTGAGCAGACATGCCTCCTTGACACCAGGTGGTGCTGTTGTCAGTACCTCTGGTGGCAGGAATTGCAATAAAAGTGACTCGTCTCCCCTCTAGTATAGCTCAGCTACACTAGGGAGAGGCAGTAAAGTTGGCTTCTGCCATCCATGTAGCTGTTCCGGTGTTTCCTTTGCCTGACTGTTCTAGCTACATTCCACCAAATTCATCAGCTCTCTGTGTAGCAGGCGTTTTCACATATTGCCCTCTTTTATCATATTGCCCTCTTGTATCATCTATTCTGACGCAGCCAAGTTTCGATCTGGCTATAGTGTCCTTTTGAGAAATAAGACAAGTCAAATGAATATCTACTAATTTACAAAGAATTGACATTTAACTCACACTGTAATATTCAAGACACAGTAGGCCAATTTCACATGATTTTGATTGGCAAATTCAGATTGCAATGCCAACTCTGAATGAGACTTACATTGAATGGAATATATCTATTCCAATTACAACTCTAGCGCACAGCTTTACAGGTTTGGCAGTTATCTCAGATTTCCTGAGTTATACTAGACTATACTAGAGCACGGACGTAAGCTACATCTGCCTGTGGTCCCTAGGGACAAATCAGACCAGACCCCTGTAGGCTTACAGAGCAGCTCCCTGTGGGTATGTGGATGCTACCCAGGGCACGCCTCACACCACTTACATCACAGTGTGAAGGTAGCACACAGACCCCACCTGGTCTCACCAGTGTATACTCCACATGCGCTATACATGTCTGGTCTCCTGTTGTATAATATATTTGCCATTTTGTGGAAGTGCAGGTGCTTTGTCTGGAGTGATCAATCCATTTTCTAATTAAGCTATATAGATGTGTAGTGAATGGGTATTACTACATAATGCATTAATTATCACATTATTTACTATCCATAATTTTATTTGATTTCAGGAGGGATTGTGCTCAGAGGGATATAGAGTTTTAGATTCATGCTGAATACCTTTGCATTATGCAGATATATTTTAACATGATTAACTTCTAATCCTAAATTTAGAAATGTGCCATACCTATTGGGACAAGTTGAAGGAGTGTACATCTGGCATCTATTCCATGCACTATACTCAATGCTATACTTTCCAGGAGCTGTATAGTGTGCTGATGTGCCCTGACTTCCTTCCTTCCTCAACATATGCTAACCAGTCAGTAAAACACCTAAGCCTTATCTGGGATGTCTACTCTGTCAAATATGATATTCATACATCTTATTCCCAGTCGACAGACAGTCCTAAAGCTGTCCATTCTCATCAGTAAGGACAGCTGCTAGGTCTGCAGGTGGAATACAGGATGAGATTTCCATTTCACCCTTCAGGGGGTAGTACTGCAGCCAAATAAATGAATAGTGTGCTGAAGTAGGCCAGCCTTAGGCACTTGCAAAATTTTCTTTAGCTATATTCCTGAAACAATAGGGAAAGTGTTCCCGGCAGAATATAAGGTGTGCAATATTTATAACCATAAATACATCATACTCATTTAGAACCAAAATAAGATCTTTTTACCACACAAATAAAGTACATTAATATTGATATAAGGATAGTAAATCTGCGGGGAGGGCATTAGGGTCACTGAAAAAGAAGCCTCATCCTGAGTTGATGTCCAGAGGCATACCTAAATAGAAAGTGTAACTCCTGCCCTTGACTTCACATGATGGAGGTTTCTGAAACCTCTGGGTTTATAGGGCACTAGCAGGATGCAGTAATTCTACCTGGTGAGACCTTTAGCTGAAGCTGGTTCCTGTCATGTCCAAAATCGGAGTTTTAGGGGTCATAAACCTTTCAGTTATAGCCCTCTATTGTGGGTCCTTAGGTCATCTGTTCAGATTGGGGGAGTGGTTAGGACTCTCGCCTACCAATCAATGGGTCATGAGTTCAAATCCATGTCTACGCTTTTTTGTTCACACATAGTTTTAACATGTATTTTTGGTAGCTTAAAAATTGTGATAGTATAAATTCGGTTTTAAAGATCCTTAACACAAGATCAATATCTATAGCGTAATCTAAAATGGTTTTGAATCAGTTGTATTTGAATATTTCTCATGCCACCTGGTTGCATTGGGGGAGTGGTTAGAACACTGGCCAATCAATCCAGGGGTATTAAGTTCAAATCCATGCCAAGGCAACATATTTTCTTATAGTTGGTAAGAAATAGTAATATTATTTACAAAGAAAACCCAATGCAACAATACAAAACCATTTTAGATCTTGGATTTTAGGTGTTAAGGATCTTTACAACCGAGTTGTATACTATCACAATTTTTGACCTACCAAAATACATCGTAAAATTGTGTGTGAACAAAATAGCCTTGACATGGATTTGAACCCATGATGCATGGATTGGTAGGCCAGAGTCCTAACCACTCCCCCAATCTGAACAGGTGACCTAAGGACCCACAATAGAGGCCTATACTTAAAAGGTTTATGACCCCTAAAACACCAAATTTCGGTCATGACAGGAACCAGCTTCAGCTAATCAGCAGGCTTCTATAGTTAGCAGAGGAAAGAGCACTGGTACCAGACAAGATGGCGCTGTAGGGTAAATTGTCTTTGAGTCGGCCATGTACCTTGAGTCGGCCATTTTACCTGGGTTTTGGTACCAAATTGAGCCAATAAATAATTATTTTAGTGGATTTAACTACATTTATATTGATACATTATGGAAAAATGCAGCACATGTTATTTTACCATTTTGGGGAATTCATCTCTAGTCCCCTCCACTGGCTGTCAAAAATACCACAAATTTTGGTAATATCATGCAAATTTTAGCTGTAATTTTGCTCATTTGCCAGCCACCATGAAATTGGGTGCAAGAAATATATGAGGCATCATTTGCAATTGTGTAATTATTGGTCATGGAACACAGTTAACCATGATATAAATTGGTTGATGTCTTATATTCACACTCTGTCTAAGGTCACTCAACAAGAAGTAAACCCTGTCCTTGCATTTAGTACAAAAAATTGACATTCTAATACATAGCAGGTGACTGATGGTATAGTGTTGCTGACTCAAGGTACCACAGTGGTTGACTCATGGTACTTATGAAGAAAAATCACACCTCTTATGTAGTGGAAGCCTATAAGGCCCCATGGACATAAAAATGGAAATTGTGAATTTATTGGCTTGAAAGTCCAAGACATCAGGATAACTTTCATATCAATTTTTACAAGACCCTACATGTTAGCTTAATACAGCAGAGCTTCTATAATAATGCATATGTTTCAAAGAGGTCCAAATGGCCGACTCATGGTCACTTTACCCTACAGTGATCATCTAGCTAATGCGGAATAGTGACAGTGCATACACAAGTGGAGCTTTGGGTGCTGATCTCCCTCCAGGCCCTTGAGCTTTCAGGGGGGGGGGGACCTCACGGGGCACTAGCACCACGTGGCTATTCATGTTCCAGGATACACACTTCTGGCATTTCTCCACAGTTTGTCACTTTGGCACAGTAAGATAAATCTCTGATGCTCCTCATTTTGCCAACCTGTAAAGGATGGAGAGCGCAACTCAGGGAGAGCCCCAAATACATGCCCTTCGGGTCCTTGGGTGAGCGCCTATTGGTTTCCAAAACTCTTCTCTGAAGAAGGCTTACCTGGACTCCTCCAATTAACTCCTCAGCAACATCTCCTTTCAAAAATCGCTCTTGCCTAATACTTTGGTACCTTAGGGGTGGCTCAAGGGGCATGACGAAGTGAGAATAAAGCAAGTTATTTGGTTTATGTGAGTTCCAGCATTACACCAAAAATGCATTCTTACATTCATTCTAGTAAATAGATTATATTCATCTAACTCTTTTGTTAATATATAAAAAGAGGACATATTATTCAAAATGAATCATATCTGCAACTTTGCTTTACACATTGTGTTTGTTCCTTGATCAGATCTGCAGGAATTCTCCCTTCAATGACCTAAAATTGATATTGAACTGCTCCGAAAGTTGCCTAGTTTACCAATATAAATTGTTGAAACTTTAACTGTCTTTAAACCAATAGGGCCAGTGTCCATTCTACAATCTCATAAGCAAGCAATTGCAATAGCCTTATTGAGAAGTTTCACAGAACAATAGGAGGACCTAACATAAAAAGGCAATCTGTTAAACTATTGTTCCTTTCTATTTGACTAGAGAGTAATCTGCACGGACTAGCATTTTACAAAGAGAAAATTGATGAGTCGGATAGAGCAATTGAGCAATACATCAATGAGAGCATTAATCTTATTTACCCATTTAAAGTGTATCCAGGCATGCCCTGGTAACCAAAGAACTGATGGAGTAGGCAATCCTGTTCTATTCTGATAAAGTAGGTTCTTTCTGATTCTTACCAGATGGTAATGGAAATACTGTTATAGAGAAAGATTTAGTTAAATAGCAACTCTGATACCCATGGATGAAAAAAAAACTCTGCCTTCTGGATGTTAAAATTCCAGATTGCCTCCAAAATGGCTGTCTAGGGGAGCCTTGGGTCTTATTTAACTCCCTTAGGTGAGCCAGGGTACAATTTGACTCCCCTGGATGATTCTATGAAGTCAAGGAAGTCACCGTGACTCCCTAATCAGCTTGAGCTCCCCTAAAGAGAGGAGCATTCTGGAGGCAACCTTGACTCCCTTTGACACTGTTTCTTTTTTCTGTGCAGGTTTTACTAAGTCAGATCCTGTGTGTAAAGGTTACACATGTAGTCTCCTGTTAGCCTAGCTCTGCCGAAAACAATATCATTACAACAAGAGCCTCATGAGGATGACACCACTCAATGAATCTCATAATTAGTTTTTAATTTGTTATACCACATCCAACCAGTCTGTAAAACCGCATCCATTGTGATGTTGTTGCAGAATGTTAAGACTGGGTTATAGAGTGCTATGTTAGCAGATTACTATGACGCAGATACATTTAAAATATAACTCAATGTTTACCAATAATCCACACATAAAAGGCAATTATTAATGCTCGAACTGTTTTCAACTTAATTCGATCTAATTTTGGATCTACTATAATGTGATTAAAAAAAGGATTTAGGAAGGATTTATCTAGCTACATTGACCAGCTAGCAGGCATGCTGCAGCCATATAAACAGGTGCTGGGAAAATGTTCTAGTTTTTCGAGACCTCCAGCACATATAGATTTAGAAATTGTGAGAAATGTTTGACTAAGCCTGGAAAATTGGCAAACATTCTCCACCAATCCCTGCAGACACCACCCTTAATCCCGACACAGATCCTCAAAAATTGTTTGATTTGCAACAAAAAGGCTGGTGACCAATCAGGGTGTGAAATGTAATCATTTGCCGATAACAGTTTTTGAAAACAATGTAATGATTGGAGCTTCTTCTGTGACAGACAACATGTCTGATAATCCCCAGACAAAATAATAGTCATTAGTCCCTAATGCATTGGAAAATTGTGAAATTTCAAGTCCATTAGCCAAACTGTCCTGGTTATGATTCAATGGAACAGATGACAAACAAACATTGGGTGAAGGATCAATTCATGTGATATTATGATCTAATTTTGACATATTACACAAAAATATGCGATATAGACGTTATGCAAATATTCACCTTTCAGAGGAACGTCAGAGGAAAGTGCTGGAGGAATTTCAATTCATTCCCAGACAAAGGTTTACATCCATTTGTTTCATATAACGTGGTGGAATTGAATCAAGACAGTGGAGTATTATCCACAGTGAAGTGCTTCTGACAGCCTAAAAAATCATTATTTAGAGTACAATGCACCTCAAGATGTGTCCATTTCACCCCAGATACCCCATCATCGACTTACGATTAAGAGGCTTAAAAATGTAAAACCTTTCAGAGGTGATCTAGGCTAGATATAGCATAATATGGCTAATTAAGGATAACCTGAAATGTCCTCTGTAATTACTGTCATCGAAAATAGACAATATTGGCCTCAAGTGAAAAGGGCTAATCTCACTAGCTGAAACCAGGTACATGTGGCATTTAGCAAATACGTCAAGCGAATTCTGCCAGACAAACAAACAACTCACTTACTATTCCTACCAGCTCATCCTAGACCGGGGAAGCATCAAATATTCAGTGCCCAATCTGAAGCTGACTGTAGGGAGGATTGGTCGGTCAAGGACAATAGATTCTAGATGTCCCCCGGGAACTGTCACTGACAGAAGGAGGCGGTTGGTAAGGCTGCTGGTCTTATCAGACTGACAATGGGCATTCCAGTAGAGAAATTCAGAAAAGATGGAGTGAACTATAGCAAAGCAATGGTGAGTCACAGAATATATGATACAGAGTAGGCAGTAAGTAAGAAATATGGGCACTAAAAAAGGGGTAATGATAGGGGGTCCTTATGTCCCCTGTCCAATTTTTAAAATGCCAATGTCACCCTGTCAGTCCATGTCCCAAAGTCCCAAAATGCCCAATGTACCCTGTCTAGGCATAGTAGTAAAGGAGAGAAGATGTGCACTGTATATAGTCAGTTGCCATTTTTGTTGCTGTACAGCAGAATCTACTGTATGTGTACAGTTCAGTGTAGGCAAAAGAAGGAAATCTACTGTGAATCTGTGGAAAATGCTGTAAAAGTACAGTAGACTTTGCTGTATACCTAAACTTACTATCTACAGTGTTGAAAAGACCCGTCAGTTCTGGTATGAAGATAGAATTGCCCCATGCCATTGAAGGCTGCTTTTACTAGCTGATCCTTTCTACAGCCTTTTAGACATGTGGTAAACCAGTGACAAGCCCTTGACTTAGGGAATATTAAGAACCCCATTTAGGTGAAATCAAACAAAGATATTCCTTTTATATGATGTATGTGAGCGGGAACACAATAATTTAGAGTGTATTTGAGGATGTATTTTTACCACACACTGCTATGGGTTCGCACTATACACATTTGAAAAAGCTATTCAGGCTTTTCTGAACATAAAAAGGATATCTGCATTTCTTCACATCTCCCCCCAACTGACATAAGCCTACTTGCTATATTCTGTATATTCTGTTAGCCTGCATTACTTGCACATTGCTTCTACTACAGGGTATTCCCAACCCCATCACTAAACCTTGCTAGGAGAAAGGTCAGTCTCCAACCCCTCCCCCCTTTTCATTACACATTCCTCCCAGGTTTTGCCTGAATACCAATGTCCTCCCACTGTGGATGGTGGTGTATACGCTAGGCCTGAGTAAATAGCCCTTCTGTACAGTTCTACCATGTTGAACACCTGTTGGAATGGGCAAGTATTTCAGATACTATTTCAATAACATATTATTTGATAAATGTTAGTCTATTATGTGGCAAAATAACTAAAATAATATCTACAGTTCTAATAAACCAAACTGCAGCATTTCTCACAAGGGGAAGTGGCAGACTATGTGTGCAGCTTTTCTCAGTATGATTCTGCATGAAAGGGGTCAGGTACTGGGAGCATGCTACCTGGTATATCGCATGTCTGGGTGCTATAGAGAATAATTAGCCCGAGGTGGAGTAGATAAATGAGAGGTGGACATAAAATGGCTCCACAGGTCTATAATCCTTTAAATATGTACTGACCTTAGGGAACCAAAGAAGGGCAGATCGGGATATGATTATGATATATGTAATGTATTATTAGAATCTGTTTATGGAGAACACATTTTAATGATTGCCACTTCAGGCATAGAATCGTAGCTGGCACCAATTGCATAAATTTGTCATTATATATGTAAGACTGACGTGTGCCTTGTCACTTTCACTTGATGTAGAAAATTGGTAGGACAGTTCTGAACTCACCCATAGGGTTCTATGTCAAATGCTGTATTGCTTGTGACATTTTGTCGCAGTGTAACACAGTCTATAGTAATGTTAAGACCATCTACTCTAATGTAGCCTTGTTCAAGGTGTCTGAGCCAGACAGCCCCCCCCCCCCAATCCATCACATGGCCTGTGAAAATATACCTGGTGTAAAGTTTGATTTGTAAACACCGTTGATTTTGGCTGGTAGATCAACCTATCATGAATCATATAAACAACACTCTCAGTGCAGAGGTAATGTACACTATTCTCACTGAATACTGAATAATCTTAGATCTCAGTACCACACTACATCCCATCATTTCACAGAGATTATTAAAAAATGAAATTAATTAATAAATTCTCTTAATATCTGTTTCAATTTGCTTTCAATAGCAAGTCTTTCCATGGCAACTGCATATCATTCTTAGTTACATTAGATAGATGTTCTTGCCTCTACAGAGCCCACCCAGCAAGGCAATCTAACTATAATATTATCTGAGGAGATTGGTCAAAATTATTGACCAATCTCCTCCGCTGAGATGTCTAGCAGGGTGGCAGTGTGATTTATACATCTTATTCCCAAACAGGCAGTGCTAAAGCTGTCCACTCTCATCAGTAAGAACAGCCACTATGTCTGTGTATAGAATACAAGATGAGACTCCTCTATCAGCCTCAAAGATGCAGCACTGCAATGACGTGATGGAGGTGGGACAGTGCTAGTTATAATGGCTGAGCAATTGACTTGACATGACATTATCATTATTCATTTTTCTAGGTATTTATTAGGTTATAATGTACAATGTTATAATGAAATATGCATACAGGCATGAACCTAGCAATTGTTACTTTATCTTTCGGAACCAAAATGAAGCTTCAAACATGAATCAGTATCTGAGGTCAGAAATAATAATAAATACTGACAGAAACAGCTAGTCAAGTAAAGCTCAGTTTTAGCTCCACTAGCAGCCTAAATCCCCAATCGGTGTCCAGCGGCTGACCTGGACTTATCAGATTAGTTCCTGAGGTGCTGCCTCCCTTAAATATCCAGGCCAAAGTATCCCCTAATACCTTTAGCAGTGGTGGATCAGGGGTAGCTTAAGGGGTATGCAGAACCCTCCAATGGATATCAGGTCAGGAAAGCTCTCCCTTTGGTAGGGCCAACTCAGTGTACCATCATGAGATTAAACATGATAAAGGTTCATAGCTGAAAAAACTATTTCATTGAGACAAATTATACTAAGATTAATTGAAGACACATTGTTTAACATAACAATTCTGCTAGAGCAGCATTTATGTAATATGTATAGATATTCCTCAATTGAATTTGTCACATCCTCAGGTCTGTCCTAAATAACATTAAAACCTCATGAATATTTGAGATGTCAATTATGATGTATCCAATATTTTCTGCCTACTGCCTTCAAAACACCGAATTGCATATTAACTGTTTACAGTTTCTGAGGGAGAGGTATGGGGAGTATAGTTAGGACCAGCAATACACTCAATGCAAAGGCAATCTGTGAAACTATCATTTGTTTCCAATTATCCAGAGAGTGGTTAATGGTAACGGACCAGCTCTATACAGATGGGGAATTGATGAGCACGAGGGAGCAATTGAACAATGTGCTGATGAAGACAATAATCCTTTTCACATATTTAAAGTAGCTTATCACTAGAACTGTTCAATTCAAACAAAGTAGCATGTCGATGATTATGAATACAATCATATAAAGAGACTAGGAAATGTACTTTAACCATTGTTATGATTAATATGTATTATTTTCATTATTCATGATCTAGCGATTTACCAGGTAACAGCTTTCGAAGGGCCGCAAAGGATGACATGCGCTGTAAAAATGTTCCATTGAAATTATGGAGAATCAATGCTAAATTTGACGGTGTATCACCATAATTGTGATCAACGGGTGAGACACTGTAAAACTCATTACTTTTACATTAAACATCCGTAAACCAGTACAGTGAAACAATGTTTTTTCATTTACAGTGAATCTTATGTTAAAAGTTTGCCCCCCAGGTGGCAGCTTGGATTGATAGAGAGACTTTAGTGTAAGCCAACAACTAAAAACATACATAATTGTGTTAGATTTATGAAGATATCCAAATATCTCATTAATTACACAATCAAAATTGAAGCCTTTGACATATCAAGGATGATAAGTATATAATTTCCTTTTTTGAGACCCTGGGCACTAGTATGAATAGTATAAACACCCAATTTTTTGGTAATTAGAATTCTACATATTGAGACTGTTGTCAGAGTTTCTTTGTAACAATCCTAGAGTACCTTTTACTCATGGATTGTAATTGTATATTGCTATGAGGCATTCAATTGCTTCTCAGGCCTAATATATATATATACATATGCAGGCCTGGAATTAAGATAATATCATGAAATATACATTAATGAATCCAGAAACAATTATAATTATCATTGAATAGCAGAGAATCATCGTATAATGATGATGAATCACCGTAAAATAAGAACAGGAAAGGCCTGTAAAATTTACGGGGAAAAGCAAAATATGGTGACCGTAAAAAAAAAAGGGAGTGATTCAGTGATGCCAGTAATTCACCGTAATTTTTACGGGATATTTTTTACAGTGTGGGACTGTCTGTGCTTTAGGTGTGGTAAGCAGGTGCTTAGCCGTACTATTTTAGATCCTGCTCTAAAGGTTACACATTTGTGGTCTGTGGTCTGCCAAAAAGAACCTGCTACCAACCTCCTCATCATGATGAGACCAATCAATGTACTCTCACAATTAGTTTCTAATTAGACAATCTGGAACAAGACTTGCAAGGTTTCTGCTGAGGACTAAAGGTGGGAAATAAACAAAAGGGAAAAAACGACAATTGAGAAGTATGCGAGACGATGTTTATGCAGTACGGAAAGATCGAGGTGTGTGGTATTGATGCACTAACGGCTTGGTGGGAAAGCACGAGTGAGCTATATCACTAAATAATGCACGAGCCGAAGGCTTGTGCATTATTAAGGTTATATAGCAAATGAGTGCTTTCCCAACAAGCCTTTAATGCGTTTATACCACTATTTCTTCAAATGTATGAATATTAAATCGTATTAGGCCTACCTTTTTCATTTGTCCATTTTTCTTGTGGATCGACTGGCAGACTCGCTGAATAGCCGAGCGCCTTGATTCTCCCAGCGGTACCACATACGTATTGAGTAACATCCAAATGTGGCTAAATTAGAGCATGTCACACTTATTCCTTCAATCCAGTACATATATATATAACCTTCTTGATGTTCCCTTGCAGAAATAGCCTTTTAATTGAGTAAATTCCTTATATTTCGACATTTTGCATTCGATACCAGCCCTCCGGGAGTAGTAAACAAGGAGACGACATATAGTAGAGAGGCAGAATTTCAAAAGAAGCCTAGAAATCACTTTTGGTGGTTACAGAATGTTAGAAGCTGGCATCCAGGCTAAAATTGAAGTTTGACCTATGCTGATTAAGTTTGGGGTGGATGCCACGCTCAAAAATCATTTTTCTCTGAAATAGGGCCCGATAAGGGTAGCCATTGCCGAAATTCACTATTTCTGCAATAGCTTTGCAAGGAATAGTGCTAGACATTCATTCAAAGTGGCATAACCTTCATTGTCAGGGTCTAGCATCACAATGAAGTCATCACAGATGGTCTCCAATGTATATTTTACCTTATAGAGGCCTAATAGAGGTCTTTGCCATTGCTATGCAAATAGGGGAGATAGACATTCATTTTAGGTCCCTACACCCATATTTTTGCAGGGTCTAGTATCAGAGTGAAGTCACTGCAGCTTCTCTCCAATGCATATTTTACCAATTAGAGGCCTCCCAGAGGCAGCCATTACCAGAAATTAATAATTTTGTAGCTATTGCTTTGCAAATACGGGAGATACACAGTCATTTTAAGTGCCTACACCTATATTTTCAGGGTCTAGTATCACAGTGAAGTCACTGCAGCTTCTCTCCAATGCATGTTTTACCCATTGGAGGCCTCACAGAAGATATCCATTACCAGAAATTCATTATTTTTTGCTATTGCTTTGCAAATACGAGAGATTCATTTAAAGTGTCTACAGTTCTACACCCACATTTTCAGGGTCTAGTATCACAATTAAGTCATTGCTGCTCCGCTGCAATGCATATTCTACCAATTAGAGGAGGTAGCCATGTAAGTACTGTTTACAAGCCTGTGTGTGGAAAGTGAACCATACATCGGCATGCACCACCCTCCTTCACACTATTCTGACTTGTTGCATCCTCTAATTTAAACAGTAATGTCTCTTTGTAGCTATACAAATTAAACCACCATTCTGGTCTCTTCTCTCTTGGACCCTGTATGGTTTATTAGGAGATCTGACCTAGGGTGTAACCAGACATGAGAGCTGGACCATCCTAAATGCATGACTATCATGCCCTACACACATTTTTTCACAATATCATTATGTGCTAATTTTAGCTATAAAATATTTTAACATCCGGCAACACTGTCGGAATTGTGTGACCTGGCGGTGCGTGTTCCTTTATTAAGCGGGCGAGTGAATATATAAATCGATATTATTTTTCTTATATATATTGGCATACAGTGGCGCCACCACTAGTTCTTTATGGTATTATATATTCTCTGTCTCTCGGACATTAGAATAAAGGTCATATGCTAGTATACATAGCGCACTCACCTATCGATCTAGGGTATAAGAGGGTCTATACCCTAGCTGCTTAAGAGAAATCGATAACATTCTTGATCTATATTGGTTTACAGTGGCGCCACCACTAGTTCTTTATAGTATCATGTATTCTGTCTCTCAGACATATGAATAAATGCTTATGCTAGCTTATTCCTGTGCTTATGATTAGTTAGGACTAACTCTACCATATCACAAACCAAACCCATGTTGTATACGCTATGCACACACTATAGGAGCTGCTATGGTAGCCAGCATAGGTTTGTATACCAAATTAGCACTAAGTTATTTTCTCTATCTCTTCACTGCAACCTGCATTCTGTAATACTTTGTATTTCTGTGACCCTCACTATGTCACTATATTGCACCCCCTCTCTAGAGTATAATTGTATATGTATGCATATTAATTCCCCGACACAATCATTGTACACATCATCACAGAACCGCCCCCACAAGGTGAAACACAAACCACAAAATGCCTGTAAAAGTTAAAGACTTTATGGAAATGAAAGGTCTCAAGCTTGGTCATGTAAACATCAGAAGCATGCTATTAAAAATGGTGGGTTTGACTAAACTTGTGAAGTTATTTGACATAATGTGTGTGAGCGAATCATGGATGAATAAAGACCTGCCCAATAGTAAAATCTTCATCCCGGACTATCAAATTATCAGATTAGACCGGGTTGTGGATAAAACTGGTGGAGGTCTGGTATGTTATGTAAAAGATACACTATCAGAGTTCTGCACTACGGTGCCGGAACTATGTCAGTCCAATAAGGATACTGAAATCCAGGTTATTAACATCACCCAACCTAAGCACAGGTTACTTACTATCATACATGTATATAGGCCACCTGATGGCATTTGTGCCCAAAGCATAAAGACATTAGTGGATACATGCAAAAGTCCACTACTGGAAGGTAGAGAGCTTTGGGTAGTTGGCGACATTAATGTTGACCTTATGTCTCCCACTGATTGGAAGTCCAGGTTATACCATAAATGCATGGCTGGCCTCCCCTTTAATAATCAGATAGAGGAGATAACCCGTCCCAACCCTAACCCTAACATAGCTGGGGGAACCTGCATAGATATAATGACCACCACCTGCCCAATTGTCTCAAATGCTTGTGTACTTCCTATATATCTATCTGACCACTTACCCACCTTCTGTACCCGCAAACTCTATCATGTAAAACCCATAACCAGATCATTCCGTGGAAGATCCTATAGGCACTATAACCGTGAGGACTTTGAGGACTACATACTTAATGTAAATTGGGATGAATTCCATCATGAGTCTGACGTAAATACCAAGTGGGCAATTATGCTAATGCACATCACCACCTACCTAGACATTACATGTCCAATCAAAGACATCACATTTAAGGACTACAATAAGCCTTGGCTAAGCAAAGATATTTTAGAGCTCATATATGAGCGTAATCAAATTATGTATGAGTACTGCCTTAACAAAAAGCACGATAAACCTTTATTATTAAGAGCACAAATATTAAGAAACCAGATTAATAAACACTGTGAATATGCAAAAAAACAATATTTCTATGAAAAACTAGAGCAATATTCAGAAAACCCCACAAAGTTCTGGCGTCAAATAAATATATTATTAGGAAATATCGACCAAGCAAACCCTAAGGTAGTATACAGCCACCATACCACTGGTGCAGAGGTCAGGGGTGATGATGTACCTGAATATATCAATGACTTCTTCTCCAACATTGGAAGTAATCTATTCAACAGTCTGGGCAATCTGCCAAATGTCTCTAAATTAACCAATACCAAAAACATTGTTCCTGATACTGATAGGGCAGTCTCTGAGGAAGTTTCCTACGAGGAGGTACTGTCCACTATACGTGACATACACACACATAAATCGAGTGGTATTAATGACATCTCCTCAAAGGTGCTTAAAGATGCCCTTCTAATAATGGCACCGCAACTAACATCACTCATAAACACATGCCTGGGAGAGGTTGCTTTCCCTGACGCATGGGCCTGTGCTAAGGTTGTTCCCCTGCCTAAATCAGGCAATCTCCGAGAAATTTGAAACTGGCGTCCTATATCCCTGTTACCCATACCTAGCAAAATCATGGAACGCATTGTATATTCTAGAGTTTATGGTTGGCTGGAAGCTAACAATAAATTATCGCCGAGCCAATATGGGTTTAGGGCGTCCAGGGGTACGGCGGATGCAGTCTTCAACGTAGTCAATGACCTTTACCGTGCACGTGACAGGGGGGAGACTGTAGCCGCCTGCTTCCTGGACGTCAAAAAGGCTTTTGACTCGATCCACCATGGCGAGTTACTCGCCAGATTGGTGGACCTGGGTATTCCAAAATTATACACTAATTGGTTTCACGCGTACCTAGAAAATCGAAAACAAAGTGTAATTTGTAATAATAAGCAGTCCACCACCCGGAATATCTCTTTCGGAGTGCCACAAGGCTCTATATTAGGGCCGCTACTCTTTATTTGTTACATTAACAGCCTACCCCAAACTATTAAGCACTGTTCTGTGGCCATGTACGCAGATGATGTTGTATTTTATGTAAGCCATAAATCTGCCGTGATTGCTGAAAACCTCCTTCAATATGATGCCAACAGAGTATTTAGGTGGTTTAGCTCCAGTGGGCTAAGCATTAACACCAAAAAGACTGAAGTTGTGATGTTGAATCAAAATGGTATTAGCAACCCCACCATTAGAATGGGGGGTCATATCCTAAATGTAAAAAATGTATATGAATACTTAGGTGTTATTATAGATAATAATTTGAATTTCCTGAAAGATACTTACAAAACTGTAAGCACTGCTTGTCATCGCATTTATTTGCTAAGTAAAATCCGTAAGATGATGTCTCAGCATACTGCGATTATGATCTACAAACAAACTGTTTTGCCTGTCATAGAATATTGTGGCCTATTGTATAACGGATTAACCACTACCATACGCAAAAAGCTTCAGCATGTCCAAAACAGAGGCTTAAGAGTCTGTTTAAAAGCCAACATGAAGCACCCGGTTGCGGGGCTTCATAAAGAGTGCACTATTGACTATGTAAGTGTCAGATTTGACACTCAATTACTCCTGCTAGTACACAAGTACCTATATGCAGAGGTACCCGGTACTGGCACCACTGGACTGTTACTTAAGCAAAACAACCCAGTGGGTAGAGTAACCAGGTCTACTAACACAATGGAGTTAGTATTCCCAACTGACATTAAGCGTAGTTATAGGAAAAGCCCACTGTACAGGGCAGTGGACTTATGGAACTCACTCCCACCAGCCAGCAGATTAACTGCTGACAAGTATGTCTTTAAAGCTGAAGTAACAAAAATATTAAGATTGCGTAATGCTGCCCAACTAGAGGGTGCAAGGCACTGAGGGTACTCCCATTAATCAATTACCTGTTGCTGTACTGCCTTAGTAGGACGCCGGTTAAACCTGCACTGTCAATTCTCATTCCTATACACCTGTCCGCATGTACATTCACTCAGCAGTCAATTAACAACAAACCCAATCTCTAATAGTCCATATTTAAACTATGGAGCCTTGCAAAACACTAAGGCCAATTGTGAGGCCACCCTGTGTCTGAGTCTGTTTCTACTCCTGTAAATTTATGGGAGAATGTTGTCCGTATTTTGTGTGTCGGGGAAATATAGAAACCTTGTTAAGTTTCTGCATACGTAATCCACTACCTTATTGATTGTTATATTTGATCATCTATGTAATAAGAGATGGGCACTAGTCCCTACAAATGTGACGCGATACATCATGATATGTTATACCAGATCACATTATTTTTTGATTGTTGTATTTAGAAAATCATTTCATGAAATAAATACACACTGCAAAATCAAAAACAATCCAACATTTTTACTATTGCTTTGCAAAATATGGGTTATTCATTTGAATCCACATTACCTTGGTCTCGAGACACAATGGTTGCATTATGGATTTTATCATAAACATAAACCCTGTCTATAAAGCAAATTTATTTGATGTTTTTTATTTCAATCAAAGCCAAATTTTTCTCCCAAATTTCGGATTTAGCTTATGGGTAGGATTCTGAAGTCTAACATCGAATTCACAAATGAGGGCAGCTTTGGGAAAATCATTTCTCACTTAAAAGAGAGTTTCCATGCATTTCCCCCCAACCCAGAGGTTTTATTTCACATGAGATAGTTGCATGACAAGTTTTCCCTGTTGGTATATCAGGATTATGTCATCTGTTGAACCGGGCCACATGCTAACCAGATATAGGACAGTAAGTTGAGGTGGTAACTGCCTAAATTACATGTGAAGTTTTCAACAGCAACACCAAAGGCCCATCAAGAGGCAAAACATACAGAGAAACGAGAAACCCAGTATCAGGATCAAAATAGATGGCTCAAAGAGTGCATTTTTGCGAGTATTTGAATTCACGATTTTTGGAATATGGTAGTAGTATGACTTTATTGGATAAATATTCGCTCTGTACATATTTTCGCGATTTAAAAAAATCACGAAAATATGTACAGCGCGAAAATATCTATGTTTACAGTGACAACTAATGTATATTACTTTTATGAACAGCAATGCCTTAAGGATTACTAGTAGATTATACATTTGATAGGGAGTGGGACAGAGATCCAAATGCATAGAGGACAGTAAATCATTATTTTAGAACCAAATATATGAATTGGCTACGGGCCAAATACCTGGGCAACAAAGGTATTTGGTTCACTATATTTACCCATCTAGCCTGCATATCAGGTGCTTTTTATAATCATCTTAATTCTGAATATTTATAATTGTGATAACATACACTACTTTAGACAGGTTTGGTGTCGGTCATAAGTCCCCTTCCCAGGCTTCAATCTTGCCCTCTTTAAGTCAAGATTAGGGCCACCTTAATGATGGTATACTTTTATGTGAATGGGTTATGAATGTAGAGCTTAGACCCAAACTTATCCTAGTCTGTTTAAAGCGGTGTAAACAAAAAAATATCAAGACATCTGTATAATGTTTTATGATACATTGTTTCCTATTCCATACTTATTTACATACAGTAAACCCTTGATAAATCTGTGTTTGATAAGTCAGTTGTTACACTTATCAGACATGAATTGATGGCAATTGTATTGATCACATTCATTCTGTTGCTTTATATAACAAGCAATTTTTTGTTGAAAATGGAGGGCTCCAATATGTCAGGACTTCCCTGTAATGGGCCTAGCCTTTATAGGCTCTTAGATATATCTTACGAAAAGAGTGCATATTCTTTTATACAGGTGATTGCTGGACAGCTGTCTGGAGAGTAGATGTACCTATAATAGCATTGTTTGGGAAATACTGTCTATGCAGAGAATCAGGTGAAAATAGGTGTTTACTAGGCCTAGAATAGATGCATGGGATAAGAAACATAATGTTTGCATTGTATCCCAAGGTCCTGGAAATATGGATAGGGGCACTTCAATAAAATGTCTATCACCTTTATTTGCAATGCTATGGCAGGGATGGTGAATTTCGCTAATAGCTACCTCCATTAGGCTTCTAGTGGGTTAAGCATGCATTGGAGAGAATATGTGATGTCTTCATTATGCTGCTAGACCCTAGGAATGTGGGTGTAGGCACTTATATCCCCTATACGCGAAGCAATGGCAAAAATAGTGAATTTCGGTAATGGCTACCTGTATTAGGCCTCTATAAGGTAAAATATACATTGGAGACCAGCTGTGATGACTTCATTGTGGTGCTAGACCCTGACAATGTGGGTTTAGCCACATTAAATGAGTGTCTAGCACTATTACTTGCAAAGCTATTGCAGAAATAATAGATTTCGATAATGGCTACCTTTATCGGGCCCAATTCCAGAGAAAAACGATTTTTGAGCATGGCATCCACCCCAAACTTAATCAGTATAGGTCAAAGTTTGAATTTATCCTGGATGCCACCCTCTAACATTCCATAACCACCAGGCCTAAAATGTCAAGATTCTGCCTCCCTACTAATAGTCACGTGACCAACTGACATGCCATAGTCGAGTGACCAATCCACCTTATGACATAGTGTTGTCATAGGGGGAACCTAACTCATAAGTTGACGCTGTTGTGTTGTACTAAATTGCCGCCCGACTGACCTAGTTTCCCCGGTGGCTTTGATCAGCTGATCGTCCTACACCCGCCCGTAATATTTGAGAACCAGTCAAATTATGAGGAATTTACGCAATTAAAAGGCTAATACTGCATGGGATCATGAATAAGGAGGCCTATATGTGTCTAGGACTGAATGATTACGCCTGACATGCTCTCAATTAACCATATTTTGATGTTCTTTAACAACTATCCACCGGACAATGAATGAAATCATGGCCACAAGGTAGGGAAAGCTAAGGTTTCATCAGTTGAAATTGTCGTGCCTCTGCGGCCTTGGCACTAAGTCATACGCTCATGGCGTGCTCGGCCGGGGTTCGATTCCCGGACAAGTCGCAACCATTTCGTAGCCAAAATGGCTATGCTTACCTTTCATTACCTTGTTATAATATATGGAAGCGTCTTGGCGTAAAAAATTAATTCTGAGCGTGCGTTAGCCTGAGATATTCGCACGGCAAATATCCACTCTCGGCACGGGAAACGCCAAAATCGTGGTATAACAAACATTAAACCACGATTTATCAGCAGTTACCTGTATGCATTAAGGACTTCTGTAGAACTGGTGTACATTATTGTTCCCAAAACCCTATGACTGGCACTACAGCATCCAGATATAGATGGCTGATATGTATAAAACGCAATTAGAAAGGAAAGCTGTCAATGATAGTATCTAAGAAAAAAGACTTCTCATTTGACTATAGTTTCCCCTGTGGCAGATTTAGCTCTAGGCCCAAGTTCAATAGTTTGGGAAATTGCCGTAGGCCTATTCAGTTATGTTCAAATACGCTTATCATTCCTTTGGAGGAGGAAGTTTTAACTTACAGTTTCTCAAAGAGATAAAAGTTCTCCATCGCTTTCAGAAAAATAGAGAGAAGAAGATACGAAGTAGAGTTTTATCCAATTTCCAGGCAAGTCAGTTTTGCAAGAAGAAGTTCACAGAAGCAGCGGGCTCTTCAGTGTAATCTTAGAAGTCGCTCACTCCATCATTTGTCTTCGAGTAAAAGCCTAAAATGATGCATTGGTAAGATCTGTATTTTTGAGTAGGGGACTAGGTTTTAATTGGAAAAGGAAGATATCATTGTGTGGGAGTGTTAGTGAGGTACAAGCCAGTAAGACTGTAGGTGGAGGCAATGCCTGGATGATGAGTAGGTTCCACCCTGCTTTATGATTGGACTTGCAGGTATTGTATCAATTAGTCTGTGGACCCTGAAAGGTCTACATTTACCACTGACCATGCCTTGCTTGTATGTGATATGGCACTCCACAGACCATATGTCCCTTCATGAAATCCAATTCTTTAATGACCTATTAGACGATATTCTCATGATGGCAAGGAAACACCACATCATCACAAGGTGGTATTTTTCAGTCTCCTACACTTTTGGGCCACCATCAATGAAAAAAGCCCAAATCATGGGGTGTAATGACCTATTTGTCGGTGAAATTGATGGGAAATGGTCTTTATATTGTATGGAAAAGAAATAAAAATTACAAGAGGCCAATGTAATCATATTAACAATCTTAATGGAGGTACCATGGATTTTAGTTTGTAATAAATACTCAATTTAAATTGAAGAAGAACGGCAGTGGTTGTGTTTTCATAAAGCAATTTCATTTCAATAAGGAGACACTTGATCTGTTATCACTGCATAAGCCGTCGACTTTTTAGTCCTTTAATACATGCTTTTTGTTGCAGGAAAGGTGTTTAAAGTAGGACCCACAGCTCGCCTGCCGCTTCAAACAGCTTTCTCCTACTTTAAGCATCTTTCCTGCAACTTTAATCATCACATTAAAGTAGGCCTTGCAGCTTGTCAGCAGATTTCACCTACTTTAATAACCTACCTGCTTTCCTGCAACTTTAATATTTGCTTAAGGTAGGGAGTAGGGCCGCAGCTTGTGTATATTAAGCTCCTATTCAAGAACATTAACCTTTACCTCAAGGCCAGGGCGCTATAGGTCCGCCAAGAGGATGCCTGTGGCACCTTCTCCATGCCCTGCAAGGGCAGGCAGCTGTGGGGGAGGTGTGGCGGTGATTGTGGCACTATAGGTCCGCCATAAGAATGCCTGTGGCACCCTCCTGCTCCCTGTTGAAGCTCTGCCACTGACTGCCCAGCTTACAGGACTCAGCCCAAGCATCTAGGAACTGGTCCTAGTCTTCAGCACTGGCCCATAGCCTCCAGTACCCTTTCCAGGCCTCTAGTACCCTTCCCAAGCACACAGCACATAGCCCAACCCTCCCAGAAATTCCCTAATTGATGACATATAACCCTGACCCTGAATAAATATTTCCTATAGTTTATCAAGTATATCATAAGCAGCTTTAAGCAAATCTACAGTTTATACTTTCAGGGTCAGGGTTTAATCACATTTCTGCATGTTTAAGCAAAACCCCAAATCAGGGTTTAATCACCTCTCTGCAACTTTAAGCAAAACCCCAAATCAGGGTTTAATCACATTTCTGCAACTTTAAGCAAAGCTGCAAGCCAGAGTTTGATCAACTTTAAGCAACTTTTATAACGGCCATTCAGCGCGACATAAGATGTTTAAAGTTGCAGGATACTCCGGGTTTTTGCTACTTTAAGCGTTGCTGACAAGTTCGCTTAAAGTTGCTTAAAGTTGCATAAAGCCGTCAAAAGTAGAAAGGTTATGCAGTGTATCAAATATATTCAAGTTGCATTCAAATTCACAATGGCCATACAGGGGTGAGGACCTTACTGATATACACCATCGTTCCCTTCTCTCCATCCAGTCTCCACCCTAAGTCCATAACAAACAGACCTGAGGGACCTTAGGCGATTGACAGGGGGAGGTAGTAACCAATCCCAAGCCTCAGTCAGTGCCTCCTCCCCCCACAGGTGTGAGTATACCAGGCATGAATCTAGGCGAGGAAGAAAGGAGAGGTCAAAATTGGTCAAATGCCAGTGAAAAGGGCCTAAAAGAATCTAAAACTCCGACTTTGAAACTGCTTTCTGCACTCATGTTGTAAATGAATGAGACAATTTATTTGCTGGAGTGTAATGGAAATGGTTGGTTAACCCTGAAGAGTGCATACACGCATGACCTTGTAAATGCCACGACAACATTGGTGTTATCTATCAAGGTGTATGATAGCCACAGGCATGCCAATTCCCAATATGTCACTGAGCTAGATGGAAACAACAATAGAAAGTCCACAGCACAAGGCCCTTAACCTGCTGTACATAGTGAAGGTTGTAGCACAAGGAAAACAGCACAAGCAAACAAGGCGCCGTGTGTGGATACTTGATGGTACCCAGTAGGCGTAGAGATCAATGGAGTCATACATCAGGGGAAGATGGTGGATGATGCATTTACACTCATTGATCTATAGCCCCAGGGCAAACCAGTGATACATCAATCAACAGCAAGGCTATGAAGCCAATCAACTGGACTAGAATGACTTGGGTTGTGGAGGGTGAGGGAAAGAGAGTGGTAGGCACAGAATGGAATCTAAATCTATGTGATGTTTGATATATTTTGTATGAATGTGTATGTGGTATGTGTATAGGTTAACATGAGAGGTGTATCTTATCCCTTTAAGGATGGCATGTCACTAAGTTTTACCGTCTTGATGCACCAATGCAGCCATGACAAGCAGAAAAAGAAAGAAAATGGAGCGCCCCATGACACGTTGATTCCAGGTCTACCACTTAAATGACTGCCTAAAAAAGGTATGGGAGGGTGAAGGACGCCCCCTAGAGTACCTATTCTTGTTGTGGCATCTAGTGGAAATGTATTAGAACTGCATTTCTCCCATAATCTTAATGATTAAGATTATGGTGTATAGGCAATTTAAAGTTACCTTGTGAATTTGAATATATATCTCTCTTACAGTTTGAATTGCAGGTTTGTGCAGTAACCGGAGCCTTTCTGTAGTGGTCTCCTCAGAACGCCAGTAGAAAGTAAAGCCTACCAGTGACTATGGTCCATAGGGACAAATCAGACCACCCATACAGTGTACAGGGGTGTGTGGGGAGACTACATAGGGAGGGATGAAGCGATAGGGTGGGAGCCAGACACCAAATCCATCCCACGGCCTCTGGAAATTAAAGCTGTGTGAAGTTGACAAGCAAGCAATTACCCATCAGTGTAAAGAGTTATATATTATCTCCTGTTAAAGTTCAGATTACATCACATGTTCTGAAGGAATTCATTCTGGTTACAGTGTCTCTTAGGGAAAGTGTGACGGATACCGGTGACAATTTAATATTTCCACTTATTCAGAGAGAAGTGATGCTTTTCTCACTCTAAATCTATTATAGGCATTACATTGTCCACCCAAAATAGACTTGCATGGAATAAAGGATATCTATAATATGGATAGCTTAAGCTGAGATTACACATTCCAGGTGTATATGTTCTGAGGTGGATTTTCTGCATTCTTGCCTCAATACAAGAATACCAATGCAAGCTAAATACTACACTGTCTGTGGTTTATAAGAACAAATCAATCCAGCCACCTGTAGAGTGCAGCGTGTGTCCAGACCACACATACAGTATACAGGGGTGTGTGGGGAGGGATAAAGGGATAAGGTGGGAGCCTGACACTGCATCCATCACACTGCCTCTGCATATAAATCTATTGTGAAGTTAACATGCCACAATTATTCCACCTGGTCTCACTTCACTCTTTTGTCATGCCTCTACTGTTCTTGTATGATTCATTCACATATCATTCCTTTTTATTGGGCAAAACATATTTGTTCTAAGGACGATTATCTACCACAAGTTCTATAAATGAAAGTTGGTGAGAGGCATTAAGTACAAGCCAATAGACATCAGTTGACCCCTAAAAGCCTCCATCTATGAGTGATCATGCTTTTGGTATCATATGGCATACCACAGACCATAACCTCAGGGATGTATGCTTTAGGGGTAAATGAGAGCTGGGTATGTAGAATTGCCTCATTGTGTTAAGGGTTTGCAGAGTCATTCAGGACTGCTGGTGCTGGTTGGTCTATTCTACAGCCTTTTAGACCTGGGTCACCAGAGAAAAGAGCTTATTTTAAAGGACAGAAATGAGACCCTTTCAGGGGAAATCAAAGAGGAGTGGTCTTTTGATGTAAGGTATAGAAAATATCACCAAGAGGCCAATATATCAAGGAAATCCTTTTGTTTCAAAGCTTTTTGGCTGCCATGTAAATATAATGAATTGAAATCAAGCATAGATACACGTTTCAAAATATCCCTAAGGAACCCCAGCAATGCCACAGTGTAGCCATACATCATGGCCATACAACAGGGATCAGAGGGGAAACAATAATGGACTCGTCAGATATTGATGTGAAGTTATGGTCAATTCTAGGGGTTGGCTCCCTACATTAGGAGGTAATTCATCTTTATGTACTCAGTTAGTGATTTAAGACAATAACTTGCTATTAGCAGTGGCAGGTATGGTTCAGAGTAGGGTTTAGGGTAATACTAGGCCCCTGTATTACCTCAGGCTTGGAATCAGCCCTTCTGTGGCAACATTAGGGTCAGAACCAAGAATGAGGAGGAGGATTTTTCAAATGACATCCATTGATTTATTCCCTGTATAGTAGAATCCAACAAGCTATTTCTCTATTCAAAGTCCAAGCGTGATTTGGTGTATACTTGCAAGGTATTATCATATAATATTTGCACAAGGTCAGAAGAGATTGTGGGATGTGAAAATGCATAGACGCTGATATTGTGGGAAACTGGGTGCAGTTCCAAGCTCAATGGGGATTGCTGTCTAAATGCTGACTAGTAGAATACAGAGCATGTATACTATCTTCCTCAGCCCTATTAATCTTCACCAAATAATGCATTGACCTGTCCCTATCAGACATGGATTAAAACAGTTAGAGATCCATTAATGGTAATTATCAAATGTCCTGCATATGTGTAGCTGCCAAATGGACCGGTGGAAAGGAATACAGAATATGATATTATAAGAACATAACAGTTGTCTACACTGTCAAATCACACAAGGTACAAAAGCAGTTCACAGTAACCTTCTTCATAAGAGCAAAACAGTCTGATTGTATCTGTGCTTACCTGCAGCATGACAGTCAGTATCAGCCATCATTTATAATTTAAATGTATATATATATATGTTTACTTCTCTCATGGCTTAGCTAAGGTGATTAGCAGCTTGGGCATTACAAATATGTCGGAAAACTCAAACTGGCAGAACATCTATTCTGGCATTGATCACCTGGACACGGGAGAGGTGGGGGAGGGGAGGTGCTCAATTTTCTCCTAAACAGCGACAACATGCTAGAAGTGGGAGAGTAATGATTTATTAAGAAGGAGATGAAGGAGATGGTGACAGCATTGATGGTTGATGGAGAGATCAGGTGGGGGAGGCTAAGCTGGCCATAGGTGTTAGGTTCAAGAAGATTGTGAAATGGGAAAGGTCAACAGGCGGTCAGAGAATTGAAGTGAAGAAGTGAATGAAATCTTCATTCCTGACTCTTACTTTGAGGGAATTCTATACTCAGCTAGTTAGCTTATGCTCCACTAGACCGGGAAACAGACTATGGACTACTGTATTGGGGGGGGGGCTGATATAATCAGTGCTGGGAGACCTTTTTTTTGACTGGGAGTAATAATAGGCATACACCAGAAGATGGGCAATGCTTGGTTTAAAAAATGTTTTTGGTATCGATGGTAACCAATGGGTCATGTTTGGAGGGCTAAGTCAAGGTCACAGGTCGGTAGGGCACTTGAAAAATTGATCATGTTTAGACTATTCTTTTTCCATGGCAACTACCGCAAAATCTGATCCGTCTCTGATATTGACTGACATTTTAAAAAGATTGGAAATGACGTCAGCTTTTGATAAAGTCGTCATTTATGCATGCCATCAAATTATGAACCACATTTGGAGCCACTTGATAATGAAAGAGAGGAAAATATTAGAACATTACTGTGTCAATTAGTACTGTGACACCATATTACCGATCTTAATGGAAGTATCATTCATGGATTGAACTTTGTAAAGAACACTCAATCTAAATGAAAGAAGTGCAATTGCTGTGTTTCTTTAGAGCAATTCCATTTCAATAAGAAGAAACCTGATCTAGTTTCAGTTTGCAGAACATTCAAATTAATGATAGGATGACCATATTGAGTGGCTAAGATGCTACCTAATGGACAACAGGCTGAATTCACCATTGACCCATCTTCGTCATCCAGTCAGTGCCCTGAGTTCAAAACAAACAGACTTCAAAGACCTGAGGTGGTTGTTGGAGCTAAAGTCTATCAACTCCCCAGCCTCAGTCAGCCTTCCCGTCAGATGTAAGTAAACAGGCATGTTCTTGCAGCTGAACATGAATTTTCAAAGGGAAATGGGACACAGGAGTCAGAACTTTGATACTACTTTTTATCCGCCTGTTTTAACTAAATGGGACAGGTTATTGATGGTGTATTGGAAATGGTTGGCTAACCCTGGAGTATACATACATGCATGACCTTGCACAGGCCATGACTACATTAATGTTATCTATCAAGGTATATAATAGCCACAGGCATGCCAATTCCCAATATGTCACTGAGCTAGATGGAAACAACAATAGATAAGTCAACCAACAGAAAGGTTATGAAGCCAGTCTACTGGGGTGGAATGACTTGGGTTGTAGAGGGTGAAGGAAAGAGAGTAGTAGGCATAGAATGGAATCTAAATGTATGTGATGTTTGATATATGTTATATGCATGTATCTGTATGTGATATGAGTATAGGGTTAGTATGAGAGCTTTGCCCGTTCCCTTTGAGGACGACATGTCACTAAAATATGAATTTAACCGTCTTGATGCAGCAATGCAGCCACGACAAGCAGAAAAGGAAAGAAATCAAGCCCCTCATAACATGTTTATTCAAAGTCTAGCACTTACACCTACATAAGGCATTGGAAGGTTGAGGGTGCCCCCTAGAGTATTTATTCTTGTTGTGGCATCTAGGGGAAATGTATTAGAATTGCATTTCACCCATAATCTTAATGATTAAGATTATGGTGTATAGGCAATTTAAAGTTACCTTGTGAATTTGAATATAGATCTCTTTTATAGTTTGTATTGCTGGTTTGTGCAGTTACCTGAGCCTTTCTGTGATGGTCGGCTCAGAACATGAGCAGAATTTAAATCCTACTGGTGCCTGGAGTCCAGAAGGATAAATCAGACCACTCATACAGTGTACAGAGGTGTGTGGGGAGACTACATAGGTGAGGGATGAAGGGGTGGGAGCCTGACACCACATCCATCACACGGCCTCTGGATATAAACACTGTGTGAAGTTGACATGCAAGCAATTACCCATCAGTGTAAAGGGTTCTATATTATCTCCTGTTAAAGTTCAGATTACACCACATGTTCTGAAGGAGTTCATTCTGGTTACAGTGTCTCATAGGGAAAGTGTGACGGATACCGGTGACAATTTAATATTTCCACTTATTCAGAGAGAAGTGATGCTTTTCTCACTCTAAATCAATCATAGGCATCGCATTGTCCACCCAAAATATACTTGCATGGAATAAAGGATATCTATAATATGGAGATTACACATTCCAGGTGTATATGCTCTGAGGTGGATTTTCTGCATTCTTGCCTCAATACAAGAAAACCAATGCAAGCTAAATACTACACAGTCTGTGGTTTATAAGAACAAATCAATCCAGCCACCTGTACAGTGCACCCTGTGTCCGGACCACACATACAGTATACAGAGGTGTGTGGGGAGGGATAAAGGAATAAGGTTGGAGCCTGACACTGCATCCATCACACAGCCTCTGGATATGAATCCATTGTGAAGTTAACATGCAAGCAATTGCTCCACCTAGTCTCACCCGTGTGAACTATACTTTTGTGATGCCTCTACTGTTCTTGTATGATTCATTTACATTTCATTCATTTCATTGGGCAAAACATATTTGTTCTAAGGACGAATATCTACCACAAGTTCTATAAATGAAGTTGGTGAGAGGCATTAAGTACAAGCCAATAGACATATTGGTGATAGCTTGGTGATATTATGGGCTGTAAGAAGGTTCCACTCTGCCGTGTGGAATTGAATGGGTTTTTCTTCATCAATAGCAAAAGCAAGATCCTTCCAATAAACCCATTGACCCCTAAAAGCCTCCATATATGATTGATCATGCCTTACTTTGGGTATAATATGGTATACCACGGACCATAACCCCTGGGTTTTATGCTTTAGGGGTAAATGAGAGGTGGGCATATAGAATTGCCTCATCGTCATTCAGGACCGCTGGTGCTGGTTGGTCTATTCTACAGCCTCTTAGACCTGGGTCACCAGAGAAAAGAGCTCACTTTAAGTGACAAAAAAGGGCCCCTTTCAGGGGAAATCAAAGAAGAGTGGTCTTTTGATGTAAGGTATAGAAAATATCACCAAGAGGCCAATATATTTCAAAGAAATCCTTTTGTTTCAAGGCATAAAAAGACATTTCAAAATATCACCCAGGAACCCCAGCCATGCCTCAGTGTAGCCACACATCATGGCCACAGACAAGGGATCAGAGGGGAAAGAATAATGGACTCGTAAGGTACTGATGTAAAGTTATGGTCAATTCTAGGGGTAGGTTCCCTGCATTAGAAGCTAATACATCTTTACGTACTCAGTTAGTGATTTAAGGTTTTGCACCGGCGATACCTAGATTATGTCCCACTCCTCTCTTGGACAAGCAGTGACAGGTACAGTCTCGGGCCCTGACTGTACGTTTACAATCTGGCAGAGTGATTGGGCATATGTACCTACACTGGACCACATACCCTGCTATACTGTATATGCCCACTAGTATCAGCAACCATGAGAGTGTGGGTTCGAACCCCACTCTGGCTCTATCAGCATTATTGTTAATATCTGCACAAAACACCTGAATTCAGCTAAATTACATGGTAACATATTTTCTATGTAATATAAATATGTCAGTATTGGTGATATTTATGCCTCAAATGGATCAGATACAGATTTTCTAAAACGTAATACCTATTGTGCCTTGGTGGGATTAGAACCCACACTCCTCATTAGAAAATGATCCAGGATTCCGGATCATTTTTATTAGATATAAATTTGTCCAGGCCCAGTAATGGGCCTGGAGTGTTTAAGGCTGTGACAGGTATGGTTCTGAGTAGAGTTCTTGGATGATACAAGGCCCCTTTTGTACCTCAGGCTTGGAATCAGTAAGCCCTTATTTGGCAGCCTTAGGGTCAGTGCCAAGAAGGAGGAGGAGGTTTTTCTCTATTCAAATGCAGGTCCAAGCATAATGAGCTGGTGTCTGCTTCATATAATACTTTCTACAAGATCAGAAGAGATTGTGTGATGTTAAAATTCATAGCAGCCTACAGGAGTAGACACTAACGCTGGCCCGGGAGCCAATGGCCCGTAGTTTTGGGTCCGGGCCCGCAGTTTTCTGAAGAGTTACCTTCCTATGGGCCCGGCTGGCCCACAGGAATGCAAGGGGGAACTTTGAGGAAAATTTGTCTTTATCAATATAGTCATGTTATATATCGTTGGAAAGGGGAAATCTCGATCCAGCCAGCCATTCTAGTACAGTCTGAATCTATCTTGATCAGATATATATATCGTTTTCTCTTTAAGAAAAGTAAAATATATATTCTGGGCCCACAGTTTTAGGTCTGGGCCCGTGCATTTCTGAGGCTACGGGCCCGGATGGCCCATAGCTGAAAAAGTTAGTGTCTACCCCTGGCAGCCTATACTGTGAGGAAATGGCGGCAGTTGCAAGCAAAATGGGGATTGCTCTATGGGTAAATTTGACTAGGCAAATACAGCACATTTGATTATGGCATCTTCCTCAGCCCTATCGACCATCACTAATTAATACATTGCCTTGTCATTGCCATGGATTAAAACGATCAGAAATCCATTAGTGGTAATTATCAAATGTCCTTTATATATGTAGCTGCCAAATGGACCAGTGAAAATGAATATCATAACAAGGTCATACTAGTTGGTTACACTGTCAGATTAGATCTGATTCTGTAGTGCACACAATGTACAAAAGCATTTCAATGTAACCTTCTTCATAGAGCTAAACAATTTGATTGTATGTGTGCTCACCATCAGCTTAACATTTAGTACTAGCCATCATTTATAATTTAAATCTAGATATAACTTTCCTTCTTGCATGACTTAGCTAAGGTGATTAGCAGCCTGGGCCTTAGGAGACTGGAGGAGATCTCAGACAGATGGAACATCTAGTCTGCATTTGATCACCTGGACACAGGGGAGTCAGGGGAAGGTGCTCAATTACCTAGTAAACAGTGATTAAGGGGCTAACGGTGGAATAGTAATGATTTATTAAAAAGGAGAGTACTAATGGTTGATGGGGAGATGATCTTATAAAAAGGTTAAAGTGGCCACTGTGTATGGTTCAGGGAGAATGTGAAAATGTGAAAATAATGTGAAAATAATCCAAGTGAATGTGGTCGGTACACAAAGGAGACTGAATATTGGCGGGAACTACCGGTAATATATAGTCCCACCTACGCCCCCCCTGGTGAGTGTGGGCGGAACTAACAATCGTTCCTCACAATATATACATATATTAACTGCATGAATATATGACACAAAGACTTTACAAGAATTCAGAGAATAGCGGTGAAACACTGAATGCAATCTTTGCTGCTGAATCCCATTCCTCCTAAATCAATACTCTACTAGCCATTTATTTATGAAGTTTATGCTCCGCTAGACCAGAAAACAGGCTATGGATTATTTCCCCATAGTTTTTATAGTCTTGATACATGATATATTGATTGACATCTGACACGGTAGTGCAGGAAATAATCGAAAAAATATCCTGTTCCAAAATATAATACAACTGACATACTTAATAGAGAATGCTTAACTATATATATATATATATGTTCAAATCACTCTATTTTTTACTTGTTTGGGGGGGGGGGACCAAAACATGTGGAGTGCAAAAATCCATGAAAGGCCATATCATTATGGAGGGGGATTATTCTTGTCCTCCTGAGTGTCTGTCTCAGTCTTTTTCTCATTACATAAATATAGCAGACAGAACGAGAAATGGTTGTCATGATATCACATAGTCCTCTCCCACATGTCCAATGCCAGTTTCTCAAAATAATGATGCAGACTTCTGGAAATACTTCTGGTTGGGACTTTGCATCTACAGATAACTAAAATTCACAAGAGTATTTTTTAATACTTAATTTCTAAATAGTTTCTATACACTATACACTCTTGTAAATGAAAATACAAACCACATATTTCATAATGACTTAATTGACCTATAGATGATAAATTGTTGTAGGTCGATTTATTATTTGAGATTTACTATAAGTGAGGGCAGGTATTTGCATAGTTAGGGTGACCAGTCTATTAGGTAAGTATAAGGGAGGATTGCTGCTCATTTCATCTTCACCTTCAAATGAGAAAATTGCTATAATTGTATCCTGTCAAGAAACAGTCAATAAGGTATGGATTAGTGTGCAGAAATATGCAGATGGCAACTGCTCTATTTAGACATTAAAGTAAGCATCTTCTATTTCACCAATTCAAAATCACATGTGGATCTACTCCAATTTCAATGAATTTACTATCTCCATCATCTTATGCTTGGCCTAGTGTTCCCATCAATTCACATGTGGCTTTCCTAAAATGAATACAGTATATCTGGCTCAACTTGATATACCCACGTAAATGAAAATACAATATTTCAGTAAAACAGAAAATTAGAATCACTTACGGTGGTACAACAATACATTGGAAATTGGAATTGGCAGTATTCAATTGCAACCAAGAGAGGATCAATATTATGCTGACAAAGCAAAAAACCCAGGTCCCAGAATGTGTGTGTGCCACCTTCAGTGCCAGAACAAAAACGTGCCTGACCTGACAACCAGCTGATAACACTCTGTTTGTCCACCTGACCACCGGCAGTCTGCAACTGTCAATGTTTATTTTGTCATTGTTCTCTCAAAAACAGATAAGGAATTAATTATTGATGAATTATTGATTTCTTCAACATTTCAGCTGCAGCTGCTCCCCACCAATACAGTTATTTCAGACATTAAACTAAAGAGAATAATCAAACACAATTTGAAATAATCAAGAATGACAAACCTAATTAAATATTGCTCAAAATAGTTGTCCTATTGTTTCCCATCAAATGAATTGTCTGTCTGGCAGAACAATCATCATTAATGAGCAGCGAATAGACAATCTAAATCTGAATTATGAGGACATTTCCCATAATTTAGATGTTATTGCACTCAAAGAGGGTATATGACAAGGTGAATGTTCAGAAAATGTTCAAATTCTCATAGGGATCACGCATCAAGACGCAAGAATGGCACGAGTTCCACTTGATATTTTGTTTGCAAGCATTTTAGATAACTCAAATTCATGAATCTGTCCATGATGCATTAAATCCCTGTTTATCATATTATAGAGGCTATGGTTATCTATAAGGCATTAAATCTACTGTACTATACATGGTGACTATACTTCACACCCCTTTCAACAGGCCTGGTACTCCCAGTGATGCAGGAGGCAGGGGGTCCGGGGCAGTCCTTTAGCTCAGCTGCCACAGGCGGCACTGTCAGCTGTCTGCTGGGTGGGAAATGAATGAGCACACTGTAAAAAATAGATGTACTTTTTACAGATTCCCTCTGTAAAATTTAACGGTGATTCACCGTTATTTGGAATACAATGAAGCACTGTAAATATCAGCCATTTCACAGTGGATCCTTGTTAAATGCTAACCTGGTTTGGATTACAATGATTCAACGTAAATTCATCTTCTGATGTCAAATCCCAGAGGGAGCCACATATAGTGGATCTTGCCATAGATAGGTGGCCTGGTTTGTAAGAAGATTTTTCTGGAGAGTGTGAGCCCTTCAAGTGGAGTATATATGTTGAAATAATGGTAATTTTCAATTAATCTATATGTTTGACAATTTAACAATTCAATCTTGTGATAGGTTTGACAAAATACCATGATCACTTGATAATATCCAGAAGAAAGTAGCTGTCTGGATCTATACACCTATTTTGTGGTAATATACTATGCATATATCCTCACCTCTGGAAATTCTGCTGTATATCAATCCTATAGAGTAAAGCCTCTTGTATAGGCCAGGGCTAGTATGCAAGTCAGATCGTCAGTGGTGCGTATAGGATAAGGACAAAGTCAAAGTATGGCTTATCCGTAAGTTTTTAGATGTATGCTACAGTAACTAAAGTCACCATAATCAGACTCCCTGTGAGGCTTATCATATATTTGAATACTGTGAATCTATTAATGCTGATTTAACGTAAAATTAACGGTGATTCAACGTAAAATGAACAGTGATTCTGTGTAAAACGAACAGTGATTCTGCGTAAAATTAACGGTGACCGTCACCGTTAAAAAAACGGTGAAAGTCATGTCCCAAAAGTTGCCGGTGATTCAACGTCATTTTGACGACATTTTTTTTACAGTGCATACGGAGCCGACGGGCGGACACCTATCCTACCCAGTCCTAGCACCAAGGTCAACACTACACTACCCAGCATCATACCTGCCTTGGTCTAATGATGGCATTTCCATGCACCTAATTTTCAATTCTCTTCTAATTCTGTAACATATAAAGGCTTAGATATGTCATCTTAAGACCGGAAAGTCCACAATCCTGCAATTTGTCATCCTGCAATCTGACAAGGGGATGATGTGATGGATTGAAGTTACCTATGCTATGCATTTTCAGCTTACTTAGAATTCCAAACTAGTTTTTTCATGTATATAAAATAGAGGTTTTGAGACTTAAGACTAAAGATCAGACTATAGTGGCTTTACACGGTGCAAAAGGCCATGTGTTTCCTATCTGGTATTCATAATCTATGAATCATATTCGAAAATGTTGCATCATGAGGTTCTGGTCATTCCAGCCATTCCAGCTACTTTGTTTCGTCATAACCAGCAGCTGTACCCTATATATTACATCAGCACTGATGTAGAAGACCTTGTTATATCCATCATGAGAAATCAGCACTGTCCCTGCAGAGCCTCATAATTCCAATCCCGCTTCCATCTGCTGATATATTACCGGTCAATTCCCTGGGATCTATTCTACATCAGAATGTCATTCCACAAGATATTACTATACAAGTCCCAAGGTGCATTTGATCAGTGTCTGGTCATGTGGCCATTCTGACATGAACATCAGCACTACAGAGAGGTCCTTCCTGTGGACAAATACTAAAATGAGATGCCATTTATCAACATTAAATTTTAAACTTTTTAGCTTTCCATATGGATTATATGTCCCCCTATGTTTGCCTGAGCTGATCATGTATTAACCCCTATCCTGTAGTATGAAGCATAGGCTCCAGCTACACATATAACCAGTTCTTTTCTTTTCCTTTGTCCCCTTCCATCCCCTCTCTCTCCGTCCATTCCAGTGGGCACAGAATTCAGTTATAGGTTCAATCAATGTTGAATCAACACATTGACTACCATTTATCAATGTTGATTCATTGTTCTGCATCCACTGGTATCTCTCTCTCTCTTTCTCCATTTCCATTTCTCTCTCTCTGTCCCTTTGATATTGAGTCTGTCCCTCATATGCATCATTATTCCTGCTGCCTATGGCCGGAGGAGGTCCGATTGTTAATGTATAAATCCTATAGAACACAAGGATTTCCCTTGGTGGCCCATACCGTCATCACAGATAGGGCCTAGAGCCCTACAACTTGCTGAGTAGGGACCTTACCCTCCTCACTCAATATGCTGGTCCCTGCGTGCCCAATACCACCTTATATAGGGCTCCTAGGGTTTATGCCATAGGCGCTGCCATGTCCAACCCCCCGTGCTTCCTTTGGTTGTCTCTAGATGGGGCCTAAGTCAGGATAGTGATTGCTTCAGTCTGTGTTACCCTAAAGGCATGTGAATAGCATTGGCCCTCAGTAACTAGGCCTACTCACTGAAGGGCTAAGTCCTGGAAATCACTTCAGACGGAAGCAATAGTGGCCTGGCCTGTGATATCATAACCGTCAGTATTTTGATCATTTGGTGAAATATAGAAAAAACGTACCCTTTAAACCGATTGGCAGGCCTGTGGGGGGGTATAGACGGACAAATATGTCTGACGTAGGTGAGGAGAGCCCCCCCCCCCCACCTCTGCACCCCGACGTAGGAGGAACAGGGGGCTGTGGGGTAGAGGGGGTGGGGGGCAGGGCTCAGACATCACAGAGAAGCCATAGCCACTCACCCACCTGCATAGGGCAGGGTGCACAGGCCACCACTGAGCTAAACCTCAGGGAGGAGGTCAGGTGTTTCTGTTTACAGAGCCAGGGTAGTCAACTCCAAGTTCCCCCTCTGCTTTGAGCATCACATTCTGGCAAAAATGCATGCATTTAGATGCATTAAAATGCCATAATCTCATGTATTTGCATAATAGATAATATTACTGGGATGCAGAACACACAATGTTGCATTAAACTGGAGATATACCCACATTTAGCAAAGTCCCTCCTCTGCTTTGTGTCAACATTGTTGCAGTCCTCAAAGCACATGGCCTGCATACCCCCAACCTTGTGGGGGAGCATGGGTCTGTACACAGGTAGCACAGGTGGTCAGTGTAGCAGCCAGAGTGGCCCACACTGTCCTATCCTTACGGTAGGGAGGGGAGAAAAAAATTAGGTCAATGGTTGCATATTCTTTATCATGGTAGATCTTTAGATATTACATTGGGAAGTATTTACCTTTTTACATTTTGATTAGAACCAAGTAGAACCTGAGATTTTGTCACTTGAAGATGCCACATCAGCACCTTTTGCACATATAGGCTATAGTGTGAATGGATTTAGATTCTGTGATCTGAGATTTATAAAGTTGGTACCATTGTCAGCCAACAGGTGACAGTACTGGGCTATGGTTCATTGAGCTTAGGCATGGCTAATGGGCCAGGTCAATTAGGCCAGTGGGGCACTAGTGTCCTCTGGTGTGGGACACCTGAGGTGTTTCTTGCTAGTTAGTATGCTCTTATGATAGATTTTTCTCTTACCTGACCTAACACTGTCCCATGTTTAACTGATAAGGCTAAGCACTTGGAAATTATCTATAACCTAGGTCTTTTTGATTTTGAGAACTTCCAATATCATATTTTCATACCCCAGTACTAGCAATAATGTATCATTGATGGATATTTGGTATATAGGGATAATACCTCAAGGGGGTAGAACCCTATGGGAGAATAATGCTATACCCATTTTCTTCAATGCTGATGGCTAAGGACTTCCCAGATAGCTAGGGCCCTGAAAACCGGGGAATGCACACTTTTGTTCACATATGTTCAGATACTCATACTAGTAATATGCTGAAAATATTTTTTTGATAAATGCATAGAGGTACAATATATCTTTTATAGGTGAGAATTTACATAATCAATACAATCAATGCCAGGATACATGTTCTTGTTACTTTTCCTGGTTTCTTGCACTTAAATCTTGAAACTAGGACAAAAATAATGTCATTTTAAGCAGCATGATTCACACAAATGAGAAATCCCTGAGAGCTATAACAGAGGCCTGGACATCAACTGATCACATATTCTGGCTGCTATGTGCGTGGTGGCGCCACCTTGTGTATTCTCTCCCTCCTACTTACGGCAGGACTAGAACTCTGCTGGAAGTTAGTGCGTGTGCCAGGGTGTGAGGGTGGAGAGGGGGCAGGAGGGGCTCACACAATAACACACAGAGATTACTTCTGAATGGGATACTTCCACTCACAAATCCATTACCTGGCCAAAGGAAATTCGTTATAAACAAATTTATAACTAAATGAATTCATTATAACAGGATTTTCTTACTATAGAACAGTATGAGACTGAATTTCGGCAACACAATTTGTTTGTTATAACTGAAAATTCGTTATAACCGAATTCGTCGAAGTGGAATTTTACTGTATGTGGTCTGTGCCTACTAGGTAGCCTGACAGCTACAGTATTCTAAATCAACTAGTCCGAATTAAAATGAGGCTCGGTGTTAAATAATAACATTCTCTCAACATCATTGACAAAAGCATTGACCATAATAAATAAGAGTTTTACATAATATGTACATCAGGAGTGTAAGTTTAAGCTTGACAGACACATTTTTATTCTTCTAATTCAGTCAATATACATACAATTATATTAGCTTCCATTGAATATCAGCAAAGGTTGTCTCCATTATAATCATGATTATAATGGCAACAACTTTTTCTTACTTACACAACATTGAATAACATATATTGGTACAACATATCTGTGTAATGACTAAATGAATGCTTGACTGATATTCAATCAAACACATTCATCTGTACTGAACTGTAATTCACACAAGCACATTTTAGAGTGACAAATGATAAATAGATTTTGGGGAGTCTATATCTTGTCAAAACCTGTGGTTTGTTGCCTTTCATGTGGGGTAATAAAAGAGCAATTAACCCAGGGGGCACATACCACATATCAAGCCCTGCATATTCTCTGCAGAGCTTAATAAGTGCTTATTAAGGGCTGCTTCTGTGGGATTTGCACACTGAGAACATCCCATGTTTAAGTCACATAGACCCCATTACCTCGATGTCTGCAGGTCATAGGACATCTTGGGCCCTGTACCCTGTAGACACCTCAGCCAGGGTACTATCCTGTACAGTGTAAACTGTCATTTTTTATCTTTAAACAGAATATTTTACTTTACAACATGGATAGTCCACTATTACACTTTTGTCACGAATAACTAATAGATGATTTGCTTTTAGGCGATTATATGATGACTTGATAGATAAATACTTGAATAACAAATACAGAAAGTTACCATTAACAATACAATTCACACACTATTTTTACTGCCATCTATTATAGAGTTATTTTAAAATACAGCATTGGTACACTCTGATCGGGCAATATAACAAATGAAGAACGATGCAGACAACACAACTTTAAGACTGTTTTAAGGAGGAACGGAATACACTTTTATATCATACTTTTCACAACTACTAAATGCCTGTTGTTTTATTTTACTACACTGCAATATATCAGGCCAAATTAAGAAAAAGGTGTGTTTCAGGTTACCCGACCCTACCTAGCAAAACAGGGCCGACCCTAGGAATTTTTATCCAATTTTGAAAAAATATTTATGTTTTAAGTGATTTTAGGGCTTATTCAGGGTCAATTTGATAGTGTACGAGTCAACGCCGCAGTCAGCAAGAATCTTTTATCCAATTTTGAAAAAATATTCATGATATAAGCAATTCAGGGCCTATTTCAGGGTCAATTTGATAGTCTACGAGTTGACACCGTTGTCGATGAGTCGTCGCTGAAGTTTGCCAGTCAATTTTTGGGTACTTTTCAGTCCAAAGTTTAAGGGGGGAAAAATCCGACCTACCCTACCTAGATTTTCAGACTATGTAACCTGAAACACACCTCTTTTTTTTGGCCTCAACAATAATTAAGGCTCCATTGTTATGGCAGTATGACAGGCTATATATATATATATATATATATATATATATATATATATATATACATTCTGCTGTCTACATCAGGGGGGGTGGATCAGGCAATATCATACACTGTAAAGGACATATACATTCAGCTGAGTGGGCCTTTGCACTTATGTCTAGTAATTTTCTATTAGAAAAAGGTTGAAATGCAAACATTCTTCCTGTGCTCGTCATATATTGACATCTAAGGTCATGAGGAATGCAAAATTGTACCCAAAGGAAAGTGTGTAATATAACCTTAATAGTACTAATCTATTGTAATTGTGGTATGAATGTTACTGGGGAAACCTCCTCAGAGCATTAGTATATTACATGGTATGGGACTAAAGAAAATCAGAGTTGAAATGAGGGAGGTTCTCCACTTAATTGGGGACTTGGCAATGTACAGTGAATAAGTTTAACCAAAATCCTTCATCTGCTTTTCACCTAGGCCATCCTAAAGGGACGACCAAAGAATCATAACAATTTCCACAACATGCTATTAATTTATTTAAAATTCTGATTTACCCCTCGACAAATTAAAACCAGAAATATATCTATTTTGTCCGAGTGCTTTCAACCGTGGGCCATATAGACCTATTTGAATAAATGTAAGAAGTGTCTTCTGAAACTTCGGTTGAGCAGCCCATATATACATGGATTTAACCACATCTGTGAGATAAAAAGATAATTATTTGTATAATATTCTATTTCTAAAAGGATGTCAGAATCTATTTGTGTACACATTGAAATAAGTCGAACAGAAACAAAAAACATGTAGCATACTATAAAAACAACAGCTGCTAGGAATATCCAGAGTGAACGTTTAATTTCTTTGAGTATATTCCCCGAAACTGTCTCTGGTGTGCTTCTACTTTGTACCACAGGCATGCACCTTCTTATTGAGTGAGCTTCTTTATAAATACGTGCATAACAAAAAGTCATGGTTATTACAGCTGAAAAGAAAGTGAATCCAGTGAAGCGTATAAACCATTCATGTGATCTTGACCAGACTAGTCCACACCCTCTTATATAAGGATTGTATTCATACCTGCCCCAGCCTATAAGAGGTGGCATATAGACCAGTAGGCTATGAACCCATGTGTGGGCAATCATGAGGCAACATTTCTTATTAGTCATGAGGACCCTGTACCTTAAGGGTTTACAGATGGCCAAATACCTGTCTATGGAGATGTACATGAGGGACAGGAGAGACTGGAAGGCAAAAGTGTAGCAGGCATAGGCGTGTATCTGGCAGAAAGTGCTCCCCCAGTCCCAGGTCCCGGTTAGAGCTGCTGATTGGTAGAGCGGCGTGATAAACAGCGCAAATGTGAGATCACTGACCGCCAAGTTGACGATCAGTTTGTGGGTCGGGGTATGAAGCTCCTGATTCCGCCAAATTGTTATTAATACAAAAATATTCATGATCACCCCCAGCACCATGGAACAGCATATAAAGGCAAACATGCCATACCAAGGTGGTTCACTGCCTCCCGCATCCTCTCCCCTACAGTCTGTATGGTTCAATGTGGCATTTGTGATGTTACATCCCAGGCCAAATGTCTGTGTGCTGACAGCTGGGGAGGCGGTGCTGGTGTACAGAGAGGTGTTCATGTTGTTTTCAACTTGAGATTCCTGGGTGTTGTCTATGTCTTCTCGTGGAACTGTTTCGTCTACAGTATGACAAAATTAATTGGAAATATTTGAGACGTCTTGAATTTTAACTCTGAATTAATTCTTCTTGAGGGTGTTAGGGTTTTGCTGAATAAAACAATCTGAAATGAGATAATTATGAGGTCATGAGTGTTATATAGAGTGAATAATACACTCAGTTCCCCAGTAACAAACACAGTATGGCCCCATGTAGGGCCACATCGGGATACTGCGGGTGGGTTTGGTCATTGCTTTTTACTGTGGACCTGCACGGACTAACAGTTTTTTGAGCTCAGACTGGGTCCTGACCAATGCAATAAATGCTTTTTTTGTGATTAGGGAGCAGTCAACATTATTTTGAATATTTCTTTCACCTCCCCTAAGGGGTCCAACCCCCCACACCAAGGGAGTGGAAATATGTTTGCCCTCCCCAACAACACCCCACTCTTAACTGCTGTTAGGAAAGGACCACTAACTTATTGACTAAGAAATCCCAGGTGCTGCTTATAAATGCATCCAAGGCAGCATCATACTCTTCCTCTCCAATTGTGGATAAGTATGGAGTATAATCATGCATGTGTCCATACCTGAGGCAGTCTGAAGGTGACAGGAATAGGGTCTACAGTGTATTGCTACTTAGAGAACCTCATTTTGCAAATTCAAATGGAAACTTTCATTTATTTCCAAACTTTTTAAAAGTCTGTTCATTATTACCTAATCTACAGCTTAGTTACCCATTTTGGTATTATTGTACCAAGGGAAATAGATCCTGCTGAGGTGGAAAACTTTACATTTTGTACAGTAGGGGCTAACTACCATATCATTGTGCCCTGGCCAAACCCCAAATCAGCCTACATCAGGTAGCGCACTTTGAAACTGATCTGCACCCACATTGGGCAGCCCACATGGGCCCACATCGAAATCCAATCACCAAAACCAATGGCTTCAATATAGGGCACTAGCAGGATGCAGTAATTCTACCTTGTGAGACCTTTAGCTGAAGCTGGTTCCTGTCATGTCCAAAATCGGAGTTTTAGGGGTCATAAACCTTTCAGTTATAGCCCTCTATTGTGGGTCCTTAGGTCATCTGTTCAGATTGGGGGAGTGGTTAGGACTCTGGCCTACCAATCAATGGGTCATGAGTTCAAATCCACGTCTAGGCTTTTTTGTTCACACACAATTTTGACATGTATTTTTGGTAGGTCAAAAATTGTGATAGTATACAATTCGGTTTTAAAGATCCTTTACACAAGATTAATTTTTATAGTGTAATCTAAAATGGTTTTGCATCAGTTGTATTTGAATATTTCTCATGCCACCTGGTTGCATTGGGGGAGTGGTTAGGACACTGGCCTATCAAACCAGGGGTAATAAGTTCAAATCCATGCCAAGGCAACATATATTTTTTTATAGTTGGAAAGAAATAGTAATATTATTTACAAAGAAAACCCAATGCAACAATACAAAACCATTTTAGATCTTAGATTTTAGGTGTTAAGGATCTTTACAACCGAGTTGAATACTATCACAATTTTTGACCTACCAAAAAACATCTTAAAATTGTGTGTGAACAAAATAGCCTTGACATGGATTTGAACCCATGATGCATGGATTGGTAGGTCAGAGTCCTAACCACTCCCCCAATCTGAACAGGTGACCTAAGGACCCACAATAGAGGATTATACTTGAATGGTTTATGACCCCTAAAACACCAAATTTCGGTCATGACAGGAACCAGCTTCAGCTAATCAGCAGGCTTCTATAGTTAGTAGAGGAAAGAGCACTGGTACCAGACAAGATGGCGCTGTACAGTGATCATCTAGCTAATGCGGAATAGGTTCTTATCAGTTGGGCAACCTGGTTGGGCCCTGCCTGCCACACAACCGTCAGCCCAGGCAAAACCTGAGATCTGCCCAAGTGGGCTAGCTACCGATTTGGCCCAATGTGGGCTTGCTACTTATTTTTTTATGGAATATGGCTATCTCATTGATTTAACCAAGGAGAACTGTATTTTGTCTTTGAATAACCAATAGCCGTATTTCATGGCCTCTGATGTCATCAAGAATGGTGGTTTGTTTACATTTGAATAGCATAGAAGGCTGTGTCTCACCAACTTGGGCCAATGTTTTCGTCTATGACCGGGTGGCGTCTATGACCGGGTGGCGTCTATGACCTGGTGCCGTCTATGACTGGGTGCCGTCTATGACCTCCTGAGAGAAAAAGGTTCATCTAGGCAGGTGAACATATATATGGATATGTAACCACCGCCATTTTCTTTATTTTAGCCCTTACCTATCAAAGAAGAAATTTATTTTTTCTAAATCTGATATTTTAAGGTGGCCGGTCATAGACGCCACCCTGTCATAGATAGGAGATCATAATACCCCTTGATAGTTACTAACATATCAGCATCAGATATAAAATGCACCAGTTTACCAGGCTAGTCTTGCAGCTACTTTAGAATACATGTATCACTAAGTCCAAATGGATGTACCACTTCTGAAGAGATAAGCTGGGGCTCCACCAACCAATTATCTGGTCCCTTCCTTAGGAAAGTAAATCTGTCAGATCATGGTAACATGATGATCAAGTGTTAGAGGTTTGTTTATATTTGCTTTTTTTTACATCCGTTCTGATTTGTGAGAATAGCTCTGATCTGATGACAAAATGGGGTAGAGGGGTCCCAGCTATAAGGATCCTGTAATTTGGGGTGGTCATTTATTGTAGAAATTGCCCCGGGGGGTAGCAATATACATTTACCATATTCAATGTAACAAGTGCACATAGCCTACCTGTTTTTGGGCCGATATCAGACAATAAACAAGCCAAATATGTCAAACTTTTATGCCAATTAAACTCTTAACTACTAGAAAGTGGTAAAATTATTTCATAAGTGCACTGTGCGCCCCGAATACGGTGAGCTGAAAACGTAGTAATAAAAAATCACGTACCTTCAAACTCTCAGACTGGATGCAGTATAGATCTGCTGAATAACTGATACCAACTGGTGCCTTTGGATTCCACTGTGGGAATGGAAGGTGGGAACCAGAGCTGTCACCCCCTTGTTACATCACTGTACCAGGACAATCAACCATCTAACCCTTTTAGGATGACATGTGGCTAAAAGATGACATTTGATGTCATGATGCACCAATGCAGCACCCGGCGAGTAACTCGCTGCATTGGAGCATCATGCTGACCCTTCGGGAGTGTTTCAGCCCCCTAGTGATGGCATGATGCTTGAATGCAGCACTTGTGAGTTACTCGCCAGGGCTGTATTCATACATTATGATGACTATGGTAATATTGCATCAATGCATTATACCATGCTTAAAGGGTTAAGGGTCGCAAAGTGCTTTGAAATACTATACCCATGATCGCTATGATTCATGAATGAAACACTGGTGAGTAGCTCGCAAGTGACTCGCCAGTTGCCAGTGCTACACTTATGCATCATGCTGACCCTTAAGGAGTGTATCAACCACATGGTTAGGGTTACTTGCAATTAGCAGTGATGCATGCTGCATTAATGCACTGTGAATATTACAGCCATAGTGCATTAAGCCATTATGAACATTAAAATGGTTAATAGGGCAAAACAAAGCTTTATTTCAGGTCACCCTACCGACCCTATCAAAACAGGGCCGACCCTACGTTTTTTTATGCAATTTTGAAGAAATTTCCATATTTTTACCTTTTTTGGTCAATTTTAGGGTCCTCGGAGAGTCAGGCTAGTACTTCCATGTTAATAAAAAAAAAGTTTTAGAAAAATCAAAAAAATCCGACCTACCGACCCTACATTTTCTTTCCCTGTTACCTGAAACAAAGCTTTTTTTTGGCCTGACTAATAGGTATCTTTGTCATACAACTAGTTCATCATCATGAGGTGAGTTGGCTGTATACAATCAGGCTGATGTTGTATTGATCCACTGTAAACATCATTAGTAGAACCAGACATATATCATTACAATGGTTATTGTCATCTGTATATGCCATTGTCTGTAGCCCAATGTGTAAGGGCTGTTAGGGAGTGCTCATTTTTAAATAACAAGAGGGGTTGGTGGATTGGGGGGGACCAAAACAATTTGGACCCCTTGAAGGGGGGGACCAGATAAATTTGGATCCATCTTGAGGGGGGCACTAATAAAATTGCACCCCTTTTTAGCAAAAAAGCCCACGTGTTACTATAGCTCAAAGGGATCGGCCGCGCTCAATTTCAACTTGCCCGAGAGGGGGGACCAAAAACATTTTGACCCCTCCCGTGAGGGGGGGGACAAAAAAAATTCACTGACCCCCCCCATTGTTAAAAAATGACCACTCCCTTAGACAGGTAGGTGGAGGGGATGGTGCTGACAGCGTTATCTCATTAACCCCAGCTCATTGCTTGTGTGGCAGCGGCTTTATAGTCCACCTGCGTGTTGAGCCTAATGTTCCTACTGTAGGTTTAAATCTGATGTTATGTAGCTGAGCCTCAGGTCTCTTTGGGATGCAACAGTCTGACACAATGCTCCTGTACAGCAACTGGAATTAGGCCCCAGGTAATGAAAAAAGGGAGGGTTACTGCATATTATACCACAGCGGGCAAAGAAAATAAAGCATTTCACACCTCTTGTATACTGCATAGAGCTAGTGGTATAAAGTAGTTATAGGCCTAGTACTAATCTGTAGGGGTATTCACATACAGATTGGTACATGTCCTATAACTACTACGTAACAGCAGCATCAGGCTTAGTCTATAGGGGAAGGCCTGTACTTAGTTATGATGATGATATAGTTTTAAAACCAACACAGACGAAGGCTGGCCAGCAGGTCCAGAGGGCCCATACGGACCGAACCTGACTTAGGGAGTGGTCATTTTTTAACAACAGGGGGGGGTCGGTGGATTTTCGCGCGAGCGGGTCGAAATGTTTTGGTCCCCCCGCGGAAGGGGTCACAAATTTTTCGGTCCCCCCCTAGGCAGGTTGAAAATGAGCGCCCCCGACCCCTCTGAGCTATAGTAACGCGCTGGCTTTTTCGCTAAAAAGGGGTGTAATTTTTTTGGTCCCCCCCTCAAGAGGGGTCCAATTTTTTTTGGTACCCCCCCTTCAAGGGGTCCAAATTCTTTTGGTCCCCCCCCAAATCCACCACCCCCCCCCTGTTGTTAAAAAACGACCACTCCCTTAGTTATGATACGGGCCATGGTGTGAATGTGATGGCAGGTGGTGCATACTGATGGCATGAATCTGCAGGCTTGACATTATCATCCAGGCGTTTCTGAAATATATTGAATGAGGCTTTGAGAAAGTAGTATATGTGGAAGGCAAGCGTGTGAGACATTTTCTTTGGAACTGATGAAAATATCATAGCCAAAAGTATATTAGTTTTTATTAGAGAAAAATTGTATTTCATTTGCTGGGTGAACACTGCTCTGCCATGGTAAGCAGAGGACATGCGCAGGGGTGGATACAGGGGAGGAGTCCTGCGGGTCCGGACCCCCCCTTTTGGAAAAAAAATTAGATTTTGTTAATGATAATTTGATCCGCCCCGAGTCGCGGCGCGACACTTTTCAGTACTTTGGTGTTTGGTGACCCCCCCCCCCTTTTCAATTTCCTGGGTCCGCCCCTGACTCAATGCTTGTTGATTTGGTACTGACTGGACAAGTGAAAGGGAATACAGACAGACAGATAATGATTTTGAAGTGTGAACTCTGGCCCCTGTGTTCCATCGTAATGTCCTTGATGCGTTCTTCACAGAGGCTAGATTCCCAAAGCGCTCGCTAGCGTCCTCCCTCTCTCATTACTCCCAGTTAATTACCTGTACTGATTAGCAGCTTAAGTATTTGGCACTACACTGAAAATCCATAGGTTGAAAGGGTTAGTCGGTACAGACTAACCTTGGTTGGTCATAGGAGTGTTAGTCACAATAGCAAAGTTGTATTCAAAAATGACCGTGGGGTCAGTCAGTAGTGGCTAACCTAGGTTCATCATTAGTGTATTGTATTTGTATACCACTAGTTGGTGCCACCTGTGATGACCACTCAGTGGCTCCCCCTGGAAATTAAAAGACTAAGGTGGGTTGGCCAGTACTGACCAACCTGACAATAATAAATAATCTAGGTTGGTCGTATAGGGAGCCAAAAAATGGCTAACTAGGTTAGGCACTAGCGACTGAGAGATTGGTCGTAGGGAGCCTAGGAATATCAGTGTAGGAGAATCATGAGGATTAAGTGGAATGTGTGCTGCCTGTGGGCACCTGCACACAGGGGGGGGGGGGCACTGTGATGGTGATCAATTGTCTCTTTAGCAGTGATTGCAGATCAGGAGGTGAAAGAGGAATGAAGAAGGTAATGAGAAGAGAATACACTTCTAGCAGGGGTACTTGTGGTTGATTAAAATAGGACTCGAGAAACATAGTTAGGAGATTAAAAAAGGTGTAACCTGGGAGTGAGAGAATTAGTCGTTTCTGAATATCAGTTCATCAATTTGACTAATTCATGAGTCTTTTACAATATAAAGTGATCAACACCCCTATGACCAAACTGGATTAGCCACTACTGACTAAGATGGTCAACCTACAGAATATCAGTGCTTAACAATTTTAAAAAGGGAGCTACAAGAAGAATGGCCTGTTTTTTAACTGCACTAAGCATTGGTAATTTCCATCTAATACTCCATTCAAACCAATGAGTAAAAGGAGCCTGCATGAATTGCCATGATTCAGCCTCATAAAGCCACATGCACTCTACATGACTTGAAATCTGAGCATAGCTCTTTCGGTAAAACCCACATTGTTCACTAAAATATTAGGAACTATGTTAATGCATCCTCAGATTTCAGTCAATTTATCTTCTGGGTCATCAAAATGGTGGCCATCTGATGGCTTATGCTGACATGAAATTGGAAATGGTTTGTACAATGAACACTGGAAAGAAATGCCTGGGATTTGTGTTTCACAATGACATGCATATGGCATTGCAATGCTAAACCAAAAACATGACCAACCTGACGGTCAGTTGATAAAACACCTGGGGACTGCCAGTGTTCATATTGTCATAGTTTGATCAAAAGCACTACTGTTTTTGATCAAGGAACAATACCTATTTTTTGGGTTAAGATTCCGAAAGCAATGCAGCAGCGACTGCCCTCCACCAAACAAATAACAACCAGACATAAAACTAAAGTGAATTGTTAAAAACTATTTGAAATGAGAAAGATTGATGAGTCTGACTGGATATTGCTCAAAATAGTTCTCCTATTGTTTCCTCTCAAGTGATTTGTCCGTCTGGAGGGACTACTTTAATTAATAATCAGTTTAAATCAGTTTAAGTCTCAATAAATAGGGCATAATCCACCATTATATTTTAGCCCCATATTGTGTTTGGTTACAATTGTAAAGATGATGGCCATAAATGCGCATCTCTTGGATAACCAATTTTAAACAATAATTAGTTTTGCACTATCAATATCTAAATGCTCCAGGCCAAAAAAGTTGTATTCTTATTCTTTACTTACGCCTCTCATTTTAGCCCTGAGAAGTCTACTGCGTGGGGTTGTGGCAATCCACTTCTCAGAGGATCCTTCACCGAATTCCCAGATTGTATTATGTATTTTCTTGTAAAACAATTTGCATTGAACATCCCTTATAATAGACTGACTTTAATGTTTAATTGTAGAATTTCCTCGTTTTATCTAGACTGATATCCAGTTGTTGCACTCTTATGAACTTAGACCTCTAAGCTAGCAGCAAAGCCCTAATGTAGGAATGCCAAGGATTTAATGGGAAGGAAAGTGATGTCACTTTCAAGAAAGTTATCGGTAGGCTCTCTGTGGGAGGACAGTAGATTCAAGATTCAAGATTCAAATAGATTTATTCTCGTGAAGTCGTACAGTTACATTATTATTTATGCAATGTAAATTAGATATTACATGCCTCATTTTGTCGGATCATGTTATTTTTCATATGATCCATTACCAGTTCTTATTGTTGACATTCATCAAGAAAAGGCTGCATCTAGACTGTATTAGCCTGTTCTCGTCTGCCACCTTAAATTCCTTAGAAACTTATACAATGAATATTTACTTACAAAGTTTGTATAATTTAAATTTGTACATTAGTTTCTATTAATTATTTCTTATATTCTAGTAAAATATTACTCTTTTTCAATAAATGAGTCAGTTCATAAATTAATATAAACCTCTGTGATATTACAATATTGTATTACTATCATAGATTTACTATTTTTAATTAATTACAGGACATTAATTAATTACAGGAATTACAGGAAATGAGTAGAAAGTATCTCCTGCCTCACCAATGGTTTGTGTCTCTAGGATTGGTTTCTCTGTAGGTAAATATGTCAGCTAGCTGAGAGAAAAATGTATTGCTGATTTTTTTTATTATTACAGCAATTTTGTCTTTGCCACCCACCCAAACAGCCATCTGCCAAACTCTGCATAAAATGTGGTGATCCAGGATTCCAAGTGATTAATGTTGTTAAACAAGGAAATAGGCGTCTGGAGGGCGTACATTGATGCAGCAGTAATAGGGTAGCTTAGATCACTAATGACTTTTCAAACTGTTTTTATAATCAGCCAAAGACAGCAAAGAAGGATTTGGAATTGGGAGCTGTATTTTGAAGACTGGGACTCCTTTTGCATATCTAATCAGTATTGGGTGTGTGATTCAAAAACTGCAGTCCGCTGTTCCAAGCAGGTCTCTTTTGTTCTGACATCTTCTTCACTTTGCAATTCAGCTTTTAAACACGAAACGCTGTGACTTATCTACAGACCAGATTACATGTTGACTTAGGTGACAAGCTACTTCAGGCTGTGTCTCACAAACTTAGGCTAATGTTTTTGTCTCTGACCGGGTGCCGTCTCTGACCAGGTGCCGTCTCTGATCAAGTGCCGTCTGTGACTGGAAGTCACTTTGGGAGTTCAGCTATCTTCTACCAACAGCAGTTTTTACAATTCCTCGTATATAAAAGTATAGGTTAAAAAATAAAATAGACCATTTTCTGACACCAGGTCAGAGATGGCACCCGGTCAGAAACTAAAACAATGGCCCAAGTTCGTGAGACACAGCCTGAGGTAGCTTCCCCCACCTCTAACCACTATGAAGCAACAGATCTCATTCAAGGTGGTGGACATTGTTAGGTCACCCCCACCATCTTGGGGACACACCCACCGTGCCACCTGGAGCAGAAGTAATGCAAATGGATGTAGTTTCCGGTTGGGTTGGGATTGTGGGATGAGATAACAAGTGCTTCCTAGGGTGGAAATGGAGAAACGACACATGGAGGGCAGCTTCCGATTTACTGATCGTAAAACAAGCTACAGTGATCCACGGAGGGTTCTCTCCTTTTCTTGTGTTAGATTTTCAGCTTTTGTGGCACAATTGCTATTTTCCTCTCCATGGTTCTCCGAGGTGAATTGGATTTTTGGAACCATTATGGCTGCTAGCACGGCAATAATTGCCAATTACCAGTGTCAGATTGCATGGATGGATATACAATGACTTGGGTGGATCTTCCCATCATATCCTGCCTTCATCATTAATATTTATTCTTCCCTTCACTCTAGGAACACAAATGGATAAACAGCTATAGAACAAGTGTGGCATATGTAGCCACTTGTCGTTTAATTCCTAACCACAGTAGTGTAGATATGCAAACATTGGGGTGTTATTACTCTATGGGTATCAATAAATGAAGATTACCAAGGCTACTGTCAACCTAACAGAAAAAATATTAAATGCAACAATTATTAGACTTAGTGCATGATTTGCATGAACAAAGAAAGTAGTTTGACTTTGTTTATATCAGCTTCCATCAACTAATACATGGGTCTGTGCCAGCAGACAAACAGCAGGAAACCATCAACTGCATTCCCAATAAATTGATAAGATCCACCTTACACCCACAGAGGACCGTTTGGGCCCCATTAATGAATGCTGGATGGGTTCATCATCATAAGGCAAAGTATATACTCAATATTCTTCCTCCCTGTTAGCTTTCCCCTCAGCTAATACATATCCCTGGCAATGGCCGGCAATCAGAAGGGTAAAACAGTCATAGCTCCAATAGTGGTAATTAGTAAATGTCTTTCATCTGAGTAGCAACCTAATGAACCAGGGGAATGAATGCAGAATATAAAATACATTTTCCTCCAACATAGAATTAGATTTTACTATAATTATGTGAAACAAAAATTTAAAAAATGGTTTATAGTAACCTTCCTAATGAGGGGCACAATGTCTATCTTTATCTGTGCTCACTAATGGCCTAACATTCAGAATCAGGCATCATTAGGAATTGTAATTACAACCATATATAGATATAACTTCTCTTATACATTGTAGTTTATATCAGGTGATTAGCTGCCTACACATGGAACACTGTGACTGAGGAGACATCATTCAGAGATAGGGGAGGCAAGAGGAAGGGGATCCATTGTCTGATTAGCAGTGATTAGAGAGTTGTGAGGAGGTAATGCTGGCCATGGGTGGTCCAGCAGAATATAAAACAAGGAGGGTGATGTAGTCAGGGAATTGAAGTGGAAGAACAGATATAATCTTTATTGCTGACTTTGGCTGTTCCAAAATCAATACTCAACTAGTGATTTATGAAATTCATGCCCCTCAGATCAGGGAAGAGTCTATGAATATCTAACTTGCAACCAAGTGTGTTTTAGCTTACTGATCGACAACTTGATATTGATTAAAGTCAACTCAGTGACAGGAATTCTTTAATGATGTGCTGTCTGGTTGTGAAATACAATCGGACTCACTTTTCTAATTTAGAATATTACCAAGCTATACAAATAGTTATCAGCTAATTATTAAGGGTGACCTATAACATCATCTACGCTGAAGGTTATCCTGGCTTTTTTAGCCCAGTATTTTACAGGAATTTTATTTGGTCATGAATAACAATGAATGAACAAAATTAAAAGCAACGATATACCGGTACTAATAACAAGAAGAAACTGTGAAGATATTGTAAACTATCGGTACTTTATTCATGTAATAACTATGATTCACACTGTACATGTTAATGATGATTATACATTACCGGTACCATAACGACGCAAACTGTGATACTCATACTTATGAGTCAAAAGGACACCCGGCTAAATCAATCTTATTGAAGGAAATATATATCATTTTATACAACGATTGGCCGAAGGAACTATGTATCTGTGATTTTAAAAATGGCTAGTAAAGGTTAAATTGTCTCTTAAAATTGTCTCTTAAAAACCATCAGGACTTCAAATTCGCTTCCTCGATTGAAACTGTTATTGATACTTCCTTTATTACTATCTACATCAATTCTCTGATGGCATCATCATCCTGAATATCTCCTGACATCAAATATTCTATCAGACAGAACCAATTATTGCTTTAAGGAACCATATTTGAAAACAATGCCATCTTTTATGATGGAGGGGAGATATTCTGGGCCTTGGGAACCTCCTGAATGCTCCTGCCTCTGCCCCTTTTGAATGAGAAATGATTCTGATGGCATCACATCCCGTCCTCTCCCACATGACCAATGCCATTATCTGATCAAGATTAAGAGGAGTTCTGGGACTCTCTGTTTGGCTTTTCTGCCTCTACGGCTGATTTTTGTAGTCAATTTGGCATTGGAAAAGTATTAAGATGTACCCTGTGCACAGAGTTATTTGGCATACTTCTTTCATTTCTATCTTATAATACCTAATGGAAAGATGGAATAACATGACCACACTAAGGACATTGGGTGGCAATGTCAGATTTCAACCAATTTACTTTCTCAGTCAGTGTGACCCTTGATATAGAGTTCTCATGAATTCACAAAGGGTCTTTGTTGCATGAATGCAGCACATTTGGTTGTACTTACCATGGTACAGAAACACTTTGGTAAACATAAACATTTGAACAATAGGTCAACAGTAATCAACATGGATCAATATTGTGCTGACAAAAAGCAAAGCTTTCAGAGAGCCTCAGAGTTTGTCTGTTCCACAATGACAGCATTTTCTCTCTCAGTATGAAAAGTGTACAAAAACCTGTTTAGTCTGACTGTCAGCTAAAACACCTCTTCTCCTGCTTACACTGTTAGAAGTAAGTAGTGTAGCTGCACAGTATGAAAGAAACTATTTTTGGTTTCCACTATTACATACTGTAAAGCTACAAACTCACCTACTGTAAGGGTCGATAGATACGGTTGATGGCATGGGGGTTACGGCAGGAGTCATATCCCATGTTGGGATGTCATTACACAGGACATCATTATACAGGCCCAAGGTTCAGGTTGCCACTCCCTGGGCATTAGCAATGTAACCATTTTGAAAGGAACATGAATTTGAAAGCTACACCATAGGGATCTTTCTGTAGCAAAATGAAATGAAGTGGTTATTTATCTGAGTTCTGAACACCTTCAGTTTACAATTATATTAGATACTTCCCTACCTATCCCTGTGCAAATAAGAGATGCAATTTTAAAAACTATGGCTTCAGATTTCCGCTGTTGTTAGAACATCATGTTGCTGTACATGATTATATTTAATGCATCTCCAGTTGACTGCTGTGCCATGAGAATGGAAGATTAAGAGCTTACATAACCCGTCTATAATCAATCTTTGTAAAAAAAAAGATAGATTCTCCAGACCACTATTCTTTGCTTTTATATACGTGCCTACCACATGATTAAGTCATATATTCTGCTTTCATTAACGAGTGGATAGATCCAATGAATGCATGAAAATTATATATTTCTGGCTAAATATGCTTTGTAGACTTCTTGGATATATATGGGGCTGACTATGCCTAAATCATATGTGCATTTCATTTCTCATCAGCTGTTTGTTTTGCTGTCTTTTCACTGCAGCAGTAAAATACATTCCATGTACTCCTTCAATAACTCCTATATTGCCCTCCTTTTCCTACTCCCTGGCTGCTTTCCCTTCTCTGTCTTTTTTACTGCATCTTTCTGTCCTATGCTTCTATATTTCTGCTGACTATGGCCCGAGAGGGTCCTTTATTTTATGTATGAGCCTTATAGAGGACACAGCCCTGTATTCACATACATTGATTTCCCTTGGTGGCCCACACCATTATCACAGATGGCCTTGGGCCCTGCAGCTTACTGAGTGGGAGCCTACCCTTCAACACTCAATATGGCAGCACCTGATATAGAAGGGCAATCTGTGGGAGGCAGTGCTGATGGTGAGGAATGCCTTTGGTACATAGTGACAGCAATTGCCTAAACAGTCCTGTATATATCTCTGAGTGGCTGATAGAAGAGAACCATAGAGATTTGCAAATAAACAGACAACCAGCAAATGAAAGATATGAAAATAACCACTTTAAACATATATACAGCCATTTCCCTAAGTCATGTGCCTACCATTTGGCAAATGATATTGATGTAAATACTCTGATCATTTACTTATTCGTGAATAAACCATGATTCAATTATGGAATAGTATATAATGATCATCCCTGCCCTCTACTTGTACCAAAGACTAAAGTATTCTTTGCTCGTTGGTTGTGCCCTACTAGTTTAGCAATACAGTCTGACAAATGGAAAACAATTTGCTGCTTATCTAGGATATAGGAGTGTGTCTGTCGCATAGTGACAGCAGCATCAGATTCAGTATGTTGGGGAAGGTCAGTCCTTATTCATGCCAAGGGACACAGTCTAAGTGTGGTGCATATTTCATGGTAAATACACCACTCCCATTCACTTAAGCAAGGATGGCTGTATTTAACACCCTCCATTAAATAACCCTCCCCCGTAGTTCACAGCCTGTCAAATCATCAAAATTGTTGACTCAACCACTATAAAGTAGCTTTTTCAGAGCAATAAAGTGGGATTTTGACAAATATAGTTGATAAGGACATGAAATAAACACAAAGGAGCACTCGTACAGTTCCTCACTGAGGGTCATTTCACGTGCACTTGTGCAGCTTTGTCAATGTATTTGACCATAAATTTCCAGGTGCAGAAAATGCAAAAATCAGTTGAACTGAAATAGAAGGTAGTTGATGAACCAAAATAAAAGGTAGTTGATTACACATTTCAAATCATTAATATAAAAAGGACTCCAGAAATGCCATGTTTTATGCTCATGAAGCCACTAGCGCTGGCCATGATATGTGGAATGCGAGCACTTCCCTTTTATGTAAACCCCAAATTGCTCACTAAAACGGCTGGACATTACAGAAGGCTCAGATTTCAGACAATTTAGTTTCTGGGTCATCAAAAAGTTTGACCCTAGATACCCGCAAAATCAGTAATGGGGTTTCTTGCATGACTGCAAGGACCTAGTTTGTATTTGCTATTTTCCTATCCATGACAATGGAAACTGGAGAATGAACAATAGACTAACACGTTTAATAGTAAATCAATATTTTGCTTTTAAAACAAAGACTCACAGTTTGTGTGTCATAATTTGCTACATCCAAGTGTCAATGGCTTGTCAATTCGAATTTTAATGAGGGTTGTCACAGAAAGACAGCAATTGAAAAAAAACCCCACCTGGCAATGAGGGTTAGTTACTGGCTTCAGCAAGGACATCTTTTTCAGTCATTGCAATTGAAAACAAAAAATCTCTGACCTGGTAACCATCTGATCTCTTTCCCCTCCCCACCTCTGGCTGTGTGGAATAATCAATATTCGAATTGCCACATCCTATTACAGCAGTTTTAATGGGAGGAAAACATGTTATTCTTCTTGGAGGAATATCCAAAACAATGCAGCTGCAGGGCTCTCTATGTGAGGAGTAATTGCAGACATCAAATTGATGAGAATCTCTATAAGCTATTTGAAATGGGAATGGGATTGTCAGTTTAAGAGGACATTTCTCGTTGATTTAGATGTTAATACAGCGAGCCTTCCCCACTTTATTTTAGGTCTGATCAGAATCATGATAATAATGTCCAAAAGGCTCCTTCCCATAAATTCATTGTCAGATTATTATCAGTTAAAACCATAGCATTTATATTTACTGCATCATCAATACTTGTTTTGTCAAAAAGAGAAAAGGCCATACACCACCAAACATATGGTGTCTTGCCGCTCCACAAAACAGGGTCGCATAATTGTTTATTCCATGACTCACCACCTGCTTCCGACGTCCTGCATGCCCAGACGCGACAGCCCATAGACTTAGCATTATATTGGACGCTATTGAAACCCAGATAGGAATTTACATACATTTGTAGGGGTTTCATATGCGTACAACACGAACACAGGTTCCAAATTCGGTTTGAATGCAACAGGTCTTTATTCGATCACAGCCTCAAAAGTACACGAAGGTTTCTCACTCGGTTCACTTGGTCTTTCAACCATTCGAAGACACACAGGATTCTATCGATAGTTCGAAGCATTAGCGATACCGGACAGTTAAGCTCTGTGCCAGCATGGCTGGTGCAGAGTCCATAACGTGGGAGGGGTGTAGGTGCCCCTGTCAAAGCGAAGGTACGAAAGGTGCGGGTCAGAGCTCGTCCTAGGACTAACTGGTGAGGTAGCCAACCTCGGCCTCTTATATACCCTGAGCGCGGACCAAGCAGTGTCGACGTGGCACTCCTCCGTAGCGCCGTCTGGAGTGCCCTGCCTGGCTCCGCTACCGGATAACCGAAAGGACATGGCTCAGGTGTTGCCACCTAGTGTCCGTTGGAGGCACTTACCGCTCTGACTCCACGGACCTTATATGTACACGTATTATTCGTGCCCCTACATCACCCCCACCAGATTATAACTAGGGTCGAAATACATCTGATATAATATAATATACTCGAATATGGGAGAATAATATCAGTGTACATGATGACAATACCGGGGTACATTTGAAGGTACGATATACGTTTTTACACTTACATGTAGAAAGTACAAATATAGATTTTAGATTTTACCTGTTACACAAACAACACTTACATCTCTATGTACAAAACAGGGATCTTATAGATCCAACACTATAACGACAGGATAGATACGTGAGTATCCATCTTTAATAAAGATATGAATATATACGAATATATGTTCTATACTACTTCTAACTATAGTGATCACAGTTTTGTATGGTTTTCGTTGAGATATAATAATGGTTACTACATTAATCATTTTAAGGTAAGTTGAGATTGCACAATATGTGACTTTTTAGGACGGAATGACACAGAAGTAATGGCTCGAAAATATTTAAGTGGGCGAACCGTCCCAGGAGAGGTAATTACGTGAACTATTGGAATTATGTAAAAATACTTGGAACCAACATAGTTGTGACATTAACTCTTATAACCAAGGAATGTAGTAATATTAGCCTCCATGTGAGGCAACCGATATATACCTTTATATCTTTAACAATAGATATACTTTCGAAATCCGAATACCAGTTGTTATGTCCAAAAAGAAAATTTTTGGAGATAAAGGTAGGTATCGAACATTATGTACAGTTTTGGTTCGAATCATAGTATGTAGTATCAGTTATACTACCTAAAGTATGAACACCCTTTGTTTTTTTTGTTTTTTTTAGACAACGAAGACATTTCTTGACAATTATGCATTTTCCACCCGGCTTATGTTTACCTTCGAATCATGACCTTAATCATGGATGTTTTATAATAACAACACAATTATTACAGTATCATCGAAGCATCATATGCACAAGTCATCAATCACACAATCGAACAGCCGAACACCCAAGTTAGCTTATAAGTCCTTCAATACGCTCTGGAGTTCTTCGAGTGACCCACTCCATTGGGTGAGTCCTATACCGAATACCCGAATGAACTTAACGTTCAGGGCCTTCAGAGTTTTGGCCTGATCGTCAAGAGTATCTTCTGCAGCTTTCTGCAGACAACGAGCTGTTGAGAGTTCTTTCTTCGATTGTGCCAGCTGCTTGGTGAGTTCGATCACCTTATCTGGCTCCGATTGTTCGTCAATACATTGCTGCTCGAAGATCTTCCTCAGCCTCTCGACCTCCTTGCCCTGCATGGTGATGGCATAGTCGGTTGATGCTCTCGCCACACCGGCTGCATATCGTTGCATGCCAGCCAGGTGTTCCTGCAACCATCGTTCGTATAGTTCTTTATGCACCACCGCATCCGGAGCCTTTGGAGGCTCGAAGTAGTCCTTCGGAATCTGTATCTGGGGCCGAATGTTTTCACCACTGATCATCAGATCATACCACCGGTTTGGATCCACTGCTGGTTCCTCACGAACTCTGGGCTTATAGGGCACAGTAGCAGTAGTAGTAGTGGTGGTGAGTAGGGTGGCTGCAACAGTTGCTGCCTTCCCTCCTCCAGCAGTTGTCGTTGGTGTGGTGGTGACTGGGTTCGAAGTGGTCACTGGAACCGGGTCCACCACAGGCTCAGCTTTTATGGATGTCGAATCCGCACTAGTAGCAGGGGTTTTACGCCCCACTGACTTTGTAGAACTGTCAGCCCTTGGTTTCACCTTGTCTTCTGCCCGAGGAGTGAGGTTGGTGGTCGTCACCACCAAGTCCTTTTTCCCAGGCAGCACAAAGTGATCCGAATCCGCCATCTCCACGTCCCGTGAGTCCGGTTGGCGGATGGCATCCATCACAGAGATGCCCGTAGGGAGATTCTTGTACGGATCCTTCTCAGTATGTACCTCCGGACCAGGGAAGTCCATTGAAGGGTACTCGGCCTTACTGGCCAAGTTACCAGGAGTCAGAGGACGAAGGGTTTGCAGCTGGGAGCGACCCTTGGGGGCTGAGAAGTCCGGACCATAGTCAGGACGCAAGTCCTTCAGTGGAGACCGGTGCTCGATCGTTGTCGCGCGCCCTCGTGCTGCAGTTGGAGCTCTTGGAGCTGGAACCTCCGACTTGACCTTTTTGCAGTCAGGTTCGGAAGTCGCTGGACTCCTGTTCTCACTTTGTTTCCCTGGAAGGGGGTTGGCCGCTCTCCAGTCGTACAATTGCTGGTACAAGGTGTCGTTCAGGTCCAGTCGACCACGTCGATCAGTACGCTGGAAGACAGCTGACTGTTTCGAATTCCGGGTTAATTGGACCTTTCCGAATTGGAAGGTCTCAATCGTAATGGTTTCGAATTTGACTTTGTCCAGGCCTGCCACCAGGGATGCATGGAGATCTCCAACGTTCTTTCTGGCCAACATCATGGCTTGGCCATGACATTGTATCAGGTGCTCGATCATTCGGCCTCTTCTAGGGGTCCACATTCCCGAACACTTTTTGTTTGATTTGCCGATATCAGCGCAGACATACATCACATGGTGGTGCATGTGCTTCTCCACGAGATGTCGCATGAATCGAAGACGAGTAGGCATGGGGCGGTTCTCGTGTGCGAAGTAGACACGGCAGGAATCGAATGGGCAGTCCTCCCTTACCCCTTCTTTGTACCGGGCCATCGCCCAACGTATTTTGGGACGGCCCTCATGGTTGTAGTAAGTCTCAGGGAACTGTTTTCGATCCAGCAGCCGACCGAACCAGTTTTCTGTCCATGACCAGGAACTGGGTGAGCCCATATTGGATCTCATCCATTCTTCGTCATCAGACAATCCTTCATGGTCCGGTTCTTTGGGACACGAATACATATCCCTCGATCGTTTGCAGTGTTCCATGCACTCGGGCCTAAATTTCTTGAAGCCCCCACTGGCATTACGCCAAATCATGTCCTCCACCCGAGAACTTGGGACGTCTGCCGAGGCACCTGCCCCTGCAGCTGGAGCTGGAGGGGGCGACGAAACCACTGGTGGTGTGTTCGATTGCCCTGACTCGGAGGACGTAGACGGAGATGCAGGTACCTTGACCTGCACTGGAGTTTTAGTCGGAGTTGCTGGAGGGGTCGAATGCGTCCGGGTGGGTGCCCTAGGAGGCGTCGAAGGTGTAGAGGCCGTACTGGATACTACGTCCACCAACCTCACGATTGGGGACATATTAATCGCAGTAGTTTGGGGAGGCGAAGGATGGGGTACACATGGCTGTCGTGCCTCATTCTTCCTTGCCTTCCGTTTCTGGCTCTTTGGAAGTTCGAAGGGGACCTCCTCCAGATCCGAAGCGTCGGATACGGACCGTCCTTTTTGTTGCGGATTGGGGTTCTTACGGGACTGGGCTCGAGTCATTGGCGTTCTGGGGGCAGTTTGCATAGCCTCCAGAGTTAGCCGTAACTGTTCATTGGCTGCCCTGAGTTCATCGGATTCTCTAACCACCTGAGCATAACGGGCTTCTTGCTCAACTGATCCTGAGGTATCCGAATGGATCTCCCGCGGAGCCAACTCCACGCTAGCTGAATCTTCTTCGAATGGGACTGGTAAAGGTCCCGGAGCTTTCGGAAGGGATTCGGATGGGGACTCAGTAGTCCCGGTGGTCGTAGTTGGTTCTTCGAATGACGTTGAAGCCGACTGGGAAGTACTCGAAGAGCATTCGGACTGGACTGGGGCAGGTTCGGACACCTCGGACTTAGGCGGAGTATTGGGAGGAGTACTGCCATTAGAAGTTTTACGACTACCTTTGGTCTTGGAGAATTTCTTTTTCTTCCCCTTCGTACTGGTCGTGCTCCCATCACTTGAGGGCACTGCTTCCTCCCTAGCTTTGGCTTGTTGGAGATGCCGAAAGTTCGTACCACATCGCAGTAGGATTTTTCCAAAGATCTCATTTTGATATGCTCCCCGGATGGCTCCTTCGTAACTCTCTAGCCAAGTACCCTCATGGTGGTCGAATCCATGTTCCTCCAGCTTGTCTAGCACCATCGCCATGAGTGTGGGATGGAGCTTCAGCGAGGTGTCGAACGGCGGGTCACACTCCAGCACCTCCATGAGTTGTTGCTGGGCCAGTGATATTCGCACAACGTCCTCCATTTCTTCGTCAGATACTGCATGGATAGGCAATTTCTGGCTTACCTCTTCCAACTCTGGCATCTCGTCCTCTTCCTCATCACCTGCTGCGTTCAGCCGGGTTGACGTCGAATTGTCTATGTCTTTCGAAGCAACACGTTTCGGGACATTGCGCCACGGCAATGGCCCTAGGTTGACTGTAGCCGGGGGTGGCATGGTCATGCTGTCCCGATCAGCCGTCGAATAGGAGCCGATCCCCGCTACACGAACGGTAACCGCACTCCCGGTGGATTCAGAGGCGGATTCATAATCCGACTCACGAGCGTTGTCGAATTGGCCATCGTCCATCCCGAACAGATCTATCTCGTCGGACTGGAGGCCCTCACCGGGGGTGTACTGCTCCTCCATTGCAGTCGAATGTTTTCAGCGAAAACGAAGTTTAATGATCGAAGATTTGCGGAGTACGAAGCTCCGCGTGTCCTAATGACACTAGGAGTGGGAACTAACCAGGTTGGCGCGTCTTATGATGTGGTTTTGGAGACTTTTGGTCGACTACAAGTCCCTTCTTCCTCCTCCTTTGCCCTGCAGCGTCCGTGCGTCTTCTTGGCACTGATCCAATATGGCGACCGCCCTTCTTGTCTCGTGATGCCACGCCCGCCGCGGGAGCGAAGGTCAACCAATCAGCGTTCACGCTTCACCGGATAGCCCTTTTCCGACGGATAACCCGGCGGGAGACGCTCGCGTTTCCCGCCACTAATCGAACGGGTAGCTCACCGGAGTGTAATCCTTATTGAGTCAGTTCCACAGAACCAGGGGTACCGCTAATCATGAATTCTTCAGGAGTGTAGGCAAATGTCATTACGGGTAACATAAGAATACCCGCCGGATAAATCCGTCTGCCACCCTCGGGGACGTTCATGATCAACTCTCACCCTAGCTCTGCTCACTCGACAGCAATTAGGTCTGTACTACCATCATGGCATCGAAACTTCTTGTTGTGTATACAAATTAGGTCACAGCAGTCTCCGGATTATGCCGTGGACTGCGTCTTAACCCCACCTTGGGTTCTTTAGACCTGGTCGTCCGGGAAGATTCGACAGGATGTCCAGTAGTCAATTGGACAGCCCTCCTCCCCTTCAGACCTTCATTTGCCGAGACTTTTTTTCCGCACTTTTTATCCTTCTTGCTAGAAGCTCGAATTGGTAAATTTTTTTTAGGCCTACCCCGGCCCCGCTTTAATTTACCAATACCAGGAGGCATAGGTTTTTTCTCATCTGAGGGTATCACTAGTTTCCTAGGTCTACCAGGACCACGTCGTTCCGGGGTGGTCGCTCTCCACTCAGTGTTATCTGACTTCGAATGCTCCCCTGGCTTCGAATGCGCTGAAGCATCACCCTGCCACCGGCGTAGGCGAGCTACATTGGATTTATACAGGCGTCCCAACAAGGATTTGATCACCACCGTGGATTCAGAAACAATCCGAACCACAGTAAAGGGACCATCCCAGTTGGGTGACAACTTTAGCTGTTGTAGGGGGTCGTGTAGCCTAACTACTTCATCCCCCACTCGAAATGACCTAAGTTTCAAACCTACGTCATAGCCCACTTTTTGCCATGAAGCAGATTTGCTTAGTTCACATCGAACCATCTCGTATGCGGACTTGAATTGATCCCTCAATGCCTCCACGAACATCACCTGACAGGGTGTTTCAGCGTTTATCCCAGCTACGCCAAACACCAAGTCAGCAGGCATAATCAAATCCTCTCCGAATACCAACAAATTGGGGGAACAACCGGTGGAAGCATGCACCGTACTATTATAAGCATGTACCACAAACTCGCATTGCTCGTCCCAATCATCCATCTGACTGTTGACCAGAGGCTTCAGGACTTGTATCAAGGTTCTGTTGAACCTTTCTACTTGACCATCAGACTGAGGCCGGTACGGATTCGTTCTTGTTTTGCATATAGCAAGGCTATGGCACATTGCTGCCCATAACTCAGATTCGAATTCTCTGCCTTGATCACTATGCAACATCAAGGGCACGCCTAGATGAAGCACCCAACCCTTTACGAATGCACGAGCACATGTATGAGCCTTGTGATCTTTCAGAGGAAACACTCTAGTATACTTCGAATAGTAGTCGGAGATCACCATCATGCACGTGTTTCCATCAGGAGTGGTTTTTAGGCCACTAATGATATCAACCGCTATGCGTGCAAATCTAACTCCCCAGAGCTCTTGAGTTAGTGGCAACTTCCCCAGGCCTTCACCTGGTTTGCTCAGACAACAATCTGGACAAGTAGAGATCCACCTAAGCAGATCTTTACTCATGCCAGGCCAGTAATACCTTCTGGAGAGTCGCGCAAGGGAGCGCTTCTTTCCAAAATGTCCACTGGTCTGATGTCCATGTACGAAATACATGATATCCCTTCGCATAGCTGTGGGTATCACGATTTGTCGAATTTTGGCCTTGTACGGTGTTATCTTCCACCTACATAAGATACCGTCAACAACAGTTAGCTCAGACCATTGAGCAAGTAGCTGTCTCATTTCCCGGTTCTCAATCGAAATGGTTGGTCTTTGTGGTTGGGCACCACTGGAGACCTGTTCTATTAGTCTCGAAATGACAGCATCACCCTTCTGGAATTGCCTGATGGTTTCGGTGGACCATTCCATTGCTTTAGAATGTCCTACATCATACGGCATTCGAACTCCAGCTATTACAGCATTATGGGCTCCACAATCATCGCAATCCATTCTAGAACATTTCCGTATGGGTCTTCTCGAAAGGGCGTCAGCATTGATATGCTTGCTCCCTGCTCTGTGTTGGATTTGGCTATTTTCCAACCCGAACTTGGACAAGTGGGTCAGCCATCGACCGATCATTCCTTCTGCTTCCTTAAAGTTCAACAGCCACCTTAAGGACGAGTGATCTGTCCGTAAAGTAAAGTCACCTCCCCAAAGGAAGTGCTTAAACTTCTTCGTATACACCACTACCGCCAACAATTCGCGCTTAGTGGTACAGTAATTCCTCTGGGCCTTATTGAGGGTATTACTAGCGAAAGCCAGTGGCACTTCTATCCCCTCTTGCATCTGGGATAGAGCAGCACCTATACTGTCATTACTGGCGTCTGTGTCCAGTATGAAATGTCCATCAGCTGTTGGATATTTCAAAACTGGGGTGGTTCGAAATAGGTTCTTCACGGCTTCGAATGCTAGATCTTGTTCCGGACCCCATGGAAAAGGCTCCTTCCTTCTACCCGGAGTCCAGTGAGCTAGAGCCTGCATAGGCTGAGCTATTCTGGCATACCCCGGTAGGAAGTCTCTGTAGTAGCTACAGAAGCCCAGAAAGGACCGTATGTCTTTAGGTCCCTCTGGCTTTTCCCATTCCGATACAACATCTAGTTTCTCCGGATCCGCCTTAACCCCCTCAGTGGATATTATCCGACCGAGATAGTTAATAGAAGTCCTAAACAGGTGACACTTCCTTGGTTTCAATTTCAAACCATGGGTTATCAACCTCTCGAAAATTTTGACTAAAGTAGCCAGGCACGATTCGAAGGTCTTCCCGAAGACAATTACGTCGTCCAGGTACACCAAACACTCCTTCCATAACAGGTCACTCAACAGAGATTCCATCATGGCTTCGAATGTTGCAGGGGCGTTACACAATCCGAACGGCATCACATTGTACTGGAAAAGACCGACATGGCTCGAAAATGCTGTTTTTTCCTGATCCTCTTCCTTCATTCCAACTTGCCAGTATCCGGATTGCAAATCCAGCGTACAGAACCATTGGTTTCCGCCCAGGAAATCAATAGTCTCGTCTATACGGGGGAGAGGATAGGAGTTTTTCTTAGTACAACCATTCAATTTTCGATAATCTATGCAGAAGCGAATTGTGCCGTCTTTCTTAGTCACCATCTGAACAGGACTGGACCAGGGGCTAGTGCTGGGAACAATCACCCCTAATCTCAGCTGATCAGCGATTTCCTTCTCGGCCATCAATTTCTTCTTCAAAGGTAGGCGTCTATAAGGGATTTTGAAAGGTACAGCGTCCTCTGTAGTGATGGAATGTAGCACCTTGTCAGTTCGCCCCAAACCAGTGGGCTCCCCGAAGGCTGCATCATATTTCACCAATACCCGTCTCAACTGATCTTTCTGGTCCCCCGTCACCAAGCTCGAATCGTCCACCAACTTTTGGAGTTCCGGACGTAAATCGGACATCCCCTCAAGGTTCGGTTGGGTATCTTCTGAGAGTATACTGGTGCTTGCCTGTGCAACGATCACCTGCCCCACGGGAGTACCTTTCATCAGATAACGGACTTCACCACCAGGATTCGAAATAGGAATTAGATTCCTACTGCCACTGCCTACGAAAGTATCTGCACTCTCGAGTCCAATTGATGCAAGTCTCACCACATCGGGTTCAACCACCGCCATCTGGTCTCGGAAGATACTGTCACTCGAAAACAGGACATCACATGTCTGTCCTGGGGGTATCTTAACCGTCTGTACCACCGAGGCTACAGAAGATACCTTTCTCAAAACGCATTGCACGGCCACCTTGTACGGATGTTCTATCTTTAACATCCCCCTACAAGGTTCCAACATTGCCCCGTACAACGCAGCGAAATCTAATCCGATGATGCCATCATCACTCAGATCAGCAATAGTAGGGGACAGGAGATAATCATGTCCACCTATATTGATTTCGAAAAATGCTTTACCAAACGTCTGCATGCAGCTACCGTCGGCCGAATGAGCTGTTACCCTCGTTGTGAAGTTATCTGGCTCATCGACTACAAGGTCATAGAACCTCTTCGAGATCATGGAGTGACTAGCTCCAGTATCCACTAGAAATTCTGCAGACCTTCCCCTCACTGCTACAGTCAAATACCACCTCTTCCCATCCAATGGTGATGGGTTGACGGTGAAACGTTCGAAATCCTTAGTGACACCAAGATCTACTCCCCGTCGTTTCAAGTGCTTCAAACAGGGGTGATCCGGGGACAATCGGGCACTGCTGACTACTTCCAGCTCCTGTATCCAATTCGCCGCTTCCCCAGTACTTCCTCCTCGGACGTCTACTATTCTGGGTTCATTGGACATACTTAGAAGGGACTGATCAGGCCCCTCCTCTAAGTTTCCAATCTCTACTGCACCTCGGACTTCATCGCTTGCACCGCTGGCGATATGTTGGCTTCCTTTCTCCTTAGGGGTTACTACCTTGCCATCCAGAGCAACCCCGTCTAGTTTTCCGTTTACCTGTAACACTTCCTAGTGGTCTTGTCCACTCTCGGCTTCGAATTCCTCCCTGTTGATTGCTGGTTTCCAGACATCAAGTCAGTCAACCTTAACAGAAGTTCTTCCATAGAACTGGGAGTTGAGGAAGTAGTCGAAGGTGCGCTTGTAACTCCTGGGGTCACAGGTGGTGTTTTCCTGTCGGCCTTCGGATAGCGCTTCGAATTCGAATTGGAATAAGATTTGCCGCTGTTCTTTTGAGCAACTGCGCCAATCTCCTCCTCCCTTCCAGAATCACCTTCCTCTGTATCAGAGGCTGGTGGGTCTTGCACCACACTGGAAGTTCTCGAAAGTACTCTCGAAGATAGCAGATGCCGTTTCCTGTCATAGTCTTCTATGGCCATGAACAAATCAGTGAGAGAAGTTCCAGCTTTCCAACTATCACATGCAGCGGTCCGTTCATCAGAATCCCTTAATCCCTCAATGAATTGCGAGAACAAATCATCTAGGAACTGTGGGTCATCTAACTGCCATCTTGGTCTAGCTCTTTGCAAGAGAGATTGCAATTCTAGACCGAACACACGGTGCGACTCGTTTGGCTTTTGAGTCCGTTTCCGGAACAATCGAAGCGGGTCTTCATTACCCACATTACCTATCAGGTAACTGGCGCATTCCACCAATTGGGTAAACGATCCGGCACCATGCATCGTTCTCCATCTCGAAACCGCTAGCTTGCCTGGGCCATTTCTCAATGCCCGTAAAAGTTCGTCCAACGATTCCTCTTCTGACCATCGATTATACCTCATATCGTCCATGAAGTCTGCGAACCAGTCCTGCCATGGCTGTCTTCCTGTGAACGGACTCGGAGTGCTGGCAGTGCGTCTAGCAGCGTTGTGGTTGTCCCTGTGCAACAGAAACGACTGCTCGATGCTCCAGTCGACGATATCGGCATTATCAGCTTGTCTGCTAACACAGTCCACTCCCATCTCAGCAATGCAGGGGTTCGTGTCGTAAATCAATTTCATCCCAGGGGACATCGATTCGCGGCGAGATACTCGTCTACCAGCATGTGTAGGAGATCTCCCTGGCCTCCTTGAGGGACCACTCGAACGTTCATTCGGATCAGATCTCGAAGATCTCTCATTCGAACTCGTACGGCTCGGTCTCTCTCGAGAGCTGGAACGACTGGGAGAGTTCGAATGGTCGTCATCATACGACGTTGGGCGTTGGTCACGCCGCGAAGATCTTCCATCCGGATCCCCTGTATCAATGGTCACTCGTTTTGGTCTCCCTCCGGTTGAGGTAGAGGCACTACCCCCACCAGTTGATGAGTTGTATATGCCACCACTGACATGATCGAACCCTGAACGGCTACCTCGAGTTGCCTCTTCATCTCGTTTCTTCTGTAAATCTTCCACCTCCCTGATCAGACGATCCTTTTCGTCCATCATCGCCTTGGTAGCTTCTCGGATCGTATCATGGAGCTCGTCCGAATCATGTATGGTCTTATCCTGACGTTGTTCTAGAGATTCAGTACGTCGCCGCAAGACATTCTGTTGATGAGTGAACTGGTTTTCCATATGTTCCAGTTCTGCCTTCGTTGTGTCTAAGCGGTTCTGTTTCTCCATCGTTGCCCCTTCTAGATCTTCATTCCTGTTCCGAAGCTGTACCAACCGATGACTCAAAGCTTCAAACTCTTCATTCATCCTGTCCATCTCTGCGATCCTTGCTCCTTCGAACCGATTCTTCTCCTCTTCGAAATGACGACGTGTCACTTCCTGTCGCTGGTGTCGTTCAGCATGCAGTATGCTCATGCCTTGTGTTGGCATAGGAGCAATGTGTCTCTTCGAACCACCAGTTTCAAACAAAGAATCATCTAGGTTTGACCCCAGATCTTTTCGAATAGAATCAGGATTGCCTCTCCTTGGTTCTGGTGTAGAACTCGAACGGTTTGGCCCATAATGTTTCTCAAGGGCTGCTATCACCTCCGGATCTGGACTCGAAATAGGATGAAGGGACGCTCCACCCTTTGCCTGTTCAGCCATGTTAACCCACTGACTGTGCTATTCTGTGTTTCACCCGAACTGGTCACGGCACCAATGTAGGGGTTTCATATGCGTACAACACGAACACAGGTTCCAAATTCGGTTTGAATGCAACAGGTCTTTATTCGATCACAGCCTCAAAAGTACACGAAGGTTTCTCACTCGGTTCACTTGGTCTTTCAACCATTCGAAGACACACAGGATTCTATCGATAGTTCGAAGCATTAGCGATACCGGACAGTTAAGCTCTGTGCCAGCATGGCTGGTGCAGAGTCCATAACGTGGGAGGGGTGTAGGTGCCCCTGTCAAAGCGAAGGTACGAAAGGTGCGGGTCAGAGCTCGTCCTAGGACTAACTGGTGAGGTAGCCAACCTCGGCCTCTTATATACCCTGAGCGCGGACCAAGCAGTGTCGACGTGGCACTCCTCCGTAGCGCCGTCTGGAGTGCCCTGCCTGGCTCCGCTACCGGATAACCGAAAGGACATGGCTCAGGTGTTGCCACCTAGTGTCCGTTGGAGGCACTTACCGCTCTGACTCCACGGACCTTATATGTACACGTATTATTCGTGCCCCTACACATTTAACTGCCACTCTTCTGTTATAAGCTATATGTACTGTGTGGGGAATCATACAATACTATCCTTATATGATCCTCTTAATTAGTTACTATTACATAATAGATACCTATTACCTGTATTACAACTGTCTTAAATATGTGTCCTAATATGTTGATATTATTTTCCAAATGAAGCCACATCGATTCAGGCATACAATATATGATGGCAGCCATAGTCTACGTACGATAATCGAATTCTGAATTGAGTCTCCACTATACTGTAAGTTGAGCCTTCCCTGTTCTATATTATATTTGTTGATACAATGTGCTATGATCCTATAGGATATCATTGAAAAATTGATTATTGTAGTAATAAACTAGCATTAAGGTGTGTACCATGACAGCAGGGAACGGACTCGTGGGTAATCATGAGTAAGCTACTAAAAATACATGTGCAAAATAACATAGTTTATGTTCATTTTACTAACATAGCTATATACAGAATGTGGAGACACACATCTGTATAATAAAGAAAGGGCAAACCACCTTATGTGTAGTTTGATTTTGACAGCATAAAGCTGTTCACTTATTTCTATATTTATGTTGTGATATGCATCTGATATAAACTCATGATTAACTGTGACGATATGATTACGTTAGTAACCTCAAATGGTACCAATTGAATTTACTATTGATCGGATTCTGACATGTTTATATTTAGAATAAATGTTCATTAAATGTAAACTTGTGTTTTGTATTATACATTGTTATAAGTCGATTATTAATGTTTCTTAATAGCACTTATTTTGTGGCAAGGTATAGTGGTCATTCCCCTGCATTCCCATCTTCTTGACATAAAATGAATCACCAAAACTACTATGTCAAATTGGTCTGCGTAAATTATTTGGACTGGGGGGGGGGGAAGGGGGGGTGTGTACTGTTGCCTATTCATGGAACTCGTCAAATCAAATGACTGATCTTCCTATTTTAGGGCGAGGCCTTCATATTATACATCACAATGCTAGAAGTATTAAAAAAGACACAGATTTATTTAAATTTTATATAAAACATTCTGAGGTTGGACTATACACTGTATCTGAAACATGGTTTAATGAGGATATTCCTGACTCCATCATGGGTGTTGATGGCTATACACTCCTTCGTGTTGATAGAAATAGGATCAACCTTAATGGTGATCGTATGGAAGGAGGAGGTGTTGCAGTATACATCAAGGATGGTATCACATATTCGCAAAATGGCCTTCTTCAACACTGTGTATGTACTGACCACTACGAAGTTCTTTGGGCTAAAATTATTTTATTTAGCCAAACTAACATGATTTTGGGTGTTATCTATAGACCACCTAATGGTAACCCCTCTGAATTTTCCACATATATGCTAGACACCCTGAAGGCAATTAAGGAAGATGATCAAACATCAGACATTACTTTTCTAGGGGATATTAATATAAATTATTTGGAAAAGGAGGAGGATAAATTTAAGGCCTTATTGGATATAGAGCAAGAACATGGTCTGGACCAATATATTGAGACTCCTACCAGGAAAGATGCCATCTTGGACCTAGCCTATTCGAACTGCAGATTCATTTCTAATGCTAGAGTTTTGGACTACAAATTCAGTGATCACAGTCCTATATTAATTACTAAAAAGAAAATTCAAATTAAATATGTTACTAAACAATTTATTGGACATTCATGGAGATCATATAATCCTGCCACTCTTTACAATGCACTTATAAACCATGACTGGACAGCACTGCATGCTACCAGATGTCCTGACACTGCCTGGGACATTATTTGTACTGCCATTGATATTCACCTTAATATTATGTGCCCTATTAAGCACCATCAGATAAGAACCAAGGATGAGCCATGGTTAACGCCCGATCTAAAGAGGCAAATAATTGAGAAAAATCTGGCTTGGCGTTATGCCAAAGGGACTGGTTTGCCTGAGGATCATGCTCATTCTAATAGATTATGTAATAGAGTTAAAAACCAGGTTTTTAATGCTAGAAGACGCTATATAAAGGATTATGAGAAGGAGGATGGTAAAACCTTTTGGCGAAAACTTGAAGAGTTGTTACCTAATAAAAGCAAAAATAACACGATATGTTTAGTAGATGTTGACTCTGGTGTGCCCATTAGTCATGAAGAGACCGCTGAGCATATTAATAATTATTTTATAAGCATAGGACCCAAATTTGCCTCATATTTTAATACCCCATGGACCTGTTCAGGTACTACCACAAATTTGGTCATTCAAGATCTTATTATTAGCCCTCAAATAGTATTCAACACTGCCAGAAAAATAAATACTAGAAAAGCTTCAGCGATACCATTTATAAATTCCAAGGTAATAAAAGATGCAATGTTAGCTATACCTGATGAATTTGCCTTCCTCTTCAACCTTTCGCTCACACAGTCAAAATTCCCTACTAAATGGAAACAAGCCCTGGTTACTCCTCTGCCAAAACCTGGCGACAAAGCTAATGTTACTAATTATAGACCAATATCTCAAATTCCATTACCTGGTAAAGTCCTTGAACGTATAATACATTCCCATATTTCTTCTTATTTAGAGGATAACCATTTATTAAATGATAAACAAGGTGGTTTTAGAAAAGGGCACTCTACTATTTCTACAGTAGCTGATTTTACTGATGATCTCTTCCATAGCATGGATGATAACTAAAGCACTCTTGCCTCATTTATCGACATGTCTAAAGCATTTGACGTGGTTAATCATGCAATATTGCTAGCAAAATGTGAAGAGTTAGGTATTAAAAATGATATTTTAGGCTGGATCAAAAACTATTTACATGCTAGATCAAAAAAAACAATTGCTAATGGCATCACCTCTGGTGAAGGTTTCCTAACATGTGGAGTCCCCCAAGGATCCATTTTAGGACCCCTCTTATTTCTCATTTATGTGAATGATATTGATAGTTTATGTGAATTTACTAAAAATCAGCTCATATGCAGATGATACTGTAATATATGCATCAGAGGATGACCCAGTTTCGGCTTATAGGAAGCTCCAAGACGATTTAGATCAATTTTCAAATTGGTGTAATTCAAATAGATTAACTATAAATTCAAAAAAATCACAAGCCATGAAATTTGGAACTCCTGGACAAATACAACAATTTAGAATACCTGCCTTAAAATTAAATAATAATGAACTAGATTTTGTTGAAAATGATAACTATTTAGGCGTACAACTGGACCAATCCCTAAAATTTGATAAACAAATTAATCAAATGAGAAGTAAATCAGCAGCAAAATTATATATATTTGGAAGACTTCGCAGATCCATGTCCTATGCCCAAGCCTTACGTGTATATAAAACTAAAATGCTACCTTACATGGAATATGGAGGTATCCTTGTCCATGACACTAACAAAACCCTACTAACCAAACTACAAAGATTACAAAACAGAGGTCTTAAGATAGCATTATATTCACCCCCTAGGATATCCATTGAAAAGATACATAAAGATGGTAAAATAAACTTTTTGGAAGAAAGAAGGCAAAAGCAAATTGCAATCCACGCTTATAAAATGACCAAACAAGACAAATACCTAGCAATTCCTGCTAGGGACACCAGATTACATGATGCACCTGTTTTAAAATCCTATGATAGACGCCTTCAAGCCTTTAAGAGAAGCGTTACTTATAAGTGTTCTTGTTATTGGAATGACCTAGGGGTGAATGATAGACTCATTCCCACCCTGGATGATTTTAAAATAAATAGGAAAAAATTTCTTGCCTCTCTTAGAAAATGACCTAATTTTCAAATCAATAAGTGGAGTTTTGCTATGTACATGCCTTTTTCCCATTTCTTTTTCCCTATATGCCACTATATATTATTGCAATGAATCTTATTAGCTTTGTGACTGTCTGGTACTAACCAATTGCCTGTATCTACTTTATCCTAAAAACGGCCCTCAGGAGCCAGGAGTATATAGGCACCGCATATCTTAAAAGGAGCCTAACCTGTTTTCTCCTGATTAAAAATTACTTTAAAAAAAAACAAAAAAAACAGCAATATGTCTGCTGCCATTTCAGCTTTTCCTTTGCAAGTATTCTACAGTGATTTATATGGAAGCCCCAGAACTGTTTTACTGATAATTATCAAATTAGTGCCAGTGAAGCCAAGGCTGAATTATCAGATTGCTCTGCTGTAAAAAATTAGGGAAAAGCATCTTGCCACTGGACAGATATGCTGCATCCAATAGCTTATTGAACTTTCTTTTTTCATAATCTCCCTTGGGGCTACTCTTTTACTATAGTGTAATAATAGTCTGGTGCAGGTTAATTTATGGTTAGCTATAGGGACAAGACTTATCGCAAGAAGTTTCCCTAAGGGCGATGTTTTGCCGAATCTGAGAGTTATAATGACTATAGTCAATGCTCGCACTGCCATGCCATCAGCTGTTTAGCGTGTCAGGGGGATGGGTCTGGTACTCCTAGTATAACACAGGGGGCTTGGATTGAGAGGCCAATCATTGATCTCACTGTAAACAGTGTGGGTGGTTCATAAACAGGCAGACGGAGAGGACAGGTGGGAAACCTGTCCCACTATCAGAGTGTCCAGTACCCAGTGATACCCCACCCAGCACACTACTACTACCTGTTCCTATACCATACCATCGTCACCCAACAAGTTTTATCATTACACAGGTTTGAGTTCCTAAACAAGGAGCAAGGAGCGATTCTGAAAGGAACATTGATTAGAAAGCAACATCACAGTTTTTGTAGAAATCTGTATACATCATGAAGGGTTAAATCAGTAAAGTAAAATATGGGTCTATGCATGGTGGTAGATTCCTCCTATATATGAAGGTGGTCATGCCTCGCTCGGCTGTGCGGTCAGGGCCCAGGAGGTTACTAGGATTATGGCGCTTTTATGTTGCCGACCAGCACACCAGGAGCCGGTGACATCATAACTCCCCAATAAAGGAGCCTCTGTCAGCTGCCATCTGCTTCCGGTGGCACCGGGGGAAGACACGCTCCCTGCCTGATAACTAATGTGATGTGTGTCACAGTGGTCAGAGGGTGGCTTGTGGGGGGATCTGATGATCCGTCATATGTTTTCCCATAATATATGGCACACCATATGCCCCTGAACTATTACAAAGATATGCATGGACATTAATGATTTATACAGATGTATGAATGCAGACAACCTAAGCAACCCATTATGTTACAGAATACTCAATGCAACATAGTTATACATAATCTTCTCCAGATGATTCTAGAAATTGTGGCACATCCCTATCCTGTACGCTCCTGTTTTAAGTAGTATGAGGGGTGAATGTATTCAGATATAACTGCCCCAGGTATGAGTGTCAGTGAGAGTGGGTGTGCACATATCCCACAGGGATGTCCTATGTCAATACTGATTCTGCCTCACACATAGAGTTGTCTGCCAAAGGTCACATCAATACACCAATATGGGCCTGAATATCATGGTAAAGGACTGACCATATCTCGAACACTGTTCCATAGGATACATGTTTTCTCTCCTCTACTGCCATATACAATATACTGTTATATGTGTTGGGGTGGGTCAACCTACCCAATGCATGGGGCATATTTAACAATCCAAAGGGAGAAAAGGTCAGGAATTGATCAAAACAAATGTAACAATTAACTATACTGTTCTAAAGTCATTAAAACAGACAAGTGAAAAAGTGCTCACTCTCCCTAATTAACCTTTCTCCTATTAGTATGCACTCATTGGATATTGATTCATGTAATTGATGCAGTGACCATTTGATTTTCAGTGTATCCCCTATGCCCACTGCTTTCAGGCCTATCACTGACAAAAAGCCTCATGCATTAAAACCCTATGTGGGCTGTAAAGGGTAACGGTGAACTTGGGATGTACTCTTTTAAACAATTCACCAGGACTTTAATGCCTAGATCTTTACCTTCTATGACGGACTGCTCTTCCATGTTCCACTTTAGTCTATACTCACTGTAATAGGCTTGCCTGTCCTGCACCAGCTTCCCCTTAGGCAAACCTCTTACATCAAAGTGCTGCCCCCGTGAAGTTGCCATCTTCTATTTTCTCCTGCTAGAGTGGGTTATTACTGCAGAGAAGGTCGCAGATGGAAATATCACTACAGTCTCCAAGCGCTGCAGACCTACTTCATGTGTGCAGGGGAGTCTATACAGTCACACAGCAATATCTGCTTAAAAGTTGAAAACTGACAGTGTGTTATCTTTGAAGTCTAAGTGGTGCGGGCGTCAGCACCACTTAGTTAGGTGCACCGGGTATTTGACAGGAAGTGTCTAAATTTTGTCAGGACATGTATTAGACTAAAATGTTCTCAAGAGAGCCAACATTGGTGAAGACATTCTTATTCTGTAGCTGTGTGCAGGTGAAAATACATCAATGATATCTTTCTTTATAGATCCAAACCATATGTGACTATTATAACTTGTACACTCCCTTGTCATACACTACTCAATAACCTGCTAAACATTCCCATTCAACAGTCTTCATACAGTTATATTCAAACACATTGCTATAGTAGATTTGCTATGTCTTCCTAATATCATTTTAGCATTGATATACAAATTGTTGGTTTTTAATAGGATCAAGTGAAGGGTAGCTTTTTGTAGTGCACAATCTCATCATTGAGACGATACAGCACAAAGCTATGTCACGGTTTGATTCTACATTTTGCATTAAAAGCAAATTATCTGTTCCTCTAGAACAGCGACCAGGGCAACTCTGGAATTCCCTGGATGTTGTTCCCCATTGTTGAATCATAAAACCTGTATTGTCTTGCTTATTGATTTGTTCTTTCCTTTAAGGGTAAAATCAATATAGGAATATGTTAAATAATGGCATTACCAGTCTAATGGCTGGTGATTAAAAAGATGTCCATATGGTAACAAGCAAATGGCATTAGTAAGCCAGGGCCTTTAGGCTGTTTACTGTATAAATGAATAAAACAGTTTACACATGATGTGATCCCAGCACAGGTGTGTGTCAATCGGTTTTTGAATTAAGAATAAATTAACCCGATTTGATACATTTCCACACAGGTATTTTAAATATAGACAAAAGGATGTCTATTTCTAATAGTTTGAAATGGACAAGGCTACAAACTTGCAATAAGTTCAAACAGTTTTAATGGTGGCTACCATTTAATTGGATTCCACTAGCATTAAAATACATTGCAATGTCTAAGTTATGAGCAGTGGCCTGGTCTAATAACAGCAACAGAACCAGGTTTCTAATTCCGTGAACTAAAATGGTTTCTTCTCATTTGAACCACTCGGTGAAAAGATCACAGTTTCCAAATAGATTTGTTTAATGTTAGACTATTTCCTTGCAGGCCTATGCTATTAAGCATTTGCCAGGATTTCTGTGCATGTTTACTAAAGGCGACACAATATTGTTTCTTTGGATAATGTATTTTTGATTCATGCTTGTTAATGCTGATGCTTCCCAGGTTTATGGATGGTAGAATATTGTCATCAATCTTAAAGATGGTTACATTTCCTACTCTACAGCAATAGAGAGTCGGGAATCGACAATTTTAGTTTTAATGCCCCCTGCATGAAAGGGGACAGGCACACAATGCCTTCTATAGGCTGTGCCCAAATAAGGAAAACCTCCCCTTTACTATACCACCACCCTGGGGCATATGGCATAGAGAACATCTGCACCCATTGTGACCTGGACCACAGAGGAATACCAGCGCCACTTCCCCTTATCAATCTTTTAATTAAAGCTAAAACTCGCAAGCCATTTAAGGGCAGCCTAATGCTATGTTCCACCATGTATTTTTGTTGGCATGATACATAAATGCAGCATTGGTGAGTAGCTCTTCATACATGCATCCAGCCAACTCCTTGGGCATGAGACTTTCCCGAAAGGTCTGCATGACTCACCAATAAAGTGACTGCAAGTGACTGGCCTGCCTTCTATTGGAGCATCATGACAACAATACTTAAATGTCTAAGCACTTGTTATCCCATTCCACAAAACCACCCCAACCGGAAACTGTCCATCTGCATTACTTCTACCACAGGTGGTGCTGTGAGCATTCCTAAAGATAGTGACAGGTGGCAATGCCATCTTCTACTTCCTGTGGAAATGCAGACATGACACAGGGAGGGGCGAGTTCTGATTTGCTGAAAATGATCCGTAGAGGCCGGTCACTTTGTTTTATGTTTGGGTTTGACTGTTGATTCCTATGTAAAAATGCCTCCCAATATCAGATCCACAAGCCTTAAAAGTGTGTAACTTGATGATTTCTCACAATTCGAGCTAAAAGTAGGTCACCGTCAACTCTTCTACATCCATATTATACAGCTATAAATGGCTATATTTTGATGGAAGAATGATCTGTTCTTGATGTTTATGCATGTAGAAAATCATTTAACTAAGAAATTCCAAGATGGCGGCCATTTTTTAGATATCATAGCCGAAAATATATTGGTTGCCATTGGAGAAAATTGTATTTCGTTTCTGCATGTCTGGCTCTGTCATGGTAAGCAGAGGACATGCGTGTTGATTTGGTACTGACTGGACAAATCAAAGGGAATACAGACAGACAGATAATGATTTCGAAGTGTGAACTTTGGCCCCTGTGTTCCCTGTTATGACCTTGATGCCTTCTTCACAGAAGTTAGATTCCCAAGTGCTCACTAGCATCCTCCCTCTCTCATTACTTCCAGTTAATTACCTGTGCTGACTAGCAGCTTAAGTACTTGGCACTACACTGAAAATCCATAGGTTGAAAGGGTTAGTCAGTACCGACTAACCTAGGTTGGTCATATGAGTGTTAGTCACAATAGCAAAGTTATATTAAAAAATGACCGTGGGGTCAGTCAGTAGTGGCTAACCTAGGTTCATCATTGGTGTGTTGTATTTGTATACCACTAGTTGGTGCCAACTGTGATGACCACTCAGTGGCTCCCCCTGGAAATTAAAAGACTGAGGTGGGTTGGTCAGTACTGACCAACCTGACAATAATAACTAATCTAGGTTGGTCGTATGGGAGCCAAAAAATGACTAACTAGGTTAAGCACTAGTGACTGAGCGATTGGTCGTATAGGGAGCCTAGGAATATCAGTGTGGGAGGACTGTGAGGATTAAGTGGAGTCTGTGCTGCCTGTGGACACCTGCACACAGGGGAGGCACTGTGATGGTGATCAATTGTTCCTTTAGCAGTGATTGCAGATCAGGAGGTGAAAGAGGGATGAAGAAGGTAATGAGAAGAAAATGCACTAGCAGAGGTATTTGTGGTTGATTAAAATAGAACTCGAGAAACATAGTTAGGAGATTAAAAAAGGTGTAACCTGGGAGTGAGAGAATTAGTCGTTTCTGAATATCAGTTCATCATTTTGACTAATTCATGAGTCTTTTACAATATAAAGTGATCAACACCCCTATGACCAACCTGGGTTAGCCACTACTGACTAACATGGTCAACCTACAGAATATCAGTGCTTAACAATTTTAAAAAGGGAGCTACAAGAAGAATGGCCTGTTTTTTAACCGCACTAAGCATTGGTAATTTCCATTTAATACTCCATTTCAAACCAAAGATTGAAAGGAGCCTGCATGAATTGCCATGATTCAGCCTCATAAAGCCACATGCACTCTACATGACTTGAAATCTGAGCACAGCTCTTTCTGCAAAACCCACATTGTTCACTAAAATATTGGGAACTGTGTTAATGCATCCTCAGATTTCAGTCAATTTATTTTCTGGGTCATCAAAATGGTGGCCAACTGATGGCTTACACAGAGAGAAGAAGTAGAATCGCTGTAACTCTCAAATGGCAGTCCAGCCCCAATCACTGAGGTAACTCTCCTTATGACTCTAAAGTGACTCCCAATCATGAGGGAGCCTTAGAATAGTCGGGAGTCACAGTGATTCTACTTCTTTTCAGTGTGTATGCTGACATGAAATCAGAAATGGTTTGTACAATGAACACTGGAAAAAAATGCCTGGGATTTGTGGGTTTATTTGGTGTTTTTTTAGATTTGTGTTTAACAATGACATGGCATTGCAATGGGAAACCAAAAACATGACCAACCTGAGCATCAGTTGATAAAAAACCTGAGGACTGCCAATGTTCATATTGTCATAGTTTGATCAAAAGCACTACTGTTTTTTTATTTAGGAACAATACCTAATCTTTTGGTTAAGATTCCGAAAGGAATGCAGCAGCCTCTGCCCTCCACCAAACAAATAAAACCAGACATAAAACTAAAGTGAATTGTTAAAAACTATTTGAAATGAGAAAGATTGAAGAGTCTGACTGGATATTGCTCAAAATAGTTCTCCTATTGTTTGCTCTCAAGTGATTTTTCCATCTGGAGGGACTACTTTGATTAATAATCAGTTTAAATCAGTTTAAGTCTCAACAAAGAGGGCATAATCAACGATTATGTTTTAGCCCCATATTGTGTTTGGTTACAATTGTAAAGATGATGGCCATAAATGCAGATCTCTGGGATAACCAGTCTGAAACAATAATTAGTTTTGCACTATGAATATCTAAATATTCTTATTCTTTACTTATGCCTTTCATTTTAGCCCTGAGAAGTCTACTGCAGGGTTGTGGCAATCCACTTCTTAGAGGATCCTTCACCGAATTCCCAGATTGTATTACATATTTTCTTGTAAAACAATTTGCATTGAACATCCCTTATAATAGAGACTGACTTTAATGTTTAATTGTGGAATTTCCTCGTTTATCTAGACAGATATCCAGTCGTTGCACTCTTATGAACTTAGACCTCTAAGCTAGCAGCAAAGCCCTAATGTAGGAATGCCCAGGATTTAATGGGAAGGAAAGTGATGTCACTTTCAAGAAAGTTGTCGGTAGGCTCTCTGTGGGAGGACAGTAGAAAGTATCTCCTGCCTCACCAATGGTTTGTGTCTCTAGGATGTGTTTCTCTGTAGGAAAATATGTCAGCTAGCTGAGAGAAAAATGTATTCCTGAATTATTTTCATTATTACAGTGATTTTGTCTTTGCCACCCAACCCAAACAGCTATCTATCAAACTCTGCATAAAATGTGGTGATCCAGGAATACAAGTGATTAATGTTGTTAAACAAGGAAACAGGCGTCTGGAGAGCCTACACTGTGGCAGTAATAATAGGGTAGCTCAGATTACTAATGACATTTCAAACTGTTTTGATAATCAGCCAAAACAGCGATAAAAGCTTTAGGAATTGGGAGCTGTATTTTGAACACTGGGACTCCTTTTCCATATTTAATCAGTATTGAATGTTTGATTTAAAAACTGCAGCCCACTGTTCCAAGCAGGTCTCTTTTGTTCTGACACGTTCTTCACTTTGCAAGAAATCTTTGTGAATACAGACCAGATCACATATTGACTCATGTGACAAGTTACTTCAGTAGCTTCACCCACCTGTAACCACTATGAAGCAACAGATCTCATTCAAGGTGGTGGACATTGTTAGGCCACCCCCACCATCTTGGGGACACACCCACCGTGCCACCTGGAGCAGAAGTAATGCAAATGGATGTAGTTTCCGGTTGGGTTGGGATTGTGGGATGAGAGAACAAGTGCTTCCTAGGTGGAAATGGAGAAACGGCACTTTGAGGGCAGCTTCTGATTTCCTGAGAATGATCGAAAAACAAGCTACAGTGATCGATGGAGGGTTCTCTCCTTTTCTTGTGTTAGATTTTCAGCTTATGTGGCATTATTGCTATTACCCTCTTCAGTGTTCTCCTAGGTGAATTGAATTCTTGGAACCATTATGGCTGCTAGCAGGGCAATAATTGCCAATTACCAGTGTGAGGTGGCATGGATGGATATACCTTGACTTGAGTGGACCTTCCTGTCATATCCTGCCTTCATCATTAATATTTATTCTTCCCTTCATTCTAGGAACAGAAATGGATAAACAGCTACAGGACAGAAACAAGCGGCTTTGTTGGCCACCAAGTGTGGCATATGCAGCCACTTGTGGTTTAATTCCTAACCACAGTAGCATAAATATGCAAACATTGTGGTGTCACTACTCTATAGGTATCAATAAATAAAGATTACCAAGGCTACGGTAGCATGATTTTCATGTGCAAAGAAAGTAGTTTGATTTTGTTTATATCAGCTTCCATCAACTAATACATGGGTCTGTGCCTAGCAGACAAGCAGCAGGAAACCAGCAACTGCATTCCCAATGAATTGATAAGATCCACCTTACACCCACAGAGGACCGTTTGGACCCCATTAATGAATGCTGGATGGGTTCATTATCATAAGCAAAGTATATACTCAATATTCTTCCTCCTTGTTAGCTTTCCCCCCAGCTAATACATATCCCTGGCACTGGCCGGCAATCAGAAGGGTAAAACAGTCATAGCTCCATTAGTGGTAATTAGTAAATGTCTTTCATCTGAGTAGCAACCTAATGAACCAGGGGAATGAATGCAGAATATAAAAGACATTTTCCTCCATCATAGAATTAGATATAACTATAATTATGTGGAACACAAATCTAAAAAACAGTTTATAGTAACCTTCCTAATGAGGGGCACAATGTATATCTTTATCTGTGCTCACTAATGGCCTAACATTCAGAATCAGGCATCATTAGGAATTGTAATTATAACCATACATGGATATAACTTCTCTTATACATTGTAGTTTAGATCAGGTGATTAGCTGCCTACACCTGGAACACTGTGACTGAGGGGACATCATTCAGAGATAGGGGAGGCAAAAGGAAGGGGATCCATTGTGTCTGATTAGCAGTGATTAGAGAGCAAGAGGTACAGGAGCAATGGTGAATGATGAGGGCAATCAGAGTGAAAGGGGATAGTGAGAGTATCAGTGGTTAATGAGGGAATAGGGTTGTGAAGAGGTAATGCTGTCCATGGGTGGTCGTGCAGAATGTAAAAGGTAATGTAGTCAGAGAATTGAGGTGGAAGAACAAATTTAATGTTTATTGCTGACTTTCACTCCTCCAAAATCAATACGATTTATTACATTCATGCCCCTCAGATCAGGGAAGAGTCTAAGAATATCTAACTTGTAACCAAGTGTGTTTTAGCTTACTGATCGACAACTTGATATTGATTAAAGTGTAACAACTCAGTGACAGGATTGCTTTAATAATGAGTGGGCTAGTTGTGAAATATGATCTGACTCACTTTTCTAATTCAGCTTTGTAAAGACCATTAGGGATTTTTGTTCTCTCCCTCAATTGAAACTGTTATTGACTTTTCCTTTATCACTATCTACATCGACATCGATTCTCTGACGGTATCATCATCCTGAATATCTCCTGACATCAAATATATATCACACAGAACCAATTGCTTTAAGAAACCATATTTGAAAACAATGCCATCTTTTATGATGGAGTGGAGATATTCTGGGCCTTGGGAACCCCATGAATACTCCTGCCCCTGCCTTCTCCTGAATAAGAAATGGTTGTGATGGCATCACGTCCAGTTCTCTCCCACATGACCAATGCCATTATCTGATCAAGATTAAGAGGAGTTCTGGGAATCACTGTTTGGCTTTTCTGCCTCTACGGCTGGGTTTTGGAGTTAATTTGGCATTGGAAAAGTATTAAGATGTACCCTGTTATTTGACATACTTCTTTCATTTCTATCTTATAAAACCTATTGGTAAGATGGAATAACATGACCACAGTAAACTAAGGACATTGGGCGGCAATGTCAGATTTCAACTAATTTACTTTCTCAGTCAGTGTGACCCTTGATATAGAGTTCCCATGAATTCACAAAGGGTCTTTGTTGCATGAATGCAGCACATTTGGTTCCACTTACCATGGCACAGAAACACTTTGGTAAACATTTATATATAAACATTTTGAACAATAGGTCAACAGTAATCAACATGGATCAATATTGTGCTGACAAAAAGCAAAAGCTTTCAGTGAGCCTCAGAGTTTGTCTGTGCCACAATGACAGCATTTTTTTCTCTCAGTATGAAAAGTGTACAAAACCGCGTTTAGTTTGACTGCCAGCTAAAACACCTCTTCTTGTGCTTACACTGTTAGAAGTAAGTAGTGTAGCTGCACAGTATAAAAGAAACTATTTTTGGTTTCCACTATTACATACTGTAAAGCTACAAACTCACCTACTGTAATCCATGAATTGTTCGCATTGTCACAATTCAATAAGAATTCAACCAAGATTAAATTCTTTTTCCACCAATGGAGGGATTTCAGACATGAGACCAAAGAGAATCATTAAAAGCAATTTGAGATGATAAAGATTTGCATTATTTAGATCAAATGAAATTGTCTGCATGAAGATTAAGATTCATAACAATGGTGAATCTGAATAATTATGAGGGCATTTCTCACAATTGTATGCGATTGGAGAGCATCCTTTTGTCAACTAAATGTCTTTCAGAAAACGCCTTGAGATTTAATTTTATTTCTCGTTATTTTGCCGATCATCATTTGCAAATGAAAATCCAAAGAAAGCACTTTTATTTATAACTGTTCTATGTATCAGGGTACAGGATGCAGCCCTTCACACACCATGTCTACCGATCATGTCTGCTTTACAAGATCCACAACCTATTGGTTTTAAACAGAATGCTATGATTCTGAAGGATCTAAGCCTAGTATCAGCCTACATAGTGTCAGGATTCAAATAAGTAGAGTGCCATGAAATAACCCTTAACTAGAATCTACATATTTCATTTTTTCACTCTCAATTATTCTCTCTCTTGAGATCCTGTAAAATATTGTTTATATAACTGCTTAAACGTATCATTTCAATGTTTGTGCAATTTGACATTTTTCAATCCTATTGTAAACAGATTCCAGCAGCTTCCGCCTTCTAGTTTGGGGCTACCGTCATGGCTCTCTAACTCTTATATCCTAGCAGCATCCCCATGTATGAATACCACTCATAAATAATTGAAGATATCATTTAAAAGACATTCCTGTACATAACACTCAGACAATTAGATTTTCTCTAGTTTTTATTTTGAAGCAGTAATCATTCATCACTGATGAGCTGCAGATCAAGCGGCTCCAGCGGCCCCAGCGGCCCCAGCGGCCCCAGCGGCCCCAGCGGCCCCAGCGGCCCCAGCGGCCCCAGCGGCCCCAGCGGCCCCAGCGGCCCCAGCGGCCCCAGCGGCCCCAGCGGCCCCAGCGGCCCCAGCAGCTCCAGCTGCCTAGTTACCCCATAACCAGCAGCTGTACCCTATATATAAGATCACCACTGATGTAGAAGACCTTGTTATATCCATCATGATAAATCAGCACTGTCCCTGCAGAGCATCATAAATCCAATCCCGCTTCCATCTGCTGATAGATTGCTGATAGATACAGTTGATATATACATATATTCTGCTTCCATCAACGTGTGGATACATCCAATGAATACGAAAAAAACTATATATTTTTCAGGCTAAATATGCTTTGTAGACTTCTTGGATATATATGGGGCTGACTATGCCTAATTCATATGTACATTTCATTTTTCATCAGCTCTTTGTTTTGCTGTCTTTTCACTGCAGCAGTAAAATACATTCCATGTACTCCTTCAAAAACTGCTATATTGTCCTCCTTTTCCTACACCCTGGCTGCTTTACCTTCTCTGTCTTTTTTACTGCGTTTTTCTGTCCTATGCTTCTATATTTCTGCTGCCTATGGCCCGAGAGGTTCCTTTGTTTTATGTATGAGCCTTATAGAGGACACAGGCCTGTATTCACATACATTGATTTCCCTTGGTGGCCCACACCATTATCACAGATGGCCTTGGGCCCTGCAGCTTGCTGAGTGGGAGCCTACCCTTCAACACTCAGTATGGCAGCACCTGATATAGAATGGCAATCTGTGGGAGGCCGTGCTGATGGTGAGGAATGCCTTTGGTACATAGAGACAGCAATTGCCTAAACAGTCTATATATCTCTGAGAGCCTGTTAGAGGACAAACATAGAGAGTTGCGAATAAACAGACAACCAGCAAATGAAACATATGAAAATAACCACTGTCACTTTAAACATATACAGCCATTTCCCTGAGTCATGTGCCTACCATTCGGCAAATGATATTCATGTAAATACTTTGATTGTTTATTTCTTAGTGAATAATCCATGATTCAATTATGAATAATATATAATGATCATCCCTGCCCTCTACTTGTACCAAAGACCAAAGTATTCTTTGCTCGTTGGTTGTGCCCTACTAGTTTAGCAATACAGTCTGACAAATGGAAAACAATTTGCAGCTTATTTAGGATATAGGAGTGTCTGCCGCATAGTGACAGTAGCATCAGATTCAGTATGTTGGGGAAGGTCAGTCCTTATTCATGCCAAGGGCCACAGTCTAAGTGTGGTGCATACAAAGGGGCCGACAAAACATATATCTGTATTTCGTGGTAAATACATCACTGCCATTCACTTCACCAAGAAAGGCTGTATTTAACACCCCCCATGAAATAACCCTCCCCTATATTTCACAGCCTGTCAAATCATCAAAATTGTTGATTAATTTTAACCACTATAAAATAGCTTTTTCAGAGCAATAAAGTGGGATTTTGACAAATATTGTTGATAATGACATGAAATAAACACAAAGGAGTACTCGTAGAGTTCCTCACTGACGGTCATTTCACGTGCACTTGTGCACCTTTGTCAATGTATTTGACCATAAATTTCCAGGTGCAGAAAATGCAAAAATCAGTTCAACATTGAACTGAAATAGAAGGTAGTTGATGAACCAAAATAAAAGGTAGTTGATTACACATTTCAAATCATTAATATAAAAAGGACTCCAGAAATGCCATGTTTTATGCCCATGAAGGCACTAGCACTCGCCATGATATGTGAAATGCGAGCACAGCCCTTTTATGCAAACCCCAAATTGCTCATTAAAACACCTGGGAGGGCTCAGATTTCAGACAATTTAGTTTCTGGGTCATCAAAAAGGTGTTCATCTGGTGTTTGACCCTAGGTACCTGCAAAATCAGTAATGGGGATTCTCCCATGACTGCAAGGACCTAGTTTGTATTTGCTATTTTCCTATCCATGACAATGAAACTGGAGAATGAAGAATAAACAGTTTTAGAAGTAAATCAATATTTTGCTTTTAAAACAGAGAGTGTGTGTGTCATAATTTGCTACATCCAAGTTTCAATGGCTTGTCAATCCCAATTTTAATGAGGGTTGTCACAGAAAGACAGCAATTGAAAAAACAAACAACCTGGCAATGAGGGTTAGTTACTGGCTTCAGCAAGGACATCTTTTTCAGTCATTTCAATTGGAGACAAAAATATCTCTGGCCTGGTAACCATCTGATCTCTCTCCGCTCCCCACCTCTGACGGTGTGGAATTATAAATATTCGAATTGCCACATCGTAATGCAACAGTTTTAATGGGAGGAAAACATGTTATTCTTCTTGGAGGAATATCCAAAACAATGCAGCTGCAGGGCTCTCCATGTGAGGAGTAATTGGAGACATGAAATGGATGAGAATCTCTATAAGCTATTTGAAATGGAAATGGTTGATGGGTCTGACGAAATATTCTCTCCTAGTATTGTTCAATGTCTGAGAGGCCCATCATGAATAATAACCATGGGATTGTTAATTTGAGAGAGCATTTCTTGTTGATTTAGATGTTGATACAGCGAGCCTTCCCCCAGAATTATGATAATAATGTCCAGGAGGCTCCTTCCCATAAATCCATTATCAGATTATTATCAGTTGAAACCATAGCATTTATATTTACTGCATTATCAATATTTGTTTTGTCCAATACAGAGTACCCCTCTATATAATACACTTGATGCCACCTTTATGCTGTGTCAATGAAAAAAAGCCAAACATGCTGTGTCTTGCCCCTCCACACAACCTAATGACAGGGTTGCATAATTCTTCATTATAGAACTCACCACCTACTTCCGACGTCCTACATGCCATCAAACCAGGTCATGTCAGACATTTGGGGTGAATCCACTCATGTAAATCCGTCGGGTTGGATGAACATTCGCAATGTTAAACCTATGGACGAATCTAGCCTGCTTCGACAGATTCAGCTCAGTGGATTCACCCTCATTGCTAGACAGAATGAGGGTGTACAGGGTGGCAGGGAGTGGAAATCAAGATCCTAAGTCAATAAATAAATCGTACCAGAGGGAGGTATGGAGGAAGGCAGGGAGGAAGGCAGGGAGGAAAGAAGGAAGATAAGCCCAATGTAAGGAATCAGGGAGGAAGAACAGAAAGGAAGGAAAGAGCCGGGTAGGCAGATAGGCAGGGCAGGCATAGATACACCGAGGAAGTGATGTAGGGAGGGGGGGTGATTGATGGAGTCTAGAGAGGAAGCATTTAGAAACTACACTCTGGTGGCCAGACATATAAAGGTCACCAGGAAGGGTGAAGTCATTATACAGACAGCAATATGTCCGCTCCCATTTCAGCTTTTTCCTTGCAACTATTCTACAGTGATTTATATGGAAGCCCCAGAACTGTTTTACTGATAATTATCAAATTAGTGCGAGTGAAGCCAATGCTGAATAATCAGATTGCTCTGCTGTAAGGAAATAAGGGGAAAGTATCCTTCCTCTGGATACTTATGCTGCATCCAACAGGTTATTGAACCTTTTTTATTCCAAAATTTCCCTTGGAGCTACTCTTTTACTGTAGTGTAATACTTGTCTGGTGCACATTACATTCAGTTTACAGGCAGTCTCCGAGCAGGGTCTATACTTCAACCCTTTAAGGATGGCCCAAACATGTTATGGTTAGCTATGGGAATAAGACATCTTGCAGGAAGTTTCCCTAAGTGGGCAATGTTTTGCTGAATCCCATAGAGTTATGATGACTAAAGACATGTTCGTACTGCCATGCCATCGACTATAATTGATGCTTATAGTTGTTAAAATGCAAGTTATTCCTAGTTCTCTTCATTACTGACAGTATAAGCTTGAAATAACTTGATACCAAATATGCCAATATTTGTCCACTTTTTAACAGCTTTTTCCTTAAGAATCTAAAAAAAACTGATTCTCACAATTTTCATGATACGTGATGAGAAATAACTTTTTTCTTTGAGGCCTAAGCTATTTAGGATGTGAGGGTGATGTATAACACAGAAGGGTTGCATTGAGAGGAGTAGTATATATTGTATCGGAACGGGACCATGCTTAAGTACTGTTTATTACTCAATCGATATGCAGCCAATCAGAGGCCGCCATTTGGTCACGTGACCCCCTCATTTGCATAATTACGTAATAGGCCACGCCCCCTTGATCACCAGCCAATCAGAGGCCGCCATTTGGTCACGTGACCCCCTCATTTGCATAATAGGCCACGCCCCCTTGATCACGTGACCCCCTCATTTGCATAATAGGCCACGCCCCCTTGATCACCAGCCAATCAGAGGCTTCCATTTGGTCACGTGACTCCCTCATTTGCATAATAATGGATCACGTGACCCCCTCATTTGCATAATAGGACCACACCCCCTTGGTCACATGACCGGAAGCGCTCCTTATTTGGTCACGTGACCGGAAGCGCTCCTTATTTGGAAAATAGACCACACCTCCTTGGTCACGTGACCTGAACCCCTCCCTCATTTGCATAATATAGATAATAGACAGACTACGCCCCCCTTTTGGTCACATGACCTGGACCAGCCAATGGGAGGCTTCCATGGGGGGGGAGGGGGAGGGGGAGGGGGGCACTTTAAGATGCATGGGGAGGGGAGGGGGGGAGGGGGGCACTATTTTGGGGTGGGCGGGCACTTGGGGGGGGCCTTTGGGGTCTGCTGGGGAGAAAAAAAAATTTATCTGATCTCTAGGGAATCGCCTCCTCCCTACCCCCCTTTAGGGGGTAGGGAGGAGGCGAGTCGGAGGTGACTGTAGAGGAGTTTTTCGGTGACTTGATGACCTTCAAAAGACCATACTGATAGTTAATAAATTTGACTTTTGACTTGAATATTCTTGCGACTTTGCGACCTGTAAGCGAAAGCGAAAGCGACTTTGCGACCTGTAGCCCTTAAAAGAGGTGACTTTGTAACCTCAGGGGGGAGATCCTTCTACACCCCCACGGAGGAGGAAGGATCTCGGTTGATTGACTGTACTTTGACTTGTTGTTGTAAACAAAAAAAAAATCAATGAATAGAACGACCCCCTTATTGCTAACAAAGGAACGACTTTGAATTACACAAAATGAGACTACCCTCTTTTGTAGGGGGTTAGTGGTAACTCGACTTAAATTAGAGTATTAGGGAGAGCGCGCGTAAACAACAAAACGCGACTACACGCCGTCTTAGACTGTCTTACGGACCGGTTAACAATAACCATAGTTACCTTGGTTACTGTTGATGACGCATAATGAGCAACGTCGTCAAAATTAAGCTGACGTCAGCGGTCGGCTAGCCAGACAGTTTTTTTGTCAAAATGACCGTTACGTTGGTTACGTTGCGGTCGCTCAAGAGACGGTGATGGATCTGGTCACGAGGATACTGAAAGAAGGTCTACCTAGAACCACCGCGCTGGTTTGAGCGCGGGTATCAGTCATCATGGGACCCTTGACGGGTGGGTCCTCCCCATGCAGCCGTATGTCGAATTTAAGAAATGTCCATGTCACATGCCACTAAGGGGGAAACATTTTTGAAATATTTAGAACCCAAATTGAGCATTCTGGTACATTTTAAGGACCCAGACACTGCAAAGCCGGGTACCATCCAAGAAAAAAAAAAAAAAATTGCGAAATGTTTAGGCTTGAAATGGTACTTTTCTGATGCACTCTTCGAACATTTTTTCTCATGTCACTATGGTCCATGTCACATGTCGGACTTAAGAAATGTCCCATGTCCCATGTCACTAAGATGACCATGCCCCATGTCGATTTTTTAAGATATGACCGTGTCGTCGTATCGAATTTAGGGGTCTAGGGACATCAGCATGTCCGGCTATCCTCCACAAATTTAGCTCTAAAATGTTTATTTTTTGGGCTGATTTTTCATCATTTTTAAAAAACAATAGGATGTTGAAATGTTTGCTGTTGTAAATGGAAACAAAACAAAACAAGCGCATGGTTAGATTATGTCACATTGTAGTCGCGGATCCACTCGTGGCTTATCCAGCCTCTTTGTGGATCCGCGACTGACAATGTGTCATATACTAATCACCTGGCGTTTACGGTATTATATACTAAGGTATGAGACAGTCCCCACAGAAAAGGTGTCTAAAAGCGCTGTGACCTGATTAAAATGACGTCAGCGGCGTCTGCTCGTCAGCGCCCAGCTGTAGGACATGACATCCTAAAAGCGCTGTGACCTGATTAAAATGACGTCAGCGGCGTCTGCTCGTCAGCGCCCAGCTGTAGGACATGACATCCTGCTTTGCTGGATGTTTTGAAATATTTTGATTTAACTGATAATACCTGATAACAAGCCTCTGAAGCAGTTTGATCTATTCTCCGGTGTATTGCATTACAAATATGTGTTCCAAGACACAGACGGATAGTCATCGCAAGGTCATAGGGTCCGTATCCCTAGTATACTTAAGGTCGGTATACACGGCACGTCTTCAGTAGACTAGACAAGACAAAACATGAGCAGACAAATATCCGGTGACGTTTTGTCTTGGTCTCGTCTTGTCTGCTGGACATGATACACGGCCACGACCATGAGAGCTACCCTTATTGGCTGAGTAGCTCACAACATGTCGTGGGCAGTCTGGAGCTGGGTAATGTGACATACATAGCTTACAACAAGCAGCCCGATTTTTGACCCGTCCCAGTACGTGTTCTCTACTTTCCATTGATTAGCTGCTTCAGCAAATCGCGCGGTCTAGATGACGGAGGAGCTAAAGCTCTGTCTAGAGAGTGGAACTTGACTATAGACTCAGTACTAACTGAACGCCCGGTTAGTAAACTCCGTTCACCCCTCATGTGGGTATATGTACAACTTCAGGTTCTTCACTTTTACGGCTTGACTAAAACTGAGACGCATCAATGATAAACTCTAGGATTTTTTTTTCTTTTCTAGGATCGAGAGATTTTAAATGGGGCGGTTATCTAAATAGCGTGGAACTAAATCAGGCTGCCGCAGATAGTATCTCTGCGCACCTCAAGACTCAACGTAGCTTTCACTCTCCAGCAGAGGTTTAGTTGTCACTAACTATGGGTGGCGACCATTATCCACCTGCGGATATTGGAGAGTGTTGGAGAGCTGAAGCCTACAGAGATATAAATCAATCGCTCTGGTGGAGACAACTGTCGGAAATATCTCGCCATAGATTGGAACCAAATACTTATCTAATGGAATCGTTATCAGTTTCAGTTTTCTTGCCGTACAACTTTATTCCCACTCTTCACGTGGTGATAGCTGAAGGTTACTCGTCGTAGGTATGTGTGACCAGAACACACTTTTTTTTTCTTTTTGTTTTGGCGCGGGTTGACAGATTGTACCGTACTGTCGCGATTAAGTGCTCTGAGGGAGCGCTTTTCAATTCGGTGAAGTTCTTACTCAGGAGCTTATACAAACCAGGCGCTGGCGCTTATTCAAGGTCGCGATTTTAGTGCTTAAGAAAAAACATTTGGAGGCTCTTATACTCCAGCGCTTATTCAAGACCGGCGCACTTTCAACACTAATTGCTTTATCGCGACCGTACGGTATGACTGCGGTGTCACAAGTTCCCAAACTCCAAATAAGGAAGTAAAACGACGTCGCCTGCCTGCCTCATGAGCGTCATAGCGTCGTCGAAAATAGTGTGACGTCAGCTGATCTCAGGCGGTTAGGAAGTGAGTTTGACAAAATGGCTCACCGAGTGAACTTCGTGGTCGTTTCTCGATCTGTGATCGAGGCGGCCGTGGAGAAAGAATTCGCAGCCGCACAACAGAGAGAAGAGGTAGAGAGACAGCGTGCTGCTGCGGAGGAGGGTGTGGCGGATGAGTTGATGATGGAGCTCGCGGATCAACTCATCCGGCAGTCCGTCGAACAGGCCAAGCAGCAGGTCTGCAGGGAGGAAGGCCTACCGCCCGCCATCCTGGAGATGCTGAAGGACTACGACGTGATATGGCTACCACCACACCCTCCGCCTCAGCAGCAAGTTCCCTGCTATCATCACTAACGGTCCTTTCTCAGGACCACCCGCTTGTCACAAAATTTGAAAATCAATCTCAATATAATATACGCATCAGAAAAACCCCTAATAGTCTCTACACTGAAACCCTCTTGAGTAGGTAGGTCGGGTTGGTTTTTTTTAGGAAGGGCATCAGGTCATCATGTGGAGGTCATCAGGTGTACTGTGAGTGTCTGTCTGTCTGTCTGTCTGTCTGTCTGTCTGTCTGTGGTTGGGTGTGTGTGTGTGTGTGTGTGTGTGTGTGTGTGTGTGGTGGGTGTGTGTGTGTGTGTGTGTGTGTGAGCGTGTGTGTGAGCGTGTGTGAGAGAGCGTGTGTGTGTGAGTGTGTGTGTGTGTGTGTGTGTGTGCAGTGCGCGGCGTGTGTGTATCATGTTGTATGATGGTATCATGATGAATGTGACGTCGTATCGGGTCTAATCATGAGGGGAAGGGGTTAGGCCGAACAAAAAAAAAAGTTGTGTTCCGGTAACCCGACCGACCCTATCATTTTGGCCCGACCCTAATCTAGATTCTCCCTTATGTAGAGGGGCCCCCAGATGGGTAAAATCGACAAATCGACATGACCCTAGTGACAAGGGACAAGACCTATTCCTTAGAATCGACAAGTGACATGGGTATTCCTTAGAATCGACAAGTGACATGAGGGGTAGTGACATTTTTATAGTGTCAGTGACAAGGGACAAACCACTTTTCTTAAAAATCGACAAGGGACATAGCCATTTCTTAAAATCGCCAAGTGACACAGCATCCCCCCGTCTAGGGGCTTATGTAGGGTATCACCAAAAGGGCTTAAAACATACATAATGACCTTCAGCTATCTCAATTCTTATCCTTTGAAAAAGCCTAGAAGGGTGGGAAAATTCTTTGTATGTAAAAACAGAACTGATAAGGGTTTTTAATTAGACAGATATTGGTTCTACACTATCAAAAATAACCACTCAGTAAAAAATGAGATTCTGACATATTTGGCATAGAAAGAGATGGAATCTGGCAACCTAGATGGATTTGACATGTAGCTATGTATTGTATGTTCCATTCTATTTCATTTCTAGACTGTTTTGAAATATTCCATAGTATTGATATTTAGCATCCAATTTTTGAAGTTTTACTATCTTGAAACGACGCCTGTTTTAGGCGTCTCCTAAGACTCAGGGTGGTAACCCTGAGTCAATAAAGGAGAGAGAAACATTATAGAGATATATTTTTCCTCTGTCTATAGAACTGGTTCGGGCTCAATTCTATAATACTATAAAGTTGTACTCAATAAACCCTCCCAGAATAACACACAGTTATCGCCCTCTATTTTTGAGTTACTGCCTATTCTCCAAGCACAGACTTGGCTTGCTCATAGTTCCGGTTGATCTCTCTCAGCAGCGCACGTGAGTGTCTATGCTCGGAGAAGGGTTACCGCCCCCTATGTTTGCAGCTAGAAACTTCTCCTGTTCAGGACTGTTCCATGTGTCAGTCATAACAGTTGATGTAGCCTTTTATCTTAAGACTAAAAAACAACCTAAGTTGTTTCTCATCACTAAGCATTGAAAAAATATGACGAGAGCGGTTTTTTTTTTACTTGGGGCTAAAATACATGGGGAAATTTGGAATTTTCGCGATCAATTTTCACGTTTCAGTAATTCGGAAAAAAGTTGTTATAATGCAAGTTATTCCTAGCTGACTGCATTACTGACAGCATAAGCTTTTAATTTGATACCAAAATTTGCCGCCTAGTGTGACTCGTTCTTTTCTGTACATTATTAAAATTACGTATCTTGTTTCAAATACTCCAAACACATTGCGTATTACCCCATCTCAATCTACCTCCCAAATTCCTAGATCCACACATGCGACATTTGAAGGAGGTTTGGTACAACATATAAGCTGCAAGTTATACACAGGGATTAATAATAAGGCCCCAGACGGGTAAAATAGACAAGTCAACAATGTCCTGTTTTAGCCAATATGGACAAAGAGACACGGGGGTGCTGGGAGTTGGCGACAAGGGGCAAGACGGGCAAGACTACTTCTCAAAATAGACAATGGACAAGACCTAGTTCTTAAAATTCGACAAGGACCATTGGCATCTCTTATGCTCGACAAGTGACACATGTACCCCGTCTGTGGTCCTAATATAGATTTTCTAAAGTAAATTTTCTGCACCGTGTGACAACGACCGATCAGCTAGATAGCAGAGATTTCCCCAACCTATTTGGTTATTTTTCTATTCAGTTTTTGATCAGCGCTCTATATTATCGTGTTTTTTTTATTTTTATTCATAAATAATATGTAGACTTGGAAAAAAAAGAAGAAAAAAAGAGAGCTGACACACAAACTCCGACTCTCCCCCCTCCTACTCCCATGTCGCTGTTTTGTCACTAAACCCAAAGACCCACCCACCCCGTAGGAAGGGGTGACGTTTGTGAACGTTCCCTTATAATAGGGGAGCCAAGCGTCCTAAATGTTGATATTTAACTTTGATCTGGTACGGCTTGCAATAGATGATATGAAGGTTGGATTAGGGTAATTTGGGTATGCTGATTCCGAATCTGGTGTGTGTAGAATGATATCTAGGTCGGAACAAGGTCAAAATCGAGGTCAAAGTTCATGGTTTTAAGGACCTCTAAAGGGTATATACACTTTGGGACAAATGCAAAGATACTGAACCTGAGTGTCACTCATCTTACATAGCCATTCTTATATATGTGGTCCATTAGCTGATTGAATATGGTGGACCTTGATTGGGTGTAAGGTCATGTTTTACAAGGTCAAACATGGAAAATACTTATAATTCTCAATTTGCTCCCTTTCTGTATGCACAGATAATAGATCTATGTCTATATAGGCACACTTTTCCGTCTAAGTTAATGCCCACATGTTAGCCATTGACAACTAATAGTAATAGAGTGTTAAACCATGGTATTTCCACGATAATCCAACCTATATCTGCATTTGATATTAAAGAGGTAAATTATTAAACGGTTTCACCAAGTCTTTATCCAGTCAATAATTTGTGCTGATACTTGCTATTGCATTTAGGAACCAACTATGACCTAGTACTCAGTTTCATGGTGTTATATGACCTTGTGAAAGGTCAAGGTCACATGTGGCAATATGGAAATGCTACAAAAGCAGAAATATCAAAATAGCCACACTATAACAAAGGAACTATGGAAAGGAGGTGTGATATGTTGAGATAAGTAGGTGAAGAACCTTTATTGCAAAATGCCAAATGTCATTTTGATATTTTCAAGGACATTCTGGTTGATAGAAATGGTATAAATTGGGATCAAATGCAAGGTAGCATCGACTAAAGTGGGCGCTTTACCTATTCTATTGTACTTGCCATGTTGGTTTCTCATGGTAATAATGAATTCAGGACAATAGCCCCTGCCTTTCATTACTGAATATGAGACATCCAAATGACCTTGAACTGGGGTAGGGCTATTTATCAGGCAAATCATTAAAACTCTAAGAGCCTCATAGTGACTTAATGCATTGTGCCTATCTGTTGGCATTATACATGCATGTAGCACTTGTGAGTCTATATGACAGGCATTCACAGGGCTCGTGCATGCATCATGCCAACCTTATGGGGCTGATACATTACTGAGGGGTCAACATGATGCATGCCTGATGAGTGGGCTCATCCTGGCACCATGAATGGTAGATCTATAATCGTCTTTAAGTTATTTTATGAAAGCATTGTGCTTTTTCCAGATGGTGCATATGAATAGATTTTCCTTTTAGAATGTTTGACCTTAACCTTTCTCAAGGTTATGTAACACAATGAAACCGAATACAGTCAGACTCTCCATTTATTGTCATGATTGTAACATTGGGGAGTTTACTTGTATAAATGTTTGTTGACAGCCATATCTTGACTAAAGACTGCCTGTATTACAGAGATCTACTTGTCGTGATGCCAAGGTCACATTAATCTATCATGCCAAACCTTTGGTAATGTCAACCCCATAGGGTTGAAATGATAAATCAATATTTGTCATATAGACTTACTAGGGCGTTATTCTCCAATGCCAACAAGATAAGCACAATGCATTAAGTCCCTATGTGACCCTTAGAGCTTTAATGATTTGCCTTAAAAATGGACCTACCCCAGTTCAAGGTCATTTGGATGTCTCATATTCAGTAATGAAAGGCAGGGGCTATTGTCCTGAATTCATTATTACCATGAGAAACCAACATGGCAAGCACAATAGAATAGGTGAAGCGCCCACTTTAGTCGATGCTACCTTGCATTTGATCCCAATTTATACCATTTCTATCACCCAGAATGTCCTTGAAAATATCAAAATGACATTCGGGATTTTACAATAAAGGTTCTTCACATACTTATCTCAAGACATCACACCTCCTTTCCATAGTTCCTCTATTATAGTGTGGCTACTTTGATATTTCTGCTTTTGTAGCATTTCCATATTGCCACATGTGACCTTGACCTTTCACAAGGTCATATAACACCATGAAACTGAGTACTAGGTCATAGTTGGTTCCTAAATGCAATAGCAAGTATCAGCACAAATTATTGACTGGATAAAGACTTGGTGAAACCGTTTAATAATTTACCTCTTTAATATCAAATGCAGATATAGGTTGGATTATCGTGGAAATACCATGGTTTAACCCTCTATTACTATTAGTTGTCAATGGCTAACATGTGGGCATTAACTTAGACAGAAAAGTGTGCCTATATAAACATATACATCTATTATCTGTGCATACAGAAAGGAAGCAAATTGAGAATTATAAGTATTTTCCATGTTTGACCTTGTAAAACATGACCTTACACCCAATCAAGGTCCACCATATTCAATCAGCTAATGGACCACATATATAAGAATGGCTATGTAAGATGAGTGACACTCAGGTTCAGTATCTTTGCATTTGTCCCAAAGTGTATATACCCTTTAGAGGTCCTTAAAACCATGAACTTTGACCTTGATTTTGACCTTGTTCCGACCTAGATATCACTCTACGGGTCAGACCCCACCAAAATGGACTAATTGGTGGTTATTTTGTCTTTTTCACCTTTCAGCAGCTATTATGTGGACATACCTAATCATCACTTATATATCTTGATTTCATGTAAGAGAAAACACCCTAGGCTTTCCGGTAAAAATAAAACAACTTTTTGTCGGACCATTATTTATGGAGTTATGGCCCCTCAAAGTGGAAAAATACCCCCAAAACACGGTTCCAGGCAATTTATATTTTATTCAAAAGCCCCCCATTTCGTATAAGGCCATCACAGCCCTTCCTATTCAGCCTTTTTTACTTGCTATATGTGTTTACTCAAATAATTAAGAGTGTTTACCCAGGTGTCTAGCCCCAAATTTCCTCCACAGTCCTGCAATTCAGAAATGACCCTCGTGTATGCTCCGACACTTTTATATTTGGGGTCAAAATGCGCCAAATACTAAAGGCGCTGGAATATATCAAATATGATCAAAATAAGGGGGGGCACAAGTATTAATGTGTGGAAAAAGAATTTTGTAATTATCTCTTTTTTAAAACTTCCCAGCGCCAAAATAGTGATTTTGGACTTTTTTTAAAAGTGTCGGAGCATACATCAACGATGAAAGTACTGAATATACAAGGTCTCTAGCACATTTTTGTGGGTTGTAATGGAATATTTTGGCTGTAACAGATGAATCTCCATTCGTCAGTGTCAAAATTTCATTCAATTTCACCACACGGGCGCAACAAAGGGCGCGAATGTAGCCGGTCTGTATACTCCGACACTTTTATGTATGCTCCGACACTTTTATATTTTGCCAAAAATGGAGCTCTCGCTCGCTTAATATTGCTTCCCCATGCTACATATCAATTTGAAATTGTACCTAAGTGAGCCACCTACCCCTCATAACCTTTTTATATCGAATATATGTGTTTAGGCCTACTGTAGGGGTGGTTTTGGTGTGATTCACCTCACGAAATTGGAAAAATTTGAACTTATTTCGCCCCAACCAACCTCAAAGTCAGTCTGGCTGGTGCTATGTGTACTTATTATGATTCACACACTTCTAGTTCATCAATTTATCATGCTTTACCTACGCTTGTAAGATGTATTTGGGTGCCAGAGCCCAATATAGTGATCCTCGGATAAAAGTGTCGGAGCATACACACAATATGGTTAAACTCTCATAGTGAAGTTAATAATAACTTAATCAAACCAAATCCAGTGCAGGCTAGATTTACTTTAAAGTATGCATATTGAGGATAGTGCACAGCAAGTTTGGGGATGAACAAGGCCATTTTGAGCAAACTGGAGAAAAGTTGGTGCCCACTGCCATTTTTTTCAAGATTTTCAAGATTTCTACAAAGTTTGTCGGCCTGTAACAGAAGAGGTTTTAGAGTGGTGATAACCAAACTTGGCATGCATTATCCTATATACTGTGGCTAGTTGGAGGCGAAACTAGAAGATTCTATGGTGTTTTTAAAGCATTCTACCAGCTGTTTGATATTTTAGTCGTATGCTCCGACACTTTTATATCAACATATGTTTGCCGGTGAATAAAAACTGACACCCTGGGAGTTAAGCCGTCCAATTTATGTTTTCATGGAGCCAAGATACTAGTCTTTCAATAAAATAAACTTGCTTTAAGATTAATTGAGTTTGCTGAATTTTCAATCTGATATATTTCTGCCCCCAGATTAATCCATTTTCGAGATTTCTGACCCCTACACACACCAGATTCGGAATCAGCATACCCAAAATACCCTAGTTCACCATTCATACCATCTATTGCAGGCCATACCAGGTCCTCTTCAAGATTCCAGACTGGCTCCCCTATTATTAGTCTTCTATTCTTTATTTATTGTGTGGCCCCTAAAGAGGGGCCAACCAACTCTGATTGAGTTGGTTATATGCTGCGCAACATCGGCGTAATTAATTACGCCTCATGTTAAGCAGCATGGATCACTCTAACAGACTGGCCTCAAAAGCCCAGTTGGACGGGGGCCCTGTGGCACAACGAGTCAAAACGAGTTGATCCGTTTTTCAGATTACCGACTCGGTGAGAGGTTCTGACTATGTATATCTTTTATAACGCCTTAGATATGGTGTGGTATTTTTCATCTCGCTATAGTTTAGTTGATATTTAAAGAAACTGTCTCATTCTATCAGAAATACACAATATTGAATTGTTTTTTTATATTTAATATATTAGATGCCTTTGTTGCCTATATAGCTCATTATGCATTAAAATGTTCGTGAGCATCGTAGGAATGTACAAAATTCCTATTGTGGCGCCATCTGACGAAAGAGCGGGGAACTATACTAGCGCGTTCGTTATTCGCATCTTTGACAGCGACTAAGAGACGCTCAAACTGTCTCTTATTTAGTTTGAACTTATCACAAAATTGTCTTTGATAGGTTGTAGATTGACTTCTGACTTTTTTTTTCTTTTTTTTTTTTAGTTAGAATAAAAAAACAACAAACAAAAAAACAGTGACGCCAACACAGACCTGCACATTAACGCGCTCCACCGTCTTCAGAGGGTTAAGTCTATAGTACAGTAGATTCTACTGTGTACTTACGCTAACAGTGCTACATATACATACCCGAGTTCTAAGTGGTTTTTTTTTTTAGAAAAAAAAGTGATCTACTCACCCATTTTTTTTTTAGACAAACCGCTATTAGTAGGTAACCTGTATAAACCATACCGCAAACATCTGCCTCGTGACTGATAGTGTACCAGAAGAAAAGGTGGGCGGTGGTGAAGTGCTGTTGCAAGAATAATTGAGGCTCTTTATTTAGCTGAGAGAGCGAATGTCCTAATCTTGTTTTCACCTTGAGCCCCACCCTCTTCCAGAGAGGAAATCAAAATCGCATGTACATGTATATGGGCTTATAGCTGGTGAATAGATAAGGCGGGACAACTGTGTATACAAAGACTACAGGGGGTGTTTTAACGACAGGTGTGACGCGCCAGCCCGTGGACGGAGCTTTTTTTTTCACCTAGAGAGGGGATCAAGAGTGTAAACAAAGCCTACAGGGGGTGATTAACGCGGCCGGATGACTGCATGTTTTGTTCTAAGGCTGTTTTGTTTTCAGCTAGATCCCCCACCCTCTTCTAGATCCTTTCCACCCTTAAATCAATCTGATAATTGTCATAAAGGGAGTAATGCGCATTACATGTATATAGGATTATAGCTGGGTAAGAGATTAAGACGTTCAAACTGTGTATACAAAAAAAAAAGCCTACAGGGGGTGTTTAAGGCCGGGTGTCATGCACCGGTGAAGAGACTGTGTATACAAAGACTACAGGGGATGATTAACGACAGGTGTGACGCGCCAGCCCGTGGACGGATGACTGCATCTTCTAAGCTTTGTTTTCACCTAGAGAGGGGGTCAAGAGTGTATACAAAGCCTACAGGGGGTGTTTAACGTGGCCGGATGACTGCATGTTATGTTCTAAGCCTGTTTTCAGCTAGAGAGGGACCTAATCACCTAGGCCCTTTCCACCCTTAAATCAATCTGATAATTGCCATAAAGGGAGTAATGCGCGTTACATGTATATAGGATTATAGCTGGGTAAGAGATTAAGACGTTCAACTGTGTATACAAAAAAGCCTACAGGGGGTGTTTAAGGCCGGGTGTCATGCACCAGCGGGCGGACGGATGTCTGCCACTCTAGCTGTGACTACAAGCGCGTGCGTGTGGTAGACAGCTTAAATCAAACAAGTTAAGCTCCTTATAGCTTCCTACTGACTGCGGATTTGAGTCCTTGAAAGATGGTCTTTTGTTTTTTCATCTATTTCCTCAGGGAGTCGAACAGGATTAAAGATGTAACGAACCCGCATCTACACAGGTAGACAGCCGGTCGCCTTCCTAGTGAGAGTTTTTTTCATGAGTTAAGAGGCTTATCTCGGAGCCTAGTACATAAGCGAGAGTGAAACATCGATCCCACACACTTCTTCTACCACCTTCAGCATGGCGTCATCAGGAATCACTCTACGTTCTACCAAATGTGAGCATCCCAACACTACTACAGAGCAGCGACAACACCACACGGAGGAGACGACCATGGTTACTGATGAGTTAACAAGTAGCAACGTCGAGGTTCGTTTTTATCAAGATTTGTACGGGTGGCTGGATAGTGTGAGGGCTACTTCTGCAGCTGTTGCTGCTGCTCGTGCAAGACGTGAAGCTCTTACCGCCGTTCGTGCTACACATACTGCATACGAAGTCGCTAATGCTGCTAACAACGCTGCTGTTACTCTCGCCACTGCTGCTCGTGCTGCTAATGTTCTTGCTACTGTTACCGCTCTTGCTGCCGATGCTGCTGCTGCTGATGCTGCAGCGACTGCTAACGGTGTCGCTGTTGCGGCTGCTGCTAGGGCTAGTGCTATTAATGCTTGTACAGCTGCTAAAAACATAGCCTGTTTCGCTGATACTAGTCGCAATGTCGCTGTTGCTGCTATTGCTGATGCACATGATGCTGGGTTACGGGCTGTGGCTTTTGCTGATGTTGCTGTTGATGCTTCTTCTCTTTTATCTCTTTTTTTCTCTTGAAATATCAGAATGCCCAACTAGCTAAATAGGGCCAATGGTGGTGAGGCATTGTCCCATTAGACAATGTTAAGAGTACTGTTTAGTTAGTGGTGCTGTTATATAATTCAAGGGCTTCGCCCCCGCATCCGGGGATGATCTCTCGACCCCCAGGAGGATATATCCAGTGCGTAAACGATGTGGGTGGTACATATACTTGCAGACAGAGGGGACAGGTGGGAAACCTGTCCTACCATCAGTGTGTCCAGTACCCAGCAACACCCCACCCAGCACACCACTACTACCTGTTCCTATACCATACCATCATCACCTGACATGGATTAGAAAGCCACAGCACTGTTTTTGTAAAAATATGTTTGCGTCGTGAAGGGTTTAATCTGTAATGTAAAATTTGGGCCTATGCATTTGTGGTAAATTCCTCCTATATAATAAGGTGGTCATGCCTCAGTAGACTGTGCGGTTAGGGCCCAGGAGGCTACTAGGATTATGGAGCTTTTATGTTGCCGACCAGCAGACCAGCAGCCGGTGACATCATAACTCCCCAATAAAGGAGCCTCTGTTAGCTGCCATCTGCTTCCGGTGGCGCCAGGGGAAGACACGCTCCCTGCCTGATAACTAATGTGATGTGTGTCACAGTGGTCAGAGGGTAGCTTGGGGGGGGATATGTTTTCCCATAATATATGGCACAGCATATGCCCCTGAACTATTACAAAGATATGCATGGACATTTATGATTGATGTATGAATGCAGACAACCTAGGTTACCAATTAAATTACATAACATTCAATGCAACATAGTTATACATAATTTTCTCAAGATGAATCTAGATATTGCGGCACATTCATATTCCTTATTTTCGAATGGTTTGACGAAATATCAAGTCGGGTAGACTACAGCACTGAGTCTCTTATTTTGCAAAAGCTGAATAACCAGCCCCGGTATTTCGCCAAACCTCCGTATTTCACAAAAACTTCACTTCCGGACTGGCGTAAGGATACATATATAGACAAATGCCAATGATGATTGACGTATTTCACGAGTGGGGGTGGGGAACAGCTCCCACGAAGCTGTTTTCTCACTATTTGGCTGATCTTCAGACCCCACGTACGGGGTCATGGGGGTCCGATTTTTTTCTTTTGTGATTTCCCATGCTTTTGGACCCAAATGCATAGTTTGAGCCTGTCCCCGAAGAAAAGTAGATTTATCACACCCCCCCTAGTATGAGTGTCAGTGAGAGAAGGTGTGCATATATCCCCCAGGGATGTCCTATGTCAATACTGATTCTGCCTCACACATAGAGTTGTCTGCCAAAGGTCACATCAATACACCAATATGGGCCTGAATATCATGGTAAAGGACTGACCATATTTCCCCCACCTTACTGTGGGCGAGATATGGATACATGTTTTCTCTCCTCTACTGCTGTATGTACAATATACTGTTATATGTTTGGGTGGGTCAACCTACCCCATGCAAGGGGCATATTTAACCATCCAAAGGGAGAAAAGGTCAGGAATTGATCAAAACAAATGTAACAATTAACTATACTGTTCTAAAGTCATTAAAACAGACAAGTGAAAAAGTGCTCACTCTCCCTAAATAACCTTTCTCCTATTAGTATGCACTCATTGGATATTGATTCATGTAATTGATGCAGTGACCATTTGATTTTCAGTGTATCCCCTATGCCCACTGCTTTCAGGCCTATCACTGACAAAAAGCCTCATGCATTAAAACCCTATGTGGGCTGTAAAGGGTAAAGGTGAACTTGGGATGTACTCTTTTAAACAATTCACCAGGACTTTAGTGCCTAGATCTTTACCTTCTATGGCGGACTGCTCTTCCATGTTCCACTTTAGTCTATACTCACTGTACCCAGTGGGCACAGAACATTGAATCAACACTGAACGCTGGTTGACAATGTTGATTCAATGTTGATGCAACATTGATTCAACATTCAATTGAGTTTTGTGCCCACTGGGTAATAGGCTGGCCTGTCCTGCACCAGCTTCCCCTGAGGCAAACCTATTACATATAAGTGCTGTCCCCATGAAGTTGCTATCTTCTATTTTCTCCTGCTAGAGTGGGTTATTACTGCGGAAAAGGCTGCAGATAGTAATATCACTACAGTCTCCAGGCACTGCAGGCCTACTTCATGTCTGCAGGGAGGTCTATATATACAGTCACACAGCAATATCCGCTTAAAAGTAGAAAACTGGCGTATGTTATCTTTGAAGTCTAAGTGGTGCGGGTGTCAGCACCACTTAGTTGGGTGCACCGGGTATTTGACAGGAAGTGTCTAAATTTTGTCAGGACATGTATTAGGCTAGAATATTCTCAAGAGAGCCAACATTGGTGAAGACATTCTTATTCTGTAGCTGTGTGCAGGTGAAAATACATCAATGTTACCTTTCTTTATAAATCCAAACCATATGTGACTACTACTAGAACTTAAACACTCCCTTGTCATACACTACTCAATAACCTGCTAAATATTCCCATTTCGCAGTCTTCATGCAATTATACATTCACAGCAATAAACGCATTGCTTTAGTACATTTGCTATGACTTCCTAATATCATTTTAGTGTTGATATACAGATTGTTGGTTTTTAATAGGATCAAGCGATAAGTAGCTTTTTGTGGTGCACAATCTCATCATTAAGACGATACATCACAGAGCTATGTCACGGTTTAATTCTACATTTTGCATTAAAGGGAAATTATCTTTTTGTTCCTCTAGAACAGCAGCCAGGGCACCTCTGGAATTCCCTGCATGTTGTTCCCTATTGATGAATCATAAATCATGTATGGTTATAGGATAGGTGCAGTCTTCCTTTTTTATTTGTTCTTTCCTTTGAGGGTAAAATCAATATAGGAATATGTTGTATAATGGCATTACAAGTCTAATGGCTGGTGATTAAAATTATGTCCATATGGGAACAAGTTAATGGTATTGGTAAGCTAGGGCCTTTAGGCTGTTGACTGTATAAATGAATAAAACAATCCACCCATGATGTGATCCCAGTAGAAGTGTGTGTCAATCGGTTTTCAAATGAAGAATAAATTAATCTGATTTGATACATTTAGGTATTTTTAAAATAGAGACAAAATGCTGTCTACTTCTAATATTTTGAAAGTGACTATGCTACCAGCTTCCAATAGGTTCAGACAGTTTTAATGGTGGCTACTATTTAATTGGATTCCACTAGCATTAGAATACATTGCAATATCTAAGTTATGAGCAGTGGCCCTGTCTAATCATAGCAACTGGAATTGCAACAACACATCAAGCAATGATTACATTAGTTTTAGAGCGGATCAAGTCATATTTGTGAGTCCTGGTTCAAGAATCTTATAGCCAATCTGACAGAACCAGGTTTCTAATTCCGTGAACTAAGATGGTTTCTTCTCATTTGAACCACTCGGTGAAAAGATCACAGATTCCAAATAGATTTGTATAATGTTAGACTATTTCCTTGCAGGCCTATGCTATTAAGCATTTGCCAGGATTTCTGTGCATGTTTACTAAAGGCGACACAATATTGCTTCTTTGGATAATGAATTTTTGATTCATGCTTGTTAATGCTGATGCTTCCCAGGTTTATGGATGGTAGAATATTGTCATCGATCTTAACGATGGTTACATTTCCTACTATACAGCAAAAGTGAGTCGGGAGTCAACAATTTTACAGTGAGCCATTGTGCTGTAGACCTCTCTTTGATCGTTCTCCACATGATCCCCCCCCCCCCCAATAAAACCTTTACTGATTATTCATTTTAACGCCCCCTGCATGAATCGGGGCAGGCACACATGTACAATGCCTTCTATAGGCTGTGCCCAAATAAGGAAAACCTGTCTAAGAAACTCCCCTTTACTATACCACCACCCTGGGGCAAAATGGCATAGAGAGTATCTGGACCCATTGTGGCCTGGACCAAAGCAGAATACCACCGCCACTTCCCTCACCCATCTTTAAATTAAATCTAAAACTCGCAAGGCATTTAAGGGCAGCCTAATGCTTTATTCCACCATGTACTTGGCATGATACATCAATGCAGCATTGGTGAGTAACTCTTCATACATGCATCATGCCAACTCCTTGGGCATGAGACTTTCCCGAAAGGTCTGCATGACTCACCAATAAAGTGACTGCAAGTGACTGGCCTGCCTTCTATTGGAGCATCATGACAACAATACTTAAATGTCTAAGCACTTGTTATCCCATTCCACAATACCACCCCAACCGGAAACTATGTCCATCTGCATTACTTCTCCCACAGGTGGTGCTGTGAGCATTCCTAAAGATAGTGACAGGTGGCAATGCCATCTTCTACTTCCTGTGGAAATGCAAACATGACACCAGGTAGGGGGGGGAGTTCTGATTCGCTGAGAATGATCCTTAAAGGCCAGTTACTTCGTTTTATGTTTTGGGTACCGAAAAGTTTGACAGTTGATTCCTATGTAAAAATGTCTCCCAAGTTCAGATCTACAAGTGTGTAACTTTTTGTTTTCTCACAATTCCAGCTAAAAGTAGGTCACTGTCAACTCTTCTACATCCATGTAATACAGCTATATATGGCTATATTTTGATGGAAGAATGATCTGTTCTTGATGTTTATGCATGTAGAAAATCATTTATCTTAGAAATTCCAAGATGGCGGCCATTTTGAAGATATCATAGCCAAAAATATATTGGTTGCCATCAAAGAAAAATTGTATTTCGTTTCTGCATGTCTGGCTCTGTCATGGTAATCAGAGGACATGCATGACGAATCAAAGGGAATACAGACAGATAATGATTTTGAAGTGTGAAATTTGGCCCCTGTGTTCCCTGTTATGTCCTTGATGCGAGGCTAGATTCCCAAGCGCTCACTAGCGTCCTCCCTCTCTCATTACTCCCAGCTAATTACCTGTGCTGATTAGCAGCTTAAGTACTTGGCACTAGAGGAACGCGGCCAAATACTTCACACGCACCAAGATGAGGCGCTGTGGAAAATAGGTCAAATGAAGTAGAATAAGGAGGAGGACTATTCTGAGGAATTAAGAAATTAAGTATAAGCAAGGAGTGAAGGTATTCTCAATTTTTTGAAAACTTTCATCGACAAATTATTAAGTTATTTGACTTTTTGAACATTGTCTCAACGTTAGCGCATTCTGATGACGTCATGGCGACTACGAGAAGTCACACTTTTGCGTCAGTGATGAATGTAAATCAACAAAATCATACTCCTACACTACAAATCAAGTCTACAACCAGCGACAAAGTTGTGGACAAGGAAATTCCGGTTTGTTGATGCAAGTTTCAAAGGTCGGTGACACAGATAACGTTGAAATTAATGTAGGAGAAGTTGGTAACGTCAACGTAAACATGGCGCTTTCAAGTCGGGACGACGGTTACGCTGGACCTGCGGGCGCTGAGGGCGTTGAAAAGGCACCGGCAACCCTTCACAGTATTTCTGCACAATTACAACAACTGACTAGTGGTTTGGAGCAAAGGTTCACAAGTATGGATAACTACAATATGGGTAGGTTTGCTGAGCATGACAAGCAAATTTCGGGTGTTCATGCCCGCATCACTGCTTTTGAAGAAAAAATAGAGCAAGTCTTGTTGACAAATATCAGGGCGGTGAAACAGGATATAGAAAAGGGAGATGTATTCACTAAAACTGCTGTCACGGGGGTGAATCAAGATCTGATAAAACTAGAACAAAAATTAGATCTGAAGTTGTCAAACATGGAGGCTGACAAGCAGCGTTTAGATGAATATAAACTGCAAACAGAGGCCTATTTGAAGAAATTGAAGTTAGATTTGACGCAACAGATTAAAGATGTACATGGAGCTGAGCCAAGCAGTTTCAGTGGGGTGATCAAATCACAAAATTTTGTGCATAGGCCTGATGAACATCCCACTAGAAATCTTGTATTGCATGGAGTTCCGGAGGTACAAAATGAGAACTTGTATGTGCATGTCAAAAATATTGCTGAGGACATAGGCCTATTTATAGCGCCTAGTGATATTTCAAGCACAACACAGAGACTGCGCAAACCTCATTCTAGGGTGGATCCAACAGCAAAGGTGCCAATTCTTGTGTGTTTCAGTACATTGGCGCTCAAATCAAAAATGTATCGTCTACAAAGGAATCTAAAGTCTAAAGGAATTGAAGGCGTGTCATTTTGTGAAGATGAACCCAAAAAATTGCGGGTTCTGAAAAATCAGCTGCGAAAGATCGTCAGATATTGTCATGAAAATGATGTAGAGGCAAGGATTGAAGAAAACTGTATTTCTGTGGATGGTACATCGTATATGTTTGACAATCTATCGGATATTCCAGACATCTATTTCCCTCAGTCAGTCACTAAAGTGCAATTGTCGAACGCGGCCAAAGATGATCCGCCCATGGCAACGAGAAGAGTCCCTAGAGATGGTGACGTCAGAGCGCCAGAAAGGATACGATGATTGAAAAATGGCGTTGTTTACAATGGTGAATCGGCGTATCTGAGCAATTTTCACGCCTGTAACGTTAAATATACGGTAGAAGGAAGGAGATTGATTTCACAAGCGTTGAGCAGGCATATACCTACATAAAATGTGTATTGCATAAAGAGTTGGATCGTGCAAGGCATATTTTCACTGAAGTTTCCCCTCGAAAAATGAAATCAATAGCGGGTGAGTTTGGGTCGAGCTCAGATTGGATTGATTATCATGAAGAACTGTTAGAAAAACTCATGATTGCTAAATACACGCAGAATCCAGCACTCAAGGTCAGATTATTAGCTACTGCGCCTCTTCTTTGCATTGAGAGCACATTTTGTAAAGTGTGGGGTGGCTATGCCGACTTTAATAGCAAGGCGTATGACAATGGCCAGTACACGGGTCATAATAAGCAAGGAAAGATTACTGTAAAAGTACGTGACTATCTAACCCAACTTGATGCTTTAAACTTACAGTGTAATCCTCAGCAACAACAACAGCAACAACAACAACAGTTGGGTCTGCAGTTAGTGCAGGCAGATCAACAAACTGGGCATCAATTGCAAGGATTTCCGTCAGTACAGCAACAGCAAGCTGTTCTCCAGCTTCAACAACAGCAGTACCAACAACAGCCACCCCAACAACATCGGCAACAACAACAGCAACAGCAACATTACTCTCGTCAATCTCTGCAGCCTTCAGCACAAGGGATACAACAGGACGGGGTAAGGCAGAGACAAGTACAGTCTGGTCAGACAAATGTGCATTTTCAGACCCAGCAACAACACCATCAACAACAACAACATCAACAAAACCACCAACAACTGAGACAGGGGTCTGAGTTACAGCAACGTCAGCAACAACAATCACAACAACATCTACAAAGTCTGCCTAGTGGTTCTGTTGGTGATTCTTTTGTACCGGTACTCAGGACACCAGTTCAGGGAGTATCCATGGTGATCCCCCAACAACAACAACAGCAACAACAACTGCCACATGTTCTTCCATACTCACCCAAGCCAATGCTTTTCCAGCATCACCTTTATCAACAGCAGCTCCAACAGCAACAGCAACAACGGATGGGCATCAATAGTCAATCTGGAGGAAGTTTTTTAGCAACAACTCCAGCCACTTCCCCAGTTGCTAGTCAAACTCTGCTCAAGCAAGTAGTCTAGTTTAGTAGTTCTCAGCACTCCCAGATAGTAGTTAATTGTATTTAAGAAATAAATTTAAAATTACTCAGTCACCATGGCTCACAGGCTAGATTTGGCCTATGTAAATGACCTCTATTATCCAGTGCTAAACAAGAAGTTTTATCAAAGGATAATTGGAACAAGGAGACCAAATGAGTGCTCAATATACATCATTGGAGATTCAAGGCTGAAAGATGTGTATAGCTCGTTGCTACAGAAGGTCACTGCACATTGTGTATTAAACTACTCGATAGGCCTAAGCACTGATCAAGCCAGGTTTGTGACCCAGCAGAGGTTACAGCATGAAAACTTTCAATATGTTATTCTCATGACGGGCATATGTGACCTCACAGAGAAAGGTTCAGGACAACCTACTTCCTTCCCAGATCCTACTGAAGTAGCAGCAGCATACGTCTTGGATAAACATCTGAAATTCAGGAGAGAAGTGAGGCCCTATCAACCATCAATTGTCATTCTTGTGGCTGGTGTTTATGGAATGAACATTGGTAAATTCAACATTAAATATATGCCAAGTGGCACACTTTATCAGGAAGATGTAAATCAGAAGCATCTTGATGCAGGAATGAGGTCACTAAACTCGCTCATTCATACTGAAAACAAGAAGGAAACCATGATCAAGCTTAGAATTGATGGCATAGTGCATAGGTCATACGGTAAGGATGGCTATGGAAAGTTATATGATGGATGCCATCCAGATGGAGACTTGGTAGCCAAAATCACAGACTACATGTCAAACATGATTAGCTCGATGGTGGATCAGTATAATCAATTGTAAATATGACAAGTGGTTTCTTCAACAAGTGTGATGTTGGTCCATCCTTACAATGAAACAAAATGGTGCAACTAAAGCAAAGGGATAGTCAGTTTTAAGTTGTCACTCATTGTGTGTACATTCACAGCGAAAACAATAAGCAGGTTCAGTGGACAGCTTATTTGTATTCCCCTTTAAAGTGAAATACCTTTCTCTCTTCTGAGTACCTTTATAGTACTTTTCTATGAAGTGAATATTCAAGTTATGGCTACACATAAAATACACAGGTTCAGTGGACAGTGTATGTATATGTTAGCTAGAAGTCAACAGAGCCTGCTGAAGTGGTGAACTGATGGTTGTTCGAGATGGCAAGTTTCAAGATTCAAGTCAACATGCTCCAAGTTCAAGATTACAAACTGTAACTTAACACAGGTTCTGTGGACAGTGTTATCTGATCAGTTATACATGTGTTTTCAAGTAGGATCATACACATACAGGTTCAGTGGACAGTATGTTGTGTGTTTCCATTTTGGTTCAAAGGTTAGAAGCCGTACTTATCAAGAATTGTCTAAAAATATATATACTATAAGGTATGTTGGTCCGTATAGTGCAAGTAGTAATGCAAATTGTAAAACCTATATTGTTAGTTGATGTAGGGTATCAGCTAGTTTTAAATTGCTTGCAGTCGGAAAATACTTTGTGTATTAATGTGTGTATAATATTACTGTCTGGGAAATGCTGTTTGTTTTAATATTGAATTTAGTTATCAACAATTCAATATGTAGTTACATAAACGTTATTGACATAAAATTTAGGTAGATCTTAGTTTTTTACAACCATACTTTTTACTGAATCTAAGGAATAGAGTCCTCTTTCAATTATTCTGCTCAAATCTGATTGACTTACACATTTACGGTAGTTAACTTTATTAAATTAGAGTTATATTACTTAAAATTTATTTTTGAGTTTATAAATGTGTTTATTCACAGAGTGATTTTCAGAAACACAGTTACATTTTCAAAGATGGAGTCTTACTCCCATATTTGGTGCCTGACAGTCAATGCGGCAATTACATTATATACGCATACATTTTCATAAATGGTGTCATATTCGAGTACAATATATATAGGAATATCAAGTATTTGATTTCATACAACAATTGTCTATGTTTTGGTTGCTTATCACACAGCAAGTCCTTTTGCAAGTTGCCTTTCATTAAAGAACCCAATAACGATTGGCTTGACCTTTTCGCGGAATGCTTCTTTGGACTCAGTTAGCCTACATTCCTTCGGTAATTTGTTCCATAAGTCAATTCCCCGGAATAAAGGGGTTTTTCTGTATCCTAGCAGTTTAGATGTAGGGTACTTCAACAGCCCAGTACCAGCGGAGCGCATTTGCCGTCCTCCTGTAACCAGCTGTTGAAATTCGAGCCCTAATGAGACATTATCGTGTTTACAACTGTATAGATATTTGTGGAGTAACAGCAGCAATTGCATGTCATACCTTACATGTAGATAGTCAACCTTTGTGTTTTTATGAAGGTCACACACATGGTATTTTATGCGCACCCTGAGACAAGTGCGTAAGCAATTATTCTGGGCGAGCTGTAGCCTCTTATGTTGCAAATCAGTAATACCATTGTATAAGAAGCCACAATAGTCTAACACTGGCAACATGGTCTGCTTATACACTAGAGCTGCTGTCTGTCGGCTCATTTTTGGCCGCATTTTTCTCAACATTACATGACGATAACCTATGTTCCCGACAGACTTACCAACATTGCGCTCGAGGGTTAGAACATTGTCCAGGATTACTCCTAGGTATTCATAATGCGTGCAAGTTTCTAAGGTGTGGGTGCCCATTTTTATATTTAATACAATTTTATCCTTTGGCGGCTCATGAACAAATACCACAACCTTAGTTTTTTCTGTATTAATGCTGAGCCCGCTTTTTGTAAACCAATTAAACACACTCGTGCTGTCCTCTTGCAGCTTGGAGCTAGCTTCTTTGATACACTTATCGCTAGTATAAAACACAACATCGTCTGCATACATAAGAACGCGACAGTTTTTGACAACACTTGGTAAGCCATTTATGTAACATATGAACAATAAGGGCCCCAGAATTGAACCTTGCGGGACTCCGAAATTTATATTTGCAAGGCTAGACTTACTATTATTACATAACACTTGCTGGTTACGGTGTCCCAGGTAGGCATATAACCAATCACAGTATATATCAGGCAAGTTAAATGATTTCATGCGGCTCAGCAGCTCGGCATGGTGAATACAATCAAAAGCCTTTCGTACGTCCAGGAAACAGGCCAGAACAGGGTTGCGATTATCTCTACCCTTGTAAATATCATTGACCAGAGAAAAAAATGCGTCGTTAGTACCTCTGGACGTACGGAAGCCGTATTGACAATTTGTCAGCATATTATTATTTTCAAGCCTATTATAAATTTCCTCAAATACTACGCGCTCCATAATTTTGCTAAGCATCGGCAGTAGCGATATAGGGCGCCAGTTGCCTATTTCTCTTTCAATGCCCGATTTTGGAAGGGGTATAACAGTGGCACTGGCCCAGGCCTTTGGGAAGGCTATGGTATGCAGACATTCATTTATTAGGTAAGTCAATTGAGGTGCTAGAAGTAGCAACGCATCTTTCATTACAGTGGAACTTATGTTATCTATACCACTAAACTTATGTACATCAATATCATTCAGGAGTTTCACAATTTTAGAGTAGCTAATACGTGTGGACTCTGTCCGTACATAATTATTATTAGTTGGTGCAGTTATTTTGCTAACAGAGGGTACATCACCTAACTTATGGAACAGACGTTCACCCACTCCGGTGAAGAAAGTATTTATATACTCAGCATCAGCACCTGTTATCTCTACACCAGTTTCATGATGATTGAGTATTAACTCCGGGGTACCTTTTCCCGTACGTCCCAGTAATTGGTTTAACTCTCTCCAGAACTTGTATGGGTTGTGTTCATGCTCACTCAACTTCTCATTAAAGTAGTTTTCTTCAGCATACCTAGTCATTGCATTGATATCACGGCGTGTTTGCTTAGCTAATTCCAACAGAACGGGGTTAGCGCACCCACCCATACAGTAATCATGCATATATTGGTTACGCTCATAGATAGCCTCGTAAATTGGACTAGACATCCATGGCTTGTTCATGTCTTTTATGGTCATCTCCCTGACAGCACAGTGTATGTCAAGGTATGAGGTTATCACATTTAGCAGCAGTGCCCATTGTTCGTCCACATCTGTAGACTTATAGAACATTGACCAATAAGTATGTAACAAGTAATCCTGAAAGTCATCATAATTATATCCTTTATATGAACGTCCAAGTATTGTTTTCATTACAAAGGTTTCCTTAGTTTTCTTTCTGACGGCAAACACAGGTAGATGATCGCTTACGAATAGTGGTATGGTCCCTTTAAATTGTACAATGTCACAGTCAGTACTGATTAGATCTATACATGTACCTCCTGGTTTATCAGGGTATGGGCGAGTGACATGAGAAGTAACAATATTATTCAATGACAGCGCGTCCATGGCTCTCACATAGTACTTGGTTTTACAATCTTCAGGTTTTACCATGTCAATGTTGATATCGCCAATCAGCCAGCGCTCCCTATACTCAAAACAGGCGTTTTGACATATTTTGACCACAGCATCAACACACTTCACATAACTTCCGTTAGGCGGTCTATATACAAGTATGAACGAGGACAGGCAATGCTTTGCTTGGGTGTAATTTACTACCATTGCTTCAATATCTTCATTTGAGTGTAGTAGCGTGTCTTCCATACTGCAGTATGGAGCCATGTTATCACGTACATATAGTAGTAACCCACCTCCAGCTTTGTTAATTTTGCGGTCATGACGAAAGAAGCGGTAGCCGGGCACATGCAGCTTATGATTAGAATAGCCCTCCAGTAGCCAGCTTTCGCTTACACACATTACATCAAACAGGCGTATAAGATCATATAATTGGCTAAATTTTAAGTTAAGGCTCCTAATATTATAGTGCCCAATCTTGAGCCCCCTCATGTTAGAGAAGGCAGACAAAGACGTGGTCATTTTTGCAGGATCCTACATGGTGAGCAATTCATCAGATTATACATTACACAGTTTCTCACATGTAGGCTATATATTACATGTGTATACAGACACATTATTTTACATATGGCTATACCTGTGTTCAAGTATGCAGGTTCAGTGCGTGAGGGGAGAGTGCCTCGTAGTAAGGCATTTTGACAAAGAGCGTCGTGTGGATCATTTTCCAAGTACTCCGTAGGCTTTTTCTCGTGCAGTATCATTTAGATAATCTTCTTTAAGATAAAATGTAAAATATTGTAAAAAGTTTCTACGGTACATCGGGTTAGGACATTAGATTGTTGGTGAATCTGCCAATATTGTTCATCATTGTATGTACCCGGCATACGCTATCATGAAAACTGATAGCTGTGCCAATCTATGTTCATGTTTGATATTAATAGTTTATAAGCATTTTACAATCAAAGTATTGTAACAGGCAGCGGAAAACGTGACAGCCCCACGGGGAATCGAACCCCGGCCCCTCCGCTCCGGAGTTGAGAATGCTACCGCTACACCACAGGGCTAGCTGCTTCTCACTGCTCTGCTACGGTACTTGAGCTACCACAGGCGGGCAATGCGCTCTCCACGCACGCTCGGGCTGCCCCGAGCGATACGTGCCCGCTACATTGCTCCCCTTCAGACTTTTGCTAGGTCCGCGGACAGACATGTTACTCAGCAATCTGTGATCAAAGCTAATCCCTTACTTAGAATTAGCCGGCGAAGCCAGTCACCTGCCCTGAACATGTGTCTTTGGACGCACACATAGCACAAGCTGAAACCGCTCAGACTTCTGCCAGGTCAATGGAGGTCCCACGGACCTCCTAGCAGAAGCTGAACACGCTCAAGTACCCGACCCAGGGGGTCCCATCCTGGTCACGGCACCAGTGTAACAGGCAGCGGAAAACTTGACAGCCCCACGGGGAATCGAACCCCGGCCCCTCCGCTCCGGAGTTGAGAATGCTACCGCTACACCACAGGGCTAGCTGCTTTCTTACTGCTCTGCTACGGTACCTGAGCTACCATAGGCGGGCAATGCACTCTCCACGCACGCTCGGGCTGCCCCGAACGATACGTGCCCGCTACATTACTCCCCTTCAGACTTTTGCTAGGTCATCGGCAAGGTCACGAGGACCTACCTAGCAGAAGCTGAAACCGCTCAGATACCCAACCCAGGATCTGCAGATCCTGGTCACGGCACCAGTGTAGAAGGCAGTGAAAACGTCGACAGCCCCACGGGGAATCGAACCCCGGCCCCTCCGCTCCGGAGTTGAGAATGCTACCGCTACACCACAGGGCTAGCTGCTTCTCACTGCTCTGCTACGGTACTTGAGCTACCACAGGCGGGCAATGCGCTCTCCACGCACGCTCGGGCTGCCCCGAGCGATACGTGCCCGCTACAGTATTTATTTGTGGAAATGTAGCATCTAGAATGAGTAAGGACCTAATAATGGAAATATGGGTCCGGAAGTTAAAACTTTTAAAGGTTCTACGGTAAAGGAATTTAAAGGACTTGGAGTCCTACACATGAATTGCAGGAGTTACTATGGTAAAAAGGATGAAATGCACAAATTATCAAATAATTGGGATATAATTACACTATCTGAAACCTGGCTTAAAGGAATGCATGATGAATCTATGGTATGCTGGCCTGGTAAAACTTATTTCAGATTGGATAGAACACACAAGGGGGCGGGTGGTGTTATGTGCTTAGTCCCAACGGAAATTGCACCATATTGTATTATAAACAAAAATCTTACTGTCTCTAGCCCAAATTTAGAATGCCTGACGATAAATATAGATATACCTAAGTGTAAGCGTATGATAGTCTCAACTATATATAGGCCTCTACGTAAAGATATTAATGTGTTATGTACACAATTACAGTTAATAGGTGAAAACCCAGACAGAGAAATCTGGATACGTGGGGATTATAATATGGATTTTAGGAACATACTGAATGTTTTAGAAGTGTAATTGAAAAATGTAAAGTTTTTGGAACATTGCCTTTAATCTATGAGATTACAAGATATAAAAAGAAGAAAAATGGCAGGAGAGGTGCAGGTTCAGCAATAGATAATATAATCACTAACAGTAGATTTGTCAGTGAAAGTGGGGTCCTTGATGTTCTAATCTCTGATCACCTACCAGTTTATGCAGTAAAGAAAAAAGACAAATTGGATTATGAAGTGAGAGAGACTTTAGGTAGATCATATAAAAATTATAATTTTAATAAATTAGCTGAGAGGTTGCTGTTTGCTGACTGGGACTATTTTTATAATTTAGATCAAGTTGGTGAAATATACACCTCACCGTCTGAAAATAATTATGATCAAGATCAGGTTGATATTACACTTCAGTTTGATGATGTTAAAGAGGTAGTAAACAATATCAATACTGGGAAACCCTCAGGTGTAAAAAATGTTACTTCTAAGATTTTAAAGGACACTTTCAGGTGTATAATTCCACAACTAATGCACATGTTTCAATATTCTTTTGAACATGGAGACTTTCCAGATGTATGGTCCAAAGCTGTAATAACACCATTACCCAAAGGAGGTATTGCATCCTCAGTTTCTAATCTCAGACCAATCAGTATATTACTTGTAGTTGGTAAATTACAAGAATCACTAGCATATACTTATCTCAGTGCATATTTAGAGAGTAAACATATATTGAGTGATTGTCAATTTGGCTATAGAAAGAATCGTAGCACGGGGGAGGCAGTTTTTAATTATGTGAATGACCTGTTTAGATATAGGGATATTGGTCATTACACTGCAGCCACATATATAGATATGCGCAAGGCTTTTGATAGCATTCACCATGGTTTACTGCTTCAGAAAATGTCGAATATTGGTATGAATTATAAATTTTTTAAATGGCTTGAATCATATTTGTCCGGAAGGGAGCAGCAAACAAAAGTAGATAACATTATCTCTACACCTAAATCTATTAATTTTGGAGTTCCACAAGGATCTGTCTTAGGGCCTTTACTCTTTATTATGTTTATAAATAGCATTACTGAGTGCATAACCAATTGCAAAATGCTAATGTATGCAGATGACATTGTACTGTATAATAATAATCCTAATTACAGACTAGCAGAGAGGGCAGTGCAAATGGATTTGAATACTGTATCAAAGTGGTGTAATGCAAATAGCATGACTATTAATGTTAAGAAAACCCAATGTATGTGGTTTGCCTCACCCCAGAAACTCTCCTTGGCTCCAAAACTAAATGTGTTTATTGGTCATCAACAGCTAGAATGTGTGGATAATTACAAATACCTTGGAGTCACCCTTGATTCAGAACTTACATTATCTTCATTTGTAAAGAGTATTAACTGTAAATTCACAAACAAAATTTTTAAGCTAGCAAAATTAAGTTATATGGTAGATGAGAGTACAGCTATTGCAATTTACAGACAAACAATTTTACCATTTGCTGATTATTGTTGTTTCCTCTAGATTCTACTGCTAAGAAGAGTTTAGTGGACAGAACACAGGTACTACAAAATCAAGCGTTACGAATTTGTCTTTGTACTAAAATGAAATGCCAGCTTTGATTGATAGGAGGAAGGAATCTTTAGCTTCATTAATGTTTAGGAAATCAAAGAAAATTTTAAGAGTTCATATGGCAAGAAATACACGTCAAGCTAATAATTTTAACTTTATTCTAAAGCGACCAAGAACTGATTTCTACATTAAGTCACCTTACTACAGAGGGGTTAAGATTTGGGATTCCATAGAAAATGAGTTCCAATTTTCTCTGACTAAAGAAAAATTTAAAAAACATGTGAAAACTAAGTTTGGAACTTTCATGAAAGGAAAAAAGATGGAGTATATTAATAGCAGAGAATTTTTGAATAGACAAAGAAGAGTAAGAGCTAGGAATGATGTACTTGTAAACATAGATGGATAAAGTATTGGGCTTTATAAGGTCTTAATTTACTTAAAACTTGATATTTGTTGATTACGTATGAGCCATAGCTTTTTTCTCCTGTACTTAGTGTGAGTGCATTTAATGGATGTAGGTAATATCACTTTTCACTAGCAATACACAATGTGTGTGTATTGTCAAGACGGATGCTACAAATATATTGTATATACTTCTTTACTTTATATATGAATTCCACTTGATATCTATTGATTAATTATTTTTATAATTATAAGGGTATTGTTAGAGGTTTTATTCATGCATATGAAATCATTGTTATACATGAACATCCAGGTTATTTTGTCTTGTAAATCACCATGTGGGAGGCAAATAAAGCAATTCAAAAAAAACACCATGAGGATTAAGTTGAGTCTGTGCTGCCTGTGGACACCTGTACACAGGGGAAGCACTGTGATGGTGATCAATTGTCTCTTTAGCAGTTATTGCAGATCAGGAGGTGAAAGAGGAATGAAGAAGGTAATGAGAAGAAAATGCACTAGCAGGGGTATTTGTGGTTGCTTAAAATAGGACTCGAATAACATAGTTAGGAGATTAAAAAAGGTGTAACCTGGGAGTGAGAGAATTAGTCGTTTCTGAATATCAGTTCATCAATTTAACTAATTCACGAGTCTTTTAAAATATAAAGTGACCAATAAACCTATGACCAACCTGAGTTAGCCATTACTGACTAACATGGTCAACCTACAGAATATCAGTGCTTAACAATTTTAAAAAGGGAGCTACAAGAAGAATGGCCTGTTTTTTAACCGCACTAAGCATTGGTAATTTCCATTTAATACTCCATTTCAAACCAATGATTAAAAGGAGCCTGCATGAATTGCCATGATTCAGCCTCATAAAGCCACATGCACTCTACATGACTTGAAATCTGAGCATAGCTCTTTCGGTAAAACCCACATTGTTCACTAAAATATTGGGAACTATGTTAATGCATCCTCAGATTTCAGTCAATTTATTTTCTGGGTCATCATAATGGTGGCCATCTGATGGCTTATGCTGACATGAAATTAGAAATGGTTTGTACAATGAACACTGGAAAAAAATGCCTGGGATTTGTGTTCCACAATGACATGACATTGCAATGGGAAACCAAAAACATGACCGACCTGAGCATCAGTTGATAAAAAACCTGAGGACTGCTAATGTCCATATTGTCATAGTTTGATCAAAAGCACTACTGTTTTTGATCAAGGAACAATACCTATTTTTTGGGTTAAGATTCCGAAAGCAATGCAGCAGCGACTGCCCTCCACCAGACATAAAACTAAAGTGAATTGTTAAAAGCTATTTGAAATGAGAAAGATTGATGAGTCTGACTGGATATTGCTCAAAATAGTTCTCCTATTGTTTCCTCTCAAGTGATTTGTCCGTCTGGAGGGACTACTTTAATTAATAATCTGTTTAAATCAGTTTAAGTCTCAATAAAGAGGGCATAATCCACCATTATGTTTTAGCCCCATATTGTGTTTGGTTACAATTGTAAAGATGATGGCCATAAATGCACATCTCTTGGATAAACAATTTCAAACAATAATTAGTTTTGCACTATCAATATCTAAATGTTCCAGGCCTAAAAAGTTGTATTCTTATTCTTTACTTATGCCTCTCATTTTAGCCCTGAGAAGTCTACTGCGGGGTTGTGGCAATCCACTTCTCAGAGGATCCTTCACCGAAATCCCAGATTGTATTACGTATTTTCTTGTAAAACAATTTGCATTGAACATCCCTTATAATAGACTGACTTTAATGTTTAATTGTAGAATTTCCTCGCTTATCTGGACTGATATCCAGTCATTGCACTCTTATGAACTTAGACCTCTAAGCTAGCAGCAAAGCCCTAATGTAGAAATGCCAAGGATTTAATTGGATGGAAAGTGATGTCACTTTCAAGAAAGTTGTCGGTAGGCTCTCTGTGGGAGGACAGTAGAAAGTATTGCCTGCCTCACCAATGGTTTGTGTCTCTAGGATGTGTTTCTCTGTAGGTAAATATGTCAGCTAGCTGAGAGAAAAATGTATTCCTGAATTATTTTTCATTATTACAGCGATTTTGTCTTTGCCACCCAACCCAAACAGCTATCTATCAAACTCAGCATAAAATGTGGTGATCCAGGAATACAAGTGATTAATGTTGTTAAACAAGGAAACAGGCGTCTGGAGGGCCTACACTGAGGCAGCAACTATAGGGTGGCTCACATTACTAATGACATTTCAAACTGTTTTGATAATCAGCCAAAACAGCGATAAAAGCTTTAGGAATTTGGATGTTGTATTTTGAACACTGGGACTCCTTTTCCATGTTCAATCAGTATTAAGTGTTTGATTTAAAAACTGCAGCCCACTGTTCCAAGCAGGTCTCTTTTGTTCTGACATGTTCTTCACTTTGCAAGAAATCTTTGTGAATACAGATCAGACTACATATTGACTTATGTGACAAGTTACTTCAGTAGCTTCACCCACCTGTAACCACTATGAAGCAACAGATCTCATTCAAGGTGTTGGACATTGTTAGGCCACCCCCACCATCTTGGGGACACACCCACCTTGCCACCTGGAGCAGAAGTAATGCAAATGGATGTAGTTTCCGATTGGGTTGGGATTGTGGGATCAGATAACAAGTGCTTTTTAGAGAAACAACACATGGAGGGCAGCTTCCAATTTACTGAGAATGATCGTAAAACAACCTACAGTGATCGATGGAGGGTTCTCTCCTTTTCTTGTGTTAGATTTTCAGCTTATGTGGCATTATTGCTATTACCCTCTTCAGTGTTCTCCTAGGTGAATTGAATTCTTGGAACCATTATGGCTGCTAGCACGGCAATAATTGCCAATTACCAGTGTGAGATTGCATGGATGGATATACCTTGACTTGAGTGGACCTTCCTGTCATATCCTGCCTTTATCATTAATATCATTCCATTCACTCTAGGAACACAAATGGATAAACTGCTACAGGACAGAAATAAGCGGCTTTGTTAGCCACCAAGTGCGGCATATGCAGCCACTTGTGGTTTAATTCCTAACCACAGTAGCATAAATATGCAAACATTGTGGTGTCACTACTCTATAGGTATCATTAAATAAAGATTACCAAGGCTACGGTTGACAGAAAAATGCAACAATTAGTAGACTTAGCATGATTTTCATGTACAAAGAAAGTAGCCCCATTTTGTTTATATCAGCTTCCATCAACTAATACATGGGTCTGTGCCTAGCAGACAAACAGCAGGAAACCATCAACTGCATTCCCAATGAATTGATAAGATCCACCTTACACCCACTGAGGCCTGTTTGGGCCCCATTAATGAATTAGTTGGGTAGGTTGATATAAGGCAAAGTGTATACTCAATATTCCTCCTCCCTGTTAGCTTCCCCCCCCAGCTAATACATACCCCTTGCACTGGCAGGCAATCAGAAGGGTAAAACAGTCATAGATCCATTAGTGGTAATTAGTAAATGTCTTTCATCTGAGTAGTATAGTATGTATCGGAACGGGACTATAGTTAAGTACTGTTTATTACTCAATCGACCTGCAGCCAATCAGAGGCCTCCATTTGGTCACGTGACCGGAAGTGACCTACTTAGGGGATTAGTGGTGACGTCACGTGACCTAGTTAGCCAATCAGAGGCCGCCATTTGGTCACGTGACCGGAAGTGAGGTCATATGACCTACTTATGGACCGGAAGTGACGTCATATGACCTACTTAGGGGACCGGAAGTGAGGTCATATGACCTACTTTAGGATCACGTGACCGGAAGTGACCTGATGAGTCACGTGACCGGAAGTGACGTCACATGACCTAATGGCCAACCGGAAGTGAGTGACCTGATTGAGGATCACGTGACCGGAAGTGACCTGATTGATCACGTGACCGGAAGAAGAAGAAGAAGTGACGTCACGCGACTTAATGAAGAGATGAGCGTCTTTAAGGGGTCACGCGCTTTAAAATGTGATATCTTTTTTTTGGAGGAGGAGGAGGAGGAGGAGGAGGAGGAGGAGGAGGAGGAGAAGGAGGCGAGTCTCTTATTTTTTTCGGTAAACTAATAAAAAACACTACGATATAAGTTTTTGTTTTTTTTTCATTTTTTATTGTTTTACGAGCGACTGGAAGTGACTTATTGAACTAGGTAGAAGCGTTCTTTAGAGTGTATAAAGGGGGGGGGAGGGGAGGGGAGGGGAAGGGAAGGGGAGGGGGGCCCCTTTAAGATGCATGGGGAGGGGGGCGCTTTTAGGATGCATGGGGCGAGTGGTGGGGGGGGGAGGGGGGGAGGGGGGAGGGGGGCACTCTAGGGGGGTGGGGGGGCACTCTAAGGGGCGTTTGTCTCTTTTAAGAAAAAAAGAAAAGAAAAAGATTTCAATCGAGAGACACGCTTCTTCCTCTCGAGAGGAAGAAGCGTGTCTCTTCGTTTCTTTTTTGTTTATCACGTGCTTCGATGAGGCGATCAGCTGCGACTGGAGGAAGTGACACTTTAAGAGGGCGCGCGTCTTAATTGTTATGATTTTTTTTTTTTTTTTTTTTTTTACTTACTAATAAAGAAGACGTATGAAAATAAAACACAACAATTCACATGTCCGTCGTTCTCGTTGTTTCTTGCTTGATAAAGTCAAGTAATATCGCGATGCCGAGGTCAAACTTTCCCATGTCCTCAGTCAACACTCGAAGGAGTTCAAAAGGTGTACCGCCGGCACCGTCAGCTTCATCTTGCCACATTTTTAACACTCGGAAGGCCCACTCAGCGGGACTTCCTCCGTATTCGCATTCTTCAGCGATCTTATCTAACCTCTCAGGCGACAATTTTAAATGGTCCCCCACCTCTTTCCACCTGCTACCTAGACGTCTGCCGAGGGTGCCCAAGTGCTTATGCATCGCGCGCGAGTCGGGGTTTTCGAAATCCAACCCCTGTCTGTGGAGAAGGGACATCCACTGAGCCAACAGTTCCACGCGTCTAATGCGGGTGAAGACGCGACCGAGCTCTCCCCATCTATGACGATGCGGGGTTTCACCCCACCAGACTCGGAACATCGCCGTACACAGCTCCTCCGGTGTCTTGACACTGCGCTCTACTAGAGCATCCATACGGGCGGCGGTAACTTTTAAGCTACTGCCCAACTCTCTCCAACAGCCGCTCAACTCTTTACCTAGTTGACGAAGCAAGGCGTCGCTATAGGCTAACCGCCGCTGTCCTACCTCTCTGTTCTCCCCATCGGTCTGCCTCGCGCGTCTCACGTCGTCAAGCCGCATTAACTTTTTTTCAGGTGGACAAGGCGGTGAAGGCGAGCTTGAAAGTGGAATAGCTTGAGCCATCTCGTCTCGTCTTGGCGGCGGCGGCGGCGGCGGCGGCGGTGGCGGCGGCGGCGGCGGTGGTGGCGGCGGTGGTGGTGGTAGTAGACGTTACTGTGGTCAGAGGCGATATGATTTTTTTCCAACAGAAATCAGAGCTTTTTATACAGAGGGAGTTTAATCCCATTTCCAACAGCACTCCAGCTGTGTAGCGACCTGTCCGCATGACGCTTTTTCAACCGCTCCGCTCCTTAAGAGCTTAGATGACGAGGGGTGTGTCATCGCTATCCGTGGAGACCAGCTGAAAACGGTGTTTCTTCCTCATCCATAGCCTTACCTCCTACCCCCTACCTGAGGACGTCTCCCTCCCTCTGACATTCATTGTAACAAACGTCAGAGGTCAGGTGAAAATCGGATTTTTTTCAGGCACAGCCTTAGTCAGCTGTCACCCCTCCCTATTGAACTAGCCGGCCGCCGCCTGGCCGGCCCGGTCTACTCACCACGGCAGGAGGTGGTGATTTTTTTTTTGTCTTACACTTAAGTCGCTCACCACATGCACACGCCTCTACTCACAGACAGACACGTTCGTCTTAGGGGGGTCCTGCTTCACGCCACACGCCTCCTGTAGTTTTTTTTTGTATACACACTCTAAGCTCATCACCGTTAATCCTTTATACAGCTAACGCGCGCTGAATGGCTGAACAGGGTGGTAAGTGGCTTAGCTCATGACAGTGGATCCCTCAAAAAAAAAGAGGGGAAAGGGATCCAGCTGAAAACGTCATACCTTATGTCTTTGTGAATGGCCGCCGGTCAGTCGACGGCAGCAACCGCTTAATCCTTTATACAGCTAATGCGCGTTGAATTGCTGAACAGGGTGGTAAGCGGCTTAGCTCATGACAGTCGATCTCTCAAAAGGGGGGAAAGGGATCCAGCTGAAAACGTCATGCCTTATGTCTTTTGTTTCTCTTTGTGAATGGCCGCCGGCCAGCCGGCGGCAGCTGAACAGGGTCAGTAAGTAGCTTAGCTCTAGAAGCGAGAAGGCGTATATAAGGGGTCTGGAAACCTCCATTCACTCACTCATTCTTTTGCTGCTCTCTACAGTCACCACCATGAGCAAAAGACAACACCTAGCGCCGTCCAAGAACAAGAAGACTACGCGGAACAGCGCTCGTTTAGCGTCAGTGCCTCCTCTTGCTACTGAAAATGAGACTACCGCCGCAGCCGCTTGGTCTTATCACCCTCCCGCTGTAGCGAGCGCTCGCGGCAGTAGTAGTAGTAGTAGCAGTAGTAGTAGCAGTAGTAGTACTAGTAGTAGTAGTAGTAGTAGTAGTAGTAGTACTACTGGTAGTAGTCGTCGTGCTAGCGACGTTGTTACACTCGCGACGGTACACGTTGCTGCTAAGCGCGCTGCCGCTGCTACTGCCGCCCCGCCTGCTGCGGCTGCTGCTGCTGCTGCACCTGCTACCGCTGCGCCTGCTACTGCTGCGCCTGCTGAGGCTGCTGCGCCTGCTACTGTTGCGTCTGCTGCTGCTGCTGCTGCTGCTGCTTCTGCTGCACCTGCTGCTACCGCTACTACTACTGACGACAACGCTCCTGGCACAGCGCAGTACTGGCAACCGGGTTTTTACCTCCCCACTACTGTTGATGACTTTGATGACCTGCCGCACGTTGCACAGCCCCTCTCCTCCACCACTACATCGACCGACGCCCTCGACGCCGCTCGCGCTGAGAGTGACAGCTATTCGGACACTCAGCCCCTAAACCGAGAAGAAGAGGAGGAGGAGGAGGAGCAGCAGCAACAGGGTGAGACAGAGAACGACGCTGACGACGAGGCGTACGAACAACCCGAAGGGAAAGGGGTGGGCGGTACGTTTTTCGGCTTCCCTCTTCGACCTTTCGACCTCACTTCCTCCACTAGTAGCGTCCCGTCCGGTCCGTGGCGACTGCCCTCACCGCCACCTTACGAGGGCGGCGGCGCTTCATCTTCTACCGCTACACTCAGCACCGACGGCGTGTGGCTGCGCTGTTCCAACAACGAGGCCTCGGATACCACCAGCGCTGACGCTGCTCCTGCTATCGGTTCTGCTGCTGATTCAGCTCACGCTGATGGTGTTACTCATCCTGCGGGTGTGAAACGTTCTAAGGTGAGTTCCAGAACAACAAGGCCTAGTAAGAAGAGAAAAATACAAGAAAAAGAACGAGATGGACGAGAAGAAGCAGAGAAAACCTTCTCCCGTCTTCTCGGGTTAGAGTTCTGCTTAGACGGAGCTTTGACGCTGGAGATCTGGGAGGACGTGGCTAGACTGTCTAGGAGGCCGCGCTACACAAAAGACGGCCAGGTGAAAGAGGCGTCTCTGACCAGAAGCAAGCGAGTGCACTTCACGGCCGATGCGCTGCGCGAGCTAATAGCATGCATCGCCGATATCCGCGCAGTGGTGCGCATACGCGACACAGCGGCCGCGCAAGGAAAACCTAATCACACCCCCTGGTTCGCAGTGCTGGATGAGGAGGGCGAAGTGTACGCAGCTGTGAGCTACTACAGCGGTAAGAACCTCGTCAACGTGCGCAAGTACGAAGGTCCTGACAAAAAACCCACACAGCAGGGAGTGACGCTGTCCGCCAGAGCGCTCAAAGAGTTGGATGACAAAACAGAGATCATTCTGAAATGTCTCGGCATAGATTCGGAATGAGAGACGCTCAACGCTCACGCGCGCACACACACACACACACACACACACACAGCGTTTGACGTACGCTGTATGAGACAGACAGACGGATACACAGACAGCAGACAGAAAGATAAATAGATAGATAGATAGACAGATAGATTGATAGATAGATAGATAGTTAGACGGCTAAGTAGTTGGTAACTGAGTGAAAAAAAACATGACACAGTACGTATGCGAAAAGTGTTTCAAAATGTTTAAAAGACCGTACAACCACGAGAGACACGTAGAAAATTGTAGAGTAGTACCTAAGTTTTGCCCTCTATGCGGCGAAGGCGATTGCCGAAAGATCGCCTGTCGACGCGAATCTCTGGACGGGGTGACCGTCCCTCCGCGCATATGTGCTGTACCGAACGGAGAGGAAACGTTCACGGCGAATTGGCCTGCGATACAAACGGGCGTCAGGATGCACGGGACTCGCGTGAGTGTAACAAACTTCAGGCTACCAACCGGCGAGTTGAGTGACGCTGTAGATACTATGCGTCGCATTCACTTGACACAAAGATTCAGATACAAAGTGGGTTTCTCGGTAGGCTTACTCTTACAACACAGAGAAGACAAGAGCAAACTGCGCTACTTTCACGCCTCCCAGAACAACGCAACTCTCATACAACCGCTCCCTACTATAACTAATTCAGAAACTTTGGAAGAGCTCCTCTCAAAGATGGAAAACACCGTCGCTTGCGAGGAAGTACGGAAACTTTGCGACGCTGACACCAAGTGGCACGTTCTTTTTCCTATCAATTTGAACATTTGCGTTTACATGGGACCGGGGGAATTCCCCATAGGCGGTAGGATCACTCAGGCCGGTCGAGTTGGAAAGAGAAGCGGCGTGTTAGATTTTCCCAACAAGGACAACCTCTGCATCTTCCGCTGCATTTCCTTTCACTTATACAACACCAGCAAGCGCGCTTCAGATTTGTTACGTCAGTTCTGTCCCGCTGCCACACCTGAATCCTTTCCGGGTCTGAACATCCGCGACTTACCCGCGTTAGAGAACTTGTTTGACGTACAGATAGCGGTTTACACCGCGTCGCGTCAAGTGCCGGGGCGGAAGTTGAGAAGACGCGTTACTCTGATCAGACCGCCTTCCAGAACTCTGGCCGCCCGAGGTAAAGTCAACCTACACCTGACGGCGAAAGGCGGTTTGCACGTCTCTCTCGTCACGGACTTCAACGCGTACGCGGGCATATACGAATGTTGCAAGTGTAAGGCGGCGTTCACCACAGAGTTCTTGCTGAAGAGACACAGGAACCAGCTTTCCTCTTGCCGACAAGTCAAGTTGCGCTACGTAGGTGGCATCTACCAAAATTCGAGAACGATTTTCGAAGCGCTAGCAGACTTCTCCATTTTTCCCCCCGACGGACATTCCGGAATCTACCCTTACAAGATCGCCTTCGATTTCGAGGCTTTCTTCAGACCGTGCAAAGAACCATCGACGGAACACGTGTCCCTGCTGTGGGATCACGTCCCTTTGTCGGCTAGCGTCGCATCCGACTTTCCGGGGTGGGAGGGGCCCGTCTGCTTCGTCAGAGAATCCGACGCAGATTCCGACCCCTTGTTGGACCGAGTTTTAAATCACATAAACGAGAACGCCAAAGTCATCGGGGAAGCTGTGCTAGAACTTTACCGACCGACCTTAGCGAAGTTAGATGCGGCGATAGGTGAAGCTCTCCTGCTGGAGGAGGCGACGTTCACCCCTTCTCCAGGCGGCTTCGCTGCGGCTCAGACCAGACACCCGTTAGTTCAACTGAAGAAGCGTCTTCTGAGATACATCCGTCAAGCTCCAGTCGTGGGCTTCAACTCGGGGCGTTACGACTTGAACCTGATCAAAATACGCCTTCACTCGTTCTTCGCCTCCGGAGACCGAAGAAACCAAGAATTCAGCGTCATAAAGAGAAGCAATCAATACTTGGCGGTTTACACACAGCACACGGTTTTCTTGGACGTAGTCAACTATTTGGCACCCGGTTACAACTACGCGACCTATTTGCGAGCTTTCACCAGGAACGAAGAGAAAGGTCACTTTCCTTACGAATGGATGACGTCTACCAGGAAACTGGCAAACAGAACGCTGCCACCGAGATCGGCTTTCGACAGCGAGCTGACGGGCGTCAAAATGTCCGAATCCGACTACGCCGCATGTCAGAAAGTTTGGTCCGACGAGAAGATGCAAACTATGGAAGACTACTTGATCCACTACAACAACAAAGACGTCAAACCTTTCATAGAAGCTCTGAAAAATCACGCTAAATTTTTCCAAGATCGCGGCATTGACATGTTGAAAGACGGAGTTTCTCTCGCCGGTTTGACTTTACGGTTCCTCTTCCAAAACCTAGAAGACGCGTTCACAACGTTCCCCCAGTTCGACGCCGTCCTCCACGCTCTGATCAAAGAAAATCTAGTCGGCGGTCCTTCCATCATCTTCCATAGATTTCACGAGAAGGGCACCACGCGGATAAGGGAGCACAAGTACGGCGAAGAAGCGAGACCGTGCCAACACATCCTAGGACTAGACGCTAACTCTCTGTACTTGCGCTGCATGAGCGAAGCGCACTGCACGGGCTATTACGCGGTGAGACGGCCCGAGACCGAGTTCAAGCCCGAAATTAGGCAAAGAAACTCTCACAGCGCTTTGGAGTGGTTACGCTTCGTAGAGCACGACCGCGACGTGAAACTGCGCCACGCTTTGAACGGCGGCGAGATGGTTGTAGGCTGTCGGAGAATTCGCGTGGACGGGTTTCACGCGGCCTCTAATACGGTTTTCCAGTTTCACGGGTGTTGGTTCCACGCTCACGAGTGCATACCGTCACACCGATATCAGTGCGCTTCACTGAGAGAGGAGAGACGCGACAGAACGACCAGAGTAAGCGCTTACTTGAAAGCGCTAGGTCACAAGCTGGTCGTCGTGTGGGAGTGCGAATGGCGAGAGATGAAGCGTCGAGATGAGCGGGTCAAGGCCTCCCAACAACGCTGGAAGGTTGACGCTTTGAAAGTGTCTCAAAACGCGATGAGCGAGAGCGACATCCTTTCCGCTGTGAAAGAGGAGAAAATGTTCGGTTTAGTTCAAGTGGACATCACTACGCCGCCTCACCTACGAGACTACTTCGAAGAAATGACCCCCGTTTTCAAGAACGCGACCGTTTCAAAATCGGACATAGGACCTCACATGTCAGACTTTGCGCAGGAAGAAAAGCTGTTGAACACGCCTCAGAGATGTCTGATAGGGAGTTACCACGGAAAAAATATTCTCTTGGGAACGCCGCTTCTCAAGTGGTATTTAGAGCACTGTTTGATAGTCACCAAAGTGCAGCTGGTGGTAGAATACCTACCTAAACGCTCCTTTGCCGGTTTCGCGGACGAAGTAACGGCGGCGCGAAGACGTGGCGACGTGAACGAGAACGAGAAAATTCTGTCAGACTGTTACAAGTTAATGGGAAACGCTAGGTACGGTAAAACAATCTGCAACAAAGAAAAACACACGGCGGTGAGATACACTGACAGTCGGAAGTTCGAACTATTGGCCAATTCGTGGCGCTTCAAAAAGGCGTCCGAGTTGAGTTCCGATCTGTTTGAAGTCGAACTACAACCGAAAACAGTCAACAACAACCTCCCTATTCAAATAGGGTTCATGGTATACCAGTACGCGAAGTTGAAAATGTTAGAGTTCACATACGACTTCTTGGATAGATTCGTCGATCGGCGCGATTATGCCCTTTGTCAAATGGACACCGACAGTCTTTACATGGCTCTCAGCGGTGACACGTTGGATGACCTAGTCAAACCTCGCCTGAGAGAGACGTACTTCAGAGAGAAACGAAAGTGGCTTCCGACAGCGGTGTGCGACGATCACTTAGAGCTTTTCGTGAAGACAAAAACGGAAAGAGTGCGAGAATGGTGTCCGCCGCCCGGCGGATGTTGTGAGAGACGGTACCTTCACGATCTGAGAACTTCGGGGCTTATGAAAGCGGAGTGGGAAGGTGACGGGATCCTAAGTCTCAACCCTAAGACTTACATTTGCTACGATCGAGTCAGCGACACCGCTGAAAGAAAATCCAAAAAATGGAGTGCAAAAGGCGTACAGAAGAAACAAAACCCTCAGGAACCAGACGACTTCTTGGATGTTCTTCGCCAACGAAAAACTCTCATTGCTGTAAATAGAAACTTCAAAGTGGTGCGAAACAAAATGGTCACCTACACCATAGAGAAAGACGGCGTGCGCTACTTGTATTATAAGCGTCGCGTGCATTCTGACGGTGTGACAACGAGTCCTTTAGAGATATGAAAAAAAAAAAAATAAGCGCGTGCATCTTTTCAAAAATAGAGTGTTTATCAAGATTGAAAAAAAAAGAAATAAAAAAAATAAAATAAAATATTGTTGTGTTTTTATTTTCATACGTCTTCTTTTACTAGTAAGTCGCGCAGTCTCTTAAAGCGTCACTCATGTGACGACGTCGCTTCCAGTCACGTGATCCTAAAGACCCTCACTTCCTAAACAAAAAACTTCTTCTTCCGCTCACGTGATCAATCAAGTCACTTCCGGTCACGTGATCCTCAATGAGGTCACTCACTTCCGGTCGGCCATTAGGTCATGTGACGTCACTTCCGCTCACGTGACTCATCAGGTCACTTCCGGTCACGTGATCCTAAATTAGGTCATATGACGTCACTTCCGGTCCCCTAAGTAGGTCAGTAGGTTACCCAGAATGCACCACTAATCCCCTAAGTAGGTCACTTCCGGTCACGTGACCAAATGGTGGCCTCTGATTGGCTGCAGGGTTACCCAGAATGCACCACTAATCCCCTAAGTAGGTCACTTCCGGTCACGTGACCAAATGGAGGCCTCTGATTGGCTGCATGTCGATTGAGTAATAAACAGTACTTAACTATAGTCCCGTTCCGATACATACTATACTACTCATCTGAGTTGCAACCTAATGAACCAGGGGAATGGATACAGAATATAAAAGACATTTGCCTCCATCATAGAATTAGATATAACTATAATTATGTGGAACACTAATCTAAAAAACAGTTTATAGTAACCGTCCTAATGAGGGGCACAATGTATATCCTCATCTGTGCTCACTAATGGCCTCACATTCAGAATCAGGCATCATTAGGAATTGTAATTATAACCATACATGGATATAACTTCTCTTATACATTGTAGTTTAGATCAGGTGATTAGCTGCCTGGACCTGGAACACTGTGACTGAGGGAACATCATTCAGAGATAGGGGAGGCAGCAGGAAGGGGATCCATTGTGTCTGATTAGCAGTGATTAGAGAGCAAGAGTGGAGGAGCAATGGTGAATGAAGAGGGTAATCAGAGCAGAAGGCTGTGTCTCATGAAAAGGAGACAATTGAAACATCTTTGACCGGGTATCGTCTTTGACTGGGTTTCGTCTTTGACTGAGTGTCTTTTTTGACCAGCAAGCTTCAAAATGGAATAAATATAACAACATTGATATAAATTTGTTAGGATATGGTGTTAAAATATCCCTTCACCTTTTCCCCGCATTATTCTTTTATAGGCCTCATTTCTGCTATTATAATGCTTGCTGGTCAAAGATGACACCTGGTCAAAGATGAAACCAGGTCAAAGACATTTCAATTGTATCAATCTCATGAGACACAGCCTGAAGTGAATAGTGAGAGTGGTGATGGAATAGGGTTGTGAGGAGGTAATGCTGACCATGGGTGATCGAGCAGAAACAAATTTTATCTTTACTGCTGACTTTCACTGCTCCAAAATCAATATGATTTATTGCATTCATGCCCCTCATGATCGGAGAAGAGTCTATGAATATCTAACTTGTAAGTGTGTTTTAGCTAACTGATCGACAACTTGATAGTTGATAGTTGATAACACCTCTGTGACAGCATTGCTTTAATAATGAGTTGTTTGGTTGTGAAATATAATTTGACTCACTTTTCTAATTAAGAAAATTACCAAGCCGTGCAAATAGTCATCAGACCATCAGGGTGCCTTGTTTACTCCCTCAATTGAAACTGTTATTGATGTTTCCTTTATCACTATCTACATCACTTCTCTGATGGCATCATCATCCTGAATCCCTCCTGACACCAAATATTCTATCAGACAGAACCAATTATTGCCTTAAGAAACCATATTTGAAAACAATGCCATCTTTTATGATGGAGATATTCTGGGCCTTGGGAACCCCATGAATTCTTCTGCCCCTGCATTCTCCTGAATGAGAAATGGTTGTGATGGCATCACGTCCAGTTCTCTCCCACATGACCAATGCCATTATCTGATCAAGATTAAGAGGAGTTCTGGGACTCTCTGTTTGGCTTTTAGTATTAAGACGTACCCTGTGCACAGAGTTATTTGGCATACTTCTTTCATTTCTATCTTATGAAACCTGTTGGAAAGATGGAATAACATGACCACAGTAAACTAAGGACATTGGGTGGCAATATCAGATTTCAACCAATTTACTTTCTCAGTCAGTCTGCCCCTTGATATAGAGTTCCCATGAATTCATAAAGGTCCTTTGTAGCATGAATACAGTGCATGTGGTTGTACTTACCATGGTACAGAAACACTTTGGTAATCAGAAACATTTGAACAATAGGTCAACACTATCAACGTGGATCAATATTGTGCTGACAAAAAATAAAAGCTTTCAGAGAGCCTCAGAGTTTGTCTGTGCCACAATGACAGCATTTTTTCCTCTCACTGTAAGAAATGTACAAAACCTTGTTTAGTCTGACTGCCAGCTAAAACACCTCTTCTCCTGCTTACACTGTTAGAAGTAAGTAGTGTAGCTGCATGGTATTAAAGGAAGTATTTTTGGTTTCCAATACTGTATAGCTACATACTCACCTACTGTAATCCACAATATGGTGATCGTGGGTTCTGGGTTCATAGATTGTTCTGTGCATAAACATCTAAATTATATATTTGTATTATTCAAATATTCACTAGCTAACATTTCTACATCAATATAGGTGGAAATATATGTCAATTCAGTTAAATATATATAGAAAGAATATATTTTCTATTGTCCCAAGGTAGGGCTTGAACCCATGATCTCCAGATTGTGGATAGCAGTTGAGTCTTCATCTAAACAGTATGTATACGTAATACTGGAGACCAAGAGCACATCTTTATATAATGTAAATCTACAGTGTATCTTCTTGCACAGCTACACTAACTTCTGACACTGCCAATGTGGGGCTCCCATTGATCATATTGTCACAATTCAATGAGAATTCAAATTCAGATTAAATTCTTTCCCCACCTTTGCAGATGCCCAACAATGAAGGGATTCCAGACATTACACTAAAGGGAATCATTAAAAGCAATTTGAGATGATAAAGATTTGCATTATTTCAATCAAATGAAATTGTCTGTCTGGCATGACATTTATGATTAATAACAAATAGTGAATCTGAATAATTATGAGGACATTTCTCACAATTCTATGCTTGATGTCTTTCAGAAACTTTGGAAAATGCCTTGAAATTTCTTCTTGAAGATCCTTATTTTGCCGATCATCATTTGCAACAAAAATCTAAAGAAAGTACTTTCATTAATAACTGTTCTATGTATCAGGGTGCAGGATGCAGCCCTTCACACACCCTGTCTACCGGTCATGTCTGCTTTACAAAATCCACAACCTATTATTTAGAATGCTATAATTCTGAAGGATCTAAACCTAGTATCAGCTTACATAGTGCCTTCTCTGAAGTGCCAGGATTCAAATAAGCAGAGTGTCATGAAATATCCCTTAAGCACTAGAATCTACACTTTTTCATTTAATCAACTTTCAATTCCTCTCTCTTTTCAGATCCTGTAACACATTGTCTATACAAAGGCTTGACCATAACATTTAAAAGTTCGTGCAATTTGACATTTTTCAGTCCTATCAAGTGAGTCATTTTTTGGTTCCTATATGACCAACCTAGGTGAGTTCATATTGTCAGGTTGGTCAGTACTGACCAGCTCACCTTAGTCTTTCCATTTTAGGCCAGGTCCTTTTGAGGCATTAGTCATTATGCTGTTTTGCCTTAGTCTTGAAAAGCACTTGGGCATATCTGGCCAATGTCCGTATGACCAACCTGGGATAGCCCCTAGAGACTAAGGGCCAGAGTATTTAGATTTTCTGTGTACCAGCAGCTCTGGCCTCCTGGTTCAGGCCTGCCGCCATGGGTCTCTACCTCTTAGATCCTAGCAGCGTCCCCATGTATGAATGCCACTCACAAATAACTAAAGATGTCATTTTAAAAGAATTCCTGTGTATAATACTGATGAAATAAGATTTTTCTCTAGTTTTTTATTTTGAAGCTATAATAGAGAAAATAGGTGGCTATACAATACAATTCCTGTACATAACACTGAGGAAATAAGTGTCTGTGACTTTTAAATTGAAGCTATAATAGAGAAAATTGGTAGCTATATGGTATGGTAGAGGTTCCGGAACTCAACACATTAAAGATTGCACATCACAGACTTTAACTGATATGCAGAAAGAGAAATAACATGTGTTTCCTAACTGGCATTTATCATCTATGCATTGTACCTGACAATGTTAAATGAGTGATTATTTGTCAGTGTTCAGCAGCAGATCCAGCAGATACAGCTTGCTAGTTACTCTATAACCAGCAGCTGTACCCTATATATTAGATCAGCACTGATGTAGAAGACCTTGTTATATCCATCATGATGAATCAGCACTGTCCCTGCAGAGCATCATAAATCCAATCCCGATTCCATCCGCTGATAGATTGCTGATAGATACGGTTGATATGTACATATATTCTGCTTCCATCAACAAGTGGATACATCCAATGAATACAAAAAAACTATATATTTCAGGCTAAATATGCTTTGTAGACTTCTTGGATGTATATGGGGCTGACTATGCCTAATTCATATGTGCATTTCATTTTGCATCAGCTCTTTGTTTTGCTGTCTTTTCACTGCAGCAGTAAAATACATTCCATGTACTCCTTCCATAACTCCTATATTGTCCTCCTTTTCCTACTCCCTGGCTGCTTTCCCTTCTCTGTCTTTTTTACTGCATCTTTCTGTCCTATGCTTCTATATTTCTGCTGACTATGGCCCAAGAGGTTCCTTTGTTTTATGTATAAACCTTATAGAGGAGACAGGCCTGTATTCACATACATTGATTTCCCTTGGTGGCCCACACCATTATCACAGATGGCCCTGAGCCCTGCGGCTTACTGAGTAGGAGCCTACCCTTCAACACTCAATATGGCAGCACCTGATATAGAAGGGCAATCTGTGGGAGGCAGTGCTGATGGTGAGGAATGCCTTTGGTACATAGAGACAGCAATTACCTAAACAGTCCTGTATATATCTCTGAGTGGCTGATAGAAGAGAACCATAGAGATTTCCGAATAAACAGACAACCAGCAAATGAAACATGAAAATAACCCATGTTACTTTAAACATATATACAGCCATTTCCCTAAGTCATGTGCCTACCATTGGGCAAATGATATTAATGTAAATACTTTGATCATTTACTTATTCGTGAATAAACCATGATTCAGTTATGGATCAATGTAAAAGCGATCATCCCTGCCCTCTACTTGCACTAAAGACCAAAGTATTCTTTGCTCGTTGGTTGTGCCCTACTTGTTAAAGTTAGTACATCCGATGTCTGGGACCAAAATATAAATTTCCTTAAAAATGAGTCAGAATGTTTGTATACAAAATAATTAACTCCGTATCTACTCCAATCCTCTATATTCCTTCGGATTTTGATCTAATTTGATTTTATTTCCCAATATATGGTCATTTTGGAATAAAATCGTGCACGATTTTATTCCCTCCAGTGAAAATACACAGTAAAGGGCCATGATTGGACCCCTTTGAACACACTTTTCGAGCTGATACTCGCCCTGGATGCAATTGTAATGTCCCCCGACCCACAAATAATTTACTTTTACAGTATATGGAACGTCTTTTAATGTAGAATTGAAAATTTGGTAAAAATCGGATATACCCACTTTAAGCAATACAGTCTGACAAATGGAAAACAATTTGTGGCTTATCTAGGATGTAGGAGTGTCTGCCGCATAGTGACAGCAGCATCAAATTCAGTATATTAGGGAAGGTCAGTCCTTATTCATACCAAGGGCCACAGTCTGGTGCATACAAAGGGGCCGATAAAACATACATCTGTATTTCGTGGTAAATACATCCCTCCCATTTACCTAACCAAGAAAGGCTGTATTTAACACCCCCCATGAAATAACCCTCCCCTATATTTCACAGCCTGTCAAATCATCAAAATTGTTGATTAATTTTAACCACTATAAAATAGCTTTTTCAGAGCAATAAAGTGGGATTTTGACAAATATTGTTGATAATGACATGAAATAAACACAAAGGAGCACTCGTAGAGTTCCTCACTGAGGGTCATTTCACGTGCACTTGTGCACCTTTGTCAATGTATTTGACCATAAATTTCCAGGTGCAGAAAATGCAAAAATCAGTTCAACATTAAACTGAAATAGAAGGTAGTTGATGAACCAAAATAAAAGGTAGTTGATTACACATTTCAAATCATTAATATAAAAAGACTCCAGAAATGCCATGTTTTATGCTCATGAAGCCACTAGCACTCGCCATGATATGTGAAATGCGAGCACAGCCCTTTTATGTAAACCCCAAATTGCTCATTAAAACACCTGGGAAGGCTCAGATTTCAGACAATTTAGTTTCTGGGTCATCAAAAAGGTGTTCATCTGGTGTTTGACCCTAGGTACCCGCAAAATCAGTAATGGGGTTTCTCCCATGACTGCAAGGACCTAGTTTGTATTTGCTATTCTCCTATCCATGACAATGAAACTGAAGAATGAAGAATAGACTAACACTTTTAATAGTAAATCAATATTTTGCTTTGAAAACAAAGACTCAGAGTTTGGGTGTCATAATTTCGCTCATCCAAGTTTCAATGGCTAGTCAATCCGAATTTTAATGAGGGTTGTCACAGAAAGACAGCAATTGAAAAAACAAACAACCTGGCAATGAGGGTTAGTTACTGGCTTCGGCCAGGACATCTTTTTCAGTCATTTCAATTGGAAACAAAAAAATCTCTGACCTGGTAACCATCTGATCTCTTTCTCCTTCCCCACCTCTGACCGTGTGTAATTATCAATATTCGAATTGCCACATCCTAAGGGAGCGTTCATTATTTATGGCAGGGGGGGGGCGGGCGTTTGGCAAAACGAATACGTCAAAAAAAAAAGACCCCCCCTCCGAATGGGTAAAAAAAAAAAGACCCCCCCCCTCCGAATAGGTTGGAAAAAAAAGACCCCCCCCTCCGAATAGGTTGAAAAAAAAAGACCCCCCCCCTTACCATAGACGTTTATAAATACTTAATAATGGCATCAATGACATACAAAGTCTACATAGTCCTATACTATAACCTATTATATCATGTGCTTAACCATTATTTGAGGGAGTGGCTATAGGGCTTAATAGTAGGCCCTCTATGTTGAATATTTTTGCATCTCCAAAATGTGGAGAGCGTACATTTTTCTGGTTTCGTAGCGCGTCAATTTAATTTTGCTAACAATGGGTGTGATTCTTTTGGTCTCCACCTACACGTCCTGCAAATAATGGTTGGTAGAAGTACCATGAAATGTCCCAGCTTAAAACAAAGATTGATGTTTGATGAAGGGATACTTTATAACGTTATAATGGTGGCAAAACTGAGGAAAATTTTGAAAATCTAGAGGTCAATTGGACCATTTTAATGTATCCTGGTATATATAACTTGCAGTTAGATGAACAAGATCACTATTTAAACCTAGTTTTGTTTTCCATAGGCTAGGATCAGTAAGAAATGAGGAGCTCAGGGTGAGAATTTGAAGTTGGACAAAGAGTCACAGGGGAATGTGTCTTGGTATATAGGCCTAACGGCACAGATCAATTAAAATCGCTTAAGTCACCAATGGTATGCATGGATGTAACATGCACCATAGTTGATAACCTTCATTTGAGGAAAGGCCAACCATGCGGACATTTCACTATTTTATGTGCCTTTATACTTGACCCACTGTTAAAGTCGTCCACAATCACTAGCTGTGAATGGGTTACTGCCGGGGGTTACTGCTGACCATAGCAGCTGCCATAAGGTACCTGCCTTCAAAGTTCTAGGGTAAGGACCCTCCCCTCTGTGTGGGCAGTAGCCCTTGTCTTTCTTTATGGTAGAAGACCATGTGAAGTGTTGAGTTATCAGTTAAAGAAGGATTATAGCATTGCTTTAAGCCAGATTCCCAACTTTGACAAATCCTTTAAGCCTAAATTGTGAATTCAGTACCGGGTAGTCTAGTTTAACCTATAAAAACCCGCATGAAGCAGCACCTTGACTTTGTCCTGATCCTATTATAAGCTGCAGTGGCAATTTGACTTGCATACTTGCCGTGGCCTATGTATGAAGTTTTATGATATGTGACACAATAGGGGACACTGTAAGTGGAATATCATGCTAATGATGTTTTCCCAGCAGTGCCTGTTTGGATCCCATCAGGTGGCAATGATAATTGAGTGCCTGATTTCTGTTGAAGCCAAAGATGAAACTAGAGGGAGATTTAGAAATTGGCAACAGAAGGAGTTGCATCAGCAGCAGAAAATTCTGTGTATCTAGTGGCTATTTGCTACATTTCAAGGCATTTGGTACACCTATTTATAGTGGGATGATCACATTTACTCTATACGTCTATGAGAAGCAGGGAGCTATCAGGGAGATAGTGAAGTTATTCCAAAAAAATTGAGAGCTCTGCAATCAAAACACTGTGGCCCATTTAGCAGGGTCTGGTACAAGACACCAAGGAAACATGTGTATCATAACTGGTGTAATCACACCTTTAACTGCTGGAGTGGACCTAAGCTACAATGTATCAATATATGAGGTAGATCTGCATCTTGCATACCCTACCTGTGCTCCTCTATTGGGAAGAAAAGCAGGGTCTAGACATGTAGTCAACTTCACCCTAGCATATGGACGCCAAAACGTCATAGGGCGAGGCTAAAGTCCAATTAACCCAAACTATTTCAGATACCGTACTCTTATATTTTGGCACCACAAGAACATTCATCTAGCTACACACTGCTGTTTAGACCCCCTACATTCTGTACTCCTATTCTCGTGTCAAATTAATGTTCTTTCTCCAGTTATTGTTGTTTTAGGAAGGAAAAGTAGTGAATCATTCAAAGTGTTGATGGGTAGGCAAGAAATTTAGTTCTGCTGTCTTTATGACCCCAATTCGCAACATTTGTCATGAAATTCGCGTCACGTCCTGTCAAAAAATACCCCCTCCAAAATAAATACCCCTAAAAAAAATGACCCCCCCCTCAGAATAGGTTGGAAAAAAAAGACCCCCCCCTAAGAATAGGTTGAAAAAAAAAGACCCCCCCCCCTCTGAATACCCATAAAAAAAATGACCCCCCCCCCTGATTCACACCCCCCCCCCCCCCTGGCATAAATAATGAACGCTCCCTAATACAGCAGTTTAAATAGGAGGAAAACATGTTATTCTTCTTGGAGGAATATCCAAAACAATGCAGCTACAGGGCTCTCCATGTGAGGAGTAATTGCAGACAGGAAATTTATGAGAATCTCTATAAGCTATTTGAAATGGAAATGGTTGATGAGTTTGAAAATACGTTCTCTCCTAATATTGTTCCCAATCAATGAATTGTCTGTCTGAGAGAACCATCATGAATAATAACCACTGGATTGTCAATTTAAGGGTGCATTTCTCATTGGGTGCTGATTTAGATGTTAATACAGCGAGCCTTCCCCATTTTATTTTAGGTCTGATCAGAATCATGATAATAATGTCCAAAAGGCTCCTTCCCATAAATTCATTATCAGATTATCATCAGTTGAAACCATAGCATTTATAAATATTTACTGCATCATCAATATTTGTTTTGTCCAATGCAGAGTACCCCTCTATATAGTATACTTGGTGCCACCTTTCTGCTGTGTCAATGAGAAAAGGCCCTTAACCACCAAACATATGGTGTCTTGCCCCTCCACAAAACAGGGTCGCATAATTGTTTATTCCAGGACTCACCACCTGCTTCCGACGTCTTGCATGCCATCAAACCAGGTCATGTCAGACATTTGGGGTGAATCCACTCACGTAAATCCGTTGGGTTGGATGAATGTTCACAATGTTAAACCTATGGACGAATCTCGTCGGATTCGAAGGATTCAGCTCAGTGGATTCATCCTTATTGCTAGAGAGAGATGTACAGGGTGGCAGGGAGTGGAAATCAAGATTCTAAGTTAAAGAATAAAAAGCACCAGAGGGCGGAATAGAGGAAGGCATGGAGGAAAGAAGGAAGGAAGAAAGGAAGATAAGCAGAAAGGTAAGGAATCAGAGAGGAAGAATAGAAGGGAAGGACAGAGTCTGGCAGGCAGGGCAGGCATAGATACAACAAGGAGGTGATGTAGGGAGGGAGGGGGGGGGGCATGATTGATGGAGTCTAGGGAGGAAGCATTTAGAAACTACACTCTGGTGGCCAGACATCTAAAGGTCACCAGAAAGGGTGAAGTCATTACACAGAGAGCAATATGTCTGCTGCCATTTCAGATTTTCCTCGCAACTATTTTACAGTGCTTTATATGGAAGCCCCAGAATTGTTTTACTGATAATTATCAAATTAGCATCAGTATAGCCAAGACTGCATTATCAGATTGCCCTGCTTTAAGAAAATGAGGGGAAAGCATCTTGCCTCTGGATACTTATACTGCATCCAACAGGTTATTGAACTTTTTTTTTCAAAATTTCCCCTGGAGCTACTCTTTTACTTTTACTGTCTGTGCATGTTACATTCAGTTTTGCAGGCAGTGTCAATACTTTAATCTGTTTAGGGTATCTCAGCCACCATAGGTGGCAGCGATGGCTACCTGGTGAGTGGTACAAAGAGAGAGAAAAAAGGTGTAAAACCTGTCCTACATAGTCCCACCATCAAGGTGTCCAGCACCCAGCAATACCCTACCAGGCACATCACTACTACCTGTCCCAATCTACCCTCTACACATGTCAGTAGCTGTCCCTTCTGGCTAGATGCCTCTTTTCTCTATTTGTCCCGACAAGTTTTATCAATATATAGTTTCCAGTGCTGAGACAAGGAGCAAGGAGCGATTTTGAAAGGAACACGGATTAGAAAACTGCAGGGCTGCTTTTGTAGAAAACTGTTTACATGAAGATGGGTTTAATCATTAATCTAAAACTTCGGGCAATGCAGGATCCTAAGGATGTCATTTGTGGTAAAGTCCTCCTATACAATGAGGAGGTCATGCCTCAGTAGGCTGTGTGGTCAGGGCCAAGGGGGTTACTAGGATTATGGAGCTTTTATGTTGCAGACCAGCAGCCGGTGACATCATAACTCTCCTATAAAGGAGCCTCTGTCAGCTACCATCTGCTTCCGGTGGCATCGGTGGAAGACACGCTCCCTGCCTGATAACTAATGTGATGTGTGTCAGAGTGGTCAGAGGGTAGCTTGTGGGGGGATCTGATGATCCGTCATATGTTTTCTCATAATATATGGCACACCATATGCCCCTGAACTATTACTAAAACATGCATGGATATTTATGATTTATAGAGATGTATGAATGCAGACAACCTAAGCAACCTATTATGTTACAGGATACTCAATGCAACATAGTTATACATAATTTTCTAGAAATTGCGGCATATTCCTATTCCGTATGCTCCTGGTTTAAGTGGTATGAGAGTTGAATGTATTCAGATATAACTGCCCCAGGTATGAGTGTCAGTGAGAGTGGGTGTGCATATATCCCACAGGGATGTCCTGTGTCAATACTGATTCTGCCTCACACATAGAGTTGTCTGCCAAAGGTCACATCAAAACACCAATATGGGCCTGAATATTATGGTAAAGGACTGACCATATCTCGCCCACCTTACTGTTCCATAGGATACATGTTTTCTCTCCTCTACTGCCATATACAATATACTGTTATATGTTTGGGTGGGTCAACCTACCCCATGCAAGGGGCATATTTAACCATCCAAAGGTAGAAAAGGTCAGGAATTGATCAAAACAAATGTAACAATTAACTATACTGTTCTAAAGTCATTAAAACAGACAAGTGAAAAAGTGCTCACTCTCCCTAATTAACCTTTCTCCTATTAGTACCGTAAAACCTCGCGTATAAGCCGCGGCTAGTACGCGAGTCAGATCGGCGGTGCGGCTTATAGGTTCAGCCCATGCCCATGCGGCTTATACGCGAGTTTTTGCCACTATGGTACAGTACTAAAATCGGCACATTCAGATCGCCAGTGCGGCTTATAGGATCGACCCAAAGTCGGGCTGCGGCTTATACGCGAGTTAGGCTTATACGCGAGGTTTTACGGTATGCACTCATTGGATATTGATTCATGTAATTGATGCAGTGACCATTTGATTTTCAGTGTATCCCCTATGCCCACTGCTTTCAGGCCTATCACTGACAAAAAGCCTCATGCATTAAAACCCTATGTGGGCTGTAAAGGGTAAAGGTGAACTTGGGATGTACTCTTTTAAACAATTCACCAGGACTTTAATGCCTATATTTTCACCCTCTATGACAGTCTCTGCTTCAGTGATCCATTTTAGTCTATACTCACTGTAATAGGCTTGCCTGTACTCCTCTAGCTTCCCCTGAGGCAAACCTATTACTTCAAAGTGCTGTCCCCATGAAGTTGCCATCTTCCATTTTCTCCTGCTAGAGTGGGTTATTGCTACAGAGAAGGTGATATCACGACAGTCTCCAAGCACTGCAGGCCTACTTCATGTCTACAGAGAGGTCTATACAGTCACACAGCAATATCTGCTTAAAAGTTGAAAACTGACGTATGTTATCTTTGAAGTCTAAGTGGTGCGGGTGTCAGCACCACTTAGTTGGGTGCACAGGGTATCTGACAGGAAGTGTCTAAATGTTGTCAGGACATGTATTAGACTAAAATGTTCTCAAGAGAGCCAACATTGGTGAAGACATTCTTATTTTGTAGCTCTGTGCAGGTGAAAATACATCAATGATTGTCTATGTTAACCGGAGGTTAACATGAGTATATTGGGGTAGTATCTGGAACACCCTTTAGTGGCCGCTGCTGCTACCAGGGTGCAGCTCTGTTTCATAGTAGTTAGTATGTCTATACACCAGTAGGTGGTCTCTGTGTCGTCGCATCTAGACGCGCGCCAACCGCCACAGTTGGATTTTTGAAACTCAGCAGAAAGGACGCTTCCTTTAGCTCTGTTGGTACAGGCTAGCTGACCCAACTGTCATTTCAATTTGAATTAATTTTATTTTTTCTGGAGACACCATGGCATCTGCCTGGTGCTACGGGTGCGGGGGAGACCATCCCGTACCACGGGGGAAGAACTGTAAGCAACCTCCCGTAGCAGATTGGAAGAGGTTACCCTCTAGAAGAAAAGAGTTGGTGCACGATCCAAATGCATCTAAAGAGGAACGAGCTGCGGCTACACAGAAGGAACTAGAGACGAGTTTGGCCGAGATCCATACTGAGGAGAGGTTCGCCAGCCCAGAAGAGTATGCAGACTACCTGGAGGAACTAGACGCTGAACAACAACGCCAGGAAAAGGTTGAGATGTTGGAGAGACGGGTACGTGGCCGCATTCAGGGACGCTATGAAGTCAAGAAAGACGTCCCGGACAAGCCGATCCCGGACAAGCCGATCCCGGACAAGCCGGACAAGCCCATCAGGTCGAGGGACAACTCTCCAGACCATCGCCCAAGATCCAGTACCAGGTTGTTTGATGCCAGGGAATTCGAAGGTAGAGACTTTTCTGCAGATCGCCTTACCAAAAGCAGGCGAAAATTTGATTTAAAGAGGTTTACAAGAGGGAGAGAGCCTAAATCCCTAAGCTATTCTGAACTTATGTATGTGTCTTTACAATGGGCGTCAGCAGGTATCGAGGAGGGTACTTTCTCAGATCTAGACGAGATGAAGAGGTATCTAAAACATCTAGGCTTCCTCTCTTTTAAGGCCGCCAGTGAATTGTATGATACTAATGTATTTGCTGAGTATGACGCAGAACTGCGTCAAGAATGTGTGTATGGGCGGGACCTGGAGGAGTTTGGTTTCGGAAACGAGCAGCTAAATACTCGCCACTTTGGCACAGAAGGCCTAAAAAAGGTCAGGGAAGAAGCAAAAAATTCCAAAAAAGGGGGGGGGAGGCCTAATCAGGGCAGATCTCAAGGAGGTGCCCAGGGCAATCGCTCCTATGCTAATCAACAGGGTCTCAGGGTGGATGAATCTGGTCATGTTATGGCATGTGACAGGTATAACCGTATGGGTTGCGATTCTAAAGCGTGTGCTTTTTCTCATGTCTGCAACAAATGCAATGACCCCACCCACAAGGCGCAAGACTGTAAAAATGTACGTATGTATAGCAGCTAGGGCTCTGTCTCACCTGTGTTGTCATTAACTAAGGTTAATGAGGGTATCACACCTGCTATAATTGTTCGTGATCCCCCGGTGGCCGCTGCTGTAGAACCGGTCATGGGTGAGTACTGTAGCCCTGAGGGGATTGACCCACTGTTTGCCTTTAGTGTGAACATTGGGGTCAATAACCAGCTGATCTCTGTGTATAGCAACATGAAAATTGATGATGTTAATAACATTAATATTAATGGATGGCCGCAGCCAGATCAATTTGTCAAGTTATTGTGTGTTATGCAAGAGTCATTGGGTGATAGAAAAGAGTCATTTATGGTGACACGGGAGTGTTTTGTGGGAAGTTGTACTTGCAAATACTCTTTGGATGGTTTATTAGTCTCTATGAAGCCTTGTCGCGTGTTTTCAGAATGTTTTCTGTGGGGGGAGGTAGACACGGATTGGCATTATATTCTTGAGGGAGCGGTGTTCGGTTTCAGAGTTGTAAATCCTGATTGCCCTTGCGAGTATGTCAATGAAAATTATGCCTCGATTCTACAAGAGGGCAGAAAAGAGACTATGAATGATAAACTACATAAAGAGTTATCTGAAGGGAAAATTATGTTAGCAAATGCTGAAAATGTTCCTAAATGTATTCATGCACTTGGTGCAGTAGTAAAAAAGTCTGAGTTTATGGATGTGGGTGAAAAGATTCGCCCCATTACAGACTGTTCTAGGTCGGGTAATCTTTCACCGTCTGTGAATGAATTTACTGATGAAATCTGTGATAAATTTGTATATAAATCTCTAGATAATGTATGTGATATATTGACGGAAAATGCAAAAATGTGTTGTACAGATATTTCTGATGCATATCGTGGGATTCATATCTATTATGGGGATAGAGTGTACCAAGGTCTCAAATGGGACTTTGGGGATGGACAAGGCGAAGTCACTATGCTCGACGGGCGGTTGTGTTTTGGTTTGGCTAGTGGCCCGTTCATCTTCAACTCTGTGTCTGACTTTATAGTCAGGTGTACTGCTAGGAGGGGGGTGGATAAAATTGTCAATTATTTGGATGATTTTTTCTTATGTTACCCTACTTTTGAGATGTGTGTCATTGCTCAACATGTGTTATTTAGAGTAATTCGTCAGTTGGGATTTTTTATTTCTTATAAAAAAATCTCATGTGTGGCGACGAAAGTGATTTTCTTGGGCATTGAGGTAAATAGTGTTAATATGACATTGACTTTACCTAATGATAAAATGTGTAAATTATTGCAAAAGTTGAAAAATGCCCAGGGAAAAATGAAAATGACAAAGAAAGACCTGCAGTCTCTTGCAGGGAGTCTTGCACATGCAAGCAAAGTAGTTAGGGGCGGGCGCTGTTTTTCGCGTCGTATCTATAATCTGTGTAATACTGTAAGCAAACAGCATTATAAGGTTAGATTGTCTGGTGAGGCCCGGGCTGACATAGATTGGTGGTTGAAATTTGCTGAGTCATTTAATGGGTCAGCGAAAATTTTGCGGCCTTTTGGTTCTCATTTGGCTGTGTACAGTGATGCCTCGTTCGGTGGTTTTGCTGCTTACCACCAAAGTGATTGGTTGATTGGTAATTGGGAACCGGGGATTAGCCCCCTTCCCCCTGCATGCGCTCATCATTGGGTGGAAGCCCCCTCTGAGTACCAGAAAAATATTAATGAGCTTGAATTTTACCCGGTTTTATTAGCTGCGTTACGTTGGGGTTATTTATGGAAAGATAGTGAAATTACCTTTGTAACGGATAATACTCAAGTCATGCATATGTTGAATACGGGCCGCAGCTCCAATGGAAAATGCATGTCTTGGATTAGAGAGTTATTTTGGCTAGCAGTTCAGAATAATTTTTACTTTAATTCTGTGTACATAAACACCAAAAATAATATTATATGTGATTGTCTTAGTCGGTGGGCCGAGAAGGGCGCTAAGGATAAGTTGTTATACATTACGTCAGATTCTTCCTTATGCTGTCATTCTGTTCTTGGTTACAGGTCCACGGGCTAAGCTGGCTGAAAGGCTTCGGTTCTTATTGGAGAATGACATTTCAGATAATACTGATAAAACTAGGGCATCTCAAAATAAAAAATATTTGGAGTTTTGTGCCTTATACGGTGTGGACCCTATTAAACCAGGTGTGGAGGGTATTGGTTTCTATATAGCTTACCTGTCAAATTCTCTAGTGTACTCGTCCATTACTGGTTATTTATCAGGGGTGAATTATTACTTGAAGTCTCATAGAGCACCTACTATTGATTATTGTGACCCGCTTGTGGCTCGGGCAATTAGAGGTGCTAAGAGAGTGTTGGGCGACGCACCCACTCAGGCTTTGGCTATTATGCCAGAACACTTAATCCTTATGTTTGAACAACTACCGTTATCCTTGGGACATGAATGCTTCTGGGCCGCTGCTCTGTTTGCCTTTCGTACTTTACTCAGGAAATGTCATTATACCTTGTCTGATAGCATGTTATGTAGGGAAGCCTTTCAATTTTTCCCTTGGGGGATGATGGTGACTGTGTCCAAGACCAAAACCATTCAGTTCAAAGAAAGGGAATTGTTAATACCTGTGTGTAGGGTGTCTAATTTGTCATTATGTGCTGTGCATTGGGTGGAGAGACACTTCTCCAACGTTAAAGGTAGACCTACTCACCCAGCCTTCCTTGTAGCTATGGGGGATGAACTTGTACACTCCCTTGTCATACACTACTCAATAAGCTGCTAAACATTCCCATTCAAGAGTCTTCATATCATTACATTCACAGCAATAAACACATTGCTTTAGTAGATGTGCTATGACTTCCTAATATCATTTTAGCATTGATATACAAATTGTTGGTTTTTAATAGGATCAAGTGATAGGTAGCTTTTTGTAGTGCACAATCTGATCATTGAGACGATACAGCACAAAGCTATGTCACGGTTTGATTCTACATTTTGCATTAAAAGCAAATTATCTGTTCCTCTAGAACAGCGACCAGGGCAACTCTGGAATTCCCTGGATGTTGTTCCCCATTGTTAAATCATAAAACCTGTATTGTCTTGCTTTTTGATTTATTCTTTCCTTTAAGGGTAAAATCAATATAGGAATATGTTATATAATGGCATTACCAGTCTAATGGCTGGTGATTAAAAAGATGTCCATATGGTAACAAGCAAATGGCATTAGTAAGCCAGGGCCTTTAGGCTGTTTACAGTATACATGAATAAAACAGTTTACACATGATGTGATCCCAGCACAGGTGTGTGTCAATCGGTTTTTGAATTAAGAATAAATTAACCCGATTTGATACATTTCCACACCTAGTAGGTATTTTAAATATAGACAAAAGGATGTCTATTTCTAATAGTTTGAAATGGACAATGCTACAAACTTGCAATAAGTTCAGACAGTTTTAATGGTGGCTACCATTTAATTGGATTCCACTAGCATTAAAATACATTGCAATGTCTAAGTTATGAGCAGTGGCCCGGTCTAATAACAGCAACTGGAATTGCAGCAACACATCAAGCAATGATTACATTAGTTTTAGAGCGGATCAAGTCCTATTTGTGAGTCCTAGTTCAAGAATCTTATTGCCAGTCTGACAGAACCAGGTTTCTAATTCTGTGAACTAAAATGGTTTCTTCTCATTTGAACCACTCGGTGAAAAGATCACAGATTCCAAATAGATTTGTTTAATGTTTGTAGTGATATCCAGTGATAGCCACCCCACCAAGTGGTATAAACAGGAACTAATAATATAGCCTTTGACTCCACCTGGTGGTGGACTGGGGAACTTGGGGATCAGCCATTATGGAGCCATATTTGAAGATGTAAACATGCCAGTCATCTCAGGAATAAATCTATCAACATCTGCCTTACCAACTACTTAAATGGTTACATTATCATTACATGGTGGCAGTGGTAAAGTAAATGATGAATTGATGTATGTTTTGAGCAACACCAACATCAGGTTACACCAAAAACTGTGAGTAGGAAATCTTCTTCTACAATGCCAATGGTACCACACCAGGAGGAGGAACCATTTACAGTTGACAGTGCCTATACCAATACCATGTGTTAGATAGATCTACAAGTTGGAGGAAAGTGATTATAGTCCATGCACTACTACCTGTGTATTTGACTTTTGTGACTGTCTATAGTCTATATACTACTACCTGTATATTGACTACAGTGACTGCCTATAACTATACAGCCATAGTATAGTAATACCTACACTGTAAAAAAGAACTGTTGTCACTACCTACACTGTGAAAAAAAACAGTAGTCACAAAAATTCATTTCCACTACCTACACTGAAAAAAAAAACTGTTGTCACTACCTACACTGTGAAAAAAAACTGTTGTCACAAATTTCACTTCCATTACCTACACTGTGAAAAAAAAGACAATTGTTGTCACAAAATTCCAATTCCAACAATATGGCTGCCAAATACCCTACCATGAACTGGGACACCCCCAATAGACCTGAGGTGTTCAAGCTATTCAAGCAACGCATGTCCTTAGTAATTGAGGACAACGAGGTTACAGAGAAGGTCAAAATAGCTCGTAAAATCAAGATAGGTTTGGGGGATGAGGGTTTGCGTCGGCTAAATGCCTCAGGGCTGAGCGCAGAACACTTAAAAGATCCGGACATGATCTGGAGTTTTTTTGAAGACCAACTCAATATCTCTGTACATTTCCGAGTACACCGCCTTGATTTGATGTTTGAGTATGAACAAGACGAAAACGAGTCCCTAGACGAGTTCGTATCGCGAGCGCGTACCCAGGCGTTACAATGCGAGTTTACCGATGCCGAGCTTCAAGAACGCGTCATCAAGTTAGTGATAGCTTCTACGCCAATAGAGCTTTTCCGTCGAAGCCTGCTTGACAAGGGCAAGGATTTGACACTCGAACAAGTCTTGAAGGAGGGTCGACAGCATGAAGCTGCAACCAAAGGCTCTCTCCGACTGGAATCCCTTAAACGACGTTCCCGTAAGGAAGATCCGAAAGTCGACTACGTTCAGAATCATGATGGAAAAGGGAAACGAAAGCCCTGTGGGAACTGCGGCAGAATACACAAGTACCGCGAATGCCCAGCATACAACTCGAAGTGTGGCCACTGCGGTAATATGGGCCACTGGATTGACTGTTGCCACAACAAGAAGTTGGGTCATCCAAAGAACAGCGGTGCAACTGCCAGCGCGCCAGACAAGGAGTCACGAAAGAAAGACTACCACAAGAAGAAAGGTCGTAAGAAAGTACATGCCGTACAAAACAACGCGTCAAGTACCTCAGAAGACAGCGACAGTGCCGATGAGCCTATCAAAGGGTCCTATGCCGTCACCTTGGGAGACCTTGATGCAGTTGAGCAGGACAAAGCATTCACCAACCTTGATGTGAAAATACCAGATGTCAAGGGCAAGCACACGCTCAAGGTGAAGCTTGACACTGGTGCTAATGCTAATGCTCTACCACTACGTACCTTCCGTCAGATGTATGGTGACCGCGACCCCCGTGAGATCCTGACGCCTACTACCAAGGCGAAGCTGACGTCGTATTCAGGCAACACCATTAACTGCTTTGGAACCATGGCAGTCAGATGCAAGTCTCGAACGTCCCAATGGCACGAGGCTACGTTCTACGTCGTTGAAGTTGATGGACCTGTAATACTAGGACTTCCAACGTGCGAGGCCCTTGGTCTCATCACAATCAACTGTACGAGGGTTACAGTTGACCAGATCACCCGATCTGTGTCCACCGTGGACGATCTGAAAAGCCGATACCCAGATCAGTTCGATGCCATTGGTCGCTTCAAGGAGCCTGCCAAAATCCTCCTGAAGCCAGACGCTGAGCCGCACATTAACCGACCTCGTAAGTCCAACATCAATCTGTTACCAAAGATAAAGGCAGGACTCAAGGAGATGGAGGAAACAGGCGTGATCCGCAAGGTTACCAAGCACACCGACTGGTGCTCCAGTCTTGTGTACAGCACAAAGAAAGATGGTAGTCTCAGGATATGTCTGGATCCTAAATTTCTGAACAATGCCATAAAGCGATGTCCTCATAAAATGCCTACCCTAGAAGAGGTCAATCCAAAGTTCGCTGGTGCCAAAATCTTCAGTAAGCTAGATGCCAAAGCAGGCTACTGGAGTGTACCACTCGAGGAGAAGAGTCAATTGCTAACTACCTTCCGTACTCCGTTTGGACGATATTGTTTCAGGAGATTGCCTTTTGGCCTGAACATAAGCCAAGATATCTTCCAACAACGGATGGACGAGTTTCTAGAGAATCTCGATGGGTGTGTGGGCATAGCTGACAACATTTGCGTGTTCGGTCGTACCGAAGAGGAACACGACAAGCATCTGATTGCATTGATGGATGCAGCCAAAGAGTATGGACTGGTCTTCAACTCCCAAAAGTGTACCATCAAGGCCAGCTCAATATCCTTCTTTGGCAATACGTACAGTGCAGAAGGGATATCACCAGATCCTGCCAAGGTACAAGCTATCAATGAAATGCCAGAACCAAAGAATCCGGAAGACCTACAACGATTCTTAGGGCCACTGACGTACCTTGGGACATTCATTCCCAACCTCAGCTCACTTGCCGCTCCGCTGAGAGATCTCTTGAAGAAGGACTCTGTCTTCATTTGGGAAGAAACTCATACGATCGCAGTCAAGAAGCTGAAAGAAGTCATGACATCCCGTATCGTCGCTTTCTACGATGTTACCAAACCCATCAGCATAGAAGTTGATGCGTCGATGAAGGGATTGGGTGCATGTCTAGTACAGGAAGGAAAACCAATTGCCTTCGCATCCAAGACACTTACCACAACACAGAGCAACTACAGCAACATAGAGAGAGAAATGCTTGCTGTTGTCTATGGGGTTGAACGATTCACATCATACCTTTACGGCAGATCATTTACAGTAGTGAGCAATCACAAGCCGTTAGAGATGATTGCGCGTAAAGCACTCTCATCCGCCCCGCCACGACTGCAGCGTATGTTACTGAAGATACAAGGTTACGACTACAGTGTTTTGTACCGTCCAGGGAGTCAAATGGTCATTTCTGATACACTTTCCCGGTTGCCTAACCCAAAAGATACAGGAAATGTCACACTTGATGTCAGAGTCGATGATATCACCCTGGATCTGATACACTTCAGTCCCGAGAAACAACACCACCTGAGAACCAAGACCAGGGAGTGTCCAGTGTTGAACGCACTCGCAGAAGTCATCTATACTGGATGGCCGGAAAGCATCAAAGAGCTTCCTACTGACCTGCGGCCTTACTGGAGCTTCCGTGACACGCTAGGAATAGAGGATGGTGTGATCTTCAAGGGAAAGCAGGTTGTGATACCACCATCGATGCAGCCTGAGCTACTGAAGCAACTACACGTAGGACACCAGGGTATCGAGAAGACACGATTGTTAGCAAGAGAAACCATCTACTGGCCTGGGATAAACGATGATATCAGCAAAATGATCAAGACCTGCCCACTTTGCCAGGAGTTCCAGGAAGCAAACACGAAAGAACCAATGTTACCCACAGAGGTTCCTGATGGACCCTGGAAGGTAATAGGTACTGATCTGTTCGAGATAAAAGGAAAGATGTTTATCATTGTGTCTGACTATTATTCGAAATTTCCATTTGTGAAGGAACTTTCCTCAGCAACCTCTGCCTCCGTAGCAAGCTACATAGAAGGTATATGCAGTGTGCTTGGGAAGCCTAACACCATCCGATCTGACAATGGACCCCAGTACACAGGAGAAGCCTTCCAGAAAACCTGCAGAGAGTGGGAGATCCAGCACGTAACATCATCGCCTGAATTCCCACAATCCAATGGATTTATAGAGCGACAGATTAAATGGATTAAGCCAATACTAAAGAAAGCAATGAAGTCAGGACAAAACATCCAAAAGGTCCTACTTAACATCAGAGCAACCCCCATAGACAATGTCATTCCGTCGCCAGGGGAGCTTTTGATGAACAGAAAACTAACAGCAAGTCTTCCATTCCGCAGCGAAGAAACTGCAAGTGGACCAGTGAAAGAAAGAATGCTGGAACGGCAGACCAAAAGCAAGGCTTACCATGATAGAGGAGCAAAGGACTTAGCACCACTATACCCTGGGCAACGGGTCAGTGTGTACGACAAGTCGACACATGCTTGGCGTCCAGGACAGGTCATTGAGCCAAGTGATGCAGCACCTCGATCATATATCGTGGAGAACCAGAGAGGAAGTCTGGTTAGGCGTAATCGAGTCCATCTACAAGAGAGACCAGAAGGAAGACCATTGGAGATTCAGCAGCCGACAACACCTATAAGGCCATCACATCCGCCTGTGTCTCCAAGGCCATCACATCCGCCTGCCTCAGATACGTCTCCAAGGCTGCAACGACCACCGTCACCACAACTGGCTCCGAAGCATCCACCTCCGCCAAAACCACCATCGAGGCCGTTAGATGCACCAGCCAGTCATGCGGGAACAACTACCCGGAGTGGACGGGTGTCAATAATGCCAAGCAGATATAAAGACTAAAGTTGACGTTTGACAACTAGGGCAAAATAATCCCTACAAACGTCAGGGGGACAGGGCAGTCTACCCTTAACCCACCATTACATATAATCTTCAATACATAAGACAATTTGACAAATTGATTTCATATACCCATAACATCTTTGTAATAAGGGGGATGTAGTGATATCCAGTGATAGCCACCCCACCAAGTGGTATAAACAGGAACTAATAATATAGCCTTTGACTCCACCTGGTGGTGGACTGGGGAACTTGGGGATCAGCCATTATGGAGCCATATTTGAAGATGTAAACATGCCAGTCATCTCAGGAATAAATCTATCAACATCTGCCTTACCAACTACTTAAATGGTTACATTATCATTACAATGTTAGACTATTTCCTTGCAGGCCTATGCTATTAAGCATTTGCCAGGATTTCTGTGCATGTTTATTAAACATTTTATTCATGCTTGTTAATGCTGATGCTTCCCAGGTTTATGGATGGTAGAATATTGTCATCAATCTTAACGATGGTTACATTTCCTACTATACAGCAATAGTGAGTAGGGAATCGACAATTTTACAGTGAGCCATTGTGCTGTAGACCTCTCTTTGATCGTTCTCCACATGACCCCCCCCCCCCAATAAAACCTTTACTGATAATTCGTTTTAACGCCCCCTGCATGAATCGGGACAGGCACACAATGCCTTCTATAGGCTGTGCCCAAATAAGGAAAACCTGTCTGAGAAACTCCCCTTTACTATATCACCACGCTGGGGCATATGGCATAGATAACATCTGCACCCATTGTGGCCTGGACACCACCGTGACTTGAACACCACCGCCACTTCCCTCATCCGTCTTTAAATTAAAGCTAAAACTCACAAGCCATTTAAGGGCAGCCTAATGCTTTATTCCACCATGTACTTGGCATGATACATCAATGCAGCATTGGTGAGTAACTCTTCATACATGCATCATGCCGACACCTTGGGCATGACACTTTCCCGAAAGGTCTGCATGACTCACCAATAAAGTGACTGCAAGTGACTGGCCCGCCTTCCATTGTGACAACAATCCTGTCCTTAAATGTCTAAGCACTTGTTATCCCATCCCACAATCCCAACCCAACCAGAAACTATGCCCATCTCCATTACCTCCCCTCCCACAGGTATTGCTGTGGGCATTCCCAAAGATAGTGGCAGGTGGCAATGTCATCCTCTACTTCCTGTGGAAATGCAAACATGACACAGGGAGGGGCGAGTTCTGATTTGCTGAAAATTATCCTGAGGCCGGTCACTTTGATGGAAGAATGATCTGTTCTTGATGTTTATGCATGTAGAAAATCATTTATCTTAGAAATTCCAAGATGGCGGCCATTTTGAAGATATCATAGCCGAAAATATATTGTTTGCCATTAGAGAAAATATGTATTTCGTTTCTGCATGTCTGGCTCTGTCATGGTAAGCAGAGGACATGCGTGTTGATTTGGTACCTTGGGAATACAGGCAGACAGATAATGATTTTGAAGTGTGAACTTTGGCCGTTGTGTTCCCTGTTATGTCCTTGATGCGCTCTTCACAGAGGCTAGATTCCCTAGTGTCCTCCCTCTCTCATTACTCCCAGTTAATTACCTGTGCTGATTAGCAGCTTAAGTACTTGGCACTAGAGGAACCATGAGGATTAAGTGGAATCTGTGCAGCCTGTGGACACCTGCACACAGGGGAGGCACTGTGATGGTGATCAATTGTCTCTTTAGCAGTTATTGCAGATCAGGAGGTGAAAGAGGAATGAAGAAGGTAATGAGAAGAAAATGCACTAGCAGGGGTATTTGTGGTTACTTAAAATAGTACTCAAGAAACATAGTTAGGAGATTAAAAAAGGTGTAACCTGGGAGTGAGAGAATTAGTCGTTTATGGATATTAGTTCATCATTTTAACTAATTCATGAGTCTTTTAAAATATAAAGTGACCAATAACCCTATGACCAACCTGGGTTAGCCATTACTGACTAACATGGTCAACCTACAGAATATCAGTGCTTAACAATTTTAAAAAGGGAGCTACAAGAAGAATGGCCTGTTTTTTAACCGCACTAAACATTGGTAATTTCCATTTAATACTCCATTTCAAACCAATGATTAAAAGGAGCCTGCATGAATTGCCCTGATTCAGTCTCATAAAGCCACATGCACTCTACATGACTTGAAATCTGAGCATAGCTCTTTCGGTAAAACCCACATTGTTCACTAAAATATTGGGAACTATGTTGATGCATCCTCAGATTTCAGTCAATTTATTTTCTGGGTCATCAAAATGGTGGCCATCTGATGGCTTATGCTGACATGAAATTAGAAATGGTTTGTACAATGAACACTGGGAAAAAATGCCTGGGATTTGTGTTCCACAATGACATGACATTGCAATGGGAAACCAAAAACATGACCAACCTGAGCATCAGTTGATAAAAATCCTGAGGACTGCCAATGTTCATATTGTCATAGTTTGATCAAAAGCAATACTGTTTTTTTTGGTTAAGATTCCAGAAGCCATGCAGCAGCCACTGAGCTCCACCAAACAAGTAAAAACCAGACATAAAAATAAAGTGAATTGTTAAAAGCTATTTGAAATGGGAATGATTGATGAGTCTGACTGGATATTGCTTAAAATAGTTCTCCTATTGTTTCCTCTCAAGTGATTTGTCCGTCTGGAGGGACTACTCTGATTAATAATCAGTTTAAATCAGTTTAAGTCTCAATAAAGAGGGCATAATCCACTATCATGTTTTAGCCCCATATTGTGTTTGGTTACAATTGTAAAGATGATGGCCATAAATGCACATCTCTTGGATAACCAATTTCAAACAATTGTAGAGTTTTCGGTTGCAGAAAAGACAACTCGGAAGGTTCTTCAAATTTCTGGATGCAAAGAGAGGTTTTATTAATCGTTCCTACACAGTCAAGCTAAACACGGTTCCATAGGTGCAAGACCCTGTCAGGTCAGCGCCCTCTCACTGTCACTCGCGCCCTCTATATATAGGCCAAGAACTAATATAATCCGGCGACTTACATTATATCGATCCGAATGGGATTTGAGTCCCCTACACAATAATTAGTTTTGCACTATCAATATCTAAATGCTCCAGGCCTAAAAAGTTGTATTCTTATTCTTTACTTATGCCTCTCATTTTAGCCCTGAGAAGTCTACTGCGGGGTTGTGGCAATCCACTTCTCAGAGAATTCTTCACCGAATTCCCAGATTGTATATATGTTTTCTTATAAAATAATTTGCTTTGAACATCCCTTATAATAGAGACTGACTTTAATGTTTAATTGTGGAATTTCCTTGTTTATCTATACTGATATCCAGTCGTTGCACTCTTATGAACTTAGACCTCTAAGCTAGCAGCAAAGCCCTAATGTAGGAATGCCAAGGATTTAATGGGAAGGAAAGTGATGTCACTTTCAAGAAAGTTGTCGGTAGGCTCTCTGTCGGAGGACAGTAGAAAGTATCTCCTGCCTCACCAATGGTTTGTGTCTCTAGGATGTGTTTCTCTGTAGGTAAATATGTTAGCTAGCTGAGAGAAAAATGTATTCCTGAATTCTTTTTATTGTTACAGCGATTTTGTCTTTGCCACCCAACCCAAACAGCCATCTGCCAAACTCTGCATAAAATGTGGTGATCCAGGATTCCAAGTGATTAATGTTGTTAAACAAGGAAACAGGCGTCTGGAGGGCCTACACTGAGGCAGCAATAATAGGGTAGCTCAGACCACTAATGACATTTCAAACTGTTTTGATAATCAGCCAAAACAGCGATAAAAGCTTTCGGAATCCGGAGCTGTATTTTGAAGACTGGGACTCCTTTTCCATACTTAATCAGTATTGAGAGTTTGATTTAAAAACTGCAGCCCACTGTTCCAAGCAGGTCTCTTTTAATCTTCACTTTGCAAGAAATCTTTGTGAATACAGACCAGATCACATATTGACTTATGTGACAAGTTACTTCAGTAGCTTCACCCACCTGTAACCACTATGAAGCAACAGATCTCATTCAAGGTGGTGGACATTGTTAGGCCACCCCAACCATCTTGGGGACACACCCACCGTGCCACCTGGAGCAGAAGTAATGCAAATGGATGTAGTTTCCGGTTGGGTTGGGATTGTGGGATCAGATAACAAGTGCTTTTTAGGTGGAAATGGAGAAACAACACATGGAGGGCAGCTTCCGATTTCCTGAGAATGATAGTAAAACAACCTACAGTGATCGATGGAGGGTTCTCTCCTTTTCTTGTGTTAGATTTCCAGCTTATAATGTGGCATTATTGCTATTACTCTCTTCAGTGTTCTCCTAGGTGAATTGAATTCTTGGAACCATTATGGCTGCTAGCACGGCAATGATTGCCAATTACCAGTGTGAGATTGCATGGATGGATATACCTTGACTTGAGTGGACCTTCCTGTCATATCCTGCCTTTATCATTAATATTCTTCCCTTCACTCTAGGAACACAAATGGATAAACAGCCATAGAACAGAAACAAGTGGCTTTGTTAGCCACCAAGTGTGGCATATGCAGCCACTTGTGGTTTAATTCCTAACCACGGTAGCATAAATATGCAAACATTGTGGTGTCACTACTCTATAGGTATCAATAAATAAAGATTACCAAGGCTACAGTTGACAGAAAAATGCAACAATTAGTAGACTTAGTATGATTTTCCTGTGCAAAGGAAGTAGTTTGATTTTGTTTATATCAGCTTCCATTAACTAATACATGGGTCTGTGCCTAGCAGACAAACAGCTGGAAACCATCAACTGCATTCCCAATAAATTGATAAGATCCAGGCTGTGTCTCACGACCTTGGGACAATATTTTTGTCTCTGACCAGGCGCCGTCTCTGACCGGGTGCCGTCTCTGACCGGCTTGGCTTGATAAGGTCAAAATACTAGCAGCAGGAGGCTAATTATAATTATAACTATGATTATATAACAACCGCCATAACGTTTTTCCAAATCCTTATATATATGAGTATAATTCTTTTTAAAACACCTTTTTCTGACACCTGGTCAGAGACGGCAGCCAGTCAGAGACGGCAGCCGGTCAGAGACGGCACCCGATCAGAGACAAAAACATTGTCCCAAGGTCGTGAGACACAGCCTCCACCTTACACCCACACAGGACCGTTTGGGCCCCATTAATGAATGCTGGATGGATTCATTATCATAAGGCAAAGTATATACTCAATATTCTTCCTCCCTGTTAGCTTTCCTCCCAGCTAATACATATCCCTGGCACTGGCAGGCAATCAGAAGGGTAAAACAGTCATAGCTCCATTAGTGGTAATTAGTAAATGTCTTTCATCTGAGTAGCAACCTAATGAATCAGGGGAATGAATGCAGAATATAAAAGATAGTTGTCTCCATCATAGAATTAGATATAACTATAATTATGTGAAACACAAATTTAAAAAATGGTTTATAGTAACCTTCCTAATGAGGGGCACAATGTATATCTTTATCTGTCCTCACTAATGGCCTCACATACAGAATCAGGCATCATTAGGAATTGTTATTATAACCATACATGGATATAACTTCTCTTATACATTGTAGTTTAGATCAGGTGATTAGCTGCCTGGACCTGGAACACTGTGACTGAGGGGACATCATTCAGAGATAGGGGAGGCAAGAGGAAGGGGATCGATTGTGACAGGATTCTTAGTGTTTTTTTTCTCTTAGTGTGAGAAGTGTACAAAAACGTGTTTAACTCTTCCTTTACCGATCGCGCCTTTTGGCGAATTTACCCCTCAAGACCGATCGCGCCTTTAGGCACAAAATCGGCCGTTTTTTGGCCGATTTTGGCCGATTTTTGGCCCTCTGTACTTTGCTTAAAAATTGGTAGAATCCCATGATTTTTTTCTGACAGTGGTCTATGGCATATTGTCTCTGCATATCTTAATCGGTTTGTACATACAATAACTATTCTAAAAATGCTAGGCACCTCAACTTGCATGAGATTTATCTAATTTTCCATACAATTTGAGCAATATTCAAGGCAAAAATCATAAAAAATGTCAAACAATATTGTTTTTTGGGGGAAAAATGATTTTGCCCAATTTTTCATGCCGAAAAAGATAGTACCAAAAGTTTAAGTCTATTTTGATGCATTATGGCCTAAATATAAGTTGCCATGGCAACATATACACTAAAATAAGCTAAATTAAATTTCAAATAGGGCTTTATCTCCCTAATTTGAACACATAGAGCGATTTAGGGTATCTTACTTTCTGGTCATTCGATACTGTTCATTTTGTCATAGATGTACTTTAAATTAGAATATTTACAAAATTCCTTCAGTTTCTGAAAGGTTAGGCCATCCCCTACATCTTAATATTCCATTTAAATTTCATCTGAAACAATCTGGATTTGGGAGAGGTGCCTTTATTTGGGACATGGTAAAGGAAGAGTTAATCTGACTGCCAGCTGAAACAACTCTTCTCAAGCTTTTTACACTGTTAGAAATAAGTACTGTAGCTGCACAGTATAAAAGGAGGTAATTTTGGTTTCCAGTATTACATACTGTACAGCTACAAATTCACCTACTGTAATTCACGATATGGTGATCATGGGTTCGAATAACACCTTGGCACAATAGATAGTACTGTACATAAACATCTGAATTATATAAAGGTATTATTCAAATATTTACTAGATAACATTTCTAGTTGATATAGGTAGAAATGTATGTCAAATGGGTTAAAATATGTTATTTCATACTGTAAATCTACAGTATATCTAACACTATCTTTTGACAGTGTACCACTGCCAATGTGGAGCTCCGATTATTCACATTGTCACAATTCAATAAGAATTCGGCCAAGATTAAACACTTTTTCAACCCTTGCAGCTGCAGCTGCAGCTGCTGCCCACCAATGGAGGGATTTCAGACATGAGACCAAAGAGAATCATTAAGTGCAATTTGATATGATAAAGATTTGCATTATTTCGATCAAATGAAATTGTCTGTCTTGCATGAAGATTATGATTAATAACCATCAAATAGTGAATCTGAATTATGAGGATATTTCGCACAATCAAGATGCGATTGGAGAGCATTCTTTTGTCAGTGAGATGTCTTCAGAAACTTGCCTTGGAATTTCTTCTTGAAGATCCTCATTTTGCCGATCATGATTAAATTTTGCAAACGAAAATCTAAAGAAAGTACTTTCATTGATAACTGTCTTATGTATCAGGATGCAGGGTGCAGCCCTTCACACACCATGTCTACCAATCATGTTGGCTTTACAAGATCCACAACCTATTGGTTTTAAACAGAATGCTATGATTCTGAAGGATCTAAGCCTAGTATCAGCCTACATAGTGTCAGGATTCAAATAAGTAGAGTGCCATGAAATAACCCTTAACTAGAATCTACATATTTCATTTTTCCACTTTCAATTATTCTCTCTCTTCAGTTCCTGTAACATGTTGTTTATATAACTGCTTAAGTGTATCATTTCAATGTTTGTGCAATTTGACATTTTTCAATCCTATTGTAAACAGATTCCAGCAGCTTCCACCTCCTAGTTCGGGGCTACCGTCATGGCTCTCTAACTCTTAGATCCTAGCAGCATCCCGATGTATAAATACCACTCACAAGTAACTGAAGATGTCATTTAAAATACATTCCTGTACATAACACTGAGGCAATTAGATTTTCTCTAGTTTTTATTTTGAAGCTGTAATAGAGAAAATAGGTGGCTATACAATGCAATTCCTGTACATAACACTGAGGAAATAAGTGTCCATGTTTGGACTTTTATTTTGAAGCTATAATAGAGAAACTAGGTAGCTATATAGTAGAAAGGTTCCGAGACTTGCACAGCACAGACTTTAACTGATATGCAGGAAGAGAAATTATTCCTATCTGGCATTTATCACCTATACATTACACTTAACAACATAACATGGGTAATTATTCATCACTGATGAGCTGCAGATCCGGCGGCTCCAGCAGCCCCAGCGGCCCAAGCGGCCCCAGCGGCCCCAGCGGCCTCAGCGGCCCCAGCGGCCCCAGCGGCTCCAGCTGCTTAGTTCCCTCATAACCAGCAGCTGTACCCTATATATTAGATCACCAGTAATGCAGAAGTCCTTGTTATATCCATCATGAAAAATCAGCACTGTCCCTGCAGAGCATCATAAATCCAATCCCGCTTCCATCTGCCTATCCTGGTGCAAATAAGAGATGCAATTTTAAAAACCATGGCTTCAGATTTCTGCTGTTGTGATAACATCATGTTGCTGTACATGATTATATTTAATGCATCTCCAGTTGACTTCTGTGCCATGAGAATGGAAGATTAAGAGCCAGGGATGTAAGTCAGGAGAGGTGACCTGTCTATACTCAGTCCTTGTGATTCTCCAGACCATTATTCTTTGCTTTTATATACAGTGCCTGCCTCATGATTAAATCATATATTCTGCTTCCATTAATGAGTGAATATATATCCAATGAATGCATAAAAATTATATATTTCAGGCTAGAATGCTTTGTAGAACTCTTGGATATATATGGACCTGACTATGCCTAATTCATATGTGAATTCTTTTCTCACCAGCTGTTTGTTTTGCTGTGACTTTTCACTGCGGCAGTAAAATACATTCCATGAACTCCTTCAAGAACTGCTATATTTTTCTCCTTTTCCTACACCCTGGCTGCTTTACCTTCTCTGTCTTTTTTACTGCATCTTTCTGTCCTATGCTTCTATATATCTGCTGACTATGGCCCGAGAGGTTCCTTTGTTTTATGTATGAGCCTTATAGAGGACGCAAGCCTGTATTCACATACATTGATTTCCCTTGGTGGCCCACACCATTATCACAGATGGCCTTGGGCCCTGCAGCTTGCTGAGTGGGAGCCTACCCTTCAACACTCAATATGGCAGCACCTGATATAGAAGGGCAATCTGTGGGAGGCAAAGCTGATGGTGAGGAATGCCTTTGGTACATAGAGACAGCAATTGCCTAAACAGTCTTGCATATATCTCTGAGAGCCTGTTAGAAGACAAACATAGAGATTTGTGAATAAACAGACAGCCAGCAAATGAAACATATGAAAAGAACCATTGTCACTTTAAACATATATATACAGCAATTTCCCTAAGTCATGTGCCTACCATTCGGCAAATGATATTGATGTAAATACTCTGATCATTTACTTATTCGTGAATAAACCATGATTCAGTTATGGATCAATGTAAAAGCGATCATCCCTGCCCTCTACTTGTACCAAAGACCAAAGTATTCTTTGCTCGTTGGTTGTGCCCTTCTTGTTAAGCAATACAGTCTGACAAATGGAAAACAATTTGTGGCTTATCTAGGATATAGGAGTGTCTGCCGCATAGTGACAGCAGCATCAGATTCAGTGTGTTGGGGAGTGTCAGTACTTATTCATGCCAAAGGCCACAGTCTGGTGCAACCAAAGGGGCCGACCAAACATACATCTGTATTTGGTCATAAATTCCCACATGCAGAAAGTGCAAAAATCAGTTCACGGTTGAACCAAAATGAAAGGTAGTTGATTACACATTTTAAATCAATGAAAAATGGACTCGAGAAAGTCCATGTTTTGTGCTCATAAAGCCACTAGCACTGGCCATTATGTGGAATGCGAGCACAGCCCTTTTATGTAAACCCCAAATTGCTCACCAAAACAGCTGGGACATTGCAGAAGGCTCAGATTTCAGACAATTTAGTTTCTGGGTCATCAAAAAGGTGTTCATCTGGTGTTTGACCCTAGGTACCCGCAAAATCAGTAATGGGGTTTCTCCCATGACTGCAAGGACCTAGTTTGTATTTACTATTTTCCCATCCATGACAATGAAACTGGAGAATGAAGAATAGTCTAACACTTTTGAAAGTAAATCAATATTTTGCTTTTAAAACAAAGACTCGGAGTTTGTGTGTCATAATTTGCTACATCCAAGTTTCGATGGCTTGCCAATCCAAATTTTAATGAGTGTTGTCACAGAAAGACAGCAATTGAAAAAAAAAACACCTGGCAATGTCGGTTTGTTACTGGCTTCAGAAAAACATCTTTTTCAGTCATTTCAATTGGAATCAAAATAATCTCTGACCTGGTAGCCATCTGATCTCTTTCCCCTCCCCACCTCTGACCTTGTGGAATATTTGAATTGCCACATCGTAATGCAACCGTTTTAATGGGAGGAAAACATGTTATTCTTCTCAGAGGAATATCCCAAAAAATGCAGCTGCAGGGCTCTCCATGTGAGGAGTAATTGCAAACATGAAATCGATGAGAATCTCTATAAGCTATTTGAAATGGGAATGGTTGATGAGTTTGACAAAATATTTTCTTCTAGTATTGTTCCCAATCAATGAATTGTCTGTCCGAGAGGACCATCATGAATAATAACCATGGGATTGTCAATTTCTCGTTGATTTAGATGTTGATACAGCGAGCCTTCCCCACTTTATTTTAGGTCTAATCAGAATTATGATAATAATGTCCAAAAGGCCCCTTCCCCAAGATTACTATTAGTTAAAACAATTGCATATATATTTATATCATCATCAATACATGTCTTGTCAAATGCAGAGTGCTGTACAACCGTTATCTGCAGTAACCAACGTTAACTGCACTAATGCACATAACGGCAGGTCTTGTAACCGTTATCTGCATCAAAATGACGTTATCTGCATCAACAGGCCACCGTTATCTGCAGTAACGAACGTCATCTGCAGTTACCAAAATATGGCACATGCAACCTGTATCTGCATCAATGAACGTTATCTGCAGTAAAACCATTTTTGGAACCTCATTGATAGCTAGGTACTTGGCATTGTAGTATACCTGGTGGTACATGTATATACACTGTACTTATGTTTTTAATATCTAAATAACTACCAGTAAATGTGTTAACCCTTTAAGGATGGATGTCGCTAAAAGACTACATTAGTCGTCATGATGCACCAATGCAGCCCCGGCGAGTAAGATTGCTCGTGCTGCATTTGTGCATCATGCCATGGCCGGATCCAGGGGGTGGCCTGGAGGGCACGTGCCTCCCCCCCCCCCCCAACTAGACTCCCGGAAAAGGGGCCCTTGGCATGACTCTTAAACTGGTACAGGATCCTGCCTGTGCCCCCCCCCCCCCCCATCACATTTCCTTAGCTGTGCCCCCCACCTAGACCACCCCTTCTGGATACGCCCCTGATGCAAGTAGGGTGCAAGGTTTACATATACATAGGCAAGTACTAGGGCAGGAGGCCAGAGTAGGATAGTAGGGCAACATAATGGGGATGAGGACTGCAGTTAATACAGTTATGGGTGATTGATGCAGTTATGGGTTGCTGTGATAACGTTATCTGTAGTAACTGCCTTAATTAAGTACCAATGATATATAGTTTAGATGAGCATGTAAAATGTCATGAGTTTTGTAATTTTCCTCGCAAAATTGGCCATTTTCAGGAGATTCGACCATGATTGGCTACTTTCAGGTGATTTTGTTGAGATTTTGATACTTTTCTCGCCGATTTCACGTTTTTCTATGTGAAATCTGATGATTTCCGGATTTTTGTCATTTTTTCTCGCCAAATTCGTCATTTTCGGTAATCAAACTTTGGAACAACTTTTGACACTTTTCTCATCAAATTTGACATTTTCATGAAATTAACCTTTTTAAAAAAAACATACTTTTTTGTTAATTATTTCATCTTACATTAGCTTATTCTGACTATACAATCACCATTTACTTCCTAGATACTCCCAAATAGCCCCCTGGGTGATGTCAGAGAAAGACCATATTGGACGACAAGTAGACTTCCATTGATGCAGATAACTGCTTTTTGCAACACATAAATTGATGCAGATAACGTCATTTTGATGCAGATAACGGTTGCAAGACCTGCCGTTATATGCATTAGTGCAGTTAACGTTGGTTACTGCAGATAACGGTTGTACAGCTACCCCTCTATATAATATACTTGATGCCACCTTTCTGCTGTGTCAATGAGAAAAGGCCCTACACCACCAAACATATGGTGTCTTGCCCCTCCACAAAACAGGGTCGCATAATTGTTTATTCCAGGACTCACCACCTGCTTCCGACGTCCTGCATGCCATCAAACCAGGTCATGTCAGACATTAGGGGTGAATCCTCTCAAGTAAATCTGTCAGGTTGGATGAACGGTCACAATGTTAAACCAAATCTCGTCGGATTTGAAGGATTCAGCTCAGTGGATTCATCCTTATTGCTAGAGAGAGATGTACAGGGTGGCAGGGAGTGGAAATCAAGATTCTAAGTTAATGAATAAAAAGTACCAGAGGGAGGTATTGAGGCAGGCATGGAGGAAGGAAAGAAGGAAGAAAGGAAGATTAGCAGAAAGGTAAGGAATCAGAGAGGAAGAATGGAAGGGAAGGACAGAGTCTGGCAGGCATAGCAGGCATAGATACAACAAGGAAGTGATGTAGGGAGGGAGGGGGGGGATGATTGATGGAGTCTAGGGAGGAAGCATTTAGAAACTACACTCTGTTGGCCAGACATCTAAAGGTCACCAGGAAGGGTGAAGTCATTACACAGAGAGCAATATGCCTGCTGCCATTTCAGCTTTTTCTTTGCAAGTATTCTACAGTGATTTATATGGAAGCCCCAGAACTGTTTTACTGATAATTATCAAATTAGTGCCAGTGAAGCCAAGGCTGAATTATCAGATTGCTCTGCTGTAAAAAAATAGGGAAAAGCATCTTGCCACTGGACAGATATGCTGCATCCAATAGCTTATTGAACTTTCTTTTTTCATAATCTCCCTTACGGCTACTCTTTTACTATAGTGTAACAATAGTCTGGTGCAGGTTAATTTATGGTTAGCTATAGGGACAAGACTTATCGCAAGAAGTTTCACTAAGGGCAATGTTTTGCTGAATCTGAGAGTTATAATGACTGTAGTCAATGCTCGCACTGCCATGCCATCAGCTTTTTTGGGTGTCAGGATGATGGGTCTGGTACTCCTAGTATAACACAGGGGGCTTTGATTGAGAGGTTAATCATTGATCTCACTGTAAACAGAGTGGGTGGTACATAAACAGGCAGATGGAGAAGACAGGTGGGAAACCTGTCCTACCATCAGAGTGTCCAGTACCCAGCGATACCCCACCCAGCACACCACTACTACCTGTACCTATACCATACCATCGTCAACCAACAAGTTTTATCATTATACAGGTTTGAGTTCCTAAACAAGGAGCGAGGAGCAATTCTGAAAGGAACATTGATTAGAAAGCCAGATCACAGTTTTTGTAGAAATCTGTATACATCATGAAGGGTTAAATCAGTAATGTTAAATTTGGGTCTATGCATTGTGGTAGATTCCTCCTATATATGAAGGGGGTCATGCCTGGGTCGGCTGTGTGGTCAGGGCCTAGGAGGTTACTAGGATTATGGCGCATTTATGTTGCCGACCAGCAGACCAGGAGCCAGTGACATCATAACTCCCCAATAAAGGAGCCTCTGTCGGCTGCCATCTGCTTCCGGTGACACCGAGGAAAGACACGCTCCCTGCCTGATAACTAATGTAATGTGTGTCACAGTGGTCAGAGGATGGCTTGTGGGGGGATCTGATGATCCGTCATATGTTTTCCCATAATATATGACACACCATATGCCCCTGAACTATTACAAAAATATGCATGGATATTTATTATTTATAGAGATGTATGAATGCAGACAACCTAGGCAACCTATTATATTACAGAATACTCAATGCAACATAGTAATACATAATTTTCTCCAGATGAATGTAGAAATTGTGGCACATCCCTATCCTGTACACTCCTGGTTTAAGTAGTATGAGAGGTGAATGTATTCAAATATAACTTAAGGTATGAGTGTCAATAAGACTGGGTGTGCATATATCCCCCGGGATGTCCTTTGTGAATGCTGATTCTAGATCATTTATAAAGTTGTCTGCCAAAGATATAAAGGGCACATCAATACACCAATATGGGCCTGAATATTATAGTATGGGACTGAATATATTTTCCCATCTTTCTGCTCCATAGGGTACATGTTTGGTCTCCTCTACTGTTATACATATACTATTATATGTTGGGGTGGGTCAACCTACCATAAATGCAAGGGGAATACTTTGCTATCCCTTGGGAGGAATGGTCAGGAATTGATTAAAACAAATGTAACAATTAACTCTACTTGCTCTTATGTAAGTCATTAAAACAGTCAATTCTCTGTTATTGACGCAGTGACATTTTGATTTTCAGTGTATCCCCTATGCCCACTGCTTTCAGGCCTATCACTGACAAAAAGACTAGTGCATTAAAACCCTATGTGGGCTGTAAAGGGTAAAGGTGAACTTGGGATGTACTCTTTTAAATAATTCACCAGGACTTTAATGCCTAGATTTTTACCTTCTATGACTCCTGCTCCATGTTCCATTCTAGTCTATGCTCACTGTAATAGGCTTGCCTGTCCTGCACCAGCTTCCCCTGAGGCAAACCCATTACATCAAAGTGCTGTCCCCATGAAGTTGCCATCTTCCATTTTCTCCTGCTAGAGTGGGTTATTACTGCGGAGAATGCTGCAGATAGAAATATCACTACAGTCTCCAAGCACTGCAGGCCCACTTCATGTCTACAGGGAGGTCTATATAGTCACACAGCAATATCTGCTTAAAAGTAGAAAACTGACGTATGTTATCTTTGAAGTCTAAGTGGTGCGGGTGTCAGCACCACTTAGTTAGGTGCACCGGGTATTTGACAGGAAGTGTCTAAATTTTGTCAGGACATGTATTAGACTAAAATGTTCTCAAGAGAGCCAACATTGGTGAAGACATTCTTATTCTGTAGCTGTATGCAGGTAGAAATACATCAATGATACCTTTCTTTATAAATCCAAACCATATGTGGCTATTAGAACTTATACACTCCCTTGTCATACACTACTCAATAACATTCCCGTTTAACGTCTTCATACAATTATATTCACAGCAATAAACACATTGCTTTAGTAGATGTGCTATGACTTCCTAATATCATTTTAGTGCTGATATACAAATTGTTGGTTTTTAAATAGGATCAAGCGATAGGTAGCTTTTTGTACTCCTCAATCTCATCATTGAGACAATACATCACAAAGCTATGTCACGGTTTAATCCTACATTTTGTATTAAAAGGAAATTATCGTTTTGTTCCTCTAGAACAGCAGCGAGGGCAACTCTGGAATTCCATGGATGTTGTTCCCTATTGTTGAATCATAAAACCTGTATGGTTTATAGGATAGGATCAGTCTTCCTTTTTTATTTGTTATTTCATTTAACAGAAAATCAATGTAGGAATATGTTGTATAATGGCATTAACAGTCTGTTCTGCTGGCTGGTGATTAAAATGATGTCAATATGGGAACAAGCAAATGGTAAACGCAAGCCAGGGCCTTTAGGCTGTTTACTGTATAAATGAATAAAACAATTCAAATGAAATATAAATTAACCATATTTTCAATATGGAAAATGCCTTGGCCTTTTTTGCGGAAAACCACTTGCCTCCCACTTTGGGTTCAAAGCATAACTCCCTCGGTGACCCAGTCACTATCGTAGAGAGTTATACATTTGGCTGGTTGACTGTCAGAAAACTTCACCAAAAAGTGTACCCATTTTCAATATAGAGACTGTTTACTTCTAATAGTTTGAAAGTGACTATGCTACCAACTTGCGATGGGTTCAGACAGTTTTAATGGTGGCTTCCATTGATTTGGGTTCCCTAGCCTTAAAATACATTGCAATGTCTAAGTTATGAGCAGTGGCCCGGTCTAATGACAGCAACTGGAATTGCAGCAACACATCAAGCAATGATTACATCAGTTTTAGAGCGGATCAAGTGATCCTGGTTCAAGAATATTATTGCCAGTCTGACAGAACCAGGTTTCTAATTCCTGAACTAAGATGGTTTCTTCTCATTTGAACCACTCAGTGAAAAGATCACAGATTCCAAATAGATTTGTTTACTGTTAGACTATTTCCTTGCAGGCCTATGCTATTAAGCATTTGCCAGGATTTCTGTGCATGTTTACTAAAGGCGACACAATGTTGCTTCTTTGGATAATGTATTTTTGATTCATGCTTGTTAATGCTGATGCTTCCCAGGTATATGGATGATAGAATATTGTCATCAATCTTAACGATGGTTACATTTCCTACTATACAGCAATAGTGAGTCGGGAATCGACAATTTTAGTTTTAATGCCCCCTGCATGAAAGGGGACAGGCACATAACGCCTTCTGGTGCACCCCTTTAGCACATGATCTCCTTTTCCAAGAAGACATTTTCAGCTGAAAACACCTTCTAATAAAAGCCCAGAGACATGTCTTTTGTCTCTAGAGTAGTAGTAGAGACATATTTCTTTCTCTTACAACAAGGATTTATCACCTCTGCAATTGTAGTCAGAACCTGGAGACTAAAGAATTCTGTCATATGCACACTTTCTTTGACCACAAATTTCAATAAAGACTGGGCCATGCCTTTTTCTAAAAGACTACAGTTAGGGTTGGGGTTAGGGTTAGGGCCAGGGTTTGTCTCTCTCCAAATTCTGAGATACCATTATAATTCTTCAATTGATGATGCCTTCTTTAACCAGGAGGCCAGTGTCTCTGGAGACGAGAGACATGTCTCTGGCCTTATAACGGAAGGATTTTTCACCTGAAAATTCCTTCTTAAAGAAGGAGATCATGTGCTAATAGCCTGTCTATAGGCTATGCCCAAATAAGGAAAACCTGTCTAAGAAACTTCCCTTTACTATACCACCACCCTGGGGCATATGGCATAGAGAACATCTGGACCCATTGTGACTTGGACACCACCGTGACTTGAACACCACCGCCACTTCCCCTCATCCGTCTAAACTCGCAAGCCATTTAATGCATCATGCCAACTCCTTGGGCATGACACTTTCCCGAAAGGTCTGCATGACTCACCAATAAAGTGACTGCAAGTGACTGGCCCGCCTTCCATTGTGACAACAATCCTGTCCTTAAATGTCTAAGCACTTGTTATCCCATCCCACAATCCCAACCCAACCAGAAACTATGCCCATCTCCATTACCTCTCCTCCCACAGGTAGTGCTGTGGGCATTCCCAAAGATAGTGACAGGTGGCAATGCCATCTTCTACTTCCTGTGGAAATGCAAACATGACACCAGGTAGGGGGGGGGGGAGTTCTGAATGGCTGAGAATGATCCTTAGAGGCCAGTTACTTTGTTTTATGTTTTGGGTACCGAAAAGTTTGACAGTTGATTGTAAAAATGTCTCCCAAGTTCAGATCTACAAGTGTGTAACTTTGTGTTTTCTCACAATTCCAGCTAAAAGTAGGTCACTGTCAACTCTTCTACATCCATGTAATACAGCTATATATGGCTATATTTTGATGGAAGAATGATCTGTTCTTGATGTTTATGCATGTAGAAAATCATTTATCTTAGAAATTCCAAGATGGCGGCCATTTTGAAGATATCATAGCCAAAGATATATTGGTTGCCATCAAAGAAAAATTGTATTTCGTTTCTGCATGTCTGGTTCTGTCATGGTAAGCAGAGGACATGCGTGTTGATTTGGTACTGACTGGACAAATCAAAGGGAATACAGACAGATAATGATTTTTTAAGTGTGAAATTTGGCCCCTGTGTTCCCTGTTATGTCCTTGATGCGCTCTTCACAGAGGCTAGATTCCCAAGCGCTCACTAGCGTCCTCCCTCTCTCATTACTCCCAGTTAATTACCTGTGCTGACTAGCAGCTTAAGTACTTGGCACTACACTGAAAATCCATAGGTTGAAAGGGTTAGTCAGTACCGACTAACCTAGGTTGGTCATATGAGTGTTAGTCACAATAGCAAAGTTATATTCAAAAATGACCGTGGGGTCAGTCAGTAGTGGCTAACCTAGGTTCATCATTGGTGTGTTGTATTTGCATACCACTAGTTGGTGCCAACTGTGATGACCACTCAGTGGCTCCCCCTGGAAATTAAAAGACTGAGGTGGGTTGGTCAGTACTGACCAACCTGACAATAATAACTAATCTAGGTTGGTCGTATGGGAGCCAAACTAACTAGGTTAGGCACTAGTGACTGAGCGATTGGTCGTATAGGGAGCCTAGGAATATCAGTGTGGGAGGACTGTGAGGATTAAGTGGAATCGGTGCTGCCTGTGGACACCTCCACACAGGGGAGGCACTGTGATGGTGATGGTGTCCCTTTAGCAGTGATGGTGTCCCTTTAGCAGTGATTGCAGATCAGGTGGTGAAAGAGGAATGAAGAAGGTAATGAGAAGAAAAGGCACTAGCAGGGGTATTTGTGGTTGATTAAAATAGGACACGAGAAACATAGTTAGGAGATTAAAAAAAGGTGTAACCTGGGAGTGAGAGAATTAGTCGTTTCTGAATATCAGTTCATTATTTTGACTAATTCATGAGTCTTTTACAATATAAAGTGACCAATAACCCTATGACCAACCTGGATTAGCCACTACTGACTAACATGGTCAACCTACAAAATATCAGTGCTTAACAATTTTTAAAAGGGAGATACAAGAAGAATGACCTGGTTTTTTTTAAACTACACTAAGCGTCGGTAATTTCCATTTAATACTCCATTTCACACCAATGAGTAAAAAGAGCCTGCATGAATTGCCATGTTTCAGCCTCATAAAGCCACATGCACTCTACATGACTTGAAATCTGAGCACAGCTCTTTCTGTAAAACCCACATTGTTCACTAAAATATTGGGAACTATGTTAATGCATCCTCAGATTTCAGTCAATTTATCTTCTGGGTCATCATAATGGTGGCCATCTGAGGGCTTATGCTGACATGAAATCAGAAATGGTTTGTACAATGAACACTGGAATAAAATGCCTGGGATTAGTGTTCCACAATGACGTGGCATTGCAATGGGAAACCAAAAACATGACTGACCTGAGCATCAGTTGATAAAAGACCTGAGGACTGCCAATGTTCATATTGTCATAGTTTGATCAAAAGCACTACTGTTTTTGATCAAGGAACAATACCTATTTTTTGGGTTAAGATTCCGAAAGCAATGCAGCAGCCACTGCCCTCCACCAAACAAGTAAAAACCAGACATAAAAATAAAGTGAACTGTTAAAAACTATTTGAAATGAGAAAGATTGATGAGTCTGACTGGATATTGCTCAAAATAGTTCTCCTATTGTTTCCTCTCAAGTGATTTGTCCGTCTGGAGGGACTACTTTAATTAATAATCAGTTTAGATCAGTTTAAGTCTCAATAAAGAGCGCATAATCCACCATTATGTTTTAGCCCCATATTGTGTTTGGTTACAATTGTAAAGATGATGGTCATAAATGCACATCTCTAGGATAATCAGTCTGAAATAATAATTAGTTTTGCACTATGAATATCTAAATATTCTAGGCAGGATGATATCCTCATATATAAAAGTATAGGTTAAAAAATAAATTAAATCATTTTCTGACACCGGGTCAGAGATGGCACCCAGTCAGAAACGGCACCTGGTCAGAAATGGCACTCGGTCAGAGACTAAAACATTGGCCCAAGTTCGTGAGACACCGCCTGAAGTAGCTTCCCCCACCTCTAACCACTATGAAGCAACAGATATCATTCAAGGTGGTGGACAATGTTAGGCCACCCCCACCATCTTGGGGACATACCCACTGTGCCGCCTTGAGCAGAAGAATTACAAATGGATGTAGTCTCCGGTTGGGTTGGGATTGTGGGATGAGATAACAAGTGCTTCCTAGGTGGAAATGGAGAAACGGCACTTGGAGGGCAGCTTCCGATTTCCTGAGAATGATCGTAAAACAAGCTACAGTGATCGATGGAGGGTTCTCTCCTTTTCTTGTGTTAGATTTTCAGCTTATATGGCATTATGGCTATTACCCTCTTCAGTGTTCTCCTAGGTGGATTGAATTCTTGGAACCATTATGGTTGCTAGCACGGCAATAATTGCCAATTACCAGTGTGAGATTGCATGGATGGATATATACCTTGACTTGAGTGGACCTTCCTGTCATATCCTGCTTTTATCATTAATATTCTCCCCTTCACTCTGGGAACACAAATGGATAAACAGCTATAGAACAGAAACAAGTGGCTTTGTTAGCCACCAAGTGTGGCATATGTAGCCACTTGTGGTTTAATTTCCAACCACATGACCGTAAATATGCAAACAATGTGGTGTTATTACTCAATGAGTAATCAATAAATGAAGATTATGAAGGCTACGGTCGACAGAAATATACTAAATGCAACAACTAATAGGCTTAGCATGATTTTCCTGTGCAAAGAAAGTAGTTTGATTTTGTTTATATCAGCTTCCATCAAGTAATACATGGGTCTGTGCCTAGCAGACAAACAGCAGGAAACCATCAACTGCATTCCCAATGAATTGATAAGATCCACCTTACACCCACTGAGGCCTGTTTGGGCCCCATTAATGAATTAGTTAGGTAGATTAATATAAGGCAAAGTGTATACTCAATATTCCTCCTCCCTGTTAGCTTCCCCCCCAGCTAATACATACCCGTTGCACTGGCAGGCAATCAGAAGGGTAAAACAGTCATAGATCCATTAGTGGTAATTAGTAAATGTCTTTCATCTGAGTAGCAACCTAATGAATCAGGGGAATGAATACGGAATATAAAAGACATTTTCCTCCATCATCGAATTAGATATAACTATAATTATGTGGAACACAAATCTAAAAAACAGTTTATAGTAACCTTCCTAATGAGGGCTACAATGTACATCTTTATCTGTGCTCACTAATGGCCTCACATTCAGAATCAGGCATCATTAGGAATTGTAATTATAACCATACATGGATATAACTTCTCTTATACATTGTAGTTTATATCAGGTGATTAGCTGCCTGGACCTGGAACACTGTGACTGAGGGGACATCATTCAGAGATAGGGGAGGCAAGAGGAAGGGGATTCATTGTCTGATTAGCAGTGATTAGAGAGCAAGAGGTGCAGGAGCAATGGTGAATGATGAGGGCAATCAGAGTGAAAGGGGATAGTGAGAGTATGAGTGGTTAATGAGGGAATAGGGTTGTGAGGGGGTAATGCTGGATGTGCAGAATGTAAAAGGTGATGTAGTCAGAGAATTGAGGTGGAAGAACAAATTTAATCTTTATTGCTGACTTTCACTGCTCCAAAATCAATACGATTTATTACATTCATGCCCCTCAGATCAGGGAAGAGTCTATGAATATCTAACTTGTTACCAAGTGTGTTTTAGCTTACTGATCGACAACTTGATATTGATTAAAGTCTAACAACTCAGTGACAGGATTGCTTTAATAATGAGTCGGCTAGTTGTGAAATATGACTCACTTTTCAGAATATTACTAAGCTTTGTAAAGACCATTAGGGATTTTTGTTCTCTCCCTCAATTGAAACTGTTATTGGCTCTTCCTTTATCACTATCTACATCTACATCGATTCTCTGACGGTATCATCATCCTGAATATCTCCTGACATCAAATGTATATCACACAGAACCAATTGCCTTAAGAAACCATATTTGAAAACAATGCCATCTTTTATGATGGAGGGGAGATATTCTGGGCCTTGGGAACCCCATGAATACTCCTGCCCCTGCCTTCTCCTGAATGAGAAATGATTCTGATGGCATCACGTCCAGTCCTCTCCCACATGACCAATGCCATTATCTGATCAAGATTAAGAGGAGTTCTGGGACTCTCTGTTTGGCTTTTCTGCCTCTACGGTTTTGTAGTTAATTTGGCATCAGAAAAGTATTAAGATATACCCTGTGCACAGAGTTATTTGGCATTTCTATCTTATAAAACCTGTTGGAAAGATGGAATAACATGACCACAGTAAACTAAGGACATTGGGTGGCAATATCAGATTTCAACCAAGTTACTCTCTCAGTCAGTCTGCCCCTTGATATAGAGTTCCCATGAATTCATAAAGGTCCTTTGTAGCATGAATACAGTGCATGTGGGTGTACTTATCATAGTACAGGAACACTTTGGTAATCAGAAACATTTGAACAAAAGGTCAACACTATTCAACGTGGATCAATATTGTGCTGACAAAAAGCAAAAGCTTTCAGTGTGCCTCAGAGTTTGTCTGTGCCACAATGACAGCATTTTTTTCTCTCAGTATGAAAAGTGTAGAAACACGCGTTTAGTTTGACTGCCAGCTAAAACCCCTCTTCTTGTGCTTACACTGTTAGAAGTAAGTAGTGTAGCTGCACAGTATAAAAGAAACTATTTTTGGTTTCCACTATTACATACTGTAAAGCTACAAACTCACCTACTGTAATCCATGAATTGTTCGCATTGTCACAATTCAATAAGAATTCAACCAAGATTAAATTCTTTTTCCACCAATTGAGGGATTTCAGACATGAGACCAAAGAGAATCATTAAAAGCAATTTGAGATGATAAAGATTTGCATTATTTAGATCAAATGAAATTGTCTGCATGAAGATTATGATTCATAACAATGGTGAATCTGAATAATTATGATGGCTTTTCTCACAATTATATGCGATTGGAGAGCATGCTTTTGTCAACTTGATGTCTTTCAGAAAATGCCTTGAGATTTAATTTTATTTCTAGTTATTTTGCCGATCATCATTTGCAAATGAAAATCCAAAGAAAGTACTTTCATTAATAACTGTTCTATGTGGGTGCAGGATGCAGCCCTTCACACACCATGTCTACCGATCATGTCTGCTTTACAAGATCCACAACCTATTGGTTTTGAACAGAATGCTATAATTCTGAAGGATCTATGCCTAGTATCAGCTTACATATACCTTCTCTGAAGTGTCAGGATTCAAATAAGCAGAGTGCCATTAAATATCCCTTGAGCACTAGACTTTTTCATTTAAACAACTTTCAATTCCTCTCTCTCTTCAGATCCTGTAACACATTGTCTATACAAAGGCTTGACCATAACATTTAAAAGTTCGTGCAATTTGACATTTTTCAGTCCTATCAAGTGAGTCATTTTTTGGCTCCTATATGACCAACCTAGGTGAGTTCATATTGTCAGGTTGGTCAGTACTGACCAGCTCACTTTAGTCCTTCCATATTAGGCCAGGTCCCTTTGAGGCATTGGTCATTATGCTGTTTTGCCTTAGTCGTGAAAAGCACATATTTGGCAAATGTCTGTATGACCAACCTGGGATAGCCCCTAGAGACTAGGGGCCAATGTATTTAGATTTTCTGTGTACCAGCAGCTCTGGCCTCCTAGTTCAGGCCTGCCGCCATGGGTCTCTACCTCTTAGAGCCTAACAGCGTCCCCATGTATGAACGCCACTAACAAATAACTGAAGATGTCATTTGAAAAAAATTCCTGTGTATGACACTGAGCAAAGAAGATTTTCTCAAGCTTTTTATTTTGAAGCTATAATAGAGAAAATAGGTGGCTATACAATACAATTCCTGTACATAACACTGAAGAAATAAGCGTCTGTGACTTTTATATTGAAGCTATAATAGAGAAAATGGGTAGCTATATGGTATGGTAGAGGTTCCGGAACTCAACACATTGAAGATTGCACATCACAGACTTTAACTGATATGCAGAAAGAGAAATGACATGTGTTTCCTAACTGTCATTTATCATCTATGCATTGTACCTGACAATGTTAAATGAGTGATTATTTGTCAGTGGTCAGCAGCAGATCCAGCAGATCCAGCAGATCCAGCAGATCCAGCTTGCTAGTTACTCTATAACAGGCAGCTGTAGCCTATATATTAGATCACCACTGATGCAGAAGACCTTGTTATATCCATCATGATGAATCAGCACTGTCCCTGCAGAGCATCATAAATCCCATCCCGCTTCCATCTGCTGATAGATTGCTGATAGATACGGTTGATAGTAAGGCATGGGGGTTACTGCCAGAGTCATATCCCATGTTGGGATGTCATTATACAAGACATCATTCTACAGGCCAAGGGTTCAGGCTCCCACTCCCTGGGCATTAGCAATGTAACCATTTTGAAAGGAACATGAATTTGAAAGCTACACCATAGGGATCTTTCTGTAGCAAAATGAAATGAAGGGGTTATTTATCTGAGTTCTGAACACCTTAAGTTCACAATTATATTAGATACTTCCCTACCTATCCTGGTGAAAATAAGAGATGCAATTTTAAAAACTATGGCTTCAGATTTCTGCTGTTGTTAGTACATCATGTTGCTGTACATGGTTATATTTAATGCATCTCCAGTTGACTGCTGTGCCATGAGAATGGAAGATTAAGAGCTCGGAAAACCCGTCTATAACTGGTCTTTGTGAAAAAGGATAGATTCTCCAGACCACTATTCTTTGCAATTATATACGGTGCCTACCGTAAATTCTCGCGTAGAAGCCGCGGCTTGTACGCGAGTCAGACTCAGCTTTCTTTTGATACCAAACATGCCTATATAGGGTGCGGCTTATACAAGAGTTTTTATTAGTATACTACAGTACCAAAATCGTAATATTCAGAGCCTCTCTGCGGCTTATATAATTTGTCAAAGTTAGGGGTGCGGCTTATACGCGAGTTAGGCTTATACGCGAGAATTTACGGTACCTCATGATTAAGTCATATATTCTGCTTTCATAAACGAGTACATCCGATGAATGCATAGAAATGATATTTCAGGCTAAATATGCTTTGCAGACTTCTTGGATATATAGGGGGCTGATTATGCCTAATTATGCCAGGCACAAGACGTAAGAGGATTGGCTTTTAAAATTTTATTACCACAATTCGGTTTCAGATAAGAGCTCGATTATGTAAAAATAATATCCATATTACTCGTCGTTGTATATGTCTTATATCTTGATTCTGGGATGGTGGGTGGGAAAGTCATCTGCTCTGCTGCTGCTGGTGTGGTGACTGCCGGCCTCCCGGCCCCCTCCTGCCTTATGTAGGTCACCTCCCGGTAGCCTGTCACCTGCTGTGAGTGTAGGCTGCAGCCCTGCCTGAGGTCTGTTCTATAGTGGAGCTGTGGTGCCCTCTGTACATGGGGGGTAAAAGCACTGTAAAATAGACTAGCCAGGGCCTCTCTGATTATAATTATTATATATTTACTGTGTGTATAGTGAGTATGTATGGTATAGAACGCTTTTACCTGGCTAAATTAATAATAATCTACATTATTCATAATTATGCCAGGCACAAGACGTAAGAGGATTGGCTTTTAAAATTTTATTACCACAATTCGGTTTCAGATAAGAGCTCGATTATGTAAAAATAATGGGGACAATAATCATATAGGTTATTGTGGTATATTCACATACATTGTCGTTGGTTCTCCCCACTAGGTGGGGTGGGTGCAGTGCACCGGGTAACATTAGTTGTTCAGTTACTCACCAGGGGGACCAAGCTGGCTGCGACCAGTCCACACCCCGGTTATTACTCCTCCTGCTCCGCCACGGTTTGTACTGAGGTTAACGATTTATGGATGTTTGAGTATACAATAATGCACATATGAGTTCTGGGCTGAAAAATAGGAAAGAATTGCACCATGAGTGTGAATACATTATAATATATTGCAGCTGATTGATTTTCATATGGTCCAAGAGTCAACTGGAGGAGTGTTGAATGGCCAAGCATCATATGCAAGCGACACTCCTTCCCAATAATGGCTGTGTACAGTGGTCTGGCTAAGTACAGGGTCTAGGTTCAGAGGGGTACCTTTGCTCGAAGGTGTGCTGTGTTCAGAGGTTGACTGAATGCTGTGTTGTCTTCCTCTCTCTAGTGTTCAAACCCCTGCCCCTGTCCTTGACCCTGACCCTGGCCCTGCCCTTGACCCTTGCCTGATGCTGCTTGCTCCCTTGCATGATACCATTCCTTCCTTTCTTGTCTCACCCTTTTTGATTGACATGATGACTCAGGATGCGGGTACATCTCACACTTGTTGTAAATACAGTGAGAGCAGATGTGCAAATGTCTATACCCATTAAGTACATGGTCACCTGCAGCCTGGCACTGCCCTGAGTTGAATTGCCTGCATGGGGGACCAGGTTTTGCTGACTTCAGCTCTTCCGACATCTTCATCTCAGTAGAGCCCTGGTTAGTAGTGACCCCTTTTTTTCTGACCTGCGAAGTTTTTGCCCTCAGTTTATCAATCTGATAGCCATGCTTCCATGTAAGCTTGTTGTCTGGATCTGCAATCATGGTACATACGTCTTCTGACCACTGCCTAATATCTTCCCATGTGTAAGTCATTCCATCCTCATTAACCTCCTCTAAATGTTGTACCATAAGCTTCCTGTCCTCGTCTGTATTAAGGGGATTGAAGATACATTGGAGGAAACCCCATGTGTATTCAGACTCAGACAATTCCCCTAGACCAGCCTTGACTTTCTTCTTCCCCCTGGTAATGTGTGCATGAGCAAAGAACCGTTTACCTTTAGAAGTTGGGGGGATGGCTTTCATGTTCTTCAGTAGAAGGCTGGCTACTTGCCTCTTGACATCCTCATCTCCTTCTGAGTCTTGAGCTGAGTCTGTGAAGTCATGGTACCCGGTTGTCATGTGCCTCCTTCTAGCTGAAGACAACTCAGGAACCTCAACCTGAGCTGAGAAGGGGTCCCTTATAGAAGTAGTAGTGTTGTGCCTCCTCTTTTTCTGTGGAATACTATGTTTAAATTGTATAACAGTGTCATTATCAGAGTCAAAGTCAGTTGAAATGTCATGAGGTACAACTTTTTCAAAATGGCTGCCATCATGGCTGCCCTTCCCCTGTGTGCCGGTGCTGTGCCCTTGGCGGCCATTGCTGTGCCCTTGGTGGCCATTGCTACCACCCCTGCCACCACTCCTACCACCTACTATCTCCTCCTCACCACCTCCACTCTTGTTGTTTGCTAAAGATTGTAACAGTGTATGAATGTCTGAAAGCTGTGACTGCATACCTTTAATCTCCTGTGCATTAGAAGCAACTGTGTTCCTCCTTGTGTTGGTGGGTGGAGGTGAAGGAGTAGGAGGTGCAGCGGTAGGAGGGCCCTGCTGGGTGCCTCTTGTTGTCCTCCTAGTGGGCTGTGCTGTGGCCCTAGTAGAGGCAGCCTTGTGTCCACGACTGCCACCCATAGTCACCCTGTGCAGCTCTAGAATAATAAAAAGAACATATAAAATCTGTGTACAGAGTAGTGTGCTGTGTACAGTGTGTGCTGTGTACTGGGAAAAGTTGTCTGCTCTGCTGCTGCTGGTGTGGTGACTGTCGGCCTCCCGGCCCCCTCCTGCCTTATGTAGGTCGCCTCCCGGTAGCCTGTCACCTGCTGTGAGTGTAGGCTGCAGCCCTGCCTGAGGTCAGTTCTATAGTGGAGCTGTGGTGCCCTCTGTACATGGGGGGTAAAAGCACTGTAAAATAGACTAGCCAGAGCCTCTCTGATTATAATTATTATATATTTACTGTGTGTATAGTGAGTATGTATGGTATAGAACGCTTTTACCTGGCTAAATTAATAATAATCTACATTATTCATAATTCAAATGTGCATTTCATTTTTCATCAGCTGTTTGTTTTGCTGTCTACTCACCGCAGCAGTAAAATACATTCCATGTACTCCTACAATAACTCTAATTTTGTCCTCCTTTTCCTACTTCCTGGCTGTTTTACCTTCTCTGTCTTTTTTACTGTGTCCTTCTGTCCTATGCTTCTATATCTCTGCTGCCTATGGCCCGAGAGGTTCCTTTGTTTTATGTATGAGCCTTATAGAGGACACAGGCCTGTATTCACATACATTGATTTCCCTTGGTGGCCCACAGCATTATCACAGATGGCCTTGGGCCCTGCAGCTTGCTGAGTTGGAGCCTACCCTTCAACACTCAATATGGCAGCACCCGATATAGAAGGGCAATAATATTATGTGGGAAGCAGTGCTGATGGTGAGGAATGCCTTTGGTACATAGAGACAGCAATTGCCTAAACAGTCTATACATCTCTGAGAGCCTGTTAGGGTACAAACATAGAGATTTCTGAATAAACAGACAACCAGCAAATGAAACATATGAAAATAACCACTGTCACTTTAAACATATATACAGCCATTTCCCTAAGTCATGTGCCTCCCATTTGGCAAATGATATTGATGTGAATATTATGATCGTTTATTTCTTAGTGAATAAACCATGATTCAATTATGGAATAATATATAATGATCATCCCTGCCCTCTACTTGTACCAAAGACCAAAGTATTCTTTGCTCGTTGGTTGTGCCCTACTTGTTTAGCAATACAGTCTGACAAATGGAAAACAATTTGTTTATCTAGGATATAGGAGTGTGTCTGCCGCATAGTGACAGCAGCATCAGATTCAGTATGTTGGGGAAGGTCAGTCTTTATTCATACCAAGGGCCACAGTCTGGTGCAACCAAAGGGGCCGACCAAACATATGTCTGTATTAGGCCATGAATTACTACATGCAGAAAGTGCAAAAATTAGTTCAAGGTTGAACCAAGGTAGTTGGTAGTTGATTACACATTTCAAATCAATGATGAAAGATGGACTCCAGAAATTCTATGTTTTGTGCTCATAAAGCCACTAGCACTGGCCATGATATGTGGAATGCGAGCACTTCCCTTTTATGTAAACCCCAAATTGCTCACTAAAAGAGCGGGACATTACAGAAGGCTCAGATTTCAGACAATTTAGTTTCTGGGTCATCAAAAAGTTTGACCCTAGATACCCACAAAATCAGTAATGGGGTTTCTCCCATGACTGCAAGGACCTAGTTTGTATTTGCTATTTTCCTATCCATGACAATAAAACTGGAGAATGAACAATAGACTAACACATTTAATAGTAAATCAATATTTTGCTTTTAAAACAAAGACTCAGAGTTTGTGTGTCATAATTTGCTACATCCAAGTTTCAATGGTTTTTCAATCCGAATTTTAATGAGGGTTGTCACAGAAATACAGCAATTGAAAAAACGACCTGGCAATGAGGGTTAGTTACTGGCTTCAGCAAGGACATCTTTTTCAGTCATTTCAATTGGAGACAAAAAAATCTCTGACCTGTTAACCATCTGATCTCTCTCCGCTCCCCACCTCTGACCGTGTGGAATTATCAATATTCGAATTGCCACATCGTAATGCAACAGTTTTAATGGGAGGAAAACATGTTATTCTTCTCGGAGGAATATCCAAAACAATGCAGCTGCAGGGCTCTCCATGTGAGGAGTAATTGCAGACATGAAATTGATGAGAATCTCTATAAGCTATTTGAAACGGAAATGGTTGATGGGTCTGACGAAATATTCTCTCCTAGTATTGTTCCCAATCAATGTCTGAGAGGCCCATCATGAATAATAACCATGGGATTGTTAATTTAAGAGAGCATTTCTTGTTGATTTAGATGTTAATACAGCGAGCCTTCCCCCAGAATTATGATAATGATGTCCAGGAGGCTCCTTCCCATAAATTTATCAGATTATTATCAGTTGAAACCATAGCATTTATATTTACTGCATCATCAATACTTGTTTTGTCAAATGCAGAGTACCCCTCTATATAGTATACTTGGTGCCACCTTTCTGCTGTGTCAATGAGAAAAGGCCCTACACCACCAAACATATGGTGTCTTGCCCCTCCACAAAACAGGGTCGCATAATTGTTTATTCCAGGACTCACCACCTGCTTCCGACGTCCTGCATGCCATCAAACCAGGGCATGTCAGACATTTGGGGTGAATCCACTCACCTAAATCCGTCGGGTTGGATGAACGTTCGCAATGTTAAACATATGGACGAATCTCACCTGATTTGACAAATTCAGCTCAGTGGATTCATCCTTATTGCTAGAGATGTACAGGGTGGCAGGGAGTGGAAATCAAGATTCTAAGTTAAGAATAAAAAGTACCAGAGGGAGGAATAGAGGAAGGCAGGGAGGAAAGAAGGAAGGAAGAAAGGAAGATAAGCAGAAAGGTAAGGAATCAGAGAGGAAGAATAGAAGGGAAGGACAGAGTCTGGCAGGCAGGGCAAGCATAGATACAACAAGGAAGTGATGTAGGGAGGGAGGGGGGGGGATGATTGATGGAGTCTAGGGAGGAAGCATTTAGAAACTACACTCTGGTGGCCAGACATCTGAAGGTCACCAGGAAGGGTGAAGTCATTACACAGACAGCAATATGTCTGCTGCCATTTCAGCTTTTTCTTTGCAAGTATTCTACAGTGATTTATATGGAAGCCCCAGAACTGTTTTACTGATAATTATCAAATTAGTGCCAGTGAAGCCAAGGCTGAATTATCAGATTGCTCTGCTGTAAAAAATTAGGGAAAAGCATCTTGCCACTGGACAGATATGCTGCATCCAATAGCTTCTTGAACTTTCTTTTTTCATAATCTCCCTTGGGGCTACTCTTTTACTATAGTTAAATAATAGTCTGGTGCAGGTTAATTTATAGTTAGCTAAAGGGACAAGACTTATCGCAAGAAGTTTCCCTAAGGGCCATGTTTTGCCGAATCTGAGAGTTATAATGACTATAGTCAATGATCGCACTGCCATGCCATCAGCTGTTTGGCGTGTCAGGGGGATGGATCTGGTACTCCTAGTATAACACAGGGGGCTTGGATTGAGAAGCCAATCATTGATCTCACTGTAAACAGTGTGGGTGGTTCATAAACAGGCAGACGGAGAGGACAGGTGGGAAACCTGTCCTACTATCAGAGTGTCCAGTACCCAGTGATACCCCAACCAGCACACTACTACTACCTGTTCCTATACCATACCATCGTCACCCAACAAGTTTTATCATTACACAGGTTTGAGCTCCTAAACAAGGAGCAAGGAGCGATTCTGAAAGGAACATTGATTAGAAAGCCACATCACAGTTTTTGTAGAACTCTGTATACATCATGAAGGGTTAAATCAGTAATGTAAAATTTGGGTCTATGCATTGTGGTAGATTCCTCCTATATATGAAGGTGGTCATGCCTCAGTCGGCTGTGCGGTCAGGGCCCAGGAGGTTACTAGGATTATGACGCTTTTATGTTGCCTACCAGCAGACCAGGAGCCGCCGACATCATAACTCCCCAATAAAGGAGCCTCTGTCGGCTGACACCGTCCCTGCCTGATAACTAATGTGATGTGTGTCACAGTGGTCAGAGGGTGGCTTGTGGGGGGGATCTGATGATCCGTCATATGTTTTCTCATAATATATGACACACCATATGCCCCTAAACTATTACAAAGATATATGCATGGGCATTTATGATTTATAGAGATGTATAAATGCAGACAACCTAAGCAACCTATTATGTTACAGAATACTCAATGCAACATAGTTACACATAATCTTCTCCAGATGATTCTAGAAATTGTGGCACATCCCTATCCTGTACGCTCCTGGTTTAAGTAGTACCAGTGCCTTCGGCAGCTGGTGATTATGTACAGTCTAACTGGATGACCCCCCCCCCTCTCCTCCTTTACTTTTAACCCCCCAAACAGCGCGGCAAAGCCTCCCAAACATGTCACGCCACCTGACGATGTACGGCCGTATCTGTGACGTAATACAGCCATGACCTTTGACCTTTGACCTAAATACGGCTGTTGCCGTGTTGCTGACGGAGGCTCGTCGATTGAAAAGTTTAGGCTTTATTGTCTCAACTATTTGAATGTGTTATGGTGTAATACTAACAGGGGAGGTGTAAATGCACATATACTGTGCAATCCCGTTGTGTTTGATCACCATTCTTCGACATATAGCTTATCTAAATGTAATTTAATTTTAGAAAACAATGGCGGAATTTTATGAAAATCACCATCTCTTGTTGCTAGGATCTCTATGCGAGGGTATTTTTATTGCTAGGTATTTTTGTTTTTTTCTTTCATATAAAATGAGTTATTGAGAATTAGTCTGATACAAAGTAGGATAATCATATATAAAGCACTCCAAATAATAATTGAAGTAAAATAGAGAAAAAAGTCGAGTTAGCTTTGAAAAAAGTACATATTTTTAGGTAGCCTCTTTTGGTTTATCTGTTCCCGGCGAGCACCCAGGCCTAATTCAATGGGGTGATTCGCTGGTACCAACTAATGCCGTTTTATATATAGGGGAATGAGAGGTGAATGTATTCAGATATAACTTAAGGTATGAGTGTCAATAAGACTGGGTGTGCATATATCCCCTGGGATGTCCTTTGTGAATGCTGATTCTGCCTATAGATCATTCATAGAGTTGTCTGCCAAAGATATAAAGGGCACATCAATACACCAATATGGGCCTGAATATTATAGTATGGGACTGAATATATTTTCCCATCTTTCTGCTCCATAGGGTACATGTTTGGTCTCCTCTACTGTTATACAATATACTATTATATGTTGGGGTGGGTCAACCTACCAAATGCAAGGTGAATATTTTGCTATCCCTTGGGAGGAATGGTCAGGAATTGATCAAAACAAATGTAACAGTTAACTCTACTTGCTCTAATGTAAGTCATTAAAACAGTCAATTCTCTGTAATTGACGCAGTGACATTTTGATTTTCAGTGTATCCCCTATGCCCACTGCTTTCAGGCCTATCACTGACAAAAAGACTAGTGCATTAAAACCCTATGTGGGCTGTAAAGGGTAAAGGTGAACTTGGGATGTACTCTGTTAAACAATTCACCAGGACTTTAATGCCTAGATTTTTACCTTCTATGACTCCTGCTCCAAGTTCCATTTTAGTCTATACTCACTGCAATAGGCTTGCCTGTCCTGCACCAGCTTCCCCTGAGGCAAACCCATTACATCAAAGTGCTGTCCCCAGGAAGTTGCCATCTTCCATTTTCTCCTGCTAGAGTGGGTTATTGCTACAGAGAAGGTGATACAGTCAACTCCCTCTATTGCGGCCACCCTTGGGACTTTCTAAAAGTGGCCGTAATGACGAGGTGGCCGCTTTAGAGAGAGGCAATGGTAAACTATATACAAATGTTGATCACAGTATATATGTGATTGCTTTAATATGGGGTCCCCCTCTCCCACATGGGGAATCAGCAACAAGCAGCAAAGCATACATAAATCCACAAAAAAGCATTCCCTCAGTGAGAATAACAAACCTAGAAATACATGGCGAGTATAATTTATTCAATATTAACTGATTAATCATTGCTAACCCCCCCCCCGACCCCCACTAGGTCACGCCTTATTCTGAAAGAGTCCACATACAAACTTAACCGTGCACAGGCCAAGCACATTTGACCATGGACTATATGGTGGCTGTGTGGGGGTACCCCTCAAACAATAGGGCCCAAGATATATGCCTATAGGTGCATTAGCTGACCTGGCCTACTGTACACGGGTGTGGTTTCTCTGGTATAGTAGACTGAAGCATACTGTATTTGAAGTAATAAGTGCACATCCACTAATAAGCGTTTACTCTGTCCCTTTTTGGCCAATCTTAGACAGTGAAACGCCCAAAATATATCATATTTTGGGCCCAAATAAATTGGTAAATGCTTAAAAGGTGTCTAGGATAATTTGTTAAATTTCAATTAAAAAGCTATTATATCCATAATTCAAAATGGCCGTATTAGAGGGAGGAAAGTGCTATTTGGGACTGTAAAAACAGTGGCCGCAGGGCGGGGTGGCCGCATTAGAGAGGTGGCCGCAATAGGGGGAGTTTTTTACATTGAAATAAAGAGAAAAACTGTTGGGACTTTCCAAATATGGCCTTAATGGCGGGGTGGCCGCTCTGGAGAGGTGGCCGTTAAGAGGGAGTCGACTGTATCACTACAGTCTCCAAGCACTGCAGGCCTACTTCATGTCTGCAGGGAGGTCTATACAGTCACACAGCAATATCTGCTTAACAGTTGAAAACTGACGTATGTTATCTTTGAAGTCTAAGTGGTGCGGGTGTCAGCACCACTTAGTTAGGTGCACCGGGTGTTTGACAGGAAGTGTCTAAATGTTGTCAGGACAAGTATTAGACTAGAATGTTCTCAAGAGAGCCAACATTGGTGAAGATATTCTTATTCTGTAGCTGTGTGCAGGTGAAAATACATCAATGATATCTTTCTTTATAAATCCAAACCATATGTGACTATTAGAACTTGTACACTCCCTTGTCATACACTACTCAATAACCTGCTAAACAGGTCCGGTAAATGGAGGAAAACCCTCCCCAGAGCCGTTATTTACACCAGTGTTAATTTTCACAACGCAGGTAGGTGTGAAAGCACTGCAGGGCTCACTGCCTACTGGGTGAAATGGAGGAGCACAGAGGGATAGTCTATAGAAAAAGCTTATTTATATGTGATTTCATGGCAATCACCTGTATGATTCACTATTCCCCATGTATGATTTAAGAGCATACACTCATTTATCTTATGGGATATATACATTTTACAGCAAATTGATAGAAAATTCAGCAAATGGGTTATAAGAAAACCGTTGCTAATTTTAGCCCTGCAGTCTTTATGCTACAAGCAAAACCGTTGCTAATTCTAGCCCTGTAGTGTTTTTTAACACCTACCTGCGTTGTGAAAATTAACACTGGTGTAAATAACGGCTCTGGGGAGGGTTTTCCTCCATTTACCGGACCTGCTAAACATTCCCATTTAACAGTCTTCATACAATTATATTCACAGCAATAAACACATTGCTTTAGTAGATTTGCTATGACTTCCTGTTGATATACAGATTGTTGGTTTTTAATAGGATCAAGCGATAGGTAGCATTTTGTAGTGCACAATCTCATCATTGAGACGATACATCACAAAGCTATGTCACTGTTTAATTCTACATTTTGCATTAAAAGGAACAAGCTGCAGTAGCGCACGCAACTTTTGCCATTTTTACAGCGTCCTCCCGAGGCTACTGCTGCGACCTTTGAATCGAGGGGCACAGTAACTCAATGGATCTACCATTGAACGACAATATGAGTAAGATATTTGCTGAATATTGAGGTATAATAATGGTTTAGCTCGGACTGAATCATTAATGGTTTGAAAAACAAAATATTTAGACATAAACAAACTTCTACCGGAGAGATAGAGCCCCCTTTTATCGCCCATAGCGATTTCGTGGCTCAATATCTTGTGTCAGTGACCAGAAAGCGACTAAAAACCACTTATAATATTAAGAACTAACATAAGTCTACCTCCCCATAGTGAGATTAGGGTCGGGGAGCCATAGATTATTTGCTTAGGGCCCAGGAAGGTCGCTGGCAGTGCTAAAGGATAGCCATTTCCGTTTTCTAGAGCAGTAACCTTGTTTTGGTTTAGGCTTCAAGTGGTAAAGGTGTGCGATTTTCCTATTAAAAAAAACTAAATGGCGAGTTTGTGAAAGTAGTGTATAGGATAGGATCAGTCTTTCTTCTTTATTTGTTATTTCATTTAACAGAAAATCAATGTAGGAATATGTTGTATAATGGCATTAACAGTCTGTTCTGCTGGCTGGTGATTAAAATGATGTCAATATGGGAACAAGCAAATGGTATACGTAAGCCAGGGCCTTTACGCTGTTTACTGTATAAATGAATAAAACAATTCACCCATGATGTGATCCCAGTACAAGTGTGTGTCAATCAGCTTTCAAATTAAATATAAATCAACCATATTTTCAATATGGAAAATGCCTTGGCATTTTTTGCAGAAAACCACTTGCCTCCCACTTTGGGCTCAAAGCATAACTCCCTCGGTGACCCAGTCACTATCGTAGAGAGTTATACATTTGGCTGGTTGACTGTCAGAAAACTTCACCAAAAAGGTGTACCCATTTTCAATATAGAGACTGTTTACTTCTAATAGCTTGAAAGTGACTATGCTACCAACTTGCCATGGGTTCAGACAATTTTAATGGTGGCTTCCATTGAATTGGGTTTCCCTAGCCTTGAAATACATTGCAATGTCTAAGTTATGGGCAGTGGCCCTGTCTAATCACAGCAACTGAAATTGCAACAACACATCAAGCAATGATTACATTAGTTTTAGAGCAGATCAAGTCTTATTTGTGAGTCCTGGCTCAAGAATCTTATTGCCAGTCTGACAGAACCAGGTTTCTAATTCCGTGAACTAAGATGGTTTCTTCTCATTTGAACCACTCGGTGAAAAGATCACAGATTCCAAATAGATTTGTTTAATGTTAGACTATTTCCTTGCAGGCCTATGCTATTAAGCATTTGCCAGGATTTCTGTGCATGTTTACTAAAGGCGACACAATATTGCTTCTTTGGATAATGAATTTTTGATTCGTGCTTGTTAATGCTGATGCTTCCCAGGTTTATGGAAGGTAGAATATTGTCATCAATCTTAAAGATGGTTTCCTACTATACAGCAATAGTGAGTCGGGAATCGACAATTTTAGTTTTAATGCCCCCTGCATGAAAGGGGACAGGCACATAACGCCTTCTATAGGCTATGCCCAAATAAGGAAAACCTGTCTAAGAAACTCCCCTTTACTATACCACCACCCTGGAGCACTGGATACACTTTCTTGGTGAAACCCTGGGGCATATGGCATAGAGAACATCTGGACCCATTGTGACCTGGACCACAGAGGAATACCACCGCCACTTCCCTCATCCATCTTTAAATTAAAGCTGTGTAGCTCACAAGCCATTCAAGGGCAGCCTGATGCTTTATTGTAACTTATACTTTTGTTGGCATGATACATCCATGCATCATTGGTGAATAACTCTTCATACATGCATCATGCCAACTCCTTGGGCATGAGACTTTCCCAAGAGGTCTGCATGACCCACCAATAAATTGATTGCAAGTGACTGGCCTGCCTTCTATTGGAGCATCATGACAACAATACTTAAATGTCTAAGCACTTGTTATCCCATTCCACAATACCACCCCAACCGGAAACTATGTCCATCTGCATTACTTCTCCTCCCACAGGTGGTGCTGTGAGCATTCCTAAAGATAGTGACAGGTGGCAATGTCATCCTCTACTTCCTGTGGAAATGCAGACATGACACCAGGTAGGGGGGGGGGGAGTTCTGATTCGCTGAGAATGATCCTTAGAGGCCAGTTACTTCGTTTTATGTTTTGGGTACCGAAAAGTTTGACAGTTGATTCCTATGTAAAAAAGTCTCCCAAGTTCAGATCTACAAGTTTTAAAAGTGTGTAACTTTGTGTTTTCTCACAATTCCAGATAAAAGTAGGTCACCGTCATATATGGCTATATTTTGATGGAAGAATGATCTGTTCTTGATGTTTATGCATGTAGAAAATCATTTATCTTAGACATTCCAAGATGGCGGCAATTTTGAAGATATCATAGCCAAAAATATATTGGTTGCCATTAAAGAAAAATTGTATTTCGTTTCTGCATGTCTGGCTCTGTCATGGTAAGCAGAGGACACATGCGTGTTGATTTGGTACCTTGGGAATACAGACAGTGAGGACTTTGGCCCCTGTGTTCCCTGTTATGTCCTTAATGCACTCTTCACAGAGGCTAGATTCCCAAGCGCTCATTAGCGTCCTCCCTCTCTCATCACTCCCAGTTAATTACCTGTGCTGATTAGCAGCTTAAGTACTTGGCACTAGAGGAACCATGAGGATTAAGTGGAATTTGTGCTGCCTGTGAACACCTGCACACAGGGGAGGCACTGTGATGGTGATCAATTGTCCCTTTAGCAGTGATTGCAGATCAGGAGGTGAAAGAGGAATGAAGAAGGTAATGAGAAGAAAAGGCACTAGCAGGGGTATTTGTGGTTGATTAAAATAGGACTCGAGAAACATAGTTAGGAGATTAAAAAAGGTGTAACCTGGGAGTGAGAGAATTAGTCGTTTCTGAATATCAGTTCATCATTTTGACTAATTCTTGAGTCTTTTACAACATAAAGTGACCAATAACCCTACGACCAACCTGGGTTAGCCATTACTGACTAACATGGTCAACCTACAGAATATCAGTGCTTAACAATTTTAAAAAGGGAGCTACAAGAGGTTTTTTAACTGCACTAAGCATTGGTAATTTCCATTTGATACTCCATTTCAAACCAATGAGTAACAGGAGCCTGCATTAATTGCCATGATTCGGCCTCATAAAGCCACATGCACTCTACATGACTTGAAATCTGAGCATAGCTCTTTCGGTAAAACCCACATTGTTCACTAAAATATTGGGAACTATGTTAATGCATCCTCAGATTTCAGTCAATTTATTTTCTGGGTCATCAAAATGGTGGCCATCTGATGGCTTATGCTGACATGAAATTAGAAATGGTTTGTACAATGAACACTGGAAAAAAATGCCTGGGATTCGTGTTCCACAATGACATGACATTGCAATGGGAAACCAAAAACATGACCGACCTGAGCATCAGTTGATAAAAATCCTGAGGACTGCCAATGTTCATATTGTCATAGTTTGATCAAAGGCAATACTGTTTTTGATTAAGGAACAATACCTATTTTTTTGGTTAAGATTCCAGAAGCCATGCAGCAGCCACTGCCCTCCACCAAACAAGTAAAAACCAGACATAAAAATAAAGTGAATTGTTAAAAGCTATTTGAAATGGGAATGATTGATGAGTCTGACTGGATATTGCTTAAAATAGTTCTCCTATTGTTTCCTCTCAAGTGATTTGTCCGTCTGGAGGGACTACTTTATTTAATAATCAGTTTAAATCAGTTTAAGTCTCAATAAAGAGGGCACAACCCACTATTATGTTTTAGCCCCATATTGTGTTTGGTTACAATTGTAAAGATGATGGCCATAAATGCACATCTGTTGGATAACCAATTTCAAACAATTGTAGAGTTTTCGGTTGCAGAAAAGACAACTCGGAAGGTTCTTCGAATTTCTGGATGCAAAGAGAGGTTTTATTAATCGTTCCTACACAGTCAAGCTAAACACGGTTCCATTAGGTGCGAGACCCTGTCAGGTCTCCCTACTACCTTGGCCACTTGGCCTTATATATCCACCCCTATCCCGATCGCAGCGCCCTCTCACTGTCACTCGCGCCCTCTATATATAGGCCGAGAACTAATATAATCCGGCGACTTACATAATATCGATCCGAATGGGATTTGAGTCCCCTACACAAATATTAGTTTTGCACTATCAATATCTAAATGCTCCAGGCCTAAAAAGTTGTTTTCTTATTCTATACTTATGCCTCTCAGTTTAGCCCTGAGAAGTCTACTGCGGGGTTGTGGCAATCCACTTCTCAGAGGATCCTTCACCGAATTCCCAGATTGTATTACGTATTTTCTTGTAAAGCAATTTGCATTGAACCTCCCATATAATAGACTGACTTAAATGTTTAATTGTAGAATTTCCTCGTTTATCTAGACTGATATCCAGTTATTGCACTCTTATGAACTTAGACCTCTAAGCTAGCAGCAAAGCCCTAATGTAGGTATACCAAGGATTTAATGGGAAGGAAAGTGATGTCACTTTCGAGAAAGTTGTCGGTAGGCTCTCTGTGGGAGGACAGTAGAAAGTATCTCCTGCTTCACCAATGGTTTGTGTCTCTAGGATGTGTTTCTCTGTAGGTAAATATGTCAGCTAGCTGAGAGAAAAATGTATTCCTGAATTATTTTTATTATTACAGCAATTTTGTCTTTGCCACCCAACCCAAACAGCCATCTGCCAAACTCTGCATAAAATGTGGTGATCCAGGATTCCAAGTGATTAATGTTGTTAAACAAGGAAACAGGTGTCTGGAGGGCCTACACTGAGGCAGTAATAATAGGGTAGCTCAGATTACTAATGACATTTCAAACTGTTTTGATAATCAGCCAAAACAGCGATAAAAGCTTTAGGAATTTGGGAGCTGTATTTTGAACACTGGGACTCCTTGTCCATGTTAAATCAGTATTAAGTGTTTGATTTAAAAACTGCAGCCCACTGTTCCACGCAGGTCTCTTTTGTTCTTCACTTTGCAAGAAAGAGATCACATATTGACTTATGTGACAAGTTACTTCAGTAGCTTCACCCACCTGTAACCACTATGAAGCAACAGATATCATTCAAGGTGGTGGACATTGTTAGGCCACCCCCACCATCTTGGGGACACACCCACCGTGCCACCTGGAGCAGAAGTAATGCAAATGGATGTAGTTTCCGATTGGGTTGGGATTGTGGGATGAGATAACAAGTGCTTCCTAGGTGGAAATGGAGAAACGGCACTTGGAGGGCAGCTTCCGATTTCCTGAGAATGATCGTAAAACAAGCTACAGTGATCGATGGAGGGTTCTCTCCTTTTCTTGTGTTAGATTTTCAGCGTATGTGGCATTATTGCTATTACCCTCTTCAGTGTTCTCCTAGGTGAATTGAATTATTGTCATCCTTATGGCTGATAGCATGACAATGATTGCCACTTTACCAGTGTGAGATTGTATGCATGGATATACTTTGACTTGAGTGCACTTTCCTATCATATCCTGCCTTCATCATTTATATCTGTTCTTCCCTTCACTCTAGGAACAAAAAGTGATAAACAGCTACAGAACAGAAACAAGTGGCTTTGATTTTGTTTATATCAGCTTCAAACAAATAATACATGGGTCTGTGCCTATCAGACAAACAGCAGGAAACCATCAACTGCATTCCCAATGAATTGATAAGATCCACCTTACAACCACAGAGGACCGTTTGGGCCCCATTAATGAATGCTGGATGGGTTTATTATCAAAAGGCAAAGTATATACTCAATATTCTTCCTCCCTGTTAGCTTTCCCCCCAGCTAATACATATCCCTGGCAATGGCAGGCAATCAGAAGGGTAAAACAGTCATAGCTCCATTAGTGGTAATTAGTAAATGTCTTTCATATGAGTAGCAACCTAATGAATCAGGGGAATGAATACAGAATATAAAAGACATTTTCCTCCATCATCAAATTAGATATAACTATAATTATGTGAAACACAAATCGAAAAAACAGTTTATCGTAACCTTCCTAATGAGGGGCACAATGTATGTCCTCATCTGTGCTCACTAATGGCTTCACACTCAGAATCAGGCATCATTAGGAATTGTAATTACAACCATACATGGATATAACTTCTTTTATACATTGTACTTTAGATCAGGTGATTAGCTGCCCTGGACCTGGAACACTGTGACTGAGGGGACATCATTCAGAGATAGGGGAGGCAAGAGGAAGGGGATCCATTGTATGATCAGCAGTGATTAGAGAGCAAGAGGTGGAGGAGCTATGGTGATTGAAGAGAGCAATCAGATTGAAAAAGGATAGTGAGAGTATGAGTGGTTAATGAGGGAATGGGGTTGTGAGGAGATAATGCTGGCCATTGGTGATCGAGCAGAATAAAAAACAGTTAAAGAAGGTGATGCAGTTACAATGACATCATTCTTTTCTGTCGCTATAAGAAGTGTACAAAACATTTTGAGGCTAACTGCCAGCTAAAACACCAGCTTATACCACTGCCAATGTTGAACTACCATTGTTTGTATTGTCACATTTCAATAAGAATTCAACCAAGATTATTTCCCCACCTTTTGCAGCTGCAGCTGCTGCCCACTCCTGAAGGGATTTTAGTCATGAAACTAAAGAGAAGTATTAAAAGCAATTTGAGATGATAAAGATTTGCATTATTTCGATCAAATGATATTGTCTGGCTGGCATGAAGGTTATGATTAATAACCCTAAAATAGTGAATCTCAATTATGAGGACATTTCTCACAGTTTAGTGATTTATGAAATTCATGCCCACAGATCGGAGAAGAGTCTATGAATATCTAACTTGTAACCAAGTGTGTTTTAGCTTACTGATCGACAACTTGATATTGATTAAAGTCTAACAACTCAGTGACAGGATTGTTTTAATAATCAGTTGGCTAGTTGTGAAATATAATCTGACTCACTTTTCTAATTCAGAATATTACCAAGCTGTGCAAATAGTTATCAGACCATCAGGGCTTCATGTTCACTCCTTCAATTGAAACTGTTATTGCTATTCCCTTTATCACTATCTACATCAATTCTCTGATGGCATCGCCATCTCTCTCCTGACACCAACTATTCTTGACAGAACCAATTGCCTTAAGAAACCATATTTGAAAACAATGCCATCTTTTATGATGGAGGGGAGTGATTCTGGGCCTTGGAAACCCCATGAATACTCCTGCCCCTGCCTTCTCCTGAATGAGAAATGGTTGTGATGGCATCACGTCCAGTTCTCTCCCACATGACCAATGCCATTATCTGATCAAGATTAAGAGGAGTTCTGGGACTCTCTGTTTGGCTTTTCTGCCTCTACGGCTGGGTTTTGTAGTTAATTTGGCATCGGAAAAGTATTAAGATGTACCCTGTGCACAGAGTTATTTGGCATACTTCTTTCATTTCTATCTTATGAAACCTGTTGGAAAGATGGAATAACATGACCACAGTAAACTAAGGACATTGGGTGGCAATGTCAGATTTCAACCAATTTACTTTCTCAGTCAGTCTGCCCCTTGATATAGAGTTCCCATGAATTCATAAAGGTCCTTTGTAGCATGAAAACAGTGCATGTGGTTGTACTTACCATGGTACAGAAACACTTTGGTAATCAGAAACATTTGAACAAAAGGTCAACAGTAGTCAACATGGATCAATATTGTGCTGACAAAAATTAAAGCTTTCAGAGAGCCTCAGAGTTTGTCTGTGCCACAATGACAGCATTTTTTCCTCTCAAGGTAAGAAATGTACAAAACCTTGTTTAGTCTGACTGCCAGCTAAAACACCTCTTCTCCTGCTTACACTGTTAGAAGTAAGTAGTGTAGCTGCATGGTATTAAAGGAAGTATTTTTGGTTTCCAATACTGTATAGCTACATACTCACCTACTGTAATCCACAATATGGTGATCCTGGGTTCTGGGTTCATAGATTGCTCTGTGCATAAACATCTAAATTATATATTTGTATTATTCAAATATTCACTAGCTAACATTTCTACATCAATATAGGTGGAAATGTATGTCAATTCAGTTAAATATATATGGAAAGATATGTTTTTCTATTGTCCCAAGGTAGGGCTTGAACCCATGATCTCCAGATTGTGGATTGCAGTTGAGTCTTCATCTAAACAGTATGTATACGTAATACTGGAGACCAAGAGCACATCTTTTTATAATGTAAATCTACAGTGTATCTTCTTGCACAGCTACACTAACTTCTGACACTGCCAATGTGGGGCTCCCATTGATCATATTGTCACAATTCAATGAGAATTCAAATTCAGATTAAATTCTTTCCCCACCTTTGCAGATGCCCAACAATGAAGGGATTCCAGACATTACACTAAAGAGAATCATTAAAAGCAATTTGAGATGATAAAGATTTGCATTATTTCAATCAAATGAAATTGTCTGTCTGGCATGACATTTATGATTAATAACCATCAAACAGTGAATCTGAATAATTATGAGGACATTTCTCACAATTCTATGCTTGATGTCTTTCAGAAACTTTGGAAAATGCCTTGGAATTTCTTCTTGAAGATCCTTATTTTGCCGATCATCATTTGCAACAAAAATCTAAAGAAAGTACCTTCATTAATAACTGTTCTATGTATCAGGGTGCAGGATCCAGCCCTTCTACCGATCATGTCTGCTTTACAAAATCCACAACCTATTATTTAGAATGCTATAATTCTGAAGGATCTAAACCTAGTATCAGCTTACATAGTGCCTTCTCTGAAGTGCCAGAATTCAAATAAGCAGAGTGCCATGAAATATCCCTTAAGCACTAGAATCTACATATTTCATTTATTCCACTTTCAATTATTCTCTCTTCAGTTCCTGTAACATGTTGTTTATATAACTGCTTAAGCGTATCATTTCAATGTTTGTGCAATTTGACATTTTTCAATCCTATTGTAAACCGATATCAGCAGCTTCCACCTCCTAGTTCAGGGCTACCGTCATGGCTCTCTAACTCTTATATCCTAGCAGCATCCCCATGTATGAATACCACTCGCAAGTAATTGAAGATGTCATTTAAAATACATTACTGTACATAACACTGAGGCAATTCGATTTTCTCTAGTTTTTATTTTGAAGCTGTAATATAGAAAATAGGTGGCTATACGATACAATTCCTGTACATAACACTGAGGAAACAAGCAGCTGTGCCCTATATATTAGATCAGCACTGATGTAGAAGACCTTGTTATATCCAACATGATGAATCAGCACTGTCCCTGCAGAGCATAAATCCAATCCCGCTTCCATCTGCTAATAGATTGCTGATAGATACGGTTGATAGGAAGGCATGGGGGTTACTGCAGGAGTCATATCCAATGTTGAGATGTCATTACAAAGACATCATTATACAGGGCCAGGGTTCAGGTTCGCACTCCCTGGGCATTAGCAATGTAACCATTTAGAAAGGAACATGAATTTGAAAGCTACACTATGTGGATCTTTCTGCAGCAAAATGAAATGAAGGGGTTATTTATCTGAGTTCTGAACACCTTAAGTTCACAATTATATTAGATACTTCCCTACCTATCCTGGTGCAAATAAGAGATGCAATTTTAAAAACTATGGCTTTAGATTTCTGCTGTTGTTAGAACATCATGTTGCTGTACATGATTATATTTAATGCATCTCCAGTTGACTGCTGTGCCATGAGAATGGAAGATTAAGAGCTTACATAACCCGTCTATAATCAGTCTTTGTTAAAAAATGATGGATTCTCCAGACCACTATTCTTTGCTTTTATATACGTTGCCTACCTCATGATTAAGTCATATATTCTGCTTTCATTAACGAGTGGATACATCCAATGAATACATAAAAAATATATATTTCAGGCTAGATATGCTTTGTAGACTTCTTGGATATATATATGGGGCTGACTATGCCTAATTCATATGTGCATTTCATTTTTCATCAGCTGTTTGTTTTGCTGTCTACTCACCGCAGCAGTAAAATGCATTCCATGTACTCCTACAATAACTCTTATTTTGTCCTCCTTTTCCTACTTCCTGGCCGCTTTCCCTTCTCTGTCTTTTTTACTGCGTCTTTCTGTCCTATGCTTCTATATTTCTGCTGCCTATGGCCCGAGAGGTTCTTTTGTTTTATGTATGAGCCTTATAGAGGAGACAGGCCTGTATTCACATACATTGATTTCCCTTGGTGGCCCATACCATTATCACAGATGGCCTTGGGCCCTGCAGCTTGCTGAAGGGGTGAATCCACTGAGGTAAATCTGTCGGATCGGGCGAGATTCGTCCATAGGTTTAACATTGTGAAGGTCCATCCGATCCGACGGATTTACCTCAGTGGATTCAGCCTTTACGTGGGAGCCTACCCTTCAACACTAAACCTGGCAGCACCTGATATAGAAGGGCAATCTGTGGGAGGCAGTGCTGATGGTGAGGAATGCCTTTGGTACATAGAGACAGCAATTGCCTAAACGGTCCTGTATATATCTCTGAGAGGCTGTAAGAGGACAAACATAGAGATTTCCGAATAAACAGACAACCAGCAAATGAAAGATATGAAAATAACCACTGTCAGTTTACACACATATATACAGCTATTTCCCTAAGTCCTGTGCCTACCATTTGGCAAATGATATTGATGTAAATACTATAATCGTTTATTTCTTAGTGAATAAACCATGATTCAGTTATAGAATAATATATAATGACCATCCCTGCCCTCTACTTGTACCAAAGACCAAAGTACTCTTTGCTTGTTGGTTGTGCCCTACTTGTTAAGCAAAACAGTCTGACAAACAGAAAACAATATCTAGCTTATCTAGGACGTAGGAGTGTGTCTGCCGCATAGTGACAGCAGCATCAGATTCAGTATGTTGGAGAAGGTCAGTCCTTATTCATGCCAAGGGCCACAGTCTGGTGCAACCAAAGGGGCCGACCAAACATATGTCTGTATTTGGCCATAAATTCCTGCATGCAGAAAGTGCAAAAATCAGTTCAAGGTTGAACCAAAATGACAGGTAGTTGATGAACCAAAATAAAAGGTAGTTGATTACACATTTTAAATCAATGATGAAAAATGGACTCCAGAAATTCCATGTTTTGTGCTCATAAAGCCACTAGCACTGGCCATGATATGTGGAATGCGAGCACTTCCCTTTTATGTAAACCCCAAATTGCTCACTAAAACGGCGGGACATTACAGAAGGCTCAGATTTCAGACAATTTAGTTTCTGGGTCATCAAAAGTTTGACCCTAGATACCCGCAAAATCAGTAATGGGTTTTTTCGCATGACTGCAAGGACCTAGTTTGTATTTGCTATTTTCCTATCCATGACAATGAAACTGGAGAATGAAGAATAGACTAACACGTTTAATAGTAAATCAATATTTTGCTTTTAAAACAAAGACTCAGAGTTTGTGTGTCATAATTTGCTACATCCAAGTTTCAATGGTTTGTCAATCCGAATTTTAATGAGGGTTGTCACAGAAGGACAGCAATTGAAAAAACAAACAACCTGGTGATGAGGGTTAGTTACTGGCTTCAGCAAGGACATCTTTTTCAGTCATTTCCATTGGAAACAAAATAATCTCTGACCTGGTAACCATCTGATCTCTTTCCCCTCCCCACCTCTGGTGGGTGTGGAATTATCAATATTTGAATTGCCAGATCCTAATGCATCAGTTCTAATGGGAGGAAAACATGTTATTCTTCTTGGAGGAATATCCAAAACAATGCAGCTGCAGGGCTCTCCATGTGAGGAGTAATTGCAGACATGAAATTGATGAGAATCTCTATAAGCTATTTGAAATTGGAATGGTTGATGAGTTTGACAAAATATTCTCTCCTAGCTAGTTTGAGGTAGATTTCTATTTTTTTAGTTTTTCAACGTGTTTGTGCTCATAATGTCCATATAAATATGTGTGTAGCTTTTTAAATCATTTTGATGTGTGTAAAGGCATAAAATATAGAGAAAACCAGGTCAGGAGACGACTTTCTGTAATGGAGTGGGGTCGCATGACCCATTCTGACCATAATTTGCTCTACTTTCTATGGATTTATATGTGTCTGAATGATTTAAAAAGCTACACACATATTTATATGGACTGTATGAACACAAATATGTTGAAAAAACGAAAAATAAAAATTGATCCCAAATTAGCTCCTAACTCATCTTTAAGAGAGCATTTCTTGTTGATTTAGATGTTAATACAGCGAGCCTTCTCCCAGAACTATGATAATAATGTCCAGGAGGCTCCTTCCAAAAAATCCATTATCAGATTTTTATCAGTTGAAACCATAGCATTTATATTTACTGCATTATCAATATTTGTTTTTTCCAATACAGAGTACCCCTATGTATAGTATATGTGATGCCACCTTTGTGCTGTGCTAATGAGAAAAGGCCCTAAACCACCAAAAATGTCTTGCCCCTCCACAAAACCTAATGATAGGGTCGCATAATTATTTATGATAGGACTCAGCACCTGCTTCCAACGCCCTGCATGCCATGAGCCAGGTCATGTCAGACATTTGCTAGAGAGAATGAGGATGTACAGGGTGGCAGGGATTCTAAGTTAATGAATAAAAATTACCAGAGGGAGGTATGGAGGCAGGCAGGGAGAAAGGAGAGAAGGAAGAAAGGAAGATAAGCAGAAAGGTAAGGAATCAGAGAGGAAGAATAGAAGGGAAGGACAGAGTCTGGCAGGCAGGGCAGGCATAGATACAACAAGGAAGTGATGTACACTGATATTCCTAGGCTCCCTATACGCCCAACCTCTCAGTCACTAGTGTCTAACCTAGTTAGTCATTTTTTGGCTCCCAGTAGTATAGTATGTATCGGAACGGGACTATAGTTAACTACTGTTTATTACTCAATCGACATGCAGCCAATCAGAGGCCTCCATTTGGTCACGTGACCCGTTGCCATGGTAACGTGACCTACTTAGGGCTCTCAGCCAATCAGAAGCCAGCATTCTGGGTGACCTACTGACCTACTTAGAAGCTCTCAGCCAATCAGAGGCCGGCATTCTGGTAACCATGGTAACGTGACCTGCTTACGTCACGTGACCTACTTAGGCTCAGCCAATCAGAAGCCGGCATTCTGGTAACTAGGGTAACGTGACCTACTTAGGGTTTGTTTGTAAACAACACCACGTGGCTCTCTTGTTTGTAAACAACACCACGTGACACGTGACTGTTTGTAAACAAACAACTTATATATAGAAAATAAACACAACAAGTTCCATGTTATGTTAAAATTATATTTTCAAAAAAAAAGCACATCTGTTACAGCGTCTATGTGTAACTACGCGCGTTCTCATTCAAACACTATAACACTATCATACCGTAGCAGCAGCAGGTAGGACTGGAAGAAAAGCAAGCGCACGAGCAGAAGCGACGACACCAGTTGCACCATCCGGCCGTCGCGTTGGTAGCCCTACTACTCGTCGCGCGTTCAACTGGAGGTTTAAGAGTGACAAATGACGATTCTTTGTCGACGCGACTGCTAACATCAGCATCGGCAGCAGCATCGGCAGCATCGGCAGCAGCATCGGCAGCAGCGGCAGCAGCCTCGGCAGCAGCGGTAGCAGCAGTAGCAGCAGCTGTAGCAGCAGTAGCGTGAGCATTAGCAACAACAGCAGCAGCGACAGTAGCAAGGGCGGCAGAGCGGGCACTAGCAGCGTTATCAGCGGCGTCATCGGCAGCCGCAACAGCATCAGCAGCAGCAGCGTCGGCATCGGTGGCATGAGTAGCTGCATCGGCGGCAGCAACAGCAGCAGTCACAGCCGCAGCGGCAACAACAACAACGTCATCACAACCAGCGTCACTAACAGCCGCAGTAAATGCAGCAGTAGCACGCTGAGCAGCACTAGCAGCAGCAGTAGCAGAGGCTACAGCATCAGCTTCACATTCGCGCGCCGCTTCGTCATTCCGCTTCATGTCACGGTAGCAACTTTCCATCATGGGGATCTGCAAATTGAGGCGCGGTGCTGGTGGTGGTAGTAGTAGTAGTAGTAGTAGTAGTAGTAGTAGTAGTAGTAGTAGTAGCGTGAACGATGATGACGATGCCGAATACGGTTTCACTCCCCCTTATATACCCTTACTCCCCCCCTTTTTTTCAAGCCACCGGCCAGCTGCCCCTTCACGGCAGGTCTTTAGATCAGCCTTAAGTCGCTTACTACGCGGCTCATCATCCCTCTAATCGCATTTTCCAGCCGCCGGCCGGCTGACTGCTGACGACAGGAGAGGGTGATTTGTTTTTCTTTAGATTTAAGCCGCTTACCACACGCACACCCTCTAGTCACAGACAGAGTGACAGAAAGGGAGGGGGTCGCTTTGTTCACGCTACCTGTAGTTGTTTTTCTATACACACGCTGAGCCCATGACCCGCTAATCCTTTATACAGGTAACACGCGTTCAACTAATTACTCTATTGTATGACAGTCGGTACACGGATTTAATTTTAAACCACCTTCCCATCTGGATCCATGTCTGGCGGGGTGGAAGGATCCAGCTGAAAAGCGTGATTAGGGCTTTTGTTTCTCTTATGATAGCAGCAGGTCAGCATGCGACAGCTGAAAATGTCAGACTCGCCGCTCCTATAAAAGACTGAGATGCGTCTCTCTTTCCACACACCCTTCTACCATCGCCGCCGACACCGCCACCGCCGGCCAGCCGACCGCCGCCACCGCCTGCAGTCACCGCCATCACGCCAGCAGGGAATTTCGAGCTGAGTCTGCTTATTGCTTATTTTTTTTGTTTGAGCTTTTTGTTTTTTTTAATTTTTTATTTTCACTCAGTCTTTTTTGTTTCGGAGGAAAGAAATATGGCGCTGCAGAGGGCGCGAGTTTCTAAAAGACGGTCGCGCGAACAAAGTGCTCTCCTCAACTGCCCGGCTATTTTTTTATCTCAAAGGAGAGAGCGTCACGTAGTTGAGGTTCACGCTTCTCTTGAAGCGTACCGAATTCTCGAGAAATGCAAAGCTGAGCGCCATCGTCGTTAAACAAGTGCTATGAAACGATTCGACAAGCCGATCGGTTTCTTGGGAGCGACTGCAGCTCCCACTCGGTGGGCGCGCGTTGTGGCCGACGTGAACACGGTCTCTAAACGTTTCGACGTCGTCACTTGTTATCCCGCATATTGCAACGCAGCCGAATTGAAGAAGATAGGGACGCACTATTTTAAACCATACGCTCCAATATGTATTTGTCACCGCCGCGCTCACACGCCTTATTGCTTTTTCGAGACGATCGTGTCACAACACAGAAATAGAAAAAAAAGCGGCAAAGCGACGAGCTTTGCCTAAATGATCAAAAAAAAAAAAAAAAAAAAAAAAAAAAAATTAATCTCCTCCTCCTCCTCCTCCTCCTCCTCCTCCTCCTCCTCTTCTTTTTAAAAAAAAAAAATAAATATTTGTATCAGACTCCTCTGGAGTCTGATACAAACATTTATGACTATTGAGTGAAAATAGAATTTTATCGCAAAAAAAAAAAAGAAAAAAAAGTCACTTCTGCCGCCGCTACTGTGACACCGGCCGGTATCAATAAAAAGGTCGGCTGACTTTTCTCCACAACCATTCACTACCGACCGTTCGAGTGAGAAACACAGCAGACAGTCAGACACACAACCGCTCTCTGACGCGTCCTGAAAAAAAACAAAAAAATGTCCAGTAGTAAAAGCAAACTCTTCACAGAAATTCATTTCGACGCTCGACTACAAGGACCCTTTAGTTGTATCATTAGCGGTCCGTCGGGTTGTGGAAAATCGCGCTTGGTGGATCAATTTCTGAGCGACGTGAACAATTTGGTCACGCCGCCGGTGGAAAAGACTTTTTACCATTACGGCGAGTGGCAACCTCTGTTTGAAAAATGCAAAATCAGTACGGTGTGGAATTCAGAGAAGGTCTTCCTAGCAAAGAGTCTATAGCGGGAGACGTGGAAGTAGCAGAAGACGCTTTACGACCCCACACTCTACTGATATTGGACGATCTGATGAGCAGTTCCAATCAGCAAGTGGTAGCCGACATCTTTACTAAATACTCGCATCACTGGAACGTGAGCGTCATATACATCAGTCAGAACCTATTCCAGAAATCACCCGACTTTCGAACTATGAGTCTGAACGCTCACTACATGATCGTTTTCAAGAACCCGCGCGACATGGGGCAAATAGCTAGTCTGTCTCGCCAGGTGTTTCCGTCCAACGCGGCGGCCCTCTCTAGTATATTTACCCATGAACTCAAGCGACCTCACTCATACCTCCTTCTGGACTTCAAGCAGTCAACACCTGACGATCTGAGAATACGCTCCTCTTTGACGTCCATACACTCTCAGCTAGTGTTCGTACCGCTAGACAAAAAAAAGAACAAGAGAAAGCAGTAGCAAAAAAATGTCTTCTCATCTACTCGAAAGACACTTTGGTACTCTCAAGCACTTAGCTAAGTGCTCGCCAAAGGACTGCTCGCATCTAATAGACTCTGGAAGCGACGATCTGATCGCAGCGTTAAGTGAGATCTGTCACAATTTACTGGTAGGGAACATCCCGCTCAGCGACAAACAACTGGACAAGCTTCGAGAATCGGCTGACGTGTTGAGGGAGGTCGGCAAAAAATCTACGCCCATCAAAAAAAAGAGACGCGTCTTGGTACAAGAGGGAGGTTTCCTCATTCCGGCTCTCATAGGGATGGCCTTACCGCTTATAAAGAGCATTCTCCGTATATGAGACACCTCATTCGACACCTACTCGCCGACAGCACCACCACCACCACCACTACCGCCACCACCAGCGTCATTGCCACCGTCGTCCCCATGACGGACTCAGAGCAGCAACAACACTACAAACGTTTAGCGCTCGTGGATCCTGAGACGCTCTACAAATCATCACGAGCAGGTCTACTTCATCATGTGCCCGCTGCTGCTGCTACTACTAGCGCTGCTACTACTGCAGTCGCTGCTGCTAGTACTTCTACTGCTCCAAACCTTCCTCCTCTTCCTGATGAGCGCACTGAAAAGAACGAGAGTTCCGCTCCTGCCACCGCCGCCCGCCTACCTGCCGACATGGCCTATTACCACAAGCAGGCAGAACAGTCCCTTCATCCCGACGCGGCCTTGCACCAGGTGCTACAGTTTATCTACAGGGACTTGGATTTAGTGTTGAACGACCCCACTTTGGAATCGCGCGAGAAAATGTTGAAATACCGAAGGTTGTTGAATAGATTGCAATTTTTTCTCGCGAATCCCCACAACAGCAACATCTCTTCGTCCTACTCTTCTTCGCCCCCGGCTCACCTCCGTCAGTCTGCTGAAGAGGCCAGCGCGTCCCTACTCGAGCGGTTGGTGAACCAAGTTCCCAAGAGGAATCACACTCGGACCGTGGCGCTGTACAAACAATTGGAGAAATCCGGTGTGATCAAGTGGAACGAGGACGGTGCGGTGCGCGAAATGTTGGGTCGGAGAATACCACCTGAGCATCGCATCAACATAGTGGACTTACTGAACGACGCTGCCAGGTTCAGGAAGACGGCGCCAAGACCGGCGGGCTACTCGCCGTTCACGAAAGCGCTGCGCGAAGCAGTTCCCACAGACTCCTTGATCGGAAACCATCTGTATAAAGCGAGCGGACCTGGCCGAAGTTTGGACACACGGCTTGCTGACAGAGGTCGGAAACGACCGAGCTTCGACTCGGAAGAAGGAGAAGCAGCAGCAGCAGCAGCAGCAGTAGCAGCAGCAGACTCTTCTCTCCAGGTGGACGATCAATCCTCTGACGACGAGGAGGACGACAGTGAACTTTTCCAAACTCCGACTTCCTATAGGAGCGTGGCGAGTAAGAAAAGGAGAGGGCGCAACCGCCTAGCGGTGAGCTCGTCGTTCACGCCCTCAACAGGCCCACCATGGGCAAACCAGTGAAGAGACTGACCAAGAAGGAAAAAGAAAAGAAGCGCGTAGTAGCTAGATATACCGACGTCAAAGCGCCCTCCAGTTTCACTAGCGTGACTAAACTCCAGAAACATCATTTTCGCCACCTGAACCCGGCCGTCATCCGAGATGCTTTAGTGTCGCTGGACGCCTACACTAAACATAAACCCATTCGGAGAAAATTCGCAAGGAACAAGACTATAACCGGCGCAATCGATCAGCAGTGGCAGATAGATCTGATGGACATGCAAGCTTTGGCGTCTCACAACGACCGCTTCCGGTACGTGGTGACGGCGATCGACGTTTTCTCTAGGTACGCGTGGGCCGTTCCCATTAAATCCAAGAGCGGCGCAGATGTCACCGAGGCCTTCCGAGAGATGACAGGCACTGGCGAGAGACGACCGCGCACTGTTCAGACAGACAAGGGGAAAGAGTTTTTGAACAAGATCTTTCAAGATCACTTGAAGAGCGAGGGCATAGAGTTCTTCACTGGCGAGAACGACGACATCAAAGCTAGTCTAGTGGAGCGCTTGAACCGCAGTCTGAAGGAGAAGCTGTGGCGTTATTTCACACACAAGCGCACGTATCGCTACGTAGACGTACTGCACCATGTAGTGTCTTCTTACAATCGCACTCACCACAAGACGTTGAAAATGGCGCCGGCTCAAGTCAGCTCGGAAAACAGCGAAACAGTTTTCTACCGACAAGATCTCCCAACTAACAAACAAATCGACGAAATATGGAAAAAGAAGAAAAAAACAAAGACGTCCGCCGTCGACGTCATCGCTCTGGGTGACAGAGTGAGGATGTTGAGAACTAAAGGCGCCTTCGACAAAGGGTACGAGGGTAACTGGCGCGAGGAAGTGGTCGACGTTGCTAAGACGTTGGGAAGCAGAGGGTTCGAGCTGAAAGACGACAAGGGCGAGGAGATAAAAGGCGTCTTCTACCCGGAAGAGGTTCAGAAGGTGTACAAGAGTCGTTACGACAACAACTACCTGATAGACGAGGTGTTGCGCCGCAAGACCGTCGACGGTAAAGAGTTAGCTTTCGTACGTTGGTTAGTTTACGACGACAAGTTCAACGAGTGGATCCCCGTCAAAAAAATAACGTAGAAAAAAAAAAAAAAAAAAAAATGAACATCACTCTACCTAGCAACAGCTCTATGGAGTATTATCCTGACAACAGCTTGACGTCTTTCCGAACTCACTTCGACTCGCCGCTCCTTCTGCCCGAAGCGTACGAAGCGGCTCTGACTGAGATCATCCTCCCTACAGAATGGACTAACGTGCACGACGACGACTTGATCATCGTTGTTCCTCTGCGCACCAAAGGTTCGCTAGAGGAGGCGATCCAGGTTTTAAAAGAAACTAAATTCTCCGAAGGAAAAAAACCACAGGTAGACTGGAGGGGAATGAAAAACGCGAACGGTCTGAGCAAGCTAACGTTCAGCTCAAAATTCCCGCTGAGCTGGAAGGAAGCGAGCTATGTAACGGTGGAAGAGATATCAGACACGTCGGAAGAGCAGCAATTGAAACCGGAAACAAAAAGGTTCAAGAGAGAGGTCGACTTGAGACAGACGAATGCCGTATACAAGCAGTTCTTGTCCCCGGCGGTGAAGAAGAAGGCGATCAGCGATCAAGCAAGACAGATGATCGAAGAGATGGAGAAAGACATGGGAGTGCGCAGTTTCATGCCAAACATATTCGAGATACCTCCTATTTTCACCGGAAGCAACCACACCCTAATCGAGCGCTTGAGTGAGACGTTGCGAGATGACAGACTAGAGGGCGACAGCTTCTTGCTCAAACCGATGCGGATCTTATCGTATGACGCCAAGACGAAACGCGTCACCATCAAACCGCCGAGACACTGTGCTGTCCTGCTGAGTCAGCATCTCGCATGCGTTCTAGGCTTCGGAGAGAAGACGTGTTTCGCGTCGCCGACTACCGGCGCCTACTCGATGGATGTTTACGGGGACGTGCACTCTGTGTACATATACACCGACATGATCCAGGAGAGACGTGTGGGCGACATGCAAGTGCCGCTGTTGCGCTGCGTGGCGGTGGACAGAGGCGGAAAGCGTCGAGGTGGCGTGCAAGCTATCAGTTTTCCCCATTTGGATTATTTCCCCTTGAAATCCAAGAGGTTTACCGAGGTCGGCATCTATTTAAGAGACCGATCCGGTCATTCCATCCCATTCGGTAGAGGCGAGGTGACCCTGACACTTCATCTGAGACCTATTGAGCGCTGAAAGAGAGAAAAATGATGCGTCAACGCGTTCCGTACTTTCCACCCAGGCGCACCGTCGGCAGAGGGTACAGCGATTACTACAACGCGCAGCTGGGCAACGGCGTCAGCGTGTACAGCGGGCGCTCTTTCCAGAGCGGGCACGGTTTGGGCGGCGCTCTGTTAGGTCTGATGCGCTCGGCTACCCCGCTATTGAAGTCGGTGGGAAAAACGCTGCTCCGCGCCGGTGTGGGCGTAGCTAAAGATGTGCTGGCGGGTCGGACTTTAAAGAGCAGCGTGAAAGACCGAGGCGCAGGCGCTCTGAAGAGACTGGCGAGTACGGCGTTCTCGGGAGGAAAGACGCCTGTCGCGTCTAAGAAAGGGTCGAAACGTCGCCGGCATTCTCCTCAGACGGGCGGTGGCTCTTGCAAGAGACGTAGAGGGGATGTATTCGACCGGTAAGCGCCTAGGCGTTCAGGTATAAATAAAAAGACTGGAGGCGGCCGGCGTCAGTCTGTCCGCCGCGTGAAGAGAGAACACAATGGCTTACGTACACGAGAGCAGTAACGAGTGCGCGCTCTCTGAGCTCGACCTGCACACCGTAGCGCCGACTCAGACTACTATCTTAAAGTCGTCTTTCCTGGGGATAGAAACAAAAAACTCTTTAGAGGATGGAGGTAACATAAATTTCACCATCAACAAGTCGCAAGAGTACACAGACCTGAACGAGAATTACCTTCATCTGGAATGTCAAGTGCTGAAAGCGAACGGAGCGGCGATCGAGGACACCGACGCGGTAGCTCCGGTGAACAACTTGGCTCACTCGCTCTTCAAAGACGTCCAAGTCTCCATCGGCGGTTTCAAAGTGTCTGGCAACACCGAGACCTACCCTTACCGAGCTTACTTGGAAGGGTTACTCAACTACAACAAAGACGTGAAGGACGGCGTCATGAGCGCCCAGGGGTGGCATGAAGATACGCCCGGTCAGTTTGACACGTTGACTGACGCGAATGCGGGGTACAAAGCGCGCAAGAAGCTAATCTCCAACAAGCGCTTTTCGCTGATGGCGCGACTGCACTTTGACCTGGCTCATCAACCGAAGCTCATCGTTGGAGAGACAGAAATCAATCTCACTCTGAAACAAGCGGCGCCCTCTTTCTATCTGATGTGCGCCGCTGACGGAGGCTACAGCTTGAAGATCTACAAAGCAAAGCTCTACGTGCGACGCGTGCTGGTGGCGGACGCTGTAGCGGAAACGCACGAGAGAGCGGTGATAGAACACGGGCCCTTCGACTACCCGGTGAACAGAGTGGAGGTGACGACGTACGCCATCCCTCAAGGTAACAGAGATCACAGCTACACGCACTCCAACACAGGCCAGCTTCCCAAGTCGATGATGATTTGCTTCCTTGACCACGACGCCTTCAACGGTAGCTACACCAAGAACCCGTTCGAGATGAAGCATTACGACATCAGCTCGCTTCAAGTGATAGTGAACGATCAGAAAGTGCCGAACGACGCCTACGTGCCCGACTTTAAGACCAAAGCGGCCGTGAGAGAGTACTTGGCGCTACACACGGAAACGGGGATGTACGAGGGCGCGCGCTCCTGCGGTATTTCATACGATCAATTCCTGAACGGTTACACGGTGTTCCCCCTCGACTTAACCCCAGACAGATCGCACGACGGGTGTCGCGTGAACCTTATAAGAGCGGGTCAGCTGAGGGTGGAAGTCAGTTTCCGCTCGGCGCTACAAGCGACAACAACGGTGCTACTCTACTTGGTGTACGACAACGTCGTCGAGCTGACCCGAGATCGACACCCCGTCACCGACTACCACATGAACTGAAGACAAGACGGCGGTACTTGGCGTATCGTATGAACACGCTTGAAATAAGCAGAGTGTTGAAGGAAAACGTTCACACAAAACATCGTTTCCTGGGCGTTTTCTCTTGTGACACTATTCCGAAGCACCCTATCAAAGACACTTGTTTCGTGAGCAACACAGATCCGCAACATTTACCAGGTCAGCATTGGGTGGCGTTTTACGTGTCGAGCACGGGTGAAGTGTACTACTTTGATTCCTTCGGCTTACCGCCGCTGAGTGCGGAGTTCTTGTCTTTCGTGGAACGCTCTGCTCCGTTCAAGTGGCAAAGAAACCGCATTCAACTACAAGACACTTCTGCTGACACCTGTGGACCTCATTGCGTTCATTTCCTAATTGAAGCATGTCGAACAAGAAACCCCAAGAAGTGCGTCATGCGCATGAGCAAAATCCCAAAGCTGAGCGACCGGGCCGTGAGTCAGAAGCTATCGATGATGCTGTTGTGACGGGTTGTTGCGATGGCGGCCGTTTCATGGAGGCAAAGATTCTCTGCCTTGCCGAAATGGTGTTGGATTTATCCAAAGTCGTGCAATGTCTATTGGAGAGAAGTCGTCCGGGGTGTGGTGGTGCGAGTGACGGCGGCGTGAGACTTTGCGGCCTGTTGAGTTGCTGCAAATCGAAGAAGCAAGCTAAAAAAGCATAAACTTGTGTGTTTTTTCTGATTGAAATGAAAATAAAGAATAAAATGAAAAGAAAAGAAATTATCTTGTTGTGTTTTTATTTCTATATATAAGTTACATAACTTTTTTTTGTTTGTTTGTTTACAAACAGTCACGTGTCACGTGGTGTTGTTTACAAACAAGAGAGCCACGTGGTGTTGTTTACAAACAAACCCTAAGTAGGTCACGTTACCCTAGTTACCAGAATGCCGGCTTCTGATTGGCTGAGCCTAAGTAGGTCACGTGACGTAAGTAGGTCACGTTACCATGGTTACCAGAATGCCGGCCTCTGATTGGCTGAGAGCTTCTAAGTAGGTCAGTAGGTCACCCAGAATGCTGGCTTCTGATTGGCTGAGAGCCCTAAGTAGGTCACGTTACCATGGCAACGGGTCACGTGACCAAATGGAGGCCTCTGATTGGCTGCATGTCGATTGAGTAATAAACAGTACTTAACTATAGTCCCGTTCCGATACATACTATACTACTGCTCCCTATACCACCAACCTAGATTAGTTATTATTGTCAGGTTGGTCACTACTGACCAACCCACCATAGTCTTTTTAGTTCCAGGGGGAGCCACTGAGTGGTCACAGGTGGCCCCAACTAGTGGTATACAAATACAACACACCAATGATGGACCTAGGTTAGCCACTACTGACTGACCCCTTGGTCATTTTGGAATATAACTTTGCCATTGTGACTAACACTCATATGACCAACCTGGGTTAGTCTGTACTGACTAACCCTTTCAAACTATGGATTTTCAGTGTAGGGAGGGAGGGGGGGCATGATTGATGGAGGAAGCATTTAGAAACTACACTCTGGTGGCCAGACATCTAAAGGTCACCAGGAAGGGTGAAATCACACAGAGAGCAATATGTCTGCTGCCATTTCAGGTTTTTCCTCGCAACTATTTTACAGTGCTTTTATATGGAAGCCCCAGAATTGTTTTACTGATAATTATCAAATTAGCATCAGTGAAGCCAGGACTGCATTATCAGATTACCCTTCTTTAAGAAAATAACGGAAAAGCATTTTGCCTCTGAATACTGCATCCAACACGATATTTTTTCAAAATTTTCCTTGGAGCTACTCTTTTACTGTAATATGATAATTGTCTGTGCATGTTACATTCAGTTTTGCAGACAGTCCCCGAGTTGTGTCAATACTTTATCCTGTTTAGGGTGTCTCAGCCACCATAGGTGGCAGTGGCGGCTGTCTTGTGAATGCTACATGACTGACCAAAGAGTAAGAAAAAAAGGTGTAAAACCTGTCCTACACAGTCCCACCATCAAGGTGTCCAGCACCCAGCAGTACCCTACCAGGCACATTACTACTACCTGTCCCAATCTACCCTCTACACATGTCAGTAGCCGTCCCTTCTGGCCAGATGCCTCTTTTCTCTATTCGTCCTGACAAGTTTTATCATCATATAGTTTCCAGTGCCGAGACAAGGAGCAAGGAGCAATTTTGAAAGGAACACGGATTAGAAAATTGCAGCGCTGCTTTTGTAGAAAACTGTTTACATGAAAATGGGTTTAATCATTAATCTAAAACTTCGGGCAATGCAGGATCCTAGGGATGTCATTTGTGGTAAATTCCTCCTATATAATGAGGAGGTCATGCCTCAGTCAGCTGTGCGGTCAGGGCCCAGGAGGTTACTAGGATTATGGAGCTTTTATGTTGCCGACCAGCAGACCAGCAGCCGGTGTCATCATAACTCTCCAATAAAGGAGCCTCTGTCAGCTGCCATCACCTTCCGGTGGCACCGGGGGAAGACACGCTCGCTGCCTGATAACTAATGTAATGTGTGTCACAGTGGTCAGAGGGTGGCTTGTGGGGGGATCTGGTGATCCGTCATATGTTTTCTCATGATAATATATGGCACACCATATGCCCCTGAACTATTACAAAAATATGCATAGATATTAATGATTAATGATGTATGAATGCAGACAATCTAGGCAACCTATTATGTTACATAATGCTCAATGCAACATAGTTATACATAATTTTCTCCAGATGAATCTAGAAATTGTGGCACATTCCTATTCCATACACTCCTGGTTTAAATAGTATGAGAGTTGAATGTAATGAGATATAACTGCCCCAGGTATGAGTGCAAATGACAGTGGGTGTGTATATATCCCCCAGGGATGTCCTATGCCAATACTGATTCTGCCACACACATAGAGTTGTCTGCCAAAGATATAAAGGTCACATCTATACACCAATATGGGCCTGAATATTATGGTAAAGGACTGACCATATTTCCCTCCACCTTACTGTTCCATGGGGTGCTTGCTTGCTCTCCTCTACTGCCATACAATATACTGTTATTATTTTGGGGTGGGTATTTAACCATCCCAAGGGAGAAAAGGTCAGGAATTGATTAAAATAAATGTAACAATTAACTATACTGCTCTAAAGTCATTAAAACAGTCAAGGGAAAAAGTGCCCACTTTCCCTACTTTACCTTCCTCCTATTATTATGCAGTCATTGGATGTCAATTCTTTTCTCTGTAATTGAAGCAGTGACATTTAGATTTTACATGTAGCCCCTATGCCCACTGCTTTCAGGCCTGTAAATTACGTTTGTGTCTAGCAGGCAGAATTCAGATGTGCATATTCTATATGTTAAACATATTCCTCTCCCTCTACTACAATTGTAATTGATATTTACAATTAAAATGACAAATTACCGTAAATTCTTGCCTGCTATGGGTTGTACACAGGTCAGAACCAGCTTTAACTTGAAGCCAACCTTCATATATAAAGTTTTTGCTAGTATAGTAAAGTAGTGAATAAGTAATTTTGCTCTATCTTGATACATTACATATTGAAGGGTCCACTTGAGTTCCATCCCCAGACCTCGTTTTGTGTACACAGCTTGAGTAAGATGCTACAATCCGTGCATATACAAAATGACTAATGTTTCAACCCATTGCAGACCTCATACTATTTAAATGCGCTATGTTCTCTGTCGTCATAATGCAAAGTTACCAGCTAGAATGGATGTTATGCCTCAATAGGACAAAAGGTCTAGTGCATTGAAGCTCTATGTGGGCTGTAAAGGGTAAAGGTGAACTTGGGATGTAATATTTTAAACAATTCACCAGGACTTTGATGCCTATATTTTCACCCTCTATGACAGTCTCTGCTTCCATGTTCCATTTTAGTCTATATTCACTGTAATAGGCTTGCCTGTACTCCTCTAGCGTCCCCTTAGGCAAACCCATTACATCAAAGTGCTGCCTCCGTGAAGTTGCCATCTTCCATCAGTTCATTTTCTCCTGCTAGAGTGGGTTATTACTGCACAGAAGGCTGCAGATGGAGACATCACCACAGTCTCCAAGCACTGCAGGCCCACTTTATGTTTACAGAGAGGCGTAAGTACAGTCACACAACAATATCTGCTTAAAAGTTGAAATCTGACGTATGTTATCTTTGAAGTCTAAGTGATGCGGGTGTCAGCACCACTTAGTTGGGTGCACCGGGTATTTGACAGGAAGGGTCTAAATTTTGTCAGGACATGCATGTTGGCCTACAGTACTAGACTAAAAGTGTTCTCAAGAGAGCCAACATTGAATTGGTGAAGACATTCTCATTCTGTAGCTGTGTTCAGGTGGAAATACATTAATGATACCTTTTTTTATAAATCCAAACCATATGTGACTATTAGAACTTAAACACTCCCTTGTCATACACTACTCAATAACCTGCTAAACATTCCCATTTAACAGTCTTCATACAATTATATTCAAACACATTGCTATGGAAGATTTGCTATGTCTTCCTAATATCATTTTAGCATTGATATGCAATTTGTTGGTTTTTAAATATGATCAAGCGGTAGGTAGCTTTTTGTAGTGCACAATCTCATCATCAAGACAATACATCACAAAGCTATGTCACGGTTTAATTCTACATTTTGCATTAAAAGGAAATTATATTTTTGTTCCTCTAGAACAGGAGCCAGACTCTGGAATTCCCTGGATGTTGCTCCCTATTGTTGAATCATAATACCTGTATGGTTTGTAGGATAGGATCAGTCTTCCTTTTTAATTTGTTCTTTCCTTTAACACAAAATCAAGGTAGGAATAGTGGCATTAACCGTCTGTTCTGCTGGCTGGTGATTAAAATGATGTCCATATGGTAACAAGCAAATGGCATTAGCAAGCCAGGGCCTTTAGGATGTTTACTGTATAAATGAATAAAACAATCCACCAATGATGTGATCCAAGTAAAAGTGTGTGGCAATCAGTTTTCAAGTATTTCGCTTTTTTTTGCGGAAAACCACTCCCCAACCACTTTGGGCTCGAAGCATAACTCCCTTGGTGACCCAGTCACTATCGTAGAGAGTTATACATTTGGCTGGTTGAGGGTGAGAAAATTTCACCAAAAATTTTTTAGAGCGGATCAAGTCTTATTTGTGAGTCCTGGTTCAAGAATCTTATTGCCAGTCTGACAGAACCAGGTTTCTAATTCCGTGAACTAAAATGGTTTCTTCTCATTTGAACCACTCGGTGAAAAGATCACAGATTCCAAATAGATTTGTTTAATGTTAGACTATTTCCTTGCAGGCCTATGCTATTAAGCATTTGCCAGGATTTCTGTGCATGTTTACTAAAGACGACACAATATTGCTTCTTTGGATAATGTATTTTTGATTTATGCTTGTTAATGCTGATGCTTCCCAGGTTTATGGAAGGTAGAATATTGTCATCAATCTTAAAGATGGTTACATTTCCTACTCTACAGCAATAGTGAGTCGGGAATCAACAATTTTACAAAGAGCCATTCTGCTGTAGACCTCTCTTTGATCGTTCTCAACATTACCCCCCCCCCCCCCAATAAAACCTTTACTGATGATTCGTTTTGATGCCCCTGCATGGTAGGGGACAGGCACACAACGTCTTCTATAGGCTATGCACAAATAAAGAAAACCTGTCTAAGAAACTCCCCTTTACTATACCACCACCCTGGGGCATATGGCATAGAGAACATCTGGACCTATTGTGACTTGGACACCACCGTGACTTGAATACCACCGCCACTTCCCCTCATCCGTCTTTAAATTAAAGCTAAAACTCGCAAGCCATTTAATGCATCATGCCAACTCCTTGGGCATGACACTTTCCCAAAAGGTCTGCATGACTCACCAATAAAGTGACTGCAAGTGACTGGCCTGCCTTCCATTGTGACAACAATCCTGTCCTTAAATGTCTAAGCACTTGTTATCCCATCCCACAATACCACCCCAACCGGAAACTATGTCCATCTGCATTACTTCTCCCACAGGTGGTGCTGTGAGCATTCCTAAAGATAGTGACAGGTGGCAATGCCATCTTCTACTTCCTGTGGAAATGCAAACATGACACCAGGTAGGGGGGGGGGGAGTTCTGATTCGCTGAGAATGATCCTTAGAGGCCAGTTACTTCGTTTTATGTTTGGGTACCGAAAAGTTTGACAGTTGATTTCTATGTAAAAATGTCTCCCAAGTTCAGATCTACAAGTGTGTAACTTTGTGTTCTCTCACAATTCCAGCTAAAAGTAGGTCACTGTCAACTCTTCCACATCCATGTAATACAGCTATATATGGCTATATTTTGATGGAAGAATGATCTGTTCTTGATGTTTATGCATGTGGAAAATCTTTTATCTTAGAAATTCCAAGATGGCGGCCATTTTGAAGATATCATAGCCAAAAATATATTGGTTGCCATCAAAGAAAAATTGTATTTCGTTTCTGCATGTCTGGCTCTGTCATGGTAAGCAGAGGACATGCATGTTGATTTGGTACTGACTGGACGAATCAAAGGGAATACAGACAGATAATGATTTTGAAGTGTGAAATTTGGCCCCTGTGTTCCCTGTTATGTCCTTGATGCGCTCTTCACAGAGGCTAGATTCCCAAGCGCTCACTAGCGTCCTCCCTCTCTCATTACTCCCAGTTAATTACCTGTGCTGATTAGCAGCTTAAGTACTTGGCACTAGAGGAACCATGAGGATTAAGTTGAGTCTGTGCTGCCTGTGGACACCTGCACACAGGGCAAGCACTGTGATGGTGATCAATTGTCCCTTTAACAGTGATTGCAGATCAGGAGGTGAAAGAGTAATGAAGAAGATAATGAGAAGAAAATGCACCAGCAGGGGTATTTGTGGTTGATTAAAATAGGACTCGAGAAACTGGATTAGCCATTACTGACTAACATGGTCAACCTACAGAATATCAATGCTTAACAATTTTTAAAAGGGAGCTACAAGAAGTTTTTTAACTGCACTAAGCATTGGTAATTTCCATTTGATACTCCATTTCAAACCAATGAGTAACAGGAGCATTGAAATGGGAAACCAAAAGGATGACCGACCTGAGGACTGAGGACTGAGACCTGAGGACTGCCAATGTTCATATTGTCATAGTTTGATCAAAAGCACTACTGTTTTTGATCAAGGAACAATACCTATTATTTGGGTTAAGATTCCGAAAGCAATGCAGCAGCGACTGCCCTCCACCAAACAAATAATAACCAAACATAAAACTAAAGTGAATTGTTAAAAGCTATTTGAAATGAGAAAGATTGATGAGTCTGACTGGATATTGCTCATAATAGTTCTCCTATTGTTTCCTCTCAAGTGATTTGTCCGTCTGGAAGGACTAATTTAATGGATAATCAGTTTAAATCAGTTTAAGTCTCAATAAAGAGGGCATAATCCACCATTATGTTTTAGCCCCATGTTGTGTTTGGTTACAATTGTAAAGATGATGGCCATAAATGCACATCTCTTGGATAACCAATTTCAAACAATAATTAGTTTTGCACTATCAATATCTAAATGCTCCAGGCCTAAAAAGTTGTATTGTTATTGTTTACTTCTGCCTCTCATTTTAGCCCTGAGAAGTATACTGCGGGGTTGTGGCAATCCACTTCTCAGAGGATCCTTCACCAATTCCCAGATTGTATTACGTATTTTCTTGTAAAGCAATTTGCATTGAACATCCCTTATAATAACTGACTTTAATGTTTGATTGTAGAATTTCCTCGTTTATCTAGACTGATATCCAGGCGTTGCACTCTTATGAACTTAGACCTCTAAGCTAGCAGCAAAGCCCTAATGTAGGAATGCCAAGGATTTAATAGGAAGGAAAGTGATGTCACTTTCAAGAAAGTTGTCGGTAGGCTCTCTGTGGGAGGACAATAGAAAGTATCTCCTGCCTCACCAATGGTTTGTGTCTCTAGGATGTGTTTCTCTGTAGGTAAATGTGTCAGCTAGCTGAGAGAAAAATGTATTCCTGAATTTTTTTTAATGTTACAGCGATTTTGTCTTTGCCACCCAACCCAAACAGCCGTCTGCCAAACTCTGCATAATAAAATGTGGTGATCCAGGATTCCAAGTGATTATTGTTGTTAAACAAGGAAAAGGCGTCTGGAGGGCCTACACTGAGGCAGCAATAATAGGGTAGCTTAGATTACTAATGACATTTCAAACTGTTTTGATAATCAGCCAAAACAGCAAAAAAAAGCTTTTAAAATTGGGAGCTGTATTTTGAAGACTGGGATTCCTTTTCCATATTTAATCCGTATTGAGTGTTTGATTTAAAAACTGCAGCCCCCTGTTCCAAGCAGGTCTCTTTTGTTCTTCACTTTGCAAGAGATCTTTGTGAATACAGACCAGATCACATATTGACTTATGTGACAAGTTACTTCAGTAGCTTCACCCACCTGTAGCCACTATGAAGCAACAGATCTCATTCAAGGTGGTGGACATTGTTTGGCCACCCCCACCATCTTGGGGACACACCCACCGTGCCGCCTGGAGCAGAAGTAATGCAAATGGATGTAGTTTCCAGTTGGGTTGGGACTATGGGATGAGATAACAAGTGCTTCCTAGGTGGAAATGGAGAAACGGCGCTTGGAGGGCAGCTTCCGATTTACTGAGAATTATCGTAAAACAAGCTACAGTGATTGATAGACGGTTCTCTCCTTTTCTTGTGTTAGATTTTCAGCTTATGTGGCATTATTGCTATTACCCTCTTCAGTGTTCTCCTAGGTGAATTGAGATTGCATGGATGGATATACCTTGACTTGAGTGGACCTATCTGTCATATCCTGCCTTTATCATTAATATTCTTCCCTTCACTCTAGGAACACAAATAGATAAACAGCTATAGAACAGAAACAAGCGGCTTTGTTAGCCACCAAGTGTGGCATATGCAGCCACTTGTGGTTTTATTCCTAACCACAGTAGCATAAATATGCAAACATTGTGGTGTCACTACTCTATAGGTATCAATAAATAAAAATTACCAAGGCTACGGTTGACAGAAAAATGCAACAATTAGTAGGCTTAGCATGATTTTCCTGTGCAAAGAAAGTAGTTTAATTTTGTTTATATCAGCTTCCATCAACTAATACATGGGTCTGTGCCTATCAGGCAATCAAATGTATAACAGCAGGAAACCATCAACTGCATTCCCAATGAATTGATAAGATCCACCTAACAACCACAGGGGACTGTTTGGACCCCGTTAATGAATGCTGGATGGGTTCATTATCATAAGGCAAAGTATATACTCAATATTCTTCCTCCCTGTTAGCTTTCCTCCCAGCTAATACATATCCCTGGCAATGGCAGGCAATCAGAAGGGTAAAACAGTCATAGCTCCATTAGTGGTAATTAGTAAATGTCTTTCATCTGAGTAGCAACCTAATGAACCAGGGGAATGAATGCAGAATATAAAAGATATTTGTCTCCATCATAGAATTAGATATAACTATAATTATGTGGAACACAAATCTAAAAAACAGTTTATAGTAACATTCCTAATGAGGGCTACAATGTTTATCTTTATCTGTGCTCACTAATGGCCTCACATTCAGAATCAGGCATCATTAGGAATTGTAATTTTAACCATACATGGATATAACTTCTTTTATACATTGTACTTTAGATCAGGTGATTAGCTGCATGGACCTGGAACACTCTGACTGAGGGGACATCATTCAGAGATAGGGGAGGCAAGAGGAAGGGGATCCATTGTCTGATTAGCAGTGATTAGAGAGCAAGAGGTGGAGGAGCAATGGTGATTGAAGAGAGCAATCAGATTGAAAAAGGATCGAGAGTATGAGTGGTTAATGAGGGAATGGGGTTGTGAGGAGGTAATGCTGGCCATTGGTGGTCTAGCAGAATAAAAAACAGTTAAAGAAGGTGATGCCGTTACAATGACAGCATTCTTATCCGTCGCTATAAGAAGTGTACAAAACATTTTGAGGCTAACTGCCAGCTAATACACCAGCTTATACCACTGCCAATGTCGGACTACCATTGTTTGTATTGTCACATTTCAATAAGAATTCAACCAAGATTAAATTATTTCCCCACCTTTTGCAGCTGCAGCTGCTGCCCACCCCTGAAGGGATTTTAGTCATGAAACTAAAGAGAATTATTAAAAGCAATTTGAGATGATAAAGATTTGCATTATTTCGATCAAATGATATTGTCTGGCTGGCATGAAGGTTATGATGAATAACCCTAAAATAGTGAATCTCAATTATGAGGACATTTCTCACAGTTTAGTGATTTATGAAATTCATGCCCTCAGATCGAAGAAGAGTCTATGAATATCTAACTTGTAAGCAAGTGTGTTTTAGCTTACTGATCGACAACTTGATATTGATTAAAAGTCTAAGAACTCAGTGACAGGATTGCTTTAATAATGAGTCGGCTAGTTGTGAAATATGATCTGACTCACTTTTCTAATTCAGAATATTACTAAGCTTTGTAAAGACCATTAGGGATTTTTGTTCTCTCCCTCAATTGAAACTGTTATTGACTCTTCCTTTATCACTATCTACATCTACATCGATTCTCTGACGGTATCATCATCCTGAATATCTCCTGACATCAAATATATATCACACAGAACCAATTGCCTTAAGAACCCATATTTGAAAACAATGCCATCTTTTATGATGGAGTGGAGATATTCTGGGCCTTGGGAACCCCATGAATACTCCTGCCCCTGCCTTCGCCTGAATGAGAAATGGTTGTGATGGCATCACGTCCAGTTCTCTCCCACATGACCAATGCCATTATCTGATCAAGATTAAGAGGAGATCTGGGACTCTCTGTTTGGCTTTTCTGCCTCTACGGCTGGGTTTTGTAGTTAATTTGCCATCGGAAAAGTATTAAGATGTACCCTGTACAAAGAGTTATCTGGCATTTCTATCTTATGAAACCTGTTGGAAAGTTGGAATAACATGACCACAGTAAACTAATGACATTGGGTGGCAATATCAGATTTCAACCAATTTACTTTCTCAGTCAGTGTGACCCTTGATATAGAGTTCCCATGAATTCACAAAGGGTCTTTGTTGCATGAGTACGGCACATTTGGTTCCACTTACCATGGTACAGAAACACTTTGGTAAACGTAAACATTTTGAACAATAGGTCAACAGTAATCAACATGGATCCATATTGTGCTGACAAAAAGCAAAAGCTTTCAGTGAGCCTCAGAGTTTGTCTGTGCCACAATGACAGCATATGTTTTCTCTCAGTATGAAAAGTGTACAAAAACGCGTTTAGTTTGACTGCCAGCTAAAACACCTCTTCTTGTGCTTACACTGTTAGAAGTAAGTAGTGTAGCTGCACAGTATGAAAGGAAGTGTTTTTGGTTTCCAGTATTACATACTGTAAAGCTACAAACTCACCTACCGTAATCCACAATATGGTGAATGTGGGCGCGAGTCCCACTTTGGCAGGATAGATAGTACTGTGCATAAACATCTAAATTATTTCAATGTATTATTCAAATATTTACTAGCTAACATTTATAGTTGATATAGGTAGAAATGTATGTCAAACAGGTTAAATGGATAAAAGAAAAACATATGTTCTATTGTCTCAAAATGGGGCTTGAACCCATGATCTCCAGATTATGGATTACATTAAGTGAGTCTATAGCTAAACCGTATGTAATACTGGGAACCAAAATATGTCATTTCATATTGTAAATCTACAGTATATCTAACACTAACTTTTGAGAGTGTACCACTGCCAATATGGGGCTGCGATTGTTCGCATTGTCACAATTCAATAAGAATTCAACCAAGATTAAATTCTTTTTCCACCTTTGCAGCTGCAGCTGCTGCCCACCAATAGAGGGATTTCAGACATGAGACCAAAGAGAATCATTAAAATCAATTTCAGATGATAAAGATTTGTATTATTTCGAAATTGTCTGTCTGGCATGACATTTATGATTAATAACCATCAAATAGTGAATCTGAATAATTATGAGGACATTTCTCACAATCCTATGCGATTTGAGAGCATCTTTTTGTCAGCTTGATGTCTTTCAGAAACTTTGGAAAATGCCTTGAAATTTCTTCTTGAAGATCCTTTTTTTGCCGATCATCATTTGCAAACAAAAATCTAAAGAAAGTACTTTCATTGATAACTGTTCTCTGTATCAGGGTGCAGGATGCAGCCCTTCACACACCCTGTCTACCGATCATGTCTGCTTTACAAGATCCACAACTTATTGGTTTTGAACAGAATGCTATAATTCTGAAAGATCCTCAGTCTAGTATCAACTTACATATTGCCTTCTTTGAAGTGCCAGGTTTCAAATATAAGCAGAGTGTCATGAAATATCCCTTAAGCACTAGAATCTACACTTTTTCATTTAAACAACTTTCAATTCCTCTCTCTTTTCACATCCTGCTACACATTGTCTATACAGAGGCTTGACCATAACATTTAAAAAATGTTCAGTCCTATCAAGTGAGTCATTTTTTGGTTCCTATATGACCAACCTAGGTGAGTTCATATTGTCAGGTTGGTCGGGACTGACCAGCTCACCTTAGTCTTTCCATTTTAGGCCAGGTCCTTTTGAGGCATTAGTCATTATGCTGTTTTGCCTTAGTCTTGAAAAGCACTTGGGCATATCTGACCAATGTCCGTATGACCAACCTGGGATAGCCCCTACCCAGTGGGCACAGAACATTGAATCAACATTGATAAATGGCTGTCACCATTGATTCAATGTTGATTCAAAGTTGATTCAACATTGAACAGAATTTTGTGCCCACTGGGTAGAGACTAAGGGCCATAGTATTTAGATTTTCTGTGTACCAGCAGCTCTGGCCTCCTGGTTCAGGCCTGCCGCCATGGGTCTCTACCTCTTAGAGCCTAGCAGCCTCCCCATGTATGAATGCCACTCACAAATAACTAAAGATGTCATTTTAAAAGAATTCCTGTGAATAACACTGATGAAAGAAGATTTTCACTAGTTTTTATTTTGAGGCTATAATAGAGGACATGAAACTGATAAATAGTAAGAGAAATTATGTGTGTTTGCTATCTGGCATTTATCATCTATAAATTGCACTTTACAACATAACATGGGTAATTATCCATCACTGATGAGCTGCAGATCCAGCAGATCCAGCGGCTCCAGCGGCTCCAGCGGCTCCAGCGGCTCCAGCGGCTCCAGCGGCTCCAGCGGCTCCAGCTGCCTAGTTATCCCATAACAAGCAGCTGTACCCTATATATTAGATCACCACTGATGTAGAAGACCTTGTTATATCCATCATGATGAATCAGCACTGTCCCTGCAGAGCATCATAAATCCAATCCCGCTTCCATCTGCTGATAGATTGCTGGTAGATACGGTTGATAGGAAGGCATGGGGGTTACTGCCGGAGTCATATCCCATGTTGGGATGTGATTATACAAGACATCATTATACAGGTCCAGGGTTCAGGTTCCCACTCGCTGGGCATTAGCAATGTAACCATTTTGAAAGGAACATAAATTTGAAAGCTACACTATAGGGCTCTCACTGTAGCAAAATGAAATGAAGTGGTTATTTATCTGAGTTCTGAACACCTTAAGTTCACAATTATATTAGATACTTCCCTACCTATCCTGGTGCAAATAAGAGATGCAATTTTTTAAAATTTCAGATTTCAGCTGGTGTTAGAACATCATGTTGCTGTACATGATTATATTTAATGCATCTCCAGTTGACTGCTGTGCCATGAGAATGGAAGATGAAGAGCTCGGATAATCCGTCTATAATCAGTCTTTGTGAGAAAGGATAGATTCTCCAGACCACTATTCTTTGCAGTTATATAAGGTGCCTACCTCATGATTAAGTCATATTCTGCTACCATTAACGAGTGGATACATCCAATGAATACAAAAAAACTATATATTTCAGTCTAAATATGCTTTGTAGACTTCTTGGATATATATGGGGCTGACAATGCCTAATTCATATGTGAATTATATTTTTCACCAGCTGTTTGTTTTGCTGTCTTTTCACTGCAGCAGTAAAATATATTCCATGTACTCCTTCAATAACTCCTATGGCTGTGTCTCACGACCTTTGGCCAATGTTTTTGTCTCTGACTGGGTGCCAGCTCTGACCGGGTGCCAGCTCTGACCGGGTGCCAGCTCTGACCGGCCTGAATAAAAACAGGTTATTTAGGGCAAATGATAATAAAAATGGGCAACTTATGACTAGTTTAAAGAGTTATAACATCCATTAACCTTTTCAGCCAAATTCTATCTCCATCTGGCACCCGGTCAGAGACAAAAACATTGGCCCAAGGTCGTGAGACACAGCCCTATATTGTCCTCCTTTTGCTACTCCCTGGCTGCTTTCCCTTCTCTGTCTTTGTTACTGCATCTTTCTGTCCTATCTGTTGTGTTTGAACTCACATGGTTTATTGGTAAGAGTATAAGATGAGGTTACATCGTGAACGGAATCATATCAGACAGACCAATGTTGCCGTTCATAAGGTTATAAGCGTAAACATTGTCGTAGTGGTACAGGTACGTATACACAACACTATGCATCTATATTTCTGCTGCCTATAGCCCGAGAGGTTCCTTTGTTTTATGTATAAGCCTTATAGAGGACACAGGCCTGTATTCACATACATTGATTTCCCTTGGTGGCCCACACCATTATCACAGATGGCCTTGGGCCCTGCAGCTTGCTGAGTGGGAGGCTACCCTTCAACACCCAATATGGCATCACCTGATATAGATTGGCAATATATGTGGGAGGCAGTGCTGATGGTGAGGAATGCCTTCGGTACATAGAGACAGCAATTGCCCAAACAGTCCTGTATATATCTCTGAGAGCCTGTTAGAGGACAAACATAGAGATTTCCGAATAAACAGACAACGAGCAAATGAAACATATGAAAATAGCCACTTTTTTTTTTCTTCTTCACTTTAAACATATATACAGCCATTTCCCTAAGTCATGTGCCTACCTTTTGGCAAATTATATTGATGTAAATACTAGGACTGTTTACTTATTCGTGAATAAACCATGATTCAGTTATAATGATCATCCCTGCCCTCTACTTGTACCAAAGACCAATGTATTCTTTGCTCGTTGGTTGTGCCCTACTTGTTAAGCAATACAGTCTGACAAATGGAAAACAATTTGTGGCTTATCTAGGATATAGGAGTGTGTCTGCCGCATAGTGACAGCAGCATCAGATTCAGTGTGTTGGGGAGTGTCAGTACTTATTCATGCCAAGGGCCACAGTCTGGTGCAACCAAAGGGGCCGACCAAACATATATCTGTATTTGGCCATGAATTACTACATGCAGAAAATGCAAAAATCAGTTCAAGGTTGAACGAAATGAAAGGTAGTTGATAAAGTTGATTACATATTTCAAATCAATGATGAAAAATGGACTCCAGAGATGCCATGTTTTGTGCTCATAAAGCCACTAGCACTGGCCATGATTATGAGGAATGCGACCACAGCTCTTTTATGTAAACCCCAAATTGCTCACCAAAACAGCTGGGACATTGCAGAAGGCTCAGATTTCAGACAATTTAGTTTCTGGGTCATCAAAAAGTTTGACCCTAGATACCCGCAAAATCAGTAATGGGGTTTCTCGCATGACTGCAAGGACCTAGTTTGTATTTGCTATTTTCCTATCCATGACAATGAAACTGGAGAATGAACAATAGACTAACACGTTTAATAGTAAATCAATATTTTGCTTTTAAAACAAAGACTCAGTGTTTGTGTGTCATAATTTGCTACATCCAAGTTTCAATGGCTTGCCAATACGAGTTTTAATGAGGGTTGTCACAGAAAGACAGCAATTGAAAAAACAAACAACCTGGCAATGAGGGTTAGTTACTGGCTTCAGAAAGACATCTTTTTCAGTCATTTCAATTGGAAACAAAGAAATTTCTGACCTGGTAACCATCTGATCTCTTTCCCCTCCCCACCTCTGACCGTGTGGAATAATCAATATTCAAACTGCCTCATCCTAATGCAACAGTTATAATGGGAGGAAAACATGCTATTCTTCTTGGAGGAATATCCAAAACAATGCAGCTGCAGGGCTCTCCATGTGAGGAGTAATTGCAGACATGCAATTGATGAGAATCTCTATAAGCTATTTGAAATGGGAATGGTTGATGAGTTTGACAAAATATTCTCTCCTAGTATTGTTCCCAATCAATGAATAATAACCATGGGATTATTAATTTAAAGATGGGTTAGGAGCTTATTTGGGGTTGATTTCTATTTTTTTAGTTTTTCAACGTGTTTGTGCTCATAATGTCCATATGTGTGTAGCTTTTTAAATCATTTTGATGTGTGTAAAGGCATAAAATATAGAGAAAACCAGGTCAGGAGACGACTTTCTGTAATGGAGTGGGGTCGCATGACCCATTCTGACCATAATTTGCTCTACTTTCTATGGATTTATATGTGTCTGAATGATTTAAAAAGCTACACACATATTTATATGGACTGTATGAACACAAATATGTTGAAAAAACGAAAAATAAAAATTGACCCCAAATTAGCTCCTAACCCATCTTTAAGAGAGCATTTCTTGTTGATTTAGATGTTAATACAGCGAGCTTTCCCCCAGAATTATGATAATAATGTCCAGGAGGCTCCTTCCAATAAATCCATTATCAGATTTTTATCAGTTGAAACCATAGCATTTATATTTACTGCATTATCAATATGTGTTTTTTCCAACACAGAACCCCTATGTATAGTATATGTGATGCCACCTTTGTGCTGTGCTAATGAGAAAAGGCCCTAAACCACCAAAAATGTCTTGCCCCTCCACAAAACCTAATGATAGGGTCGCATAATTATTTATGATAGGACTCAGCACCTGCTTCCAACGCCCTGCATGCCATGAGCCAGGTCATGTCAGACATTTGCTAGAGAGAATGAGGATGTACAGGGTGGCAGGGAGTGGAAATCAAGATTCTAAGTTAATGAATAAAAATTACCAGAGGGAGGTATGGAGGCAGGCAGGGAGGAAGGAAAGAAGGAAGAAAGGAAGATAAGCAGAAAGGTAAGGAATCAGAGAGGAAGAATAGAAGGGAAGGACAGAGTCTGGCAGGCAGGGCAGGCATAGATACAACAAGGAAGTGATGTACACTGATATTCCTAGGCTCCCTATACGCCCAACCTCTCAGTCACTAGTGTCTAACCTAGTTAGTCAATTTTTGGCTCCCTATACCACCAACCTAGATTAGTTATTATTGTCAGGTTGGTCACTACTGACCAACCCACCATAGTCTTTTTAGTTCCAGGGGGAGCCACTGAGTGGTCATCACAGGTGGCCCCGACTAGTGGTATACAAATACAACACACCAATGATGGACCTAGGTTAGCCACTACTGACTGACCCCTTGGTCATTTTTGAATATAACTTTGCCATTGTGACTAACACTCATATGACCAACCTGGGTTAGTCTGTACTGACGAACCCTTTCAAACTATGGATTTTCAGTGTAGGGAGGGAGGGAGGGGGGGCATGATTGATGGAGTCTAGGGAGGAAGCATTTAGAAACTACACTCTGGTGGCCAGACATCTAAAGGTCACCAGGAAGGGTGAAGTCACACAGAGAGCAATATGTCTGCTGCCATTTCAGGTTTTTCCTCGCAACTTTTTTACAGTGCTTTTATATGGAAGCCCCAGAATTGTTTTACTGATAATTATCAAATTAGCATCAGTGAAGCCAGGACTGCATTATCAGATTGCCCTTCTTTAAGAAAATAACGGAAAAGCATTTTGCCTCTGAATACTGCATCAAACACGATATTGAACTTTTTTTTTCAAAATTTTCCCTGGAGCTACTCTTTTACTGTAATATGATAATTGTCTGTGCATGTTACATTCAGTTTTGCAGGCAGTCCCCGAGTTGTGTCAATACTTTAACCTGTTTAAGGATGTCTCAGCCACCATAGGTGGCAGCGGCAGCTGCCTGGTGAGCGCTACATGACTGACCAAAGAGTAAGAAAATAAGGTGTAAAACCTGTCCTACACAGTCCCACCATCAAGGTGTCCAGCACTCAGCAGTACCCTACCAGGCACATCACTACTACCTGTCCCAATCTACCCTCTACACATGTCAGTAGCTGTCCCTTCTGGCTAAATGCCTCTTTACTCTATTTGTCCAGACAAGTTTTATCATCATTATAGTTTCCAGTGCCGAGACAAGGTGCAAGGAGCACGGATTAGAAAACCGCGGTGCTGCCTTTGTAGAAGACTGTTACATGAAGATGGGTTTAATTATTAATCTAAAACTTCGGGCAATTCAGGATCCTAAGGATGTCATTTGTGGTAAATTCCTCCTATATTATGAGGAGGTCATGCCTCAGTAGGTTGTGTGGTCAGGGCCAAGGGGGTTACTAGGATTATGGCACTTTTATGTTGCAGACCAGCAGCCGGTGACATCATAACTCTCCAATAAAGGAGCCTCTGTCGGCTGCCATCAGCTTCCGGTGGCACCGGGGGAAGACACGCTGCCTGCCTGATAACTAATGTGATGTGTGTCACAGTGGTCAGAGGGTGGCTTGTGGGGGTGACATGATGATCTCTCATATGTATTCCCATCAAATATGGCACACCATATTCCCCTGAACTATTACAAAGATATGCATGGACATTAATGATTTATACAGATGTATAAATGCAGACGACCTAAGCAACCTATTATGTTACAGAATACTCAATGCAACATAGTTACACATAATCTTCTCCAGATGATTCTAGAAATTGTGGCACATCCCTATCCTGTATGCTCCTGGTTTAAGTAGTATGAGAGGTGAATGCATGCAGATAAAACTGCCCCAGGTATGAGTGTCAGTGAGAGTGGATGTGCATATATCCCCCAGGGATGTCCTATGTCAATACTGATTCTGCCTCACACATAGAGTTGTCTGCCAAAGGTCACATCAGTACACCAATATGGGCCTGAATATCATGGTAAAGGACTGACCATATTCCCCCACCTTACTGTTCCATAGGATACTTCTTTGTGCTCCTCTAATTCCATACAATATACTGTTATATGTGTTGGGGTGGGTCAACCTACCCCATGCATGGGGCATGTTTAACCATCCCAAGGGAGGAAAGGTCAGGAATTAATTAAAACAAATGTAACAATTAACTCTACTTGCTCTAAATTAAGTCATTAAAACAGTCATTTCTCTGTAATTGATTTAGTGACATTTTGATTTTCAGTGTATCCGCTATGCCCACTGCTTTCAGGCCTACAACTGACAAAAGCCTAGTGCATTAAAACCCTATGTGGGCTGTAAAGAGTAAAGGTGAACTTGGGATGCACTCTTTTAAACAATTCACCAGGACTTTAATGCTTACATTTTTACCTTCTATGACTCCTCCTCCATGTTCCATTTTAGTCTATACTCACTGTAATAGGCTTGCCTGCACTACTCTAGCTTCCCCTTAGGCAAACCCATTACATCAAAGTGCTGCCCCCATGAAGTTGCCATCTTCCATTTTCTCCTGCTAGAGTGGGTTATTACTGCAGAGAAGGCTGCAGATGGAAACATAACTACAGTCTCCAAGCGCTGCAGGCCTACTTCATGTCTGCAGGGAGGTCTATATACAGTCACACAGCAATATCTGCTTACAAGTTGAAAACTGACGTATGTTATCTTTGAAGTCTAAGTGGTGCGGGTGTCAGCACCACTTAGTAAGGTGCACCGGGTATTTGACAGGAAGCGTCTAAATTTTTGTCAGGACATGTATTAGACTAAAATGTTCTCAAAAGAGCAAACATTGGTGAAGACATTCTTATTCTGTAGCTGTGTGCAGGTGGAAATACATCAATGATACCTTTCTTTATAAATCCAAACCATATGTGACTATTAGAACTTGTACACTCCCTTGCCATACACTACTCAATAACCTGCTAAACATTCCCATTTAACAGTCTTCATACAATTATATTCAAACACATTACTATAGTAGATTTGCTATGTCTTCCTAATATCATTTTAGTGTTGCTATACAGATTGTTGGTTTTTAATAGGATCAAGCGATAGGAAGGTTTTTGTAGTGCACAATCTCATCATTGAGACGATACATCACAAAGCTATGTCACGGTTTAATTCTACACTTTGTATTAAAAGGAAATTATCTTTTTGTTCCTCTAGAACAGCAGCGACGGCAACTCTGGAATTCCATGGATGTTGTTCCCTATTGTTGAATCATAAAACCTGTATGGTTTATAGGATAGGATCAGTCTTCCTTTTTTATTTATTATTTCATTTAACAGAAAATCAATGTAGGAATATGTTGCATAAGGGCATTAACAGTCTGTTCTGCTGGCTGGTGATTAAAATTATGTCCATATGGGAACAAGCAAATGGTATTAGTAAGCCAGGGCCTTTAGGCTGTTTACTCTATAAATGAATAAAACAATCCACCCATGATGTGATCCCAGTAGAAGTGTGTGTCTATAGGCTTTTGAATTAAGAATAAATTAACCCGATTTGATACATTTCCATGGGCATTTTCAATATAGAAAATGCCTTAGCAATTTTTGCGGAAAACCACTCCCCTCGCACTTTTGGCTCAAAGCATAACTCCCTCGGTGATCCAGTCACTGTCGTAGAGAGTTATACATTAGGCTGGTTGAGGGTGAGAAAACTTCACCAAAAAAGTGTACCCATTTTCAATATAGAGACTGTTTACTTCTAATAGTTTGAAAGTGACTATGCTACCAACTTGCAATGGGTTCCGACAGTTTTAATTGTGGCTTCCATTTAATTGGGTTTCCCGAGCCTTAAAATACATTGCAGTGTCTAAGTTATGAGCAGTGGCCCAGTCTAATAACAGCAACTGGAATTGCACCAACACATCAAGCAATGATTACATTAGTTTTAGAGCGGATCAAGTGATCCTGGTTCAAGAATCCTATTGCCAGTCGGACAGAACCAGGTTTCTAATTCCTTGAACTAGCATGGTTTCTTCTCATTTCAATCACTCAGTGAAAGGATCACAGATTCCAAATAGATTTGTTTAATTCTAGGCTATTAAGCATTTGCCAGGCTTTCTGTGCATCTTTACAAAAGATGACACAACATCATTACCTTGGATGAGGTATTTCTTATTTGTGTTTGTTATTGCTGCTCATTCCCTCATAGGTTCATGGATGGTGGAACACTGTCATCAATGTTAAAGATGGTCACATGTACTACTAGACTTATTGTGTCGGGAATCAACAATTTTATAGTGAGTCACTGGGTAACAACAATGCTGAAGACCTCCCTTTGGTTGTTCTCCACATGACCACCCACAGGTGGTGTGGTGGGCATTCTCAAAGATAGTGGCAGGTGGCAATGACATCTTCTACCTCCTGTGGAAATGACATTGGGAAGGGTGAGTTCTGATTTGCTTATATAAAAGAGCCCATCCTATTTTCAAGGATAGTAAACAAATGGAGTGATGCCTTCCTTTAAGTATTTAATTATCCTGGTGATTTTCTAATGACATCTATTTCAATTCCTTGGATTAGTGACATCTTATTCTTGAGATGATAATTGTTGCTAGCATGGCTATGATTAGCAATAGATCCTCATGGGTTTTTATGACGAAGTATCCTGATGCGCGTGGGCCTTTCCAATAAAAATCGTAACTTTTGCCTTTTTTGGCTTTCACTGTTGTCTTGAACAGTGACAACTAAATAGGAGTCAGGTAATTCACAATAGTTGGTACCCATAATTGTACTTCACACATGACAGAGGCTGCTGAGCGAATGATCTTGGTGAGGGGGTGGGGTAGAAGATTTCACCTGTTTTTAGCAGAAAGGACTGTACATTATTATGCATAAAAGGGGACAAGTGCAAAGGATTTTCAACCTATCAGGGACAGGGTTAAATATTTGGATCTTCCCCTTATCATTAAGAGATAATCACTCCCTAAGCAGTCTGTAAGGTCTATATGTAAGATAAGATTACCGTAAAACCTCGCATATAGGCCGCAGCTAGTACCTGAGTCAGATCGCTGGTGCGGCTTATAGGATCGGCACACAGTGGGGGTGTGGCTTATACCCAAGTTTTTAGATGTATACTACAGCACTAAAGTCGTCATAATCAGACCATTGTTGTGGCTTATGGGATCGGCCCAAATGCTAGGTGTGGTTTATACACGAGTTAAGCTTATATGTGAGGTTTTACGGTAAGCTAAAACGATGTTGCTCACAATGCATGACCTGGAGGCCATCATTGTTGGTCATCAGCAGACGCTGGTCTCACTGGTGCCCTGCATGTAATGATGGTAGCCCCTCTCCCCCTCAAGGACATACATACGTACATACAAGGAACCTGCCCCACTCAGAGCCTTGTGATTAAGCCACATCAGAACACAGTCAGTTATAGGACAGAGTGGGGAATAGCATAGAGGGTAAGGCAGTACTTTTGGATGCCCAATACCCCACCAAATAGACAAAGGAGAAAATCCAGAACCATAATAGCAAAGAGGACAGAGTTTGAGTAGGGGACCTAATTTCATATACTGGGTGATATTCATCTAATTATAGGTCTGTATGTGAGGCGTCATGCTAGGTACCAAACTAGATGTACCATAGGGCACCTATAGCTCAGCTAATTACCTGTGTATACAGAAGGAACCGCAGGTGTCTAATAAATAAATCTGTACTCTTTTACAGACCTGTATAGTGTGTAGTGTGTGGCGAGAGTCTGATGGTCATGGCTGGAAGCTGCCTGTAGACACGTGGAATAGAAAAGCCATCTATATATATACAGCCTGGTTCCAGGTATGGTCTGTATGGGACCTGTGGACCTGCTGACCAGCTTTCGGCTGTGTTGGTTTTAAAACTATATCATCATATCAGTGCCTCTACATGGGTCCCCAACTATTTGGCCGTGTCGCCGTGTCGATCTTTAGCAAGACGGCCGTGTCGCCGTGTCGATTTTTATTTGTATAGAATATACTAGTTACTTTTAAACAAGTCTGTGTCCGTCGATTTTTAAAAGGGCCGTGTCGCCCGTGTCGATTTTTAAAACGGCCGTGTCGCCGTGTCGCCCGTGTCGATTTTTACCCCATGTAGAGGCACATATCATACAGCCTGGTACACAGACATGATCTCAATATGGCAAGGACATTCTACTAGGATGCATCAGCCTCATGTATTATGTTGTTAATTTTCAACAATATATCAATAAATATGCCTTTATGTCCAAGAAAGTTGTGGCACGCCCCTAATATAACGCTCTGGCTGCTAGTTTAAACAGTGCAGGAGGTGGATATATGCAGGAATAACTACCGCAGATATGTGTGTCAATAAGAGTGGGTGTGCATATCCTGTTTATCTCCCTGCCATGTCCCGTGTGAATGCCAACTCTGGCCTTAGGTCATTCCTTGTCCGCCAAGGATATAGAGGTCACGTCAATATGACTCTGAACATTGTTGTAGAAGACTGACCATATTTCCTTACCCTAGTATTCCATATTGTACTTGTCTGATTCTCTCTATTGCCATATACCCCCCCCCCCCTGCCATACACTACTCACAGTGCCTGCTACACCCCTCCATGCCATACACTACTCACAGTGCCTGCTACACCCCCCATGCCATACACTACTCACAGTGCCTGCTACACCCCCCCATGCCATACACTACTCACAGACCCTGCTACACCCCCCCATGCCATACACTACTGACAGTGCCTGCTACACCCCCCCATGCCATACACTACTCACAGTGCCTGCTACACCCCCCATGCCATACACTACTCACAGTGCCTGCTACACCCCCCCCCATGCCAGACACTACTCACAGACCCTGCTACACCCACCCCATGCCATACACTACTCACAGTGCCTGTTCCCTTTCCCCCCCCAATGCCATACACTACTCACAGTGCCTGCCACAACCCCAATGCCATACACTACTCACAGTGCCTGCTACACCCCCCCATGCCATACACTACTCACAGTGCCTGCTACACTCCCCCATGCCATACATTACTCACAGTGCCTGATACACCCCCCCCCCCCCCATGCCATATACTACTCACAGTGCCAGCTACACCCCCATGCCACGCACTACTCACAGTGCCTGCTACACCCCCCCATGCCATACACTACTCACAGTGCCTGCTACACCCCCCCTCCCATGCCATGCACTACTCACAATGCCTTCTACCCCCCCCCATGCCATACACTACTCACAGTGCCTGCTACACCCCCCATGCCATACACTACTCACAGTGCCTGCTACACCCCCCATGCCATACACTACTCACAGTGCCTGCTACATCCCCCATGCCATACACTACTCACAGTGCCTGCTACACCCCCCCCCATGCCATACACTACTCACAGTGCCTGCTACACCCCCCCCCATGCCAGACACTACTCACAGACCCTGCTACACCCCCCATGCCATACACTACTCACAGTGCCTGCTACACCCCCCATGCCATACACTACTCACAGTGCCTGCTACACCCCCCATGCCATACACTACTCACAGTGCCTGCTACACCCCCCATGCCATACACTCCTCACAGTGCCTGCTACACCCCCCATGCCATACACTACTCACAGTGCCTGCTACACCACACCCCCATGCCATACACTACTCACAGTGCCTGCTACACCCCCCCATGCCATACACTCCTCACAGTGCCTGCTACACCCCCCATGCCATACACTACTCACAGTGCCTGCTACACCACACCCCCATGCCATACACTACTCACAGTGCCTGCTACACCCCCCCATGCCATACACTACTCACAGTGCCTGCTACACACCCCCTCATGCCATACACTACTCACAGTGCCTACTACACACACATCCCATGCCATACACTTCTAACATTGCCTGCTACACCCCCCCCATGCCATACACTACTCACATTGCCTGCTACACCCCCATCATGCCATACACCACTCACAGTGCCTGCTACAACCCCATGCCATACACTTCTCACAGTGCCTGCTACACCCGCCATGCCATACACTACTTACAGTGCCTGCTACACCCAAATCCCATACACTACTCACAGCGCCTGCTACACACACCCCCATGCCATACACTACTCACAGTGCCTGCTACACCCCCCCATGCCATACACTACTCACAGTGCCTGCTACACCCCCCATGCCATACACTACTCACAGTGCCTGCTACACCCCCCCATGCCATACACTACTCACAGTGCCTGCTACACCCCCCCATGCCATACACTACTCACAGTGCCTGCTACACCCCCCATGCCATACACTACTCACAGTGCCTACTTCACCCCCATGCCATACACTACTCACAGTGCCTGCTACACCCCCCCATGCCATACACTTCTCACAGTGTCTGCTACACCCCCATGCCATACACTATTCACAGTGCCTACTTCACCCCCATGCCATACACTACTCACAGTGCCTGCTACACCCCCCCCCCCCCCATGCTCTTCACTACTCACAGTGCTTTGGAAAAAAAGTCTCACTTTGATCATTGAAACAATAGAGTGATGTCACAGTGTACTTTCACATTATCGCACTAAAGGGAATCACACTTTCGTTCTCCTAGAATACGTTGTGAAGCAGCATTAACAGTGACTTTTAAAGTAACTGGGAATACCCTGCATGGCATGTACACTCTTGTTGGTGTTTAAAAAGGATAAACAGGATAGAATCAGTCTTTCTTTTTTATTTGCTTTTTCCTTTAAGGGTAAAATCAATGTGGGAATGTGTTGTATAATGGCATTAGCAATCTTGTCTAATGGCTGGTGATAATAATGATGTCTGTATGAGAACAGGCAAATGGTATTAGTAAGGGAGTGATGATTTTTTATAATTTGATAATTTGGACCCCTTGACCGGGGGGAGTGAAAATAGTTTGGACTCCTCTTGGGGGGGGGGGGGCAAAAAAATTTAACCTGTTTTGAGCCAAAAAGCCTGTGCGCTACTATGCCTCAAAGGGCCCACGCGCACGCACGCCAATTTTCACACTACATCACAAAACCTGTAATCTTTGACCCCTTGGCGGGAGGGTGTAAAAGATTTTGCACGCTCCGCGCGGAAACCCATCATCCCCCCCTGTTCTTAAAAAATGAGCACTCCCTAAGACCAGGCCTGCAGGCACTTTACTGTATAACTGAATAAAACAATCTCCCCATAATGTGATCACGGTAGATGTGTACATCAGTCAGTTTTAGAACGAGGAATAAAACATGTGGGAAACCAAAATTGATACATTTCATATTCAGTATAGAAAATAAAAGCTGCCTACTTCAGTTTAGTTTGAAATGGACTATGCTACCAACTTGCAATACGCTCAGTTCTAATGGTGGCTACCATTTAATTGGGTTTTGCTCGCCTTAAAATCTGCTGCAATGTCTAAGTTATGAGTGGTGGCTCGGTCTAATGGCAGAGACGGGAAGCACAGCAATGCACCATCGAGGATTACATTAGTCTTAGAGCGGATCAAGTCTTATTTGTGAGTCCTGATTCAAGAATCCAATTGCCAGTCTGACAGAACCAGGTTTCTAATGTCGCTGGCTAAAATGTTTTCTGCTCATTTTAATCACTCTTTGAAAGGATTACAGATTTCAAATAAATCTGTTTAATATTACACTTTTTCCTATTAGGCTGTGCAATTAAGTATTTGCCAAGATGTCTGTGCATATCATTACTTGATGAGGCATTTTTGATTATAGAATGTTGTTGCTGACCATTCCAGCATAGGTCTACGTATGGTAGAACATTGCCATCAATCTTAAAGGAATTTTCCTACTATTCGGCAACAGTGTGTGGGGAGTCAACAAGTTTACATTGAGCAATGAGGTTACAACATTACTGTAGACCTCCATTTGAGTCTTCTCCACACTACCATCCCCATTAAAACCTTACTCCTCACTACACAGGCACCACAGTGACTATACATGGGTGCCGAGATTTTTGACCGTGTCGCCGTGTCGATTTTTAACAAGAGTGCTGTGTCGCCGTGTCGATTTTTATCTAGTGCATTATGGTCTACTTGATTGTGTCCGTCGATTTTTAAAACCCCCGTGTCGCACGTGTCGATTTTAACAACCATGTATAGTCACACCACAACCTTGGGGCATATGACATAGAAAACATTTGGACAAATTGGGGCCATGGCCACAGGGGAGTACATTGTACTACTCTCCCTATCCCACACACCTCTATGAATATGAAGCTAGCTGTGCAACTCTTTAAGTGAAACCCGATGCTTTAATGCACTATGTTCCTTTGTTGGCATGATACATGGATGCAGCACTAGAGAGTAACACTGCATTCATATATCATGCAAACCCTTCGGCCTTCGTAAGCTTTTGTACACTTGCAAAAGAAAACATGATTCATGAGTGATTGGCCGGCCATTTGGTCATGACCAAGCCCCACCAAAGTTGCCAAATTTAGTCATGACCAAACCTGACCAAAGTTGGCCATGATCAAATCTCACCAAAGTTACTGAATTTGGTCATGACCAACCCTCATAAAATTTGGTCATGACCAGATTTGTCAGCTTTGGTCAACCTGTAAGGCGAAATTGGTGAGGCTGGCCAAAGGTGATCACGATTTGCTGGGATGTTGGAGCATTATGAGAAAAAACCTAGTGCTGTCCTTTAAGGCCTACACTAATATTCCTAGGCTCCCTATATGCCCAACCTCTCAGTCACTAGTGCCTAACCTAGTTAGTCATTTTTGGCTCCATATAGGACCAACCTAGGTCAGTTATTATTGTCAGGTTGGTCATTACTGACCAACCCACCTTAGTCTCTTTTTTTCCAAGGGGGAGCCACTGAGTGGTCATGACAGGTGGCCCTAACTAGTGGTATACAAATACAACACACCAATGATGAACCTAGGTTAGCCACTACTGACTGACCCCTCGGTCATTTTTGAATATAACTTTGCCATTATGACTAACACTCATATGACCAACCTAGGATAGTCTGTACTGACTAACCCTTTCAACTTATGGATTTTCAGTGTACGTAGAATATCTCATTGCCACCCGTCTTTGAGAATGCCCACAGCACCAGCTGCTGCAGCGGAAGTAATACAAATGGACGAAGTTTCCGGTTGAGTGGGGATTGTGGGATGGGATAACAAGTGCTTCCTGCTGGTGGAAATGGAGAAATGACACTGGGAGAGACGAGTTCCGATTTGCTGAGAATGATTCTTATATAAAATAGTCTCTCCTTTTTTTTGAGGACAGTGATCGATGAAGGGAAGTATTTGGTATTGGTATTTTTTTTCTATGTCTATATCCATTTCTATTTATGATCTATTACGGATGTCTGAATGAGTTTTTTGGGATGATAAATGATTGTGAACACAGCTAATTGGCAATAGAACCTCATTGGGTTGTATCATGAAGTATCAAGATATGTGTGAGCCTTTTACTGTTGCAGTGTCATAGGCTCTTGCCTTCACTGTCATCTTAGTCACAGGAAGCTAAATAAACATTTCGTGATTGATGGAAATTATCAAAAGAGTATGTGGTAACTGGGGAAATTACATAATTGTGCCGCACAGATCCTAAAACAAGGGAGGTACAATAGACTGCATATACCCCGCTCGTGTGAGGAAGGTGACTTTGGTAACTGCAGTTACCAGATCACCATTTAGGGATCCCCACTGTAGCATAGAGAATCAAAAAGTGGTGATTATGTCAGGCGCAGAATCTGAATCTGAACAGTTCCGGAATTGCCCCTGTACAATTCCGGAACTGAGCAGGGCAATTCTGGAATTGCACCATAGTTAGATTGCACACTTTCAGAATTCCTACCTGTTTTTACTGTACCTACAGATATAGAATATAAATATATATTTCAATGATGTTTGAGGATGCTGTACTGCATTTTGGAGGTGTGAAAACAGTCAGGGAGAACCCACATGCATGTCACACCTGTATGTAGCTGTGAATAAGGTGTAGGGTGTTCAGACCGCTCTGCCACGGCACAGACATCAGGCTGTTCACTACTCTCTCCACACTAATGTCCTAGTTATATCTAAATTGTGCCAATATATATAGATATGTTGATATCAGTGGAAGGCTATGACCTTAGCCTATTCAATACAACAGTTTCTGCAAGGGTCAGTGAATGTTGAATAGTGGTTTTAATTGAATGAACATGTGGTAGCAGGGGAGTCTATGCTGCCTGTGTAGACCTACATTTGACTGTTTTAACTGGTAGCTCTCCAGAGGCACTCTGTACTAGAATGGATTTCTGGCAGAGGCTATTTGGGTAATTAATTTAAAAGTGATATCATTGTTATGGCATGATATAGGTCTACATTTAGAGATATCCTACATTTTAATTGGGTTCCCAGACCTAGATCTACAGCACAAAATCTTCCAAAGAACATAGAAAGATTGAGCGTGTGAGTGGCCTCACAGATGACTCAGGGTAAGCTGAATCTGTAGCTTATCCTGTACTTAGATTTAACACTCCCTTATAATCATTCATTGGTCCATTCTGGCATCAGAAATGAATTCCTTGTTAAAAAGTACCCTCAAATCATGTGTCATACATGTATGTTATTCCATTTCAGGCCAGGAGGTGGGTGTGGGTGAGCAGGTGGGTGTGGGAGAGCAGGTGGGTGTGGGTCTAGTATGGGTGTGCAGGTGGGTGTGGGCGACAGTTGCAGGCTGCGGGCATGTACCGCCTTCTGTCCCTATCAAAAAGCGCGTCGATCGGACAATAAACGGCGAAGATATGGGTGGTACGGTTTTGCTTTGCACTTCTTTTACACTGCCGCTGTGGGACCCTCGTGCTGTCTCCTTGAGGCCTCGCAGACTACGAAAAATGCTTGTGGCGCCACCATGTACGTGAGGGGGTGGTATGAGAACTAAAACAAATCCTTGTTCTTGGTATGTTTAGGGTACTGTAAGAAGTTCATTTAAGTAATTTAAATAATATGGAGGGCAGTTTAGCTTGGTTGAATGGCATTTTAATATGTGAGATGGTAGATTTATGTCAGAAAGATAGAAATAGGATACCTGTCTGGTCAGATGAGCATTTCTATCAGCTCCAGTTTTTTTTTTAACCTTGAAGGCAATGCAGAGTTCATTTAGAGGGTAGTCATTTAACAGTACTTAAGAGTTTAAGAAAAAGAGAGAAAAAATACGCAAAGATCGCAGTTGAATTGCGGATAGAAGAAAAGAGATATTGATTAACTCTTTGAAGGAAACATTTGTCCCCCGATCTTGCCCTTTATTTTAGATTTTGTATTTTTTCTAACTGAAATACAAACTGAGTAATATTGATTTTAAAATGGTTAAAAAAAGTCTTAAAGGAAATGCCAGGCGTCGTATATGGCTCAGTCTCATGAGTTTGTAACATTTCAAACGTCTTTGACCGGTGCCGTCTTTGACCGGTGCCGTCTTTGACCGGTGCTGTCTTTGACCGGGTAAGTGATTAAAATGAAGAAAAAAGTAGTGTATAGTAAAGAAATGGGTAAATTTTTTGTGTAATATGTTATAACACATCATTTCGAGGCATTATTTAAAATTGATATATTTCATATATTTATGTTACTGGCTCAGTCTCATGAGTTTGTAACAGTTGAAACGTCTTTGACCGGCGTCGTCTTTGACCGGTGACGTCTTTTTTTTTTTTTTTTTGAATAATATTTGGCTTTTATTTGTCCATAGTCCACGGTTCTTGGTATTACAATATATGACATTACATGTGTATCATTTCCATCCGTTGAATCTTGCACATAGTTGATGCAAATTGCATGTTTGGATACATGTATTATAACATATGAGCATATCATATAAAATGTACATGTGTAAACAGTAATGTAAAGATTTACGAGTCACGACACACAAAATATTAGGACAAAAAAGCCATGGTGAGACCGTTACCAGAGGTAATTTTCAGGTCTTACCATATGATGCTTCGTATTACATGAAGGCTCGAATTACACACAATATTTCCATTTGACAAGATGGCAGTAAGATGACATTCTGTTGAAGTTATAGTAATACGTACCCCCTTTAAAATAAAAAATTGTTATAGAAAGGACAGCTTTTCACATTTTTTTCGGTATTGAATTGTCTAACATTTCTCTGGCTTGGCTTTTAAATTCATCTTTAGATTCAATAGATCTCATATCAGGGGTTAATGCATTCCATATTTGTCCACATCGTACCTGAGGACTATGTTCATATGAGGTGGCATGTATTATGTTGTAAAATAATAAAGGTGCAGTATTTGCTCTGGTTTGTCTCCCTATGGCCCTTCTATATGTATTACCGGTATATGCTCTTTTATGAGCCAGCAATTTAACATGGTAGTTTCTACGCTTCTCCAACATAGGGAGCTGCGCAGCTCTATGAACTTCTATGGTAGGAGTTAGTATATTCATATGCAGGCATGTTTTTAAACATTTGTTTTGTACACGTTGTAAAGATTCCAACAGGTAGGCATGTGTATTACAATAAAGAGTGTCAGCATAATCAATTAATGGTATTACATATGTTTTATATACATGTAGTAACACGACAATAGGCATTAATTTCTTTAGTCTGTAGAGCAAAGTTGACTTAAATTTCAAATCTTTCAAAAGGCTCTTTATATGAAGACAAAAATTCAATTCTTGATCTACAATAATACCCAGATATTTATACGAAATGACCTGTTGTAGGGTCTTATCTTTCAATTTTACAGTGGGTTTTGGCAATCTCTTTAAAGTAGGGGCTGCTGCAAAGACCATTACCTTTGTTTTCCCCTCATTGATAGTTAATTTATTTATAGATGACCATGTAGAAAAAATGTCCAGAGCTGCATTTAGCCTAGTTTGAACCACTTGAAAATCTTTGCCGGAAACATACAAAACCGAGTCATCGGCATAAAGCATAGTTTTATGATCATCGTCATCTTGAATACAATCATTTACATATAGAAGAAAAAATAATGGACCCAATATTGACCCCTGAGGCACACCGCAAGATAATGAGGCTTCATTAGAGCGTGTATTGTTAGCTACAGTAGTTTGTTTTCTATTTTTCAAATAATTTTTTACTAAGTCCAAATTTTTATTTTTTATTCCATAAAATTCAAGTTTTTTTTCTAGTATTAAATAATTTACTGAATCGAAAGCTTTTTTGATATCTATAAAGGCTGCCATAGTAAAATTACCATTATTTCTGTTTAGTAGGATATCATCGACAAAATCTGAAATAGTATCTGTGGTTGATTTACCTTTTTGATAGCCTCCTTGAAAAGGGGACAGAATTTTGTTAATTTCTAGATGATTTGATATTGCGGTGTGCAATAAACGTTCAAGAACTTTACCTGGAACAGGTAATACACTGGTGGGCCTATAATTAGAGACATTTGTTTTATCACCAGATTTGGGAAGGGGTGTTACAACAGCAATTTTCCAAGAATCTGGAATTTTAGAAGTTTGAAAACAGAGCGATATTATTTTCACAAACCGTACAGGGTTTGCAATAACCACATCTTTAAAAACCCTTGTAGGAATATAATTTAAGGCAGATGATTTAGTAAAGTCTAGGTCCTTTACACATTTAAGTACATCAGCGGGATCAACTACATAATCAGGCATAATACTTTCACACACCCTGCCCTTGAAATGCCAATCGTCAGTGTGCTTTTCAGCGAGCTTCGAGCCTATATTGGCAAAAAAAGTGTTTATATATTCAGCAGTATCTTTCACATCCACAGCATGCCCCTGCTCATTGAGTAGGTTAATGCTAGTATTTGACGAACCATTTTTGGAGGGAACCAATTTTCTTATATTTTTCCAAAACCTTTTACTATCCTTAAGAGAATTAGTACATTCTTCCTTAAACCATTTGTGGCGAGCTTCTTCTCTCTCAGTATTTACCAAATTTCGTAAATCACGGGCATTATGCCAGTCAATGACAGAGGTTGAATTCCTTGCTATTTCCAATAAATCATTTTTATCTCGTGTTCTCTCCAACAAATAGTTAGACATCCATGGATCGCTGTCAGCCTTAATTCTAAACTCACGTATCGGACAATTTATGTTCAATAAATCAAACATGTGTTTTTCAAAAATATTCCAACAGAATTCTGGATCTTCAGAGGCATCAAAATTAGTCCAATCACATTGCTCGAAATTTTGAACAAATTCAGTGGCATTGTAATTTCGGTAAGACCTGCCAGTAAAATACCTGAAACCCTTCTTTACATTCTCGTGTTTTCTAATCATGTAAACAGGTAGGTGATCTGACAAATGTATATTTAAAGGACCACTGGACAAAATATTTTGACAGTTTGTAAAGATTAAGTCTAAACATGTGTTAAAGCCAGCAGTAGTAGTTACACAATTTATAAGTTGAATTAAATTAAAGTCCGCTAACATTTCATATAACATAGTTTTTTCATTATCATCAGTGAGCGCATCAACATTATAGTCACCAATAGCAATTACGTCATATGCATCAACATCGTCGACTTGTATGAGCAAGGCTTTTAGAGTATTGCAAAAATTTTATAAATTTCCACTAGGGGGACGATAAACATTACATATAATTGTCTTTCTGCCCTTGCCTTTCTGAACTAATAACCATTGAATTTCTATGTCAGGATTGCTCCTATTCAATAAACTGAATCTATCAGACGAGCATGTGAGACTATCAGAAACATGAGCAATTAATCCACCTCCTCTGTGTACACTTATTCTGTCGTGTCTATAAATATTATAGCAGGAGAGTTGGTAGTCAAAATTATCATCAGTTTGGTTCAGAAAAGTCTCAGAAAATAATAGCACATCAATTCCCTTACAGTCAAGTTCAGTTCTGATACCTGCCTTTTTATTTCTAACACTCCTAGCATTTAAGTGGACTATGGAAAAACCCCTATTGAAGATGTCAGCCGCGCCGATGAAGCTGGTTGAGCCTGTACAGACCGCATACATTCAAACATAATACATTGTTGCTGTCATAAATGTAAAAAAAAGATAAAGAAAAATCCCTCCCATCTGATAGGCATCGACTCTTATGGTCGCCCATCATTAGAATACAATTTCAACCAAGTTCAGGCCAAAAGAAAGGCCAGAACCATTTTAACGTCCAGTACCGTATCATTTTTGTAATATAACATAGTACAAACTTATGGCTATGTTACATGTAAGAATACATAAAGTTTACTCTCAATCATAACTCATATTAATATTACAGAGAACATATCAAATTTAATCAGAGTTTTGATCCATACGGTTTCTATGATATGAGTTTGACATCATGTACCGGTAAATGCTATCAAAGCAACCTTATTTACTTTTACAATTTTGGGCTCCATAGTCTCAAACATACACAATACAAATATAGCATTACATACAGACTCATGTACCACTTGCACACGCTATTTATTCCATACGGTATAGCCTGTCTGGCATAGATCTAATCGAACGCAGGGTGTGGGCGTGGCAGTTTTTGGTTGGTTCGCAGACGACTCGCTAGTCGGCGTGGCGGACGCTCATACCAAAATACATCATAACAGAGATGGCGCTACAGGTTTTGCGTTCTGCATATTGCAGGGGACCCTTACATAATTTTCAACATAATTTTAAATGTTACGATGATATATTATGCAAACAGGACTGCATGATGTTAAGTTATACATACTAGTATGCACCACTCTTACTTAATACATTATTTAATCATCTGTGGGCTGGTTTATCACGATGTTACGTATTCTCATGAGAATTTTGCCATGTAGGTTTGCCCCTTTCAGGTTGGGACCGACACACTTGTTTTTCTGTCCCAAATGATATCCACTACCCCAGACGGGGTGGAAACTTGCCTCATACAATAAGCCATCATCCATGGTGGTTTTCAAGTAGTCCTTCAGTACCGGGTCGTTAAACTTGATCACATTGAGTCTGTATAAGACCTGCTCTGCTTCTTTGGCCCATAATGGAGTGTCTTTAATGTCTTTACCAGCTTGCATCATTAGGTATGGACATGACAGAGCCATGATTCGATCCGCTATTGCTTTGTTGCCTGTAGTCATCGCCCTGGTCCATTGGAAGCCTTGTTCAACACATGAGAAATTCTTATCAGCGTCTGTAATCTTACACGGGTATAGATTGGACAACTTATGGTGGTTTGAACGGAACATCAGTCCATCCTGGGTGTGAGCCTGTGTGGCTTCGTGCATGTTCAGACCTTGTATAGGTATAGTGTTAAGACGGTGGTGAGGGTAGACTTCATCATCAATAATAACAACACGCTGGCGGAGTTTAGCATTGTGGCCATTGTTTCTAGCTAGGAAAAACATGCTGCGTAGATCTAAGAAATTTCTGTGCTCCTCGTCAGTCAGTTGGTCACCTATGGAGATACCACCCCATCCATCTTTTCCATTTAGATTTTTCAGAGACTTCATGATATCGGTTTTCGTCTGAGACTTATGAAACACTACCCTGACGGGACGTGGCTTCTCGGGCCGGGCCTCTTCGTCTTGTCCGTTCGGCAATGGCTGCCGTCGGGGTTTGTTTTTACGCTTGACTCCTATCCTTTCTACCTTGTCAATAGCGCCAGGACCCCAGTCAACCTCCGTGTCAACAATTAGGGAACGTACTTTATCGTATAGATTTTCACCTTGCACCTCCTTTACGCCTTCCATTACCATAATCTTCATGAGATCCAGGCGATCAGCTTTTTCAAATCGGTTCTGATGCTCCATTAGTATACGAGTTTGCGCTTCTGAAGTGAGTGACAGAGATTTGACAGCAGTCTGAGACTGAGCCATTGTAGTATTGACACTTACTAGTGCGTCCGTGTTGTTGGAGAGACTTGACTTCAGCTCGTCTAGAAGGCCATTTTGTGTGACATTTGTCGTATTTATGTCGGTGATAGAGTTGGTTAGGCTTTGTAGGGTTCCGAGGGTCTTCTCTGCGAATTTTTCTTGAACGTGAACCCGAGCCTCTAGGACATTTAAAGCCGCTATGACATCGTCCATGGACGCTCCCATGCACACAAAAGGTGGTCGTTCCTCGTCGGTTTCTCCATTTTCGTCAGATTTTCTTGAACGAAGTTCCATTTCTTGGTTTGTACGTGTACACAACAATGAGTGTAGTTAGTTTGACGAGTTTGTATTATGTACGTGTAGAAATCACATCGGTACGGGCGAAAAATATGGGACCGCTCCTAACCTCGACTTAACCCAGTGCCGCCATCTTGCCTTTCTATCAAGATTTTGACTATATATCCTGCACGAGAAACACAACTTTTCCATTATCAATGATAATAGCCTGAACACCCTATAAGGTGTGGCAGAAATGCCTCTGCTGTGATAAAACATTGGAGCTTTGACTGCCTGGGCCCCAGATGATACAAAATAACCCCCTTGCATGTATATTTTTTCTTGTCCTACCTTTCTGCTTGAGGGGTATATTAATATATTTTATAAAACATTTTATGACCATGTAGGAGTTCCGGTATTGCGCAAATTCCGATATCGCGCGTGACAATTACACTGTGTTTATGGCAGCTGTGGTATTGCATAGCTGTATAGTTACAGCTGGAACCATACTTTATCATTTGGGCCACTAAATATATCATGGAATTGTCTAGAACAGCAGTATGAACGGGTTTTAGAATCAGGTGGACTATGGTAACTGTTTTGACCTACAAAAACAAGTACTATGGTAACTGTATGGTGATCAGGTAACTGCAGTTACCATAGTCACCTTCCTGACAGTGCAGCTAATTGATTGATTGATTGATTGATTAGTTTAACGTCCCAGCGTACATAGACCCTATGGGACTTCTCAGGCTTGATCGGACAATAGGTCCTTTCATTTCTCATCTTAAAGTTGCGCATAAGTGTGTGTTTGTGAGTCTGCTTGTAGCAGTGGAACACGGCTCGTAGCAGTGAGATACTGCTCGTGGCATCGGGCCCCGCTTTATTGTGCTGCCTCACACAGGTGGTGTGCCGCAGACTGTAGACACATCATCTGGCCAGTCACATTATCCTGACACCGGCGAACCAGTCGTAGTTCCATACCAATCGGGCCAGCAGATCAGGGCTGGCGAGTATGCAACTACTTTCCGTCTGGCTAGAGAAATCTTCTCCAGCCTGCCCTACCGAAACATAGGGGGCCCTGTTCCTCCCCTTTTACATCTTTTCGAACATCTTTGTTTCCCGCAGGAAGCTCAGAAGTTCTTTCTTTCCAGTGCCAGTAAAGACGCTGTTCATGGACGAGTACCTTGGAGGTGGTCGTCCCTACTTTTCTTTTTGCTTGACAGAAGAGCACCAAGTGCTCCATGGTCAGAGGTACTTTGCTGATATACCGGTTGGTTTTCACCCTTCATGAGGTGTCCGTGTGTCAGCAGCGAGTGGCCTATCCGAAGACGGGTCAGTCTTGTCGATTCCCTCCTGGTCAAGCCTGTATGGTCGGGCTTTTTGCCTATCGAAGGTTCGATGGCTCTCAGTTTGTTGTTTCTGTCAGAGTTCCAGCGTTTCTGCCATTCCTGTCTGGTAAACTCTCGGTAAATCTGGAGGAGGTCTGAGGAAGGGATGCAAGCCGAGCTGCATCATCTGCAGCTTCATTCCCTTCTATGCCAATGTGGCTGGGCAGCCAACAAAGGACTACCTCCTTTTGGGTGTCTGTGAGGTGCGAGACCAATTGCTTAATCTCCTGCACCACAGGGTTTTTGGGGTCATGTTGGTGTATTGCTTGCAGGCACGACTTGGAGTCGGAGAAGATGATGAAGGCCTTTTGGCTTGACACCCTCATCCACTCCAAAGCACTCAGGAGAGCATGGGCCTCAGCAGTGAAGATGCTGCTTCTTCCATGTAGTGCTCCTTTGCGGGTACCAAAGGGTGTGAATGCAGCAAAGCCAACACGGTTTCCGTCTTTCGAGCCATCTGTGAACACCTCAGTGTGACCTTGATGCCGACGGCTTATTTCGGTTAGTTTTTCCATGTAGGTTTTGGTCTGGGTTTCCCCTTTCTTGTGTTCACAAAGATCAAACAGGATGGTGGGACCCGCCTGTGTCCACAGAGGGGACTGGGCAGGTCCTTCCTTCATGACCTTTGAGATTGGTATGCGGGCCTCTCTCATCAGGGTTCTCATCCTCATAGAAAAAGGCTTTGTGGCGTTCTTCTTCCTACAGAAGGCGCTGTGGTCCTCGTTGAAGATGGTGTTGTGAGTTGGATTTCTCTCGTTTGCCTTGACCCTGATGGCGTATTGGAGAGACAGTTTGTCCCGCCTGAGATCCAGTGGGGGGACTTCTGCCTCCACCCACAGACTACAGGCTGGTGAGGATCGGAAAGCGCCGATGCAAAGCCGCAGGGCTTGGTTTTGAATCGGGTTCAGCCAATCCAAGTAAGACCTTGCAGCAGATGCATACACAATCGACCCGTAGTCCAGCCGTGACTGGATATAGGTCTTGTAGAGTGTTAGAAGAATCTCCTGGTCTGCTCCCCACTCTGTGTGGGAGAGCATCTTCAGGAGGTTCATGGCTTTTTGGCATCTTTTCCGCAGGTATTCCACATGGGGTTTGAAGGAGAGAATTCGGTCAACAGTGCAGCTACCACTAAGTAGTCTGTAAGGGCTATCTGGGCACCATGCTGACCATGACACTCAGATTAAGTTACCTTGCAGCAGCTCACAGTGTAGACCCTGGATCCAACCCCCTCCTACCCCCCCCCCCATTCATGTCATCAGCAGACGCTGGTCTCGCTGGTACCCTGTGTGTAATGAGACGTCTCCCATGTGGACTCTGCATACCCTCAGGGACATACAGGGAACCAGCTGCACTCCGAGTCATGTGATTAGGGTACAGAACACAGGCAGTGATAGTGCAGGGTGGGGAGTAGCGTAGAGTGGGCCCTTGATGTGGGGTCCCCATGTCGTATGTCAACTTTAAGAAATGACCATGTTGCATGTCCAGGTCGCTTAGGCCAAAAAAAAGGGTGTGTTTCAGGTAACATAGTCTGAAAATCTAGGTAGGGTAGGTCAGATTTTTTTTTTTTTTTTTTTAATTTTTTTTTTTTACTTTGGCCTGAAAAGTACCCAAAAACTGACTCACAAACTTCAGCGCTGACTCGTCGACGACAGTGTTGACTCGTGGACTATCAAATTGACTCTGAAATAGCCCCAAAATTGTTTTATAAAGACAGATTGTTCCCTTGGCATGAAAAGTACCTAAAAGTTGACTCAAGCCTTAAGCGCTGACTCGCCAACACTGACGTTGACTCTTTTTTTTCAAAATTGGATGAAAATTTCTAGGGTCAGCCCTGTTTTGCTAGGTAGGGTCGGGTAACCTGAAACACACCTTTTTTTTTTGGCCTTATTTATGCTCATGTCACATGCCGATTTTAAGAACGTCCATATCCCGTGTCACCATCTTTTTAAGCCTCATGTCGCATGTACTAGGCCTCATGTTGCATGTCGATCTTTAGAAATGCCCATGTTGCCATATCGAATCTAGGGGTCTACAGCCATATAGAGGACATGGCAGTGTAATAGGAGGCCCAATAGACAGGGGAATATAATCACGGAGCACGGCAACACAGATGGGAGCAATAAGCAGGAGAGGGGCACTTGATGAGGCGAAGGGAATCATACCAGAATCAACAGGGGACATAGTTTGAGGGAGGAGGTCTTATCTAGTAATGTCATATACCGGGTAATATCAGAGGTAATCAAGATTGTCGATGAAGCCTCGTGTAGGGCTCTGGACGAAGGGGCACTATAGTTACGGCAACAAGCACTGATAGGTACAGTGGCCCAGGAGGGCGAAAAGGATAGAAAAGTGATAAGTGAAAAGTGGAAATTTAAAAAAGTGAAAACTAGTTTGTGGTTTGAGGTTTCCACTTTTTGATTTTTTCCCTTTTCGATTTACACTTTTCACTTTTCTACCTTTTTGGCCCTCCTGCGCCACTGTAGATAAGACTGTTACAAGAATGTCTCCTATTTGTACAAATGGTCTTATCAGTGGGTTGAATCTCAAAGCAGCAAAATGGCAGCCCCAGCCCCAAGGGGGCATGCATCTAGATTGCTATACTGCAGTGTACCTTATAGCTAATACACTATGTATACAGAGGGAACCGCAGGTGTGTAATGAATAAATCTGTGCTCCCTTACAGACATATAGCAATACCGTAAAACCTCACGTATAAGCCTAACTCCGTATGAGCTGCACCCGATCCTATAAGCCGCACAGGGGATCTGATTACGGTCACTTTAGTACTGTTCTATAGTAGCAAAACCTCGCCTATAAGCCGCACCCTGAGCTTGGGCCGATCCCATAATCTGCACCAGCGATCTGACTCTCGTATAAGAAGCGGCTTATACGGTAGGTGTCGTATATATACATGAGGCAGAAGTCTGCTGGGCATGGCTCGGCAGCAACAGTAAGCACACGGAATAGAAAAGCCATCTATGGTAATAACTATTTACATACAGCCTAAGCTACAGACAGTATATCTGATTATGGCAAGGATATTCTACAGGGAATGTGCTTTTTGATGCTGATTTTTTGTAGACAGAACGGCATACTGAATGCCATGGTCGTATATATTGTAATTCCCTTATACATGCAAAAATCCTGTAAACAGCGATTAACCTTTGCCTTTAAAGTGGCACTCACCGAGCGTTTCCCACTCACAATTCTAGTACTGTTCTAGTCTGCTATGTGGTAAGTGCGAGTGGTGAGAATGCCCCTTTAAATACAACAGCTCTGGGGGACTGCTGATATACATGATTACACATTTCAAGCCTCATGTATAACCTGGACCCTGGGATCAGTACTCTTGTTCATCTCCCCAGAACTGGAAGGCTTGTCAGCCGCAGAGATAGATGTTAGTGGACTCTGTTCCCTCAGATTGAGAATACATCCTCTAAGATGGTTTAGGTGGGGTCTGGTGCTGCCATCTGCAGGCACTACAACACAACCAACACAGGCCAGTGCCATCTATAGCAGCGGTCTAGCAGACCACCACTACCTAAGGCCGTTTTATTTTGATAACTTGGATTACGGATCCGCCGCCGAGATTTTTGGCAAATTGCAAAAAAAAAAAAGTTTTTTTTTTTTTTTTTGACCTTTTCCCTCCGAGATTTTTGGAAAATATTTACCAAAAAAAAAAAAAAAGTACCTGTTGACCAGCAAAGGATGGAATAAGGCCTTTCAGATTAGGGATAGTTCTCAACATACCTTCAGTATATTACCAAGAAATGAGGTTATCAATACTTTTTTTTTTTTTTTTTTTTGCCTCTGCCCTTTGGGAATTTTCGGTACTCTGGGCGGTGTGTAAAACAGCTTTTTTTTTTTTTTTTTTTCCTCTGCCCTTCCAAAATATTTACAGTAAAAGCCTGTAATCCAAGTTATCAAAAAAAGGTGGCCTAAGGGAGTGATCATTTATTATCAACGGGGGGAGGCCAAAAAAATGTGGACCTCTTGACCGGGGGGAGGGGCCGTGAAAACAATTTGGACCCCTTGGAAATTTGGGGTAAAAAGAATAAAACCAGTTTTGAGCCAAAAAGCCAGCGCGTTACTATGTCCCAAAGGACTTCTTCACTGGGGGGAGGGGGGTGTAAACGATTTTGCACGCTGCGCGCGGAAACCCACCTGCCCCCCCCCCCCCCCGCTGTTAAAAAATGATCACTCCTAAAGCATATTGATACAGACATGTGAGACTCACAAAACATAAAAGCCTGTTCTCTAAAATTGTTTTATTTGTACCTATTTCACGTCTAAATCTTCTTTAAGAGAAATACAAAGAGACACTTGACATGGAAATCCTTATTGATTGGTTATCAAAGAAAAGAGGGTTTTTTTGACACTTTTTAAGTTCAGTATCATACGGAATATGTCAGGCTGTACTTCCGTTTGTGGCAGTGTGCCTTGTTGACCTTGACTGGAGTTATGATAATGTGGTCCTTCTCCCACATACAGATGAGAAACAAGATACAGTTTATGCTGTTATTTATCAGATGCCACCCTACGGTCGACTAAAAAAGGTATGATGATTTCAAACACTTGCTCGAAAAGAAATAGCATCTTGGCTTCATGCAAACCAAAGGTTCTAATTTATAGAAGCACAGGTGGTCATCAAAGAAATTTTTAATGAAAATAATATCAGTAGTAGTAATTTATCATATAGCAGGCAAAAAAAATAAGGCATGATCTCTCAAGACAGCTACAATTATTAATACAAGTAAATTATAATACATCAACTGAGTCCTGTCAGTTTGATATCAAATTAAAAGTAAACCCTTATTAATTTATAAATAGCTCTTAACGGGCAAAGTTATGATTCACGTTAGCTCTAGTAGATCGTATGTTAAAGATATGTACAAGGTTGCACTGTATACTTGTAATGCGGTTTAACCTCGTAAATACATGTACACTTGGCAGTGCTTGGCTGGGACAGTCTACCTTATAGATGGGCAGAATCCCGTTTACAGAAGTATGCTGTATGCTTTGCATAAAGAGACTATAAAACTTGGTATATAAAACTATAAAACTAAGTACATGTTAGTGTCATATATACATCATGACGACCTCTGACACAGTATACCAGATACTGCTACTGTCTGGGTCAAGGAGTTATCATGCAAATTAAAAGTCATAAAGTATTGTGTAGTTGTTTAGTCAATATTCATAGGTAAGTTATCGTGTAGTTTTATAGTCGATGCTCTTGGGTAAGTTATGTGTAGTTTTATAGTCGATACTCTTGGGTAAGTTATCGTGTAGTTTTATAGTCGATACTCATAGCTAAGTTATTGTATAGTATCCTTGGACCGGTCTCGTAGGATTGTAAGTAGTCTTATGTAGCAGCTGCCATGTTTGCCGCCCTCTGCAGGATACTTATGTTCTTCAAGGAGTACTGACCATCTACATCTCATGCAATACTGTATAATTGTCTATAAAAAAGCACTCTCCAAATTGTAAATGTTTGGATAAGTGCAACAGCATTGAGTTGGTCTATAGGGACGATGAATACGCTTAGTGTTTTGCTTTCTCCGTTAAAAAGTACTTCAAGTTAGAAGTAGGAGACGACACGCCCACTGGGGTTTCCTCCGACCAGGGCATCCAGGGTCCAAAGTTAGAAGTAGGAGACGACACGCCCACTGGAGTTTCCCCCTACCAGGGCGTCCAGGGTCGGGTGGAATGCGTTGAGGGACGACACACTGGTCAGGTCTTTGAAGGTCTTCACGATGATGCCATCCGTGGAGTACAGCTCAATCTGAAGTGGAGAATAGTTGCATTAGAATAATATTGAATAAGTCTACTCTCACTACTTGCTTACCAGCTCTGAGGCATTCATTAGTAACCACCAGTGCTGCATTCATGCATCATTCATGCCACCTCTATAAGCCCGAGCGCTTTTTTTTCTATAATTTTTTTTTAAACAGAGCAATGCTCACTTTATTTCTTTAATACAGGTTATATAATACAACTACACTGCAGAATATTTTTTATGGGTCATCTTGAGTCGTTTATCACTATAAATATGGATGCAAATCAAGGTTGAACATGGTTATCTGGATTATATAAATCGGTAAACATGTGGTTATAAAAACAACTGCTATAGAAGCAATATTTCTCTACAAATGACATACATGTTAAGACTAAACAAAGATATCTGGAGTATAGAAGAGTATGCGACCTATCTATGACATATTGGTTGATCAGACCCTTTGGCGTTTAACGACAAAGATGTCACAGGCCCGAGTGCATTCTTGCTGCATGTCTGACTGCTATAGGATCAGCATGATGTACCAATGCAGCGCTGGGAAGTTACTTGCCATAGGCTAGCTGCGTTGGTACATCATGGCAAATAATGATCCTGATATCGTGTTGGAACTTACGTGGCCCTTAAAGCATTCAGTATGATTATTTCATTTTGGGGAGTCAATATATACACGCAGATATGTCAGTAGGGTACGGGCCAAACATCTGAAAAATTTTTTAGTGCCATGCACTGCCCGTGGAGCGGAGCAGTACCGCAAGCGGAGCGCAGCGGCAAAACTAGGGGGGTTTGGGGGCATGCCCCCACCAAGAAAATTTGGAAGATCTAGACTTAAAATGATGCATTCTGGTGCGTTTTTGGTTTTTGGTATTTTAAGGTTACCGTCTACACCTTGTCTCTAGCACATAATGTAAGAAAATATTATCAAAATATATTTCATTTATCCAAATAGGCCCTATAGACTAGGTTTACCATTAGGCCTACCGGTAGTAAGGGGGGGGGGGGGGGAAGTGTCCTAGGCAAAGCAAGTTAAATGTGCTTAGAAAAAGTGTCTAGATCTATGCTTTTTTTTCTTTGGGGGGGGGGGGGGGGGGGTCTAGATTGGTTTTTTTTGGGGGGGGGGGCTATGGGTAGCTACTATGGGGGCTAATGGGCTAAATTAGGTAGAGACATTTTACGTAGGCCTATCATCGTCGAAGCTAATTTGATATTTCAAGTAGGGCCTATTACATGCCGAGGACTAATCCTCATATCATGTTTTGCTAATTGCCGCTAAATGTGTAGTTCAGTTAGCGTGGGGGGAGGGGGGTGTACGTAGGCAATATGGCCACATATTATTGGCCAAATTGGGCATGTTTGATATCAAAAGATGCGGAATTTTCAGCACAAGCAGACGATGCTTACGATAAGCCATTTAGCGGCGATCGGCAAAACATAATCCCCAATTATCGCCCATAACGGCCGTCTGTTCATTGTATTTCATCAAAGAACGACCTAATACTGCATATTGCGTACTCTAATGTCACAACTAACTACCATAATCGACCTCTCTGAACCAATTTCGCGAGAAAATAAGACATTTATCTACCTCAATAGTTCATTTCTTTGCACAAACAGGCGACACATGTCAACACTCATTCAGTGCGGGACTACAATGTCACCAATGTGACTGTGGATTGGTAATTAAATCAATATGACTTTAATTTGGAATATTCATCTTAATACACTCGGCAATGTTTATTGTCATGACATCAAACGTACAGTGATATTTTATCAAACTTTCCAACATGCTTAATCATGCTTTTTTCGAAATAGATTTGCCCCTTATTCATTCAGCGTTTCTTGCTCTCAGCAATACTCCACCCAGATACGTCAGTGTTAGACAGACACTGGGGCCAGCTTGGGACGAGCTTGGGCCGCCTTGGGAAGCGCAACAGCCGGGCTACGGCGACCGGGGGCCGGGGGCAAGTAGATCTATAGACAGGAGCGGGGGGAGGGGGGGGGGGGCGGACAGCAAAGCTAATATTTGATGGCGGAGGGGGGGGGGGGGGGGGGCGGTGGAAAGGCGGAATTTATTGTTATTTTGAGAAATTCTGAAACATCTGAAAACTTGCAAACATCTGAGTGTCTGACATGTCTGTACACGAACCAAACCTCCAGTGGGGGTTATACAATATTCTCAAAGTCTAGGGTAATAAGAGGGTTTTTATAATTTTAGTACAGTACTGAAACGGTGATTTTCAGACCCAAGATGTGGGTTATACGATTCTCCAAAAGTCGGGGTGCGGGTTATACGCCAGGTGTGGGTTATACACGGGAATTTACAGTATCAATCCATGAATTTCTACAATAAACGTGAGTTTCTACACTAAACATGGATTTCTACAATAAGCATGGTTTACAGTAAAACCTCTCTGAAATGCCGACCTTCCTTATAAGCCGACCCCCTAGTTTGAGGGAAAGCTACAAGCCGAGTCTGGGTCTATTTAAACATGATTAAACTATAATTTACTTGAATTAAAACCTCCCTTATAAGCCGACCCCCCCCCCCCCACATTGAGAGGATGCTATAGGCCGAATTAGGCCTCAAATCCCCCAAAAAGGTCGGCTTATCAGAGAGGTTTTACGGTATATCCCACTAGTACTGCTACGCACCTGTCTGGGGTGATTCATGGACCCCACCACAAAGAGGTCGTCCCGCTGCGGGTGCCACTCGGCACGGAAGTTACTCAACCACCGCCCCGTCTGGTTGTTGTGTCTGCGGACAGAAAAAACGTCATATGTAAGTATTTCTCTTAGTTATTATAACATAAGGTTATATAGTAATACCATAAGGTTATATAATAATACCAGTAGTGTATAATCTGCTATCAACCATGTGAGGTCAGTTGAGTGCTTAAATGTGCTACTGCATTTTTAGTCATGATGTATAACTCCCAAAGATGCACCATTGCACCATTGCGACGAATTTCTAAGCGGCACTGTGTTGTTGCATCATGACAACAAATGTTTTATTGAGGCAAAGTTCTGTTAAAACCACTTAAAAAAAGGTTGTTTCTCATCACCAAGCAGTGAAAAATATGACGAGGCGTCGTTTTGTTTATATCAGTGACAGCATAAGCTTTAATTTGGTACCAAATTTGCCAATATTTTTTCCAATCTAAACATATTTTTCATAAAAAATGTAAAATGGTTTCCCCAAATCATGATTTTTATGATGCGCGGTGATGAGAAACAACTTTTTTTTTGAGTGGCCTAATCAAGCTCTAGTACTAGAAGTTTAATAATGCCATAAGGCGAATGCATCCTGTACCAACCTGATGGTGCGTAGCTTGGTGACCTGTGTGAGGTTGGAGCTGTCGTAGATGGTGAGTAGGTTGTCATAACACGTGGTTAGGATCCGATCCCCGGTGACCGGAGAGAAGTGAGCCGCGTCCACGCTCTTAGAGTGCGGCAGGTGGGTCACACACTCAGGCCGCTTGCTGCTCACCTTACGCAGGTCCCACAGGTTCACCACACTAGGGGGAGGCAAGGTGGGATGTTCAGTTAGTTAGTAATTACCGTAAGTTCCAATGTATTACCCGCATCTCGCGTATAAACTGCACCCCCAATTCAGTTGAATCCTATAACCCGTTTTTGGATCTGAAAATCTCAATTTTAGTACTGTTCTATAGTAATAAAAAACTCTTGTATAACCCGCACCCTATATAGGCATGTTTGGTATCAAATGAAAGCTTAGTTTGATTCGCGTACAACCCGCGGGTAGTACGCGGGAATTTACGGTAATTACCGCAAGTTCCCGCGTATAACCCGCGCCCCGCGTATAACCCGTACCCCGACTTTAAAAGAATCTAAAAATCGCCGTTTTAGTACTGTTTTAGTACTATACTTACAAAAACCCTCATATTACCCGCACCTAGAATTTGATAATATTCTACAACCTTAACTGGTGGTTTGGTTCGCGTATAACACGCGTATAACCATGCGGAAATTTACAGTGTATGATACTTAACAGGGATGTGATTTGAAAAAAGCAAAACTGTAGCAGAACTTTTTAAGTCTCAATATAAAGATATCTTAAGACACTAAATGCAGCTTATGAGTGTAAATATTGCTTTTGAATAGTCACAAAAGTACAGCGCACCGATAAATCTAGGGGGTGTCTGGGGCATGGCCCCTGGGAAATTTAGAAAATCTGTGAGCCAAATGTGGTATCCCCCAGCCCATGAATAGATATCTCAATGGATCTGGACAAATATGAGGGTGGACCTATTTGCCTTTAAGTGGAAAATCCTACAACTGTAGGAGGAATCACATCCCTGCTTATTCAGTTGTACATGGTAATGGTTTAACATGTTGATAGTTAGTGTAAATAGGCGAGTTAGAATGCATCTATTCTCTAAAGATAACTTTATGTAAGTATTGCTTCTTTTTCTTTTTAAAGTGATAGGCATCTACCATCTCATACAGATGATTTTAGTATGAACATAGGCTTGGTTATCGTACTGTTCATGTTTTTACATCTGAAGACCCTATTACCCCAGCGTCTATACAAGACAGGCGCTCATACAGGACAAAAATTAAATGCACTAAGAAGTACTCCAATACCGATACTACAGGCACTTATAATACAAGGCCGGCACCATTTTGAAAGTCAGCATTTAAATACGATTGAACTATATTCTTGTGCTATTATATTGTTACAAATTGTCAGGTGCTAACCTGTGTTATAAAATAGTTACAAGTTGTTGCTGTCCTTACCCGTTATTGGTGGCTGTGAGGAAGTAGTGTTTCTGTGTGGGGTGCACGTTGACACACTTAACGAGACGGTCGTGTACCGGGTACAGCGACTCTGCTGTAGTACTGTAAGGGGGAGGTAGGCTCATTTAATGTACATTTATAGCCCATATTATATATGTCACGCGCAATATCGGAATTTGCGCAATATCGGAACTCCTACATGATTATAAAATCTATTATGAAATATATCAGTGTACCCCTCAAACAGAAAAGTAGGGCAAGAAAATGTACCGGCAACGCCATTATTTTGTATCATTTGGGGCCCAGGCAGCCAAAGCCCCAATGTTTTATCACAGCAGAGGCATCTCTGCCACACCATATTCACAGCTACATGCGTGGGTGAGATGCATGTGTGTTCTCTCTATTTTCACACCTCCAAGATGCAGTACAGCATCCTCAAACATCACTAAAATATATATTTCTATTCTATATCTGTAGCTATAATAAAAACAGGTAGAAATTCTGGAACTGTGCAATCTAACTATGGTGCAATTCCGGAATTGCCCTGCGCAGTTCCGGAATTGTACCTGGGCAATTCCGGAATTGGGCTGGTTCCTATTCTGCTCCTGACATTTATTTATTAAATGGCAGGTAGATGTCGAGCTCAATAATTTCCTCTCTCATATTATAGACACATAATACGATCTTTAGAAGCGGTGTTTAAAGATGTCTTCCCAAGTTAGATATTCTGTGGTTGTTCACAAATGTTTGTCAGTTACCATAAATTCTCGCATATGAGTCGTGGTTTATACCATTTGTTTAAGTTTGTGGTGCAGCTTAGGCTTATACTTCAACCTTTTGTTATTCTCTAAAATATTATTGTATTAAAAAAGTCTTTTTCATTTGAACGCGTATCAGTAGACTTACTGGAGCACGGACCATTTATGTCCTGCCGCCAAAGCCTCATTATGGTCCATTTGGTCAACTCAATTCAATCCAAACTGTTATGAATTTATTTATTAATTTAAAAAAGGCAAACCTTGTGGTGCGTGTGTCCACCACGGCCACCTGACCGTCGCCCTGTGCCACAATGAGGGAGGAGGGAGACAGGACGTCAAACCGCGTCAGCCGCACGTCATCATCCTCATCTGTAGCATACACCTGGGAACAAAGTATTTATTTATGACTCATAACAAGGTTTATTTGCCATGATTTTCAAATAACAAACAACATCTCGCACAATATATTTATGCGTTAACTAATACAGTTACATTTTGAGGGTTGGATTTACCAGTCAAATTGCGGGTTATCCCAGGAGTGCCGGTTTTATAACAGACTTTACAATATTACCTTTCTACCTACATTCCTATGTAATTCATGACAGAAGGTAAAACTCTGACCTCTTGGATGGAGCTGTGTTGTAGCTGCGTGAGGCGCAGGGTGCCGTCATAGCTGCAGCTGTAGACACGGCTGGGGTCGTGACGCGGACACACCACGTGGTTCACCGGCCGACTGTGGGGGGTAAAGGTGGCCATACCCTCCTCACCACGCACCTGTAAAGGGGAAACACACCCGTTACACACTAGGCTGCCTTTAGGGTTATGATGATGAGTTAGGATTTGGAACTGAAGAAGGCGATAGCAGTTTTCCACAAACAGCCCCTCAATAAAAGTGTGTATGCTTTCTAAGAATAAAACCTGGAACTTGACTTTGACTGTGTGGACATGATTGGTTCTTGGCCCTACCCCCCAAAACCAATGTTAAGATCTGATACATTAGTAAAATACTAACAGGTTAATCAATAATCAACTTGTATTAAAGCAATAGGCTGCCTTAGTTTAAAGGGATAATTTTTTTTGAACAAATTCGAACTTTTATTTGGTCTAAAGTTATTACATTATTATAATGAATTCCGGTATGTAAAGTATACTAGTCGACCAAACAAGTCCATGGACAATCTATCTGCAAGCAGTTATTTCGAGATTGTCCATATATGAAGAGAACAACATATAAAGTAGAGTTTATAACAGGTATTTGTTGGAAAACTTGCCGCGGCATCATATCTTAATATTAACAGCGCATATACAAACCCTTTTAACCCTAGTTATTATAGAGAAATACCATTACTCTGGTTTGAATTAATTAATCAATTAATTAATTGACCAATCAATTATGTGAGGATGACAGGCACTGTCTTAATAAGTTCTTCAGACATTTTGGACTTAAATACATCAAACTCATTTACATTTCTTATATCTTGATGCGTATATTAGCCTCTGTGTCAATATACCTTCAGTCACAATTTCTAGTTTTGCTAAAAAGAAAAAAAGAATCATTGGCTTGTTGCAAGGACGAAAGATTGTTGTTTTAGAGACCTATTCGAGCAACATAGACATATCTAAACAAAGCCTATATCATATATAAACCATCCACTACGGCCCACCTATCTAATGTGGTCATGTGGGATCGGTCTTTCTTGCCCTCTCTCTGAACTGTACCACGACTGTACTGAGAAATGATGATGACCTGAACAAATATTTGGCACTTGTTTGTTTGCTCACGTTTGAGACCCAGTGGCACAAGTGCCCTGGATCACTCACTTGAATTAAGATGAAGTAAGAGCACTCTGCACGTATTACGTTGAATAAGGTAAGCTGATTTACAGATTAGAATACAAACCATATCCCAGAAGGCTAAGCGGCCCCACTTGTCCCCCGCTACGGCCAGTAGCTTGGTGGTGGACGGGTGGAACGCGACTGAGAAGATACGGTCTCTGGTAGCCTTTACAAAGTTCCTCATACGGAGCGAGTCCATCTTCTTAACGAACCTTACAAACAAAAACATAAAATAAAATAAATTCTTTGCTTCCAGTTACATGACTATCTAGCTTAAACTTGGCCGACCCTAATTCTTTTTTGATCCTTTTCCACAAAAATTATGTTTTTCAATTTCTTTCTTTTTTTTGACAAATTTTACATTTTCCCCCCATAAAATGTACATCCTTCCCTAGAATGGTTCAAAGATATCACCAGGGTCATGTTATCTAATTCTAAGCACTTCCTACATTTCAATCTTTCAATTCAGTTTTTTCAGATTAGAAATTACCGGTATCTCGTCTAGATATATGTAGATTCTGTACTGTGTTCAAAAAACTATCTAAAAAAAAAATATCTGACCTACCCAAACCTATTTTTTTCTTCTATGTTTAGCTTAATACCTGAAACAGAAATTTGTTTTTCTAGGCCCAAGTAATCGAAATATTTGAGATGCTGGATACTCACTCTTGTTGAGATGTTGTACTTAATACAGGCTCTGTGGGCTTCTGTTCTGTAAGTCGGTTCAGGACTTCTGTCATGGTAGTGACGTCATCGTCATTGGTACCCCAGGTGTAGTCCGCCAGAGCAAGTGGGCCGCTCGGCTTCCGCGGCTGTGGACAATAAATGGAGATATATGCATTTATCTTTTGGAAATACAAGATTAACTATGCTTTAGCACTGAAACGCTGTATTCTATGCCACCATTCAATACAGTGTGGCTGCATTCAATGGGCTAAGGGAAAAGCTGTCTTTCCTTTCTAAAATCGCTTCAAACAAAAAACAAAAAAATGCAAATGCCAACTCCATTGCTACCTCTCTGACATATGGGGGCTTGGGAATATTCCACGGAGCTGCAGGCTGATCCTGCCTTAGCCTTCACTCGTGAAATACAACAGAGATGGTATCAATGGGAATTAAAAATAAAGCCCATACTATAACAAATAAAATGTGTAAGTGATATACTCACATGTTCATTCTCGGGCTCCACGTATGGATCATAAGAGGAGGGTTTAGGTATCACTGTGTCACCGTCTGGGTTGATATTCTGCAGTCGCAGGCTTTTTTCTCGCCTTGGAAGTCTCCTGTAAAGGGTTGGTTGATATCAGTCTTAGTCATTTTGTTATCAGACACAAACCACAGGGGGTCCAAACAATCAAGAAAATATACAGCAGTCCAACATTATAGCACTCCAATGCACTATATGGATATATATCTAAAACTGGACATCGACATCCATGTAACAGAAAGCTATATTTATTAGAAGTAGAAATCCATGAATATCTAAATGAAGGAGAACACCATGTTCATGCCTATATGTCTGTGTGTATGTTCATTTCGAAATTCAAGATTGCAACCATTGATTGAATGCCACCATGCTTTCAATGTAATCTCGAATTGCAGTTGCAGTAGTTTGATACTAATAAAAAAAAATCTATTCTATTTTTCTTTCATGAACAGTTGGCATCCCATAGATTCAAGATGGCTATCACTTATTGAATGTCCCGATGCTTGAAATGCAATCTTGACTTGTAGTTGCATTAATTTGATACTATCAAAAAAAAACAAATCCTATTTGATTTTTCCTTCATTCAACCCATTCAAGATGGCTACCATTTAGTAAATGCCACAATGCTTTCAGTGCAATGAAGAATTGTAGTTGCATTAATTTGATATCTATATAAGAACATTTCAATTTGATACCTTTTTCAAACACAGTTGGCACCCCATAGGTTTAGGATGGCCACCATTCATTGAATGCCACAATGCTTTAAATGCAATCTTGAAATGTAGTTGCATTAATTTTAAACTGTTAAAAACATCCAATTTAGTTGTTTTTTTCATGAAGAGTTGGCACCCCATAGGTTCAAGATGGCCACCAATCATTGAATGCCATAATGTTTAAATGCAATCTTGAGTTGCTGTTGCATTAATTTGATTCTTAAAAAAAAAACTTTCTTTTTTTTCTTTCATGAACAGTTGGCACCCCATACATTCAAGGTGACTACCAGTCATTGCATGCCACAATGCTTTAAGTGCAATCACAAATTGTAGTTGCATTAATTTGATACTATCAAAAAAACAAATCCTATTTGATTTTTCCTTCATTCAACCCATTCAAGATGGCTACCATTTAGTAAATGCCACAATGCTTTCAGTGCAATGAAGAATTGTAGTTGCATTAATTTGATATCTATATAAGAACATTTCAATTTGATACCTTTTTTTTCTTTCATGAATATTTGGCACCCCATAAGGTGGCCACCATTCATATTAATTCAAATAGAATGCTTTAAGTGCTATCACGACTTGTAGTTGCATTAATCTGATACTAAAAAAAAAAATCTATTTGAATTTTCTTTCATGAACAGTTGGCACCCCATAAATTAAAAATGCACCCAGCACCCAGGTCAACAGCTATATACAGACACGTGTACCTCCCCTGCCTGTTCTCCTTCAGTGCACAGTGAAGAGGGTGGGAGGGGGTGACCATCAACAGTGCACAAACACTTTGATTGGATGACAATGCAGTTTTTATATTACAACCTAAATTTGTGCAACGAAAATCATCAAGAAATACTAAGTATTTTTTCCAAAGAATAGCTTTTCTAGAATGGCTCGGTATTCAGGAATCCTACTGCGAATAAAAAAATGTCAAATTCTAATTCTAAATACCTGAAAATTGAGAAATGCTGACGTTCACGGGTTATGTAGGAAATGTACTAAAAACAGCAAAAAAGGGCAACAAAACCCTAATTTTCTCAAAAACTGTTCAGTAGGATTTTTTCTAACTGAGGTTCCACTGTTTTCTACCCTCATATTACACATTGGCATAGAGAATATATTGACACCTAGTCACGATTTTGCGCTAGGAGCAATCTGTGAGGCGAAAAACAGCCAAAATGAGCCACTGGTCTGAAGTATAAAACTGGGCATCGATCACTATAGAGCTACAAAGAGACAGAGAATCGATGTCCAGTAATAACTCAACTAGCTATTAAATGATACAAAGACGCAATTGGTTTTCATATGGGGTCTTCAAGAAAATGTATACAGGCAAGCACATAAACTTGAGTACAAATGAGGTGTTTTGACAAATTGTAGCTCTGGTTGGGGGTCATATCAAAGGTATTCAAAACATTATTTTGTATATAATACAGACAGGTGTAACTTGCTAGGGGCAGTACTCACGTTGATTGTTTCTCCCTTATTTTGTACTTGACTGGTCGTGGTGTAATGTCTAAGTCCTACAGAGAGTAACGTCAAAGTGTCCATCAGTTATCACATTACAGCTATATTTGTATATCAAATTATTCACAGGGCTAAGAAAATTTCAAGAAATCCCAAGGAAAGAAAGTCAGTACAAGCCAAAGTAAAATCGTAACCAGGACCCATTTAACTTTGCATTATTTTATAACAGACCCCTGAATATGACATTCCTTTTAGAATGCTTTAGAATCATAAGCAACATTACAACTTAGGAATATTTCTTACCGGTGGCATCTCTATACTTGCGAGAAACCTTGCATTGTCTTCCATGTTCTTTATCCTTCTCTTTTCTATGGTATCTTCCTAAAAACATATCAACATGTTCAACCGTTATATTAAGGTCTCATTTTTATCAATGACAATAAGCAGGATGAGCCCTTATAAGTTTATCTCGGATAAATTAAACACTCAATATTTATTCACTTAATGGAAAACGGTACAAAAACAAAGGGGCGTTGAGCTGCAAATGCCTAATAAACATTTTTTCAAAGACTGATTTAACTTCATTGACTTAATCTTTGTTTGCATAGAATTATGGCGTCAATAACAAATGATAAAAGTCCAGGTACATTGCACTTACATCATCAGATTGGTCCTCGGTTTTTGGTTTTATTGGCAGACCTTCGTCATTCTCCTCGCTACCCGGCATCACTGGTGACGCAAGTCGGTCGCTTGGCGGCGCCTTCTTTTTGTAGAATTTGGCAGACTTAACAGGGGAGGGGCTCTTGACAACTTTTTGTGATTTCTTTTTAGTGACAGACTTCACAGGTGAAGGGCTTCTGTTAGTTTGTTTTGCTTTCTTGTCGTTGAGTGCCAGAGAAATGCGACGGCTACTTCTTCGTTCTTTGTCAGAGCCTTCGGACTTCACCTAAAATACAAAAAATATATGGATTAACAATCTTAAGAGACAACATCTTACGTTGTAGGTAAATTCAGAATATCAGTCTACAATCTACATGGGTAAAAATCGACACTGGACCTGAGGGTTTTAAAAAATCCACAGACACAAGACATTCTTATAAGGGCCTGGTATGATTCTATATATATAAAAAATCGACACAATGTCACGGCTCTCTTGCTAAAAATCGACACGGCGACACAATCAAGAAAGTGGGTACCCATGTAGACGCACCAGAATCATGTGGATGAGTACCATGCCGGTGAAGCATCAAATAAGTTCCGGGGAGGAAATATGCTCCGGGGGTAGGTCTCTTCATCTTAGTGGTGGCATAGCAATTTTAACATTAGAATCTCTTTTCCTATGTATATGGGAACAACTATGCATAATTATCTTGAGGTCCATCAATTTTTTGACACCACTAGTTCACCACATACATAGGATTAAAACTGGCTTCCTACCAAGAAAGGTCAGACACAATGCCCACCCCCTCCATATCACTAAAGTCACTTCTTTACCTCGGATTCTCATTTCCTATCTGTATGGCACCTTGAATTCAGATTTTAATGTCAAAATATAAATTATTTGTGACACCAATAGTTCAACCAATGGGGTCTACTCAACAATTAGGCCTACTAAATAGTATCTCCTCCCGCCTAATCAATTAAATGTATATGACACAAGTCACAACTAAATCCGGAACATTTATAAGGCCGGAACTTAAATAATGGTACACCGGCAGGTAAGACACGTACTAAAAAGGTCCTATAAATAATGAACCTTATTATTTGCAACATTCCGTCCAAAATTCCAAAATTCACTAGATTCCATAACAATTTTCTAAAATCAATTTCTACCTGGTGATTTACCTTGCACTTTTACAACTTACAAGTCCTGCCCTCAATTGCGGCTTTGAACTAATAAGAAGGTGAATTTAAAATGCCCCATTCTACCCCGTGATCAAACCGGGTATAGCTACTAAGTAACTTAGTACCTGCGTTTGTGCAGACTGTTTCTGGTTCTCTTGTTCCGTAACCCGTGCCTTGGCTGACCCCAGGCTCCACTTCCAACTCGTCCCTTCTTCCTCCTGATCCACAACGATTCGATTCAGTGATACCTGAAACATATCCTTTGTCTTAAAATACTTTCTTAATTTTAAGACTTAAGACTGCACAGGGAGTGGTAATGTATTTTAGAGAGTTTGACCCCTGGCTTTGGCCTTTGGGGATAAAATGAGCCCACGTGCTCAAAGGGGTTGGCCGCGATCAATCTGTAGGCTACCCGTCTTGGTGGGGGGGGGGGGGGGGGGGGGGGGGGGGGGGTGGGGACCACGGGGCGGAGGACGGAAAAAATAACTTGGACACCTCTCGCGAATCGCAGGGAGGGTGACTGACATTTTTTTGACCAACTCCCGTGGAAATCCAGCAACCTGCCCCCCCCATAACCCCGCCCTTCTGTTGCTAAGAAAATGACCACCCGCTTAGGCCTTAGGGAGTGGTCATTTTTTAACAACAGGGGGGGGGGGTCGGTGGATTTTCCCATGAGCGGGTCGAAATTCTTTTGGTCCCCCCCGCGAGAGGGGTCGAAATTTTTTTGGTCCCCCCTCCAGGCAGGTTGAAATTGAGCGCAGCCGGACCCTTTGAGCTATAGTAACGCGCGGGCTTTTCCGCTAAAAAGGGGTGTCATTTTTTTGGTCAAATTTGCATCCCCCCCCCCATTTGAATATATAACAAGCCGGCTTTTTAGCTAAAAAGGGGCATACTTTTTTTTGGTCAAATTTGCATCCCCCCCCCATTTGAATATATAACAAGCCGGCTTTTTAGCTAAAAAGGGGCATACTTTTTTTTACGTCCCCCCCCCCCCCGCACTGTGACTATAATATTATATTTCTATTTCATGGTGAATATGGCTCTCCCATTGACTTAACCAAGGAGGGCCATCTTTATTAACACCCCCCTATTGAATGGCCTGTCAAATCATCAAAATTGTTGATTTTACCATTGTAAATTAGCTTTTTTCAGGGCAAATGAGTGGAATTTTGATGAATATCGTTAATAATGACATGAAATCAACACAAAGGAACACTCGTAAACTTTGTCTATTTAATTATATGGGTGGTGGTGAGATTTCACACGGAGGTGCGAACATTTTTTACGCACCCCCCCTCTAGAGCACATGTAACGTTTCGTGTCCCCCTCGACGAAGGCGGCAAAAACTTTTTGCCCACCCCCTTTGAACTATAATGCACTGGCTTTTTTTCTAAAAAGGGGCTAAATTTGTTATGCCCACCCTCCCCCCCCCTCAAGAGGGGTCAGAATTGTCTACGCCCCCACCCAAACCCACCACCCCTCCCCCTGTAACTTGTAAGTGTAACTAATAAATGAACACTCCCTTTAATAGGACAAAACATTCAATAGGATAAAGGATCCAGAGCTGTCAACCTCAAAAACTTCCAAAGTCGTATTTTTTGGGTCATTTTTTGCCTGAAAAGCGTATTTAGCGTACTACCTTCCCCCCAAAAGCATACTAAATGCGTACTTTTGATTTAGGGTGCCTGCATTAATATAACATTAACAAAAACACGATAATTTGTCTGTTCCATTATAGCCAAAGCAAAAAAAATTGGATCCCTTGAAGGGGGTGTGGAACCAAAAAAGTTTTGACTCCACTTGCGCCCAAAAGCTCGCGCATTACTATAGCTCAAAGGGGTCGGCTGTGCTCAATTTCAACTTGCCTGAGGGGGGGGGACCAAAAAAAATTGACAATGGCAACAATTTCCCTTGCACCAAAAAAAAGGCCAAAAAGAACGGTTTGTTTCAGTTCACCCGACCAACCCTATCAAAACAGGGCCGATCCTACTTTTTTCTTTTGCAATTTTGAAGAAATTTCTGTATTTTTACCCTTTTTGGGGTGAATTTTAGTGTCTTCGGAGAGGCTGGCCAGTACTTTCATGTTAAAATAAAAAGTTAAAAAAACACAAATATCCAACCTACCGACCCTACATTTTCTGACCATCTTACCTGAAACAAACTTCTTTTTTGGGCCTAAGCGAGAATTATCTAGAACTAAAATGTGTACTCAATATATATGAAATAATAGCCAATTAAAGCCAAAATGCGTACTGCATACCTCAAAAGCGTACTAAATCGTACTCAAAATATAAAAGCGTATTCTGGCTCAAAATGGGTCTAAAAAGCGTACTAATACGCCAAAAGCGTACTACTTGGCAGCCCTGAGGATCCAAAAAGCGACTTAAAGTTAAACAACTTTGTGACCTGGGGGCCTGGGGCCCTTAATTTCAGCGACTTTCCGGCCTGAGGCTGAGTGGGGGGGGGGGACCCCCCCGGGGGGGGGGACTCAAATTTTTTTTGACACAGGTGTGCGGCTTGCCCTTTGACAACCCTTACCCTTGGTGAGGGGGATTTTGGTCAGAAGCGACCCTTGGTGAGGGGGATTTTGTTTAAAAGTGACCCTTGCTGAGGGGGGTTTTGAACAAAAGTGCCTAGGTTTTAGCGATTTTTCCAGAGGAGTCGCCCTTGGTGTAAAAATGTTGGTCAAAAGTGACCGTTGTTGCGAAGAATTTTGGCAAAAACTGCAAAATGTGACCCTTTTTAGGGGAATTTTGTTGAAACATAAATGTACATATCTATGGTTGAAATCTCCGAAAAGTGACCCTTGGTGAGGGGGATTTGGGTGAAAATTGACCCTTGGTGAGTGGGATTTTGGTGAAAAGCAGACCCTTGGTGAGTGGGATTTTGCTCCAAAAGTACCCTTCCCAGCCGCACACCTGTATATACAAAATATACCAAGTGCCCCCCCCCCCCCCCCCCCCCCGGGGGAACCCTCTCGCCTCTGGCTCTGTATCCATCTCCAGGAATGAACCTACCTGCAATAACTTCTTCCTTTTGCTGGCACTGCAGCTAGAACTGCTGTCACTTGACAACTTTCGCTTCATTTTTGGTTCGTTAGTGACAGTAATTTCCCCTGAATTCGGCCAAAATCACCAACTTCGCCTTCTCCAGTGCGTGGAAATCGTGTTATGAAACTCGCGCTTCGCGCGCGGAATTCTACTTCCGGTGTCTGCTCTGAGGGTGCGTTCTTACCTCCTTTCAGCAGAAGGGAGATTTCCTCGGGGTATTTTTGGTATTCAATCGTTATTTCCAATGAATTACAAACTTCTGTTGTACTAATCTGGTGGGGAATCTCTCTGGTTATGTCCAGGGGTAGATCAACTGTTCTAAAACACCAAAACCTAAGCGTTTTCAGAAGTAAAGTGTAGCCTCAGTGTTTCTTGGTTCACCCCCTAGAGGGCAGCACCATCGTGTATGTGGCGCCCCCTACTGGCCCTAGCTATCAAAGAAAATTGCTCTCCAAGCAGAGGTCTTGGACTCTTTCCCGCCCATCCATACGGCGTTCTCAGTGTGCCCTGTTATATGCCTATCAGGACGGAGTGTATCAACAAACACTAGTTGAAACTGCAATTGTTTTTAACATGAGTCATCAATACGGGGTAGGCCTATGTGTTCAAACATTAAGATATAGACGATTACTGGTATGAATGTGCTTCTGTCTATTAGGGGTCGTCCATAAATGATGTCACGCCTTAGGGGGGGAGGGGGGGTCAGAAATTTGTGACAAAACGTGACAAGGGGGGAGGGGGGGTTGGCAAGTGCATGATGTCACTTTTCCAAAAAAAAAAAGAGTTTACAGTTTTAATAATGTAATAGGCTACCTGGTACAGCTAAACCAGTGTAACCCCAGAAGTCTGTCTCTGGGTCATTACAGTTTATAGAATACATGTATAGTAATAACGTAAATTCCCGTGTGTACAAGGGTTTTTATGAGTAAAGTACAGTACTAAAACGGTGATTTTCAATAGTAATAATGCAATAGTAAAATTGGTCTAAAAAAGTGACTTTGCGACCTGGAGCCCTTAATTTCAGAGACTTTCCTACCTGTGGGTGGGACCCCACTGCACCCCGATCTGGGGCAGTGGGACGAGGGGCTACCCCAGGGTGCTTTTTAAGGTGCAGAGGGGTCCCTCCATAAGGTCGGAAAGTCGCTGAAATTGAGGGTCCCAAGTCACAACGTCGCTTTATTGGACTAAAATTCCTGCATCTCATTTTGTTCAAAAGTCTGAACATCGCTAAAATTAGTGTGCTAAGTTGCTAGGTTGCCTGGAAAACAGCCCAGGTCGCCAGGTCACTTTTGACTCTTCTGCAGCCACGTTTTTCAAGAGAGGTGCCTCAGGTGGTTATTCAAGGTCCTGTTTTAGCACTAAGGCTACCTCATTTTGATAACTTGGATTATGGGCCTTAAAGAACTGGTGACACGATTTTTACAGATATTCTTCTCCCAAACACTATTTAGACCATGACCAGCCCGTAGCCTTCACATATGTGATGGTTCTGACACTCCCACGGCCACCATAGAGGGGGCCGCCGCTACCTACCTCTACACCCACACCCAGCCCACCTGGCTGTTAACAGCTCTGGCCATGTTGTGACGTCACGGAGGGCGGGGTGATTTGGGTCTCTTCTAACACATATGTGTATAAAGCTATACTATTACTACACACATACATACATATACAAAGTAATGGTATACTTTCCCCCCGGTTTTCCTTATAGATGGGAATTGTTTAATGCTATAAATAAAATACAAGGAGAAATAAGGCAATCCCCTCGTATAAGAGACTGGCTATAATATGAATTCACCTATAAGCCTCCATGCGTTAATCATGGGTGTAGCCTTGGTGAGTAACTCACCAGAGTCATTCAATGATTCAGGCCTGCCAATTAGTACGATTTTATCGTATCAATACGACTTTTGACCCTATTTTGGGCTTGACTACGATTTTGCATTGTGAGTGCGACTTTGGGGTATTCAGTACGATTTTTTCTCTAGATCTAAAGTTCAATTCTAAAATATCAATTTTCAGAACCCATGTGTGTATTATAATGTTCTCCCAAGTCTGAGTGTGGGTTATACGTGAGATGCAGCTCCGTTGTGTTTATGTAGTTTGTGATGAAAGGATTATGATAAATATGATTCTAAGCAAAAAGTGGTCTTAAGAATACGATTTTGTAAGTTTTGAGATTGGCAGATTTGATGACAATTGTATAATTATGATGTGGTTAATACACTCCCTAAGGGTCAGCATGACGATCGAGCAAATTCAACAAATGAAGATGAAACCTTTTCTTGGTCAATTAAATGGGTATATATTTATATCCAAGCATATCTTTCTTTGGTATTTGTCAACACCCATTTCTAGTGTCCCTCCGTAATTCCCTAATTATGTGTGTGTGTAAAGAAAACATTATCAAAATTTGGGAATACACATCTAGGTCTATAATCCAAAAGACTCGATGGAACTATACCCCATTGAGTTGAAATGTAAAATTAAAGCAAACTATTAGTATAGTTAAAAATATCAAGGCACAAAGAGTCAGATGTCCCTCTCAGGTTATGGTACACATAGGTCATTCATTATGTCTTAGAGTCGTTAGGGCTTATGACAGGCTTATAATGTGTATAGTTGTGCAATAGGCTATATGGACCAGTCAGGGTCAACTACATAGTGTCAATTGTACCGCGGAGGTGTGGAAACAGAAGTCTGTGAATGAAGCTGTTGAGTCAATGTTGTTATACAGGTTTTAATTATACATGTACATACATTTATATCTATATTATATACACCACCACACTGAACAACCTAGGGCTGTTAAGTGAATGCTGCCATAGGTCTACAGGCTGTGGGGCAGCTATCACACCTCAGTGGTGGACTCACACTACGTCATATACCACGTGACCTGGTGTCCACCACTGTGCGGCGGTGGTAGCCTTGTTATGGTGTGGAAGCAGTGCCGGCGGCCACTATTTACTTACCATGTAAGCCACAGCAGTTAGATGTATACCATTAAGAACGGATTGAAACGGTAAATACGATGGTACAAAGTAGTCGGGGACGTGACACTAGCACTTTAAGAAAGGTTTAGAACCCCTTTAATATACTCCCAATGCTTATACAAGACCAGCACTATCAAAAGCAGGTGCCTGGTCGCGATGGCACAGTATAAGAAAGGTAATGAGGAGACCCTATAGATCTAAATATGACTGTCTGTATCTCGTGTATAACCGGCACCTTGACTTTGGTAGAATCGTATGTCCCACACCAGAGGTCTGGAAATTGTGATTTTAGTACTGTACTATACTGCCAAAACCCCTCATATTACCCACACCTAGATAATTTTATAGATCCCATGCCTCTAAAGCGTGCAGCTTATATCCAGGATGAGAGTTTTTTAAAGAATACTACAGCACTAAATTCACCATAATCAGGTTACTGATCAGCTTATAGGATTCCTCAAGTTAGGGGTGTGTTTAATATATGTGAGAATGCTAGAATCTACAGTACGGGATACTTTGTTATTATACTATATGTATAAATAATCTAATCTGCACCCGAAACAAGTCCTCCTTCTAATGGCTTCACAAGGTTCTGTTATACATGTATAGCAAACAATTTTAAAGGAAGCAAATTCCTTCTTTTTATTGGGGGGGGGGGGGAGACCTCCAATTCTTTGATTTTATGCACATGAACAGGGGTAGACACTAACTTTTTCAGCTGTGGGCCACCCGGGCCCGTAGCTCTAGAAAACGATGGGCCCGGACCAAGATCTGTGGGCCATGATCAAAATTATGTTTTCTTTAAGAGAAAAAACATGCATATTTCTGATTGTTCTATAAAGGACTGAAATCAATATGGTTGATTAAGGCACTTTCCCCTCTTTCCAACGATATATTGCATGACTATAGTTTGTCAGGCAAACTTTCTTTAAAATTTAATGTCTTCCAAATACTCCTGTGGGCCACCCGGGCCCGTAGGAATGCTATTTTGCAGAAAACTACGGGCCCGAACTAATAACTATGGGCCATTGGCTCCCGGGCCAGCGTTAGTGTCTACCCCTGCATGAAGCTGGGTCTGTTTCTTTCGAACTTTCTTTGTTATGAGTAGTATAGTATGTATCGGAACGGGACTATGCTTAACTACTGTTTATTACTCAATCGACCTGCAGCCAATCAGAAGCCTCCATTTGACCGGAAGTGACGTCACATGCCCATATAAGGGCATACCGGAAGTGACGTCACGTGACCTTGACCTAGTTAGAGGTCAAGGTCATGACGCAGCCAATCAGAGGCTTCCATTTGACCGGAAGTGACGTCACACGCCCATATAAGGGCATACCGGAAGTGACGTCATGTGACCTTCACATGTCCATATGAGGGCATACCGGAAGTGACGTCACGTGACCTTGACTTAGTTAGAGGCTTCTGATTGGCTGGTACACCGGAAGTGACCCATTATGCAAATGAGGGGACTACTTCCGGTCAAATGGAGACCCCTGATTGGTTGGGTCATGAAGAAATGTGTCTCTTAATTTTTTTTGTTTAGGAAGTGATCGACTTTAGGATCACGTGACCGGAAGTGACCTGATGAGTCACGTGACTAGAAGTGACGACGACACATGCCTTAATTAGGCGATCAGCAGCGACCGGAGGAGGTGTCACTTTAAGAGGACACGCTAGTTAATTGTTATAATTTTTTTTTTACTTACTAATAAAAGAAGACGTATGAAAATAAAACACAACAATAATTTTTTCTTTTTTTTTTTTCTTCTTTTTTTCAATTCTAATAAACACGCTATTTTTGAAAAGATGCGCTCAATCAATCAATAACACACTTTTTTTCATATTTTTAAAGGACTCGTTGTCACACCGTTAGAATGCACGCGACGCTTATAATACAAGTAGCGCACGTCATCTTTCTCTATGGTGTAAGTGTCCATTTTTGGTTCGTACCACTTTGAAATTTCTATTTACCGCAAGGAGAGTTTTTCGTTTGCGGAAACATCTAAGAAGACGACTGGTTCTTTAGGGTTTTGTTACTTCTGTACACTTTTTGCACTTTTTGCACGCCATCTTTTTTTTGGGGATTTTCTTTCACCGGTGCCGCTGACTCGATCGTAGCAAATGTAAGTCTTAGGGTTGAGACTTAGGATCCCGTCACCTTCCCACGCCGCTTTCATAAGCCCCGAAGTTCTCAGATCGTGAAGGTAACGTCTCTCACAACATCCGCCGGGCGGCGGACACCATTTTCGCACTTTTTTCCGTTTTTATCTTCACGAAAAGCTCTAAGTGATCGTCACACACCGATGTCGGAATCCGCTTTCGTTTCTTTCTGAAGTATGTCTCTCTCAGGCGAGGTTTGACTACACAGAGGCAAATATCAGAGGCACCCAATAGCGCTAATTCTACTCTCAGACAAGGGTCAGGCACTGCTGGACTGTTTGAAAGTCTGACCATGCGGGATCCTCATGCCATAGTCTGGCAATGCTGAACTCTTGGGAGAGTATGCTGGACTCTTGCTGGCCAGACTTTCAAGCAAATTTGCCAAAGTCCAGCTTGTTATTGAATGTCCGGCGTAGCCTGACCCTCAGTAGAATAGTCCTTGACCCATCTATTATAGTCCAGCAGCGCCTGACCCTTGTATGAGAGTAGTATTGGCGACATTGGCCGACTCTGATATTTAGCCGTGTGTACGGTGGGAGGAGGGGGTTCACAGCCACAGCTTGCGCTTATAGAGCGCTACTATAGCGGAGGTCTGGATGAGGAGACTACGGCGTTTGTCTTAAAAAAAAATAGCCATGGCACATGTCGATGTCGCTTAATTATGCTCATATCTCATGGCGATTTTAAGAATTGATCATGTCACCTGTCACTATGTTTTTCAAGCTTCATGTCAAATGTCACTAGGTCTCATGTCTCATGTCGATGCTAAGAAACAGACATGACGTCATCTCGAATTTAGCGGTCTACACTACCGCTGCTGCTGCTGCTGCTGCTTGTGCAGCTCGTGCAGCTGCTGCAGCTGCTGACAGCTGCAGCTGCTGTAGTTGCTGACGCTGTCACGGATGCTGTTGACAGATGCTGCTGCTTGTGCCGCTCGTGCAGCTGCTGCTGCTGCTGACGTTGTCACGGATTCCGCTGACAGATGCTACTGCTTGTGCTGCTTGCGCTGCTCGTGCAGCTGCTGCAGCTGCTGACGATGTCACGGATACTGTTGACAGATGTGGCTGCTTGTGCTGCTTGTGCAGCTGCTGCTGCTGCTGACGATGTCACGGATGCTGCTGACAGATGCTGCTGCTTGTGCTGCACGAGACTGAGTAGCCGCTATTACTAATGCTACTAATACTAGTATGAGAAAATACATTTAGTCAGTTGATTAAATCAAGGAGGTTTTCTGACTTCAGTGGATCGTTTAGCCATCGGCCATGGGCAAAACTTGAAACCATTTTATACATGGGACAATTGGCAGAGTCGAAACGTGTTGGTACGATGGGGTCGATCATGTTCATCATCAGTTCAGGCAAAGGAAGTGTGTCGACAGCACGCGAAAACTTCATGTCTGAATGTTTCAACACAAGACTTTTTATCACACTCACACAGCTGCTTTGAAGAGTGAATCCTTGACCAAACTTGTGCTTTTCCAACACAGCTTTGGCCTCTTTCTGTGCAGTAAGGGATCTCTCTTTCGGGTTCATCTCAGTGCTGTCTAGCATGTCCTCAAAGTCTTTAACATAATGTTCCAACGGACTACAAATGATGGACTCCAGATCATCGTCCGCATATGTCGTCTCCTCGCACCATATTGTGTCTTCGCCTGTTTCGAATTCCGTCATTTTCTTGACAATCTCCTCCTGAGTGCCTTGCATATATCGAAGCTCCTTCAAGGAGTTGATAACTTGTATGGCGAAGACTGACAAACTTGAAGGAATTTCACCACAGTCAGGCCAAGTATACGGAGCTAAGAAAAATAGCTCTAACAAAATCTTCTCCCTCTGTCCAAATGAAACTACTGTTCCGATGAAGTTGAAGCATGCTTCTATCCATTGCTCCTTGGTGACGTCCTTCCAATGTTTCTTTACCTCACATGCATCATAGGGCACTGTTTCTCTTCTTGCTTCAAGTGGGAGTTGCTTTTTCTTTCTTGGACTCATTTCGAGAGGGTTTAGATGCTCTGTAGCGTCAACACTTTCATAAATAAAGAAAATAGCAGAACTAATCATCGTAACGTGCTGAGCGAGCGTAGAGTGGACGATGCTACGAAGATGAAGGGCGGGTGGAGAAAGTGTGACGGGTGAGAGTGGCGTTTCACTCCTTATGTACCCTGTCCTAGATAAGCCTCTTAAACGGCTGAAAAGACTCTCTCAGTACAGAGCTTCTACCGCAGGTGGGTTTAGACTTAAGCAGCTTAGTTCACACAAGTGTCTGTTAGAAAAGCTACTTGCACACCTGCCTTCCCTTTTCACTAGTATTCACCCTCTGCCGACTTATAAGACACCTATACACTCCTTCTCGTGAAATCTATGGAAGATGATGGAAGGACCACCGACTAGATTTTCTTTGATCAGAGCGTGGAGGACGGCGTCGAACGGAGGGAACGTTGTGAACACAGCTTATAGGTTTTGGAAGAGGACTTGTAAAGTCAAACTGGCGAGAGAGATCTCGTCTTTCAACATGACAATGCTGCGATCTTGGAAAAAATTAGCGTGATTTTTTCAAAAGCTTCTATGAAAGGTTTAACGTCTTCGTTGTTGTAGTGGATCAAGTAATCTCTCATAGTTTGCATCTTCTTGTCGTACTAAACTTTCTGACATGTGGCGTAGTCGGATTTCGGCCATTTTGACGCCCGTCAGTTCGCTGTCAAAAGCCGATCTCGGTGGCAGGGTTCTGTTTACCAGTTTCTTGGTATACGTCATCCATTCGTAAGGAAAGCGACCTTTCTCTTCGTTTCTGGTGAAAGCTCGCAAATAATTCGCGTAGCTGTAACCAAGTGCCAAATAGTTGACTACTACGTCCAAGAAAACTGTGTGTAAACCGTCAAGTATTGATTGCTTCTCTTTATGACGCTGAATTGTTGGTTTCTTCGGTCTCCGGAGGCAAAGAACGAGTGAAGGCGTATTTTTGATCAGGTTCAAGTCGTAACGCTCCGTGTTGAAGCCCACGACTGGAGCTTGACGGATGTATCTCAGAAGCCGCTTCTTCAGTTGAACTAACGGTTGTCTGGTGTGAGCTGCAGCGAAGCCGCCTGGAGAAGGGGTGAATGTCGCTTCCTCCAGCAGGAGAGCTTCACCTATCGCCACATGTAACTTCGCTTACGTTGGTCGGTAAAGTTCTAGCACAGCTTTCTCGATGACTTTGGCGTTCTCGTTTATGTGATTTTAAACTCGGTCTAACAAGGGGTCGGAATCTGCGTCGGATTCTCTGACGTACACCGACCCCTCCTACCCCAGAAAGTCGGATGCGACGCTAGCCGACAAAGGGACGTGATCCCACAGCAGGGACACGTGTTCGGTCGACGTTTCTCTGCATGGTCTGAAGAATGCCTCGAAATCGAAGGTAATTTTGTAAGGGTAGATTCTGGAATGTCCGTCGGGAGGAAAAGTTTCACGTGTGGCAGCGGGACAGAACTGACGTAACAAATTTTAAGCGCGCTTGCTGGTGTTGTATAAGTGAAAGGAAATGTGGCGGAAGACGCAGAGGTTGTCCTTGTTGGGAAAATCTAACACACGGCTTCTCTTTCCAACTCGACCGTCCTGACTGTTCCTACCGCCTATGGGAAAACCCCCCGGTCCCATGTAAACGCAAATGTTCAAAATTAGTAGGAAAAAGAGCGCACCGCTTGGTGTCAGCGTCGCAAAGTTTCCGTACTTCCTCGCAAGCAACGGAGTTTTCCATCTTTGAGAGGAGCTCTTCCAAAGTTTCTGAATTAGTTATAGTAGGGAGCGGTTGTAATGAGAGTTGCGTTGTTCTGGGAGACGTGAAAGTAGCGCAGTATGCTCTTGTCTTCTCTGTGTTGTAAGAGTAAGCCTACCGAGAAACCCACTTTTTATCATTGTGTGAAGCGGATTGCGACGCATAGTATCTACAGCGTCACTCAACTCGCCGGTTGGTAGTTTGACGTTTGTTACACTCACGCGAGTCCCGTGCATCCTGACACTCGTTCGTATTGCAGGCCAATTCGCCGTGAACGTTTCCTCACCGTTCTGTACAGCGCATGTACGTGGAGGGATAGTCACCTCGTCCAGAGATTCGCGTCGACAGGGGATCTTTTCAGCAATCGACATCGCCGCATAGAGGGCAAAACTTAGGTATTGTTCTTCATTTTTCTACGGGTCACTCGTGATTGTACGGTCTTTTAAAAATTTTGAAACACTTTTCGCAAACGTCCTGCGTCATGTTTTTCTTTGTTTGTTTTTTCACTTATTTACCAATTATTAAAAAAAAAAAAAACGTTATTTATCACTTCGAATACTAGACGCCTCTTACCACACGATACTATTAGCATAGTGAAAGGTGACTGTAGTCTAGGATCGAATTCAACAGATGTCCATCTTACTGCAGGGATCAGACGAGAGTGGTCAACACTGGAGTGTCACAGCTCACTTTTATGTCTTTGGGTACAGCTGCATACAACCCTTGAACATACATTGCGACGTCGCTGCGACCCATGTCGTCTTGCAACACTTTCATCAGAGCCATAGGCTCAGACGTCTCGTTGTACTTCCAAGCTCTCAGCACTTCATAGACAGGGTTCTTCACAGTCCTGTCAGAAGGCACAGGTTGAGAGATGAAAGCTACTTCATGAGAAGTCAACCCTAAGTAGATCCCTATGGTCTTCCAGTCTCTAGGGCAGAGCTCAGCTAAAAGAGAGAAATATTTCTGCACTTTCCACTCCATGTCTCCACTCTCTAAGCCATCCCACATGTCATGCTTGTCCATGTACTCACGTGAGAATTTGATGAGGTCCATACGGTAAGATTTTTCCAAGGCGGCGGCTAGGTCCTTCCACCTAGTAGTACAACTTTTCTGGTACCAAGTAGTGAACATTTCTCTAGCTTGAGTTATGACACTTGTCTCACAACTGAGATATCCCATATCCTTCAAGTTCACTTCAAGGTATGAACCTAACCGTATGTAATCTGATGTCGGCAACTTACTACTTATTTTCAGTAGCATAGCGTCTGACAAGTATCCTAACGGCTCTGCTTTGAAGTATGATGATACAGGTACTACTGCAGCAGAACCAATAACAGGAGCAGCGTCTGCGCTGGTATCCGAAGACTCGTTGTCGGAACAGGGCAACCACACGACTTCGTAAGGTGGTGGTGAGGGCAGTCGCCACGGACCGGACGCGCTCCCAGTGGAAATGAGGTCGAAAAACGGACTGTGCGCCCGTAGCCCTGCGGGTTCCTCGTACGCCTTGTCGTCAGCGTCGTTCTCTGTCTCACCCTGTTGCTTTAGGGCATGTATGTCTACTACGCGCTGCTGGGGCTGAGTGTCCGAATAGCTGTAAGTCTCAGCGCGAGCGGCGTTGATGGCGTCGGTTGATGTAGCGGTGGAGAGGTTCTGTGCAACGTGCTGCGTGTCAGTACTAGTAGCGGCAGTCGCAGCAAGAGGTGTAGCAGCAGCAGCAGCAGCAGCAGGCGCAGCGCTAGCAGGTGCAGCAGTAGCAGGCGCAGCAGTAGCAGGCACAGCAGCAGCAGGCACAGCAGCCTCAGCAGGCGCAGCAGTAGCAGGCGCAGCAGTAGCAGGCGCAGCAGCAGCAGCAGCAGCAGCAGCACTAGCAGCACAAAGATCACCAGCAGCCGCAGCAGGCGCAGCAGTAGCAGCAGCAGCGTGCTTAGCAGCAACAACCGTCGCGAGTGTAACAACGTCGCTACCACGACGACTACTACTACCACTACTACTGCTGCGTGCGCTCGCTACAGCGGGAGGGTGATAAGACCAAGCGGTTGCGGCGGTAGTCTCAATTTCAGTAGCAAGAGGAGACGCTGACGCTAAACGATCACCGTTCTGCGTACTCTTCTTGTTCTTGAACTCGATTAGATCCTTGGACGACACTAGTTGTTGTGTTTTGCTCATGGTGGTGACTGTAGAGAGCAGCAAAAGACTGAGTGAGTGAATGGGTGTTTCCAGCCCCCTTATATACTCCTTCTCGCTTCTAGAGCTAAGCTACTTACGGCCCTGTTCAGCTGCCGCCGGCTGACCGGCGGCCATTCACAAAGAGAAACAAAAAGACATAAGGCATGACGTTTTCAGCTGGATCCCTTTCCCCCTCCCCTTTGAGAGATCGACTGACATGAGCTAAGCTACTTACTGCCTTGTTCAGCAATTCAACGTGCGTTAGCTGTATAAAAGATTAAGCAGTTGCTGCTGCCGGCTGACCGGCGGACATTCACAAAGAGAAACAAAAGACATAAGTCATGACGTTTTCAGCTGGATCTCTTTCCCCCCTTTTTTGAGAGATCGACTGCCATGAGCGGGCGGTGTACCGACTGTGCTAATTCAACGCGCATTAGCTGTATAAAGGATTAAGCAGTCATGAGCTTAGAGTGTGTATACAAAAAACTACAGGAGGCGTGTGGTGTGAAGCAGGACCCCCTAAGACGGGTGTGTCTGTCTGTGAGTAGAGTCGTGTGCATGTGGTGAGCGACTTAAGTGTAAAACAAAAAAAATCACCGCCTCCTGCCGTGGTGAGTAGACCGGCCGGCGGCGGCCGGCTAGTTCAATAGGGGTGACAGCTGACTAAGGCTGTGCATGAAAATCCGATTTTCACCTGACCTCTGACGTTTGTTACAATGAATGCCAAAGGGGGAGAGAGTCGTCCTCAGGTAGGGGGTAGGAGGTAAGGCTATGGATAAGGAAAAAACACCATTTTCAGCTGGCCTCCACAGATGGCGATGACATACCCCTCGTCATCTAAGCTCTTAAGAAGCTCTTAAGGAGCGGAGCGGCTGCTAGACAGCTGGGGTGCTGTTGGAAATAGGATTAAACTCCCTCTGTATAAAAGCTCTGATTTCTGTTGGAAAAAAACCATATCACCTCTGACCACAGTAACGTCTACTACCACCACCACCAGCACCACCGCCGCCGCCACCGCCGCCGCCGCCAGTCACAGCTGATCGCCTCATTAAAGCATGTGACGTCGTCACTTCTAGTCACATGCTTCATCAAGTCGCTTCCAGTCACGTGATCCTAAAGACCCTCACTTCCTAAACAAAAAAAAAATGAAGAGACACGCTTCTTCCTCTCGAGAGGAAGAAGCGTGTCTCTTGATTAAAATCTTTTCTTTTCTTTTTTTCTTAAAAGAGACAAACGCCCCTTAGAGTGCCCCCCCACCCCCCTAGAGTGCATCCTAAAAGCGCCCCCCCTCCCCATGCATCTTAAAAGAGCCCCCCTCCCCCCCCCTCCCCTCCCCTCCCCTCCCCTCCCCTCCCCTCCCCTCCCCCCTTATACACTCTAAAGAACGCTTCTACCTAGTTCAATAAGTCACTTCCAGTCGCTCGTAAAACAATAAAAATGAAAAAAAACAACTTATATCGTGGTGTTTTTTATTGGTTTACCGAAAAAAATAAGAGACTCGCCTCCTCCTCCTTCTCCTCCTCCTCTCCTTCTCCTCCTCCTCCTCCTCCTCTCCTTATCCTCCTCCTCCTCCTCCTCCTCCTCCTCCTCCTCCAAAAAAAAAAAAAAAAAAATCACATTTTAAAGCGCGTGACCCCTTAAAGACGCTCATCTCTTCATTAAGTCGCGTGACGTCACTTCTTCTTCTTCTTCTTCTTCTTCTTCTTCTTCTTCTTCTTCTTCTTCTTCTTCTTCTTCTTCTTCTTCTTCTTCTTCTTCTTCTTCTTCTTCTTCTTCTTCTTCTTCTTCTTCTTCCGGTCACGTGATCAATCAGGTCACTTCCGGTCACGTGATCCTCAATGAGGTCACTCACTTCCGGTTGGCCATTAGGTCATGTGACGTGACCCCTTAAAGTCAAGTGACGTGACCCCTTAAAGACGCTCATCTCTTCATCTAGTCGCGTGACGTCACTTCTTCTTCTTCCGGTCACGTGATCAATCAGGTCACTTCCGGTCACGTGATCCTCAATGAGGTCACTTCCGGTTGTCCATTAGGTCATGTGACGTCACTTCCGGTCACGTGACTCATCAGGTCACTTCCGGTCACGTGATCCTAAAGTAGGTCATATGACGTCACTTCCGGTCCCCTAAGTAGGTCATATGACGTCACTTCCGGTCCATAAGTAGGTCATATGACGTCACTTCCGGTCACGTGACCAAATGGCGGCCTCTGATTGGCTAACTAGGTCACGTGACGTCATCACTAATCCCCTAAGTAGGTCACTTCCGGTCACGTGACCAAATGGAGGCCTCTGATTGGCTGCATGTCGATTGAGTAATAAACAGTAGTTAACCATAGTCCCGTTCCGATACATACAATACTACTGTTATGACAATGACAATGAATTATTAATTATATTCTTTCTTCTCTTTTTAGAAGTTTTTGCTGATATCAAGTATAAGCCCATTTAATCATTTCCTCGGTCATGGTACCAGGCTTTTGCTTTCATAAATCAAAGGGGGGGGGGTAGCTGCTTGTGTGACGTCACGCGTAGAGGGGGGGTCAAGCAAAACGTGACAAAGTGTGACATGGGGGGGAGGGGGGGTCAAAAAAGGCCCAAAAAAGCGTGACATCATTTATGGACGGCCCCTTAATAAAGTTAGAAATTATTTCATCACAAAATTAATTTGGATGTGCCCATTGGCCCCCGGCATTGGCCCTTGCCTCCCGCCTTGCCTGCAGTACATAGCCATAGGGCCGGGGCTTGTTCATAGGGGTCCACTATCCCTCAATCCATTATTAGACCTAGATAATTGGTGAATACGCCTGCAGGTTCAGGTCGCCATATATTACCAAACAGACAGTACGAACAATGTGATTGGTCAGTAACCGAGACCTTCATAACAAAGCACCCCCATAAACTGATAAAGGGGTATTACACAAACCAGGTAATTGCACGTACAATGTGCTAGCACACCAATGTACATGTAATAGGCCACCCCAAAAAATAGTTTCTCATCACCAAGCAGTGAGAAATATGACGAGGGCATTTTTTATTTCATCTTTTATTTTTTACTTGAAGCTGAAAGAGGCCGACATAGGAAAATTTGGATTTTTCGCAAAGAAAAGTTCACATTTTAGTAAATCAGAGTTTATTTATCAGCAAACTTTGTTGAAATACGAATTATTCCCAGCGGACTGCATTACTAACGACATAAGCTTTGATTTGATACCAAATTTGCAAAGATTTTTCCTATTTTAACTTCTTTTTTTTTAAAGAAAGGTTTTCCCCAGATCATGATTTTTATGATTCGCGCAGTAATGAGAAACAACTTTTTTTGAGTGTCCTTATGCTGACGCACCTGTAGGCCCGGTGTGGGTACTGGCACTTTGATGGTAGAAAATGTAGTAAAAAATAGTCTATTGTAGGCCTACCCATTTTATGATATGATCAGATGATATGACAGCCCTCTTGTTCTGCCTTGATCAATTAACAGCCCCCCCCCCTCCCCCTTCATTATTCTTAGATGTCATCTGACAGCCAGGATACTGTTAAACAAATAACCTGCAAAGTGAATTCCTGGAAGGAGTCATTACAATAACTAGTGTTTCTGGGCCTGGAATATGAGTATAAGAACAGCCAGTTGCATGCAGTGGTATTCAGGTTAATTATGTTGTGGTGTAGGACATGTCCCCGAGATGTCATACCCAAGACCAAGTGGTATTTATGTCTCTGAAAAAAGCGGAGTTCAAATGATGTCAAATGCTGTATTTAAACTGCATGCAATACTCCTTAAATCTACCCCCCCCCCTAAGTGTCTTATGGCGATAAATGGAGCAGGGAAGGGGCCCTTGCTGGGGGAAGGGGGGGGGGCAATATCCCATATATGTCGATTTTAATACATAAGGGTCACTGATAAAATCATTAGATCAATAACCCAGCTAACAAAAAAAACGTTATTTTACGTCAAAATAACGTTATAAAAATTCATACAACGTTATGCCATAGCAAGGAGCCTTAGAGAAACGTTATATAACGCTATATAACGTTATAAAATGTTGTATAACGTTTTTTGTTTACTGGGAATGTACCATAATGTTAAAATTCAGGGTATCAGTATAAACCGTATAACATAGGGCTCTCTTGACCTCATCCAGGGCCCATGGAGTGCCTAAACCCCAGGTGTTAATTCCCACACACCTCATTACCATGAACACACGGGATAGCTCTCCCAGGTGAAAGGACACACGTTTAGAGCGTTATCGTAATCTTAAATCTTGATATATTAAGACTATTAAGATGATCTTATTTGTTTTCATCTTTTTAGTAGCTGAATTTCAATCTTAAACTATCTTAGTCCCATCGATGTATATCTTCGAAATATTACTATTACTATCTAGTATGTAATGGGGGGCTCTGCCTCCAACCCCCTTTTTTTTCTTCCCTTTCTTCTATTTTAATCCTATCTTAAACTATCTTAATTCTTTTTCTTCTATTTTAATCCTATCTTAAACTATCGTAATCCCATCTTAAGACTTATCTTAGACTATCTTAAAAGTATTACTGCCCGATTTTAAGATACTGGATTAAGATTTAATATATATACTGACAGTGTCTCAATACAAAACACTGCTGCCTTAATTAAGACACTGAATTAATATATTAAGATTTAATATTAAGATAACGCTCTAAACGTTTGACCTCTCACCTGGGAGAGCTATCCCGTATTTGCCATAATCATGTACATCCATTTACTAGAGCGTCGTCAAAGGTCTACAAACCATGGGGTTCCGGAAAGAGATTTTCGTGTTACTAGTTGCATCGTTTTTTGCATTGTTAGTGGCAATTTTCGGCAGATGTCTCGTGACCGAGACACATTGGGTGCAGATTTCTCTATGTGGTGAGTGTTATGTTGGCATCAACACTTGAATTGAAAAGGTGCAGTCTATACGAAAACTTTTTCACCATGCAGGATATTCGGTCCTGCAGATTTTTTTCTATGCAGGCCCGGCTCAATTTTTGCAGGCCCGGATATTGGAGTACAATCTTGTTATTCAAAAATGAAATATGAAGCAAGTGTTTGTACTGGCGATGATAATGAATAGGGTTCCCCCTATGTGTTACAATTATATTAATCATTTTGATATGTAGATTACTGAAGAACATTACAGAAGATATTCACACTTTCTGTTTTATGCTGTAGAAACCTTAATAATGGTCGGATTTACAAGCCGTAAAAAACAGCACGTAGCCAAGAATCTCTAGAATACAGCCAGTTATTTGGGCCTGGAGTAGCCCTTTTTCCGCCGGACCGGCAGACTTTTTGCCGGCTATAGACGGTGTCCTGCAGGTTTTCGTATAGACTGAAGGTGGGAAGGGGGCGGGGGGCAAAGATATAGGGACAGGGACAAACAGGGACAGAAATATATGTATATGCCGAGGCTTGGAGGGCTGGGCGGACGGTCAATGCCTATCCCAGTGGCCAGAAATTTAATTCAATATTAAATCAACATTGAATAGATAGACAAATGCCAATGGCCATTGATACCGTCTCTGACGTATTTCACAGTATAGGCTGGGGCCACAGGCTGAGTGGGATACGCCCCTATCCACATGAGTGGAATATGTTAGAGAGTAATCAATGTAGTTGACATTTGCGTTTATTTTTTTTAATTTGAAACCATTTATAATGAGGGAAAGACAACCTTTTCTTAGCCTTTTGAATACGACCAAGTTGTATTGAATTGGGGATATTAAATATGGCGCTGCCAGTTTTTAAGCATAGTAAAATATTGAATCAATAGTGATAAAAAAAATCAATATTGAAGAAATGTGGATTCCATTTATGCGGTAGCTTATTCTTATATATTGCTATAAACCACTATGGCCTTTTTTCTTTCTTTTTTTAAATCTTTTTTTAAAATCTTTTTTGATATTATACACCTGAATGTCACATTTAAAATATATTTCTGATTACGTAAATGTCATTTTCCCTTATATCCAATCAGTGTTATTGTTAGTGTCTTAAAAGGATTGTAGCCAAAGTGCACCTGTTCACTTCATCCAAAAACCTTATTCAAATTTTCAGCTTTTCTTACTACTTTACTGGTGTGTTTTTTTGTTTGGTCATTTTTGTCTTTGTTACTAGATTTTTTTAAACTTTACTTGTATTTTTTTTAGATTTAAAAAAATATATAAATGCTAGCTGCATATATCTACTGATCAGACTGTCACCATATTGCTCCTGTCCCCATGCAGGGTTGGTGTGTGTGGTGTCCGTGTTGGGGTGTGGGGTGTGCCTGGACGTATGGCGTCTGAGACCTGCCAACAGCCACACCCTGAGCACCCTGGTCTCCCAGTACACTGGTCTCCTGCTACTCAGGCTGAAGACGCCCTACCTCAGGTGGTACATAGAGTACACCACAAAGCGGCCTCAGCAGGTGAGTATAAGACCCCAAAAAAAGGTGTGTTTCAGGTCTGAAAATCTAGGGCATGTAGGTTGGATCTTTTTTTTTTACTTTGGCCTGAAAAGTGCCCAGAAATCGACTCAGAAACTTCAATGCCTACTCGCTGACGACCGCCTTGATTCCTGAACTATCAGATCAACAATTAAATAGCCCTAAAATGACCTAAAATATGAATATATTTTTCAAAATCGCATAACAATTTCTAGGGTCGGCCCTGTGCTAAGTAGGGTCGGGTAACCTGAAACACACCTTTTTAAAATTTGGCCTAAGACACCTCGGGGGGTACACAGAGTACACCACAAAGCAGACACCTCAGGGGGTACATAGAGTACACCACAAAGCAGACACCTCAGGGGGTACACAGAGTACACCACAAAGCAGCCTCACATAGTGAGTATAAGACACCTCAGGGGGTACACAGAGTACACCACAAAGCAGCCCCACATAGTGGGTATAGGACACCTCAGGGGGTACATAGAGTACACCTCAGGGGGTACATAGAGTACACCTCAGGGGGTACACAGGGTACACCACAAAGCAGCCTCACATAGTGAGTATAAGACACCTCAGGGGGTACACAGAGTACACCACAAAGCAGACACCTCAGGGGGTACCTAGGGTACACCACAAAGCAGCCCCACATAGTGAGTATAAGACACCTCAGGGGGTACATAGAGTACACCTCAGGGGGTACATAGAGTACACCTCAGGGGGTACACAGGGTACACCACAAAGCAGCCTCACATAGTGAGTATAAGACACCTCAGGGGGTACACAGAGTACACCACAAAGCAGCCTCACATAGTGGGTATAGGACACCTCAGGGGGTACATAGAGTACACCTCAGGGGGTACATAGAGCACACCACAAAGCAGCCTCACATAGTGGGTATAGGACACCTCAGGGGGTACATAGAGTACACCTCAGGGGGTACATAGAGCACACCACAAAGCAGCCTCACATAGTGAGTATAGGACACCTCAGGGGGTACACAGAGTACACCACAAAGCAGCCTCACATAGTGGGTATAGGACACCTCAGGGGGTACATAGAGTACACCTCAGGGGGTACACAGAGTACACCACAAAGCAGGTGAGTATAAGACACCACCTAGCTCGGGTGGCACACACAGCACTCATGTGCAAAAGGTGGCAGAGGGCTCAATATATGTGGGATGGTGGGTGGGTAAATTATGTTTTGTCAGAGAGGATGCTGCCTCACATGCTGTGCAGAGTGGACAAATGATGGAGTACGCTACTTTCAGTAGCAAATAAAAGTATGTGAAATTATAAATTCCTTGCAATTTTCAAATGTTCAAAATCACATACAGAATTAGTTCACTTCCTGCAATGTGAACATAGCTCTTTAAGGACAATATGATAATACCTGGGTTAGCGCTAGGACTTGTATTCTAATCGCCAATTTGGCGAATTTGTGTCCATTTTGGTTAGCCAAATTCAGTATTGATTAGCCAAACTTTTTTAATATGAATTATTATCATTACGATTTTTGAACCATTCATAATATAATGATTCCAAGAGCGACTCTTTTGTGGAATATGGAAATAACTTAGAGAAAGTGAAGAGGTATCTTATTTTGAAAACAGGGGTATTATTGTTGATGTTTTCGATTGAATATGGGGAGGGGGCTGTTAGTAGTATATAATGTATCGGAACGGGACTATGCTTAAGTACTGTTTATTACTCAATCGACATGCAGCCAATCAGAGGCCTCCATTTGGTCACGTGACCGGAAGTGACCTACTTAGGGGATTAGTGGTGACGTCACGTGACCTAGTTAGCCAATCAGAGGCCGCCATTTGTTCACTTGACCGGAAGTGACGTCATATGACCTACTTATGGACCGGAAGTGACGTCATATGACCTACTTAGGGGACCGGAAGTGACGTCATATGACCTAATTTAGGATCATGTGACCGGAAGTGACCTGATGAGTCACGTGACCGGAAGTGACGTCACATGACCTAATGGACAACCGGAAGTGAGTGACCTCATTGAGGATCACGTGACTGGAAGTGACCTGATTGATCACGTGACCGGAAGAAGAAGTGACGTCACGCGACTTGATGAAGAGATGAGCGTCTTTAAGGGGTCACGCGCTTTAAAATGTGATATATATTTTTTTTGGAGGAGGAGGAGGAGGAGGCGAGTCTCTTATTTTTTTTGGTAAACCAATAAAAAACACAACGATATAAGTTTGTTTTTTCATTTTATTTTTTTTATGAGCGACTGGAAGTGACTTATTGAACTAGGTAGAAGTGTTCTTTAGAGTGTATAAGGGGGGAGGGGAGGGGAGGGGGGGAGGGGGGGGAGGGGGGCCCCCTTTAAGATGCATGGGGAGGGGGGCGCTTTTAGGATGCATGGGGCGGGTGGGGGGGGGAGGGGAGGGGAGGGGGGGGGAGGGGAGGGGAGGGGGGGAGGGGGGGGAGGGGGGAGGGGGGCACTCTAGGGGGGTGGGGGGGCACTCTAAGGGGCGTTTGTCTCTTTTAAGAAAAAAAGAAAGAAAAGAATTTAATCGAGAGACACACTTCTTCCTCTCGAGAGGAAGAAGTGTGTCTCTTAATTTTTTTGTTTAGGAAGTGATGGTCTTTAGGATCACGTGACTAGAAGTGACGTCGTCACATGAGTGACACTTTAAGAGGTCACGCGACTTACTAATAAAAGAAGACGTATGAAAATAAAAACACAACAAAAATTTTATTTTAGTAGTCTCGTAGGTGAGGCGGCGTAGTGATGTCCACTTGAACTAAACCGAACATTTTCCCGTCTTTCACAGCGGAAAGGATGTCGCTCCCGCTCATTGCGTTTAGAGACACTTTCAAAGCGTCAACCTTCCAGTGTTGTTGGGAGGCCTTAACCCGCTCATCTCGACGCTTCATCTCTCTCCATTCGCACTCCCACACGACGACCAGCTTGTGACCTAGCGCTTTCAAGTAAGCGCTTACTCTAGCCGTTCTGTCGCGTCTCTCCTCCCTCAGTGAAGCGCACTGATATCGGTGCGACGGTATGCACTCGTGAGCGTGGAACCAACACCCGTGAAACTGGAAAACCGAATTAGAGGCCGCGTGAAACCCGTCGACGCGAATTCTTCGACAGCCTAGAACCATCTCGCCGCCGTTGAAAGCGTGGCGCAGTTTCACGTCGCGGTCGTGCTCTACGAAGCGTAACCACTCCAAAGCGCTGTGAGAGTTTCTTTGCCTAATTTCGGGCTTGAACTCGGTCTCAGGTCGTCTCACCGCGTAATAGCCCGTGCAATGCGCTTCGCTCATGCAGTGCAAGTACAGAGAGTTAGCGTCTAGGCCTAGGATGTGCTGGCACGGTCTCGCTTCTTCGCCGTACTTGTGCTCCCTTATCCGCGTGGTGCCCTTCTCGTGAAATCTATGGAAGATGATGGAAGGACCGCCGACTAGATTTTCTTTGATCAGAGCGTGAAGGACGGCGTCGAACTGGGGGAACGTTGTGAACGCGTCTTCTAGGTTTTGGAAGAGGAACCGTAAAGTCAAACCGGCGAGAGAAATCCCGTCTTTCAACATGTCAATGCCGCGATCTCGGAAAAATTTAGCGTGATTTTTCAGAGCTTCTATGAAAGGTTTGACGTCTTTGTTGTTGTAGTGGATCAAGTAATCTCCCATAGTTTGCATCTTCTTGTCGGACCAAACTTTCTGACATGCGGCGTAGTCGGATTCGGACATTTTGACGCCCGTCAGTTCGCTGTCAAAAGCCGATCTCGGTGGCAGTGTTCTGTTTCCCAGTTTCCTGGTAGACGTCATCCATTCGTAAGGAAAGTGACCTTTCTCTTTGTTTCTGGTGAAAGCTCGCAAATAGTTCGCGTAGTTGTAACCGGGTGCCAAATAGTTGACTACGTCCAAGAAAACCGTGTGCTATGTGTAAACCGCCAAGTATTGATTGCTTCTCTTTATGACGCTGAATTCTTGGTTTCTTCGGTCTCCGGAGGCAAAGAACGAGTGAAGGCGTATTTTGATCAGGTTCAAGTCGTAACGCCCCGAGTTGAAGCCCACGACTGGAGCTTGACGGATGTATCTCAGAAGCCGCTTCTTCAGTTGAACTAACGGGTGTCTGGTCTGAGCCGCAGCGAAGCCGCCTGGAGAAGGGGTGAATGTCGCCTCCTCCAGCAGGAGAGCTTCACCTATCGCCGCATCTAACTTCGCTAACGTCGGTCGGTAAAGTTCTAGCACAGCTTCCCCGATGACTTTGGCGTTCTCGTTTATGTGATTTAAAACTCGGTCCAACAAGGGGTCGGAATCTGCGTCGGATTCTCTGACGAAGCAGACCGGCCCCTCCCACCCCGGAAAGTCGGATGCGACGCTAGCCGACAAAGGGACGTGATCCCACAGCAGGGACACGTGTTCCGTCGACGGTTCTCTGCACGGTCTGAAGAAAGCCTCGAAATCGAAGGTGATCTTGTAAGGGTAGATTCCGGAATGTCCGTCGGGAGGAAAAATGGAGAAGTCTGCTAGCGCTTCGAAAATCGTTCTCGAATTTTGGTAGATGCCACCTACGTAGCGCAACTTGACTTGTCGGCAAGAGGAAAGCTGGTTCCTGTGTCTCTTCAGCAAGAACTCGGTGGTGAACGCCGCCTTACACTTGCAACATTTGTATATGCCCGCGTACGCGTTGAAGTCCGTGACCAGAGAGACGTGCAAACCGCCTTTCGCCGTCAGGTGTAGGTTGACTTTACCTCGGGTGGCCAGAGTTCTGGAAGGCGGTCTGATCAGAGTAACGCGTCTTCTCAACTTCCGCCCCGGCACCTGACGCGACGCGGTGTAAACAGCTATTTGTACGTCAAACAGGTTCTCTAACGCGGGTAAGACGCGGATGTTCAAACCCGGAAAGGTTTCAGGTGTGGCAGCGGGACAGAACTGACGTAACAAATCTGAAGCGCACTTGCTGGTGTTGTATAAGTGAAAGGAAATGCAGCGGAAGACGCAGAGGTTGTCCTTGTTGGGAAAATCTAACACGCCGCTTCTCTTTCCAACTCGACCGGCCTGAGTGATCCTACCTATGGGAAATTCCCCCGGTCCCATGTAAACGCAAATGTTCAAATTGGTAGGAAAAAGAACGTGCCACTTGGTGTCAGCGTCGCAAAGTTTCCGTACTTCCTCGCAAGCGACGGTGTTTTCCATGTTTGAGAGGAGCTCTTCCAAAGTTTCTGAATTAGTTATAGTAGGGAGCGGTTGTATGAGAGTTGCGTTGTTCTGGGAGGCGTGAAAGTAGCGCAGTTTGCTCTTGTCTTCTCTGTGTTGTAAGAGTAAGCCTACCGAGAAACCCACTTTGTATCTGAATCTTTGCGTGAAGTGAATGCGACGCATAGTATCTACAGCGTCACTCAACTCGCCGGTTGGTAGCCTGAAGTTTGTTACACTCACGCGAGTCCCGTGCATCCTGACGCCCGTTTGTATTGCAGGCCAATTCGCCGTGAACGTTTCCTCACCGTTCGGTACAGCACATATGCGCGGAGGGATAGTCACCCCGTCCAGAGATTCGCGTCGACAGGTGATCTTTCGGCAATCGCCTTCGCCGCATAGAGGGCAAAACTTAGGTATTACTCTACATTTTTCTACGTGTCTCTCGTGATTGTACGGTCTTTTAAAAATTTTGAAACACTTTTCGCAGACGTACTGCGTCATGTTTTTTTTGTTTTTTTTTGTTTTTTCACTTAGTTACCAATTAAAAAAAGTTTTTTCCCAACTACTTAGCCGTCTATCTATCTATCTATCTATCAATCTATCTATCTATCTATCTATCTATCTATCTATCTATCTATCTATCTGTCTGCTGTCCGTGTATCCGTCTGTCTGTCTCATACAGCGTACTTCAAACACTGTGTGTGTGCGCGCGTGAGCGTTGAGCGTCTCTCATTCCAAATCTATACCGAGAAATTTGAGAATAATCTCTGTTTTGTCATCCAACTCTTTGAGCGCTCTGGCGGACAGCGTCACCCCCTGCTGTGTGGGTTTTTTGTCAGGACCTTCGTACTTGCGCACGTGGATGAGGTTCTTACCGCTGTAGTAGCTCACAGCTGCGTACACTTCGCCCTCCTCATCCAGCACTGCGAACCAGGGGGTGTGATTAGGTCTTCCTTGCGCGGACGCTGTGTCGCGTATGCGCACCACTGCGCGGATATCGGCGATGCGCGCTATTAGCTCGCGCAGCGCGTCGGCAGTGAAGTGCACTCGCTTGCTTCTGGTCAGAGATGCCTCTTTCACCTGGCCGTCTTTTGTGTAGCGCAGCCTCCTAGACAGTCTAGCCTCTCAGATCTCCAGCGTCAAAGTCCCGTCTAAGCAGAACTCTAACCCGAGAGGACGGGGGGTTTTCTCTGCTTCTTCTCGTCCATCTTCTTCTTTTCTTGTATTTTTCTCTTCTTAGTAGGCCTTGTTGTTCTGGAACCCGCCTTAGAACGTTTCAGACCCGCAAGAAGAGTAACACCATCAGCGTGAGCTGAATCAGCAGCAGAACCAATAACAGGAGCAGCGTCAGCGCTGGTATCCGACGACTCGTTGTTGGAACAGAGCAGCCACAGGCCGTCGGTGCTGAGTGTAGCGGTAGAAGATGAAGCGCCGCCGCCCTCGTAAGGTGGCGGTGAGGGCAGTCGCCACGGACCGGACGCGCTACCAGTGGAAGTGAGGTCGAAAGCAGTTGAAGAGGGGAGCCGAAAAAACATACCGTCCACCCGTTGCCCTTCGGGTTCGTCGTACGCCTCGTCGTCAGCGTCGTTCTCTGTCTCACCCTGTTGCTGCTGCTCCTCCTCCTCCTCCTCTTCTTCTTGGTTTAGGGGCTGAGTGTCCGAATAGCTGTAAGTCTCAGCGCGAGCGGCGTCGATGGCGTCGGTTGATGTAGTGGTGGAGAGGGGCTGTGCAACGTGCGGCAGGTCATCAAAATCAGCAACAGTAGTGGGGAGGTAAAAACCGGTTGCCAGTACTGCGCTGTGCCAGGAGCGTTGTCGTCAGTAGTAGTAGCGGTAGCAGCAGGTGCAGCAGCAGCAGCAGCAGCAGCAGCAGGCGCAACAGTAGCAGGCGCAGCAGCAGCAGCAGCAGCAGCACGAGGATCACCAGCACCAGCAGCAGCAGCAGCAGGCTGGGCAGCAGTAGCAGCGGCAGCGCGCTTAGCAGCAACGTGTACCGTCGCGAGTGTAACAACGTCGCTAGCACGACGACTACTACCAGTAGTACTGCTACTACTACCACTACTACTACTACTACTACTACTACTACTACCGCTACTACTACTACTACTACTGCTGCGAGCGCTCGCTACAGCGGGAGGGTGATAAGACCAAGCGGTTGCGGCGGTAGTCTCATTTTCAGTAGCAAGAGGAGGCACTGACGCTAAACGAGCGCTGTTCCGCGTAGTCTTCTTGTTCTTGAACTTGCTTAGATCCTTGGACGGCGCTAGGTGTTGTCTTTTGCTCATGGTGGTGACTGTAGAGAGCGGCAAAAGACTGAGTGAGTGAATGGGGGTTTCCAGTCCCCTTATATACGCCTTCTCGCTTCTAGAGCTAAGCTACTTACTGCCCTGTTCAGCTGCCGGCGGCTGACCGGCGGCCATTCACAAAGAGAAACAAAAGACATAATGCATGACGTTTTCAGCTGGATCCCTTTCCCCCCTTTTGAGAGATCGACTGTCATGAGCTAAGCTACTTACCACCCTGTTCAGCAATTCAACGCGCATTAGCTGTATAAAGGATTAAGCGGTTGCTGCCGCCGGCTGACCGGCGGCCATTCACAAAGAGAAACAAAAGACATAATGCATGACGTTTTCAGCTGGATCCCTATCCCCCCTTTTGAGAGATCGACTGTCATGAGCTAAGCTACTTACCACCCTGTTCAGCAATTCAACGCGCATTAGCTGTATAAAGGATTAACGGTCATGAGCTTAGAGTGTGTATACAAAAAAACTACAGGAGGCGTGTGGCGTGAAGCAGGACCCCCTAAGACGAGTGTGTCTGTCTGTGAGTAGAGTCGTGTGCATGTGGTGAGCGACTTAAGTGTAAAACAAAAAAAAATCACCGCCTCCTGCCGTGGTGAGTAGACCGGGCCGGCCGGCGGCGGCCGGCTAGTTCAATAGGGGTGACAGCTGACTAAGGCTGTGCATGAAAAAATCTGATTTTCACCTGACCTCTGACGTTTGTTACAATGAATGTCAGAGGGAGAGAGAGTCGTCCTCAGGTAGGGGGTAGGAGGTAAGGCTATGGATGAGGAAAAAACACCATTTTCAGCTGGTCTCCACCGATAGCGATGACATACTCCTCGTCATCTAAGCTCTTAAGAAGCTCTTAAGGAGCGGAGCGGCTGAAAAGCGTCATGCGGACAGGTCGCTAGACAGCTGGGGTGCTGTTGGAAATAGGATTAAACTCCCTCTGTATAAAAGCTCTGATTTCTGTTGGAAAAAAACCATATCGCCTCTGACCACAGTAACGTCTACTACCACCACCACAGCCATCACCGCCGCCGCCGCCGCCGCCGCCGCCAAGACGAGACGAGATGGCTCAAGCTATTCCACTTTCAAGCTCGCCTTCACCCCCTTGTCCACCTGAAAAGTTAATGCGGCTTGACGACGTGAGACGCGCGGTGCAGACCGATGGGGAGAATAGAGAGGTAGGACAGCGGAGCTTAGCATATAGCGACGCCTTGCTTCGTCAACTAGGTAAAGAGTTGAGCGGATCTTGGAGAGAGTTGGGCAGTAGCTTAAAAGTTACCGCCGCCCGTATGGATGCTCTAGTAGAGCGCAGTGTCAAGACACCGGAGGAGCTGTGTACGGCGATGTTCCGAGTCTGGTGGGGTGAAACCCCGCATCGTCACAGATGGGGAGAGCTCGGCCGCGTCTTCACCCGCATTAGACGAGTGGAACTGTTGGCTCAGTGGATGACCCTTCTCCACAGGCAGGGGTTGGATTTCGAGAACCCCGACTCGCACGCGATGCATAAGCACTTGGGCGCCCTCGGCAGACGCCTAGGTAGCAGGTGGAAAGAGGTGGGGGGCCATTTAAAATTGTCGCCTGAGAGGTTAGATAAGATCGCTGAAGAATGCGAATACGGAGGAAGTCCCGCTGAGTGGGCCTTCCGAGTGTTGAAAATGTGGCAAGCTGAAGCTGACGGTGCCGGCAGTACGCCTTTTGAACTCCTTCGAGTGTTGACTGAGGACATGGGAAAGTTTGACCTCGGCATCGCGATATTACTTGACTTTATCAAGCAAGAAACAACGGGAACAACGGACATGTGAATTGTTGTATTTTATTTTCATACGTCTTCTTTATTAGTAAGTAAAAAAAATATTATAACAATTAAGTCGCGTGTCCTCTTAAAGTGTCACTTTCTCCGGTCGCGGCTGATCGCCTCATCAGGGCACGTGATAAACAAAAGAATTAAGAGACACACTTCTTCCTCTCGAGAGGAAGAAGTGTGTCTCTCGATTAAATTCTTTTCTTTCTTTTTTTCTTAAAAGAGACAAACGCCCCTTAGAGTGCCCCCCCACCCCCCTAGAGTGCCCCCCTCCCCCCTCCCCCCCTCCCCTCCCCTCCCCCCCACCCGCCCCATGCATCCTAAAAGCGCCCCCCTCCCCATGCATCTTAAAGGGGGCCCCCCTCCCCCCTCCCCCCCTCCCCCCCCTCCCCTCCCCTCCCCCCTTATACACTCTAAAGAACACTTCTACCTAGTTCAATAAGTCACTTCCAGTCGCTCATAAAAAAATAAAATGAAAAAACAAACTTATATCGTTGTGTTTTTTATTGGTTTACCAAAAAAAATAAGAGACTCGCCTCCTCCTCCTCCTCCAAAAAAAATATATATCACATTTTAAAGCGCGTGACCCCTTAAAGACGCTCATCTCTTCATCAAGTCGCGTGACGTCACTTCTTCTTCCGGTCACGTGATCAATCAGGTCACTTCCGGTCACGTGATCCTCAATCAGGTCACTCACTTCCAGTTGTCCATTAGTTCATGTGACGTCACTTCCGGTCACGTGACTCATCAGGTCACTTCCGGTCACGTGATCCTAAATTAGGTCATATGACGTCACTTCCGGTCCCCTAAGTAGGTCATATGACGTCACTTCCGGTCCATAAGTAGGTCATATGACGTCACTTCCGGTCACGTGACCAAATGGCGGCCTCTGATTGGCTAACTAGGTCACGTGACGTCACCACTAATCCCCTAAGTAGGTCACTTCCGGTCACGTGACCAAATGGAGGCCTCTGATTGGCTGCATGTTGATTGAGTAATAAACAGTACTTAAGCATAGTCCCGTTCCGATACATTATATACTACTGCTGTTATTTCAGGGAAGAGGATATATTTTCACTTTCTCAAAACATCTGAGAGTATTCAGTGTTTCTGAAAAGCGAGAATTCAAGCTTTTGTAGTTGTAGTTTGAAGACACAGCACCGCCTGGTTCCTATATATTGAATTCAAGCTTGTCCTTCCACTCCCCCAGTTCTACTCCAGGATCCTTCTATTCACTTACTCCTGTCCGAAACTTCCCAAAATTCCCCTTCTTACATGGATGTAGGGTATGTACAACAGATCAGACTGCCCCTTTCCTTCATCATAAACTATCATCAGGAACATTTCCTGTTGTGGGTTCATAGCTTGCCCCATAGCCCTGGAGATGTGCTAATCGGTAGCTAAATCTAATGTCCTTGAAAAGTGGCTTTCCTTTCTTTAAGACATTTTTGTGTTTATGTTTAATATATCAAAATATATAGTGAAACTGACTGATTTCTCCTAGATTCCCTCTTTCCAATGATATATAACATGGCTATACTGAAGAAGTAGAAACTGTCCAACAGTCACAATTAGCCAATTTGGCGAATTCTCAGTGGATAGCATTAGCCAAATTTAACTTTGATTCGCCATTGGCGATTTGGCGGGTGGCTAGCGCGAACCCTGAATACCTAAATCATTAGGGCATCATCTTTACTAATTGTTTTAATTCCAATTATGAACTATCATATAGATCTGTTTCACTGCAGTTGTAACATTTTCAGATGAATGAGCAGTCCCTGCTCCACATCCTCCGTCAGAACCAGAACACCATTTATGGCCAGGAGTACAAGTTCAGTAAGATGAGGTGTAGAGATGACTTCATCAAGATGCACCCGCTGACCACCCCGGAGCATTACCAGTCCTACATACAGCGTATCGCGGAGGGTGAGCGGAACGTGCTGTACCCGTGTGACACATTCTCACTCATCTCCACCTCAGGCACCACAGGCACTGCCAAGGTTAGGGGAAAGGCTGTGTCTCACGAGATCGGGCTGATGTGAAGTCTTTGACCGGTGTCATCTTTGACTGGGTGTCATCTTTGACTGAGTGCCATCTTTCACTGACTTGATAGAAAACAGTTTATTTAGGGCAGAGGAAGATATATAAATGGGCTACTAATTATTAATTTGAAGTGTTACAACATCCATGAACCTTCGCAGCCCATTTATATATTCCTCTGCCCTAAATAAACATTTTCTTTCAAGCCAGTCAATGATGGAAACCCAGTCATTCAAAGATGGCACCAGGTCAAATATGACAGCAGGTCAAAGATGGCACCAGGTCAAAGGTGTTCACATTGGCCGGATCTCGTGAGACAAAGCCATAATACTGTACATATGTTCAAGACCAAGTTTAGAAACATGTTCCTTGGTTACCTTACGTATTTATTACGAAAACAGTACCTACCGTAAAACCTCGCGTATAAGCCGCGGCTAGTACGCGAATCAGACTCAGCTTTCTTTTGATACCAAACATGCCTATATAGGGTGCGGCTTATACGAGAGTTTTTACAAGTACATTTGTATACTACAGTACCAAATTAACAATTTTCAGACCCCCTCTGCGGCTTATATAATCTGTCAAAGTTAGGGGTGCGGCTTATAAGCGAGTTAGGCTTATACGCGAGGTTTTACGGTATATGTAAACTCTATTCTTTTGAACTGCTGTGTTACTTTTAATCTATCCTCTGTCTTATACATGTAAAACAGTAATCTGCAATAATCAGTACATGTAATTTGAAATTTGACACATTCTTTTGAACTCTATAGAAATTAAATCATTATCTCAGTCATATTAATTTATTACATGCAATTAACCTTTTGACAATGCCTAGTGCTACAATTTCTTTAGCGACCAGAACACATCTATTGTCGTCCCCTCTACTTTTGCCATCCGATGACTTATTCGGTAAGTCGTGTGAATTGATATGAGATATGTCGATAACTATAATCTTTTTAAAAGGTTTACGCCTTCACGAAGGAGCACGTGCAGTCATGTCACTACCAGATCAGACAGCTGTTCGGCAGCACCATTGTCAACCTCTTTGACCTGCAGCGAATGGCACAATTCCATATTTTCTCTCCGGTGAAGACAACAAAGGGTGGGATTCCCATCGGAGCTGCCAGCCAAATTATCTTCAGGTCGGTATATTTGATATTTGCAGCTCAACGATGAGTCTTCTTGAAAATAAGGATGCCAGGATGTTCACCAAGATTATAATTGTTTTGGGCTAAGTTAAGCTAAGTTAAGTTAGGTCAAGGTAAATGTGCAAATTCCAGCAATTTGAAATACATTACAACAACCCTATCAGCCCTGTCCCTGGGCTCCAATTCACACCTATATCTTAGTATGTAGCGCCCATGGATAATATCTTTATGCCACTAATTCTCTAAACATAATAATTGACCAATTCTCAGTTTCCCTCCTCATAACCTGATCTCTGAATATATATATACAAAATGTATGATATTCTACAAATCAAGTTAAGAATGAAACACATTTAAGTCAGATTTAAAAGAAATTCAAATTTTTACTGTACCAACTTCCAGTTTCCCTCCATACAACCTGATCCCTGAGGCCTACTCCAGGCTGCACTCTGAGGATGCATCTTACTACGCCCAGGCCCTGTTCTCCCTAGCTGAGAGGGAACTTGGCTACATCAACAGCTTCTCTGCTGACCTCATGTACTCCTACTGGAAGTTCATGACAGCCAACTGGCAGCATCTGTGTGACGACATCAGTCGGGGGTACATCGGGGGCCACATAGACATGCCACAAGACGTGAAGGACGAGCTCTCGGGGCATTTGCCCGCTGATCCCGCAAGAGCCGAAGAGCTTCGTGAGGCTATTCGAGGCGGGATACGAGGTTTGGCAAAGCGAGTATGGCCAACGATGAACTTCATTACCATGGGGAAGTCAGCTGCCTTTAAAGTAAGTATGTCCAATGATTTGGGCTCAAAAATAATCATTTTGAAAATGGACCAGAACGTTCAATACTTAGACTACCTACTCCATTCACTCTCATTGATTGAATGATGCTTGTAGCTGTGTCACACGAGCTTGGGCCAATGTCAACGTGTCCGACCGGGTGCCATCTCTGACCGGGTGCCATCTCTGACCGGCCTTAATAAAAACTGTTTATTTAGGGCAGATGATGATAAAAATGGGCAACTAAGTTATAACGTCCATTAACCTTTTCTGCCAAATTTTATCTACATCTGCCCTCAATAAACCGTTTCCATTCAGGCCGGTCAGAAACGGCACCTGGTCAGAGACAAAATCATTGACCCAAGTATGTGAGACACAGCCTTGTGTATCATTGTGTATCCTAAATTCATTGTAAATTCATACTTTTGTTCATTGCAACAGCCCTTACTGGAGTGCACATCATGCTCCCATTCCACCCTAGAGTAGCTCTTTCAATCAGACTCAATGGGCCACATATCTGGTAGTCACCCATGACCCTATATATGTATGCCACTCCACTAAACAATGCATTACTGATTGAAATCAAATTTTAAATGTTGAAATTCCTCATCTTCCACCTTTAAAGTGACATGGTCCGATTTTTTTTCATATTTTAAATTCTATTTAGATGTCTGACAAATGTTAGTCTGATAGCATATTTGGAGGATAGGGAACAAAATAATGTCATGGCTAATAGAAGCCCATTTAGAGTGTCCAGCATGACCCAGGTTCAGTATTTTACAGTGTATATTCAATGGGGGGGGGGGGGGTTGGGGATTTTAGCCTGCACTCCAAAAGTCTTAGATTGAGCATAAAACTGACAATGGACTGAATCCTAAGCTGACTTATGGAGAATAATGTTAAATAAAATAAGTAGGACATGTTGTATGGCCATATTGAACATTTTTGCTCACTTTTTAAAAAAATTAATTGTTGAGCCCTAATCATCGGACCATGTCACTTTCAGATGTGCACGGAGCTGCTGATGGAGAACCAGCTGGCGGGTGTTAAGGTGATCGGGTTCCTGCACGGGGCCACGGAGGGCCTCACTGGGCTCAACTATGAGGTGGGTAATACAGTGAAACTTCGTTGTAAGGAACTCTGATATAAGGAGACCTTGCTTATAAGGGCCAGATTTGTGTGGTTCCGATTTTTCCCTATACATTTATATAGTAAGAAAACTCTCTTAGAAGGAGGTGTTTTTACCTTAACCTCTGATATAAGGAGGTAATTTTGGCTCATTTCCTTATTTCGTACATGCAAACCTTACCCAGGGAAGTTATTTTTCAGGATTACAGTCACTTACTGCTTAAAATTGCCCACTGCCCCATGCCATAGAGGTAGGGAGAATACATTTGTAGCTTCCCTAGGGAGGAAGGGATATCAAAAGCTCCATGAAGGGGATCTAGAAGGGGTTTTGACTTGAAATAATACACACACCCATCTGAATTGTATTCAAATCAAATCTATAAGGGTATAAGAGACACACGTAGGGAGTGTTCTGGGGCTGGACCTTTATCAGGCTGACCTTGCTTATAAGGAGCCCTTGCTTATAAGGAGCAAATTGCACTGGTCCCAAGGTCCTCCTTATAACGAAGTTTTACTGTACACTGAAAATTCTGGGGGTTACTCAATGCTAAAATGACTACCGTAAAATCTCGTTTAAAAGTCGATTTTTATTTGGAATTCTATTTTGCTATAAGTCGATTTTTTCCTCAAAAGTCCAATTCGACCTATAAGTGAGGTTTCGAAAAAATTTAAATTTTTTAGGGGCCCAAAGATAGTAATTCCAAATACTGTAAAATACACCTTTTTTGTAAAGGATTTTCCCCCCTATAAGACCTGTTTGTTTCTCTACAATTAGGGGGTTGTCGTATTGAGGGCAGAATACCATAAGTAATGCTTAATTTGGCTGGGCAAAAGGTGCTTTAGAGGGGTCTGGGGTGGGGTCAAGCCCCCAAAACTCCAGTTCGACCTATAAGTGGGGTTTTCCAAAAGTTCAATGTATTTTGCTAGAGGTCGATTTTTTCCCTCAAAATTCCAATTCGACCTATAAGTGAGGTTGACCTATAGGCGAGGTTTTACAGTACTTATAACCTGTGGGTTATACCCGAACGAAACCTTCAGTGCAGGTTATCCCGGCAGGTTATACAATATTCTTAGATCTAGGGGCCGGTAATACAAGGATTTCTGAAAGTATAATACAGTACTAAAATCACAATTTTCAAGCCCCGGGTAGAGGTTATAGGATTCTCTCAAAGTCGGGGTGTGGGTTATATGTGAGATCTCAGTTCAGTTCAGTTTTTAATATTTTTATTGGCTTAATATAGTCATATTACAATAAGTTTTTCATATATGCCAATGTTGTAAATACAGTACAAAAATAAATGCAAACAATACAATTTGAATCAGTCGTCGTCAAGGTATATCGTGAGCGCGCTTAGTATAACTAGGCCGTTCCATGAGGGAGGCGTTACAAGTGCAGTTTACGGAAGAAATAGAATAATGAAAAATTAACTAGAGACTACATATATGTTTGAGAAATCTCCAGATCTCCACCTTCTAGATTTACAGTCATTTCATTTGATTCGATTTAATTTAATTGAGATAAGTTAAGTACATAAATTACACGTTTCGACATGTATTGAGCAATTGTAATCAATGTAAACAGTGTAAACATTGTAATAAAGTCAACATACCAAGTACACTGATTTATTGTTTTATATAATTATACTACCTAACTCACTCAACATTCAATCACAGGTGTAAATTAATGACAGCGCACACTATGATTCGCCATATCTATTATAGCACAATCAGTGATTTAATGGCTTGATTTCTAACTACGGTTACACTAAGCGTTAGCATTTAGCGACCTGCGTACCATCAATACTCAGATATTTAATATTCAATATTAGGTGATTGACAAAAATCACAAATCACACAACCCACAACCCAGGTTCGTTTTACACAGGCACCTTTAGTGTAAGCTAGCAAGGAAAGCTGCTCGGGTTATTTTATGTTGTTGGGTTGATGTCAATTCATCCCAAGCACAAACTCCTCGGTACAAAGGACTTCGCCTGTATATTTCACACTTTGGTCTTTGAACCTTTAACTTAATTTTACTGGAACTCCTTAGCTCCCTTGCAGGCTCATAAATGAACTTGTCATCTCTGGATCTTTTTGTACATTAGAGATAGCAAGGCATCAGCCCTTCTATCAACCAGTTCTTCTATCTTACACCGTACATGTAGTTGGTCAACATCAATGTCTCGCGGATTCCTAATCTTTTCACAGACTCTTAGACAATCATTTTGTAACACTTGATAACACCTTGGAACCCACTCAGCAGCCCCATCTATAATGAAGCTGCTGTACTCCATCGAGGGCCTTATCATTTGTTTATACACAAGTAGACAAAGGTCCCGATTTGAGGACTTCCTTATATGTTTTAATTGAGACAGCTTCCCCTTAAGCATGCCTTTAATTTTCCTACCGTGGCCAGCAAAGCTTAAGCAGTAATCTACATTCACTCCTAAGTAGTTAAACTCCCTGACCTGCGCCAGCGCAATATTTTGCACAAAAATAGCACAATGTGACAAATCAGGATTTTGCCTATTAGAATGCATCCACATCACCTTAGATTTGTCAGCATTAATGGTTAAACGATTTAGTGAACACCATTCACCTATCTCATTGAGATCATCTTGTAATAAGGTTCGTATACGCTCCACCGAGCGAGCACTCACCATAATCGCTAAATCATCCGCATATAAATAACAACTTGAATTTTTTATACATTTTACTAAGTCGTTGATATACAGAATAAATAGCAGGGGGCCCAACACGGACCCCTGGGGAACACCACATTTAATGGGCTGTACACCTGATTTATAAGAATTTACAACACAGCATTGTGACCGGTTATCTAAATAGTCCTTAAACCAAAGTACAGTTTTAAACGAGCAACCCAGCAATTTCAATTTTAATAACAATCTATTATGATTTACAGTCTCAAACGCCTTCCTCAGATCGAGGAAGACTACTGCTGCATACATCTTAGCATTTCTCGCTGAATACAGATCATTAGTTAATTCATAAATTGCATCATCCGTGCCCTTTCCTGGTAAAAAACCAAATTGAAAGGGGGTCATTACATTATTAGACAACACAAATTCCATTAACTGACGCTGGACTACCTTTTCCATGGTCTTGCCAACAAGATTTAAAAGACTAATTGGCCTCCAGTTAGTAACTCGCTGCAGGTCACCTGTTTTAGGTAAAGGAATGACCGAGGCCATTTTCCAGGAGTCTGGAACTTTAGAGGAGTCAATAGTATTATTAATCATATGGGACAGTAGATAAGGCTTATCCTTAAACACAACCCTCAGTACCTCGGACCTGACATTTTCAATATGAAGATTTATTTTTGTTTATATCAACAGCCAAGAACTTAAAGGACTCATTAGACCATTTGCTTAGATCAAAAGTATCGAGAAAACTCTCACTGTCATCAAAAATATCTTCAATGTCAACATCACCGTTAGTACCGGTAAACGCAAGCGCTAGGTTTGAACCCGTATTAACATAATACCGATTCATAAATTCAGCAACGTCAGCCTTGACCAACATGTTATTATCCTCATCTTTTAGGACAATATCTTTAACACTTAAATCACCTTTCCAGATATTATTCACAATTTTCCAAAATTGTTTAGGATCATTTTTGTGTTTTTCCAGACTCGTCACAATTTTTTTGCTAACATTTTCATTTACTTTTTTGTGTACAGTTTCAAAATTTTTTGCGCTTCCTTTAGAAGCATATTTCTTGTACCAATTCTTATCCTCCAAGCTTTCCTAAGAATCCTTCTTCTTTTCTCCAAAAGTTTTAGGACCTCGCCATCAAAACCATATTTATGACCCAACATTATAGTAAAGCTCCTAATAGGATGATGTTGATCAAGATACCATTCAATGGCAGATACAAACAATTCATAACATTTACCGGGATCACTCTCATCAAAGAAGCTGCGCCAGTCATGTTCATTCACAAACTGTAAAAGCAACTCAGGAGAGAAATCCTTATACGATCTACCTCGGAAAGTATGTTTCACCGGTTTATCAATTCGCTTCTTTTTAATTGCAAACACGGGAGCATGATCGCTAATTACATCATTTACCAGACCATTTAGAGAGACATCCATACAATTGGTATAGATGTGGTCAATTGTTGAGTGGCCATACCTGTGGTACCTAGTAGGTTTAGTTGATAGATACCGCAAGTTATTACGCCGTAGAAAACTTGACATATTTCTAAACTTCACGGAATTGCGTGATCGCGCATCTATATTAAAATCTCCACATATCCAAACTTCCCGCCTGTCACAGTTCAACTTACTCAACAGTTCAGTTAATTTAGTATAACAGAGTTTGACATTTCCGCGGGGGGGTCTATACACTGAGAAAATTAACCTTTTAAATTTAAATTTTTGATTTGGGAATTTGGTTTCTAGACCCAAACATTCTATATCCTTATTCACATATGTCAAATCTTCTCGGACCGAGGTATAGGGGGCATATTTGTCTGCAACATAGCAGGCTACTCCGCCACCCTTCTTCTTTACACATCTAGGTCTATCCAACCTAAAAACCTGCATGCCAGGGACACTAATATAACTATCAGGTATCCGTGGTTCAAGCCACGTCTCGTTTATTGAGAAATAATCCAAGTCAGAGACCAAGCCTCTAATAAGATTAATCTTCCCCAACAAACTCTGTGCATTCATACAGACCAGTTTTAAACCTTTCTGGTCTTTAAACTCATCGAACTTTATATACTTAGAACCAACAGATGCAACTGACCCCAGCAGCCCAGTACAAATACCGCAGCGCGACACACAAACACAAACATGACGACAAAATCTTCAGACACAATAAACATTAAACAGCCTAAGCGCTTGAATTTAAGGGCTCAGGTAAAGATCAACTTCAGGAAGCTGTTGACCTATAGTGCTTATGAGACAGTAAGCTACATAGATAATACACAGAAAATATTCAAAAAACTCAAAACGAGCAGTAAGCGTTAGTTACAAACAATATACACAAACAACAAATGTTAATTTACATAAACATAAAATAATAGTGGATTCTAAGATTACCACTAGTAAAAAGGTGGTCAGATGGAGTGTAGTTTTACTGACTTTCTTTACTTCATGAAGATTGGGCTCCCTCAAACCCAGTGATCAAAAATCACAATAATACAATCACATGATAGTCTTGATTAATTCAAGACGGAGTCACTATTTCAAAAATTGTCGATGTTCATGATCACAAATATACTGTTTCCAAATACATTTTCAAAGCTCAAGAACACAAACTTATACATTTAGACAGAGTCACTTGATGTGAGTTCAGACCCATGCACACTGCTCTATGAGCAACGAGCAAAATCAATTACCGGTAAACCCAAATGTACATCATCAGGCTGAATCATTTGATACTGGCCTCAATTGCACAGTGTTCAATATGAGCTTTTACCAATACGTCTTGTTGCAACGAGCAAAATTAAATACCGGTAAGCACACAATGTAACACTTAATTTTCTCACACGATACTCTCTAGGAGTCGTTAGTACAGACACATTTTCTGTGATACAATAATAGTTAATTATTTAAATAACCAACACTCACAGAACCCAAATAACATTATGTTCAAACAGAGTCATTAATCAAAATCATTTTCAACGATCGAGAAAAAGTCACAGATATACCGTTTCAAGTAGATTTACAATGTACAGAATCACAAATATATACATTTAGGCCGAGTCATTTTTGATTCTGGCCTCAAATCGCAGTGTTCAATGTGAGATTTTACCACTACATCTTGTTGGACGAGCAAAATCAATTATCAATTACCGGTAAGCACACAATATAGTGCCTACTTTTATCACACGATACTCTCTAGGAGTCGCTAGTACAGACACATTATCGGTAATACAATAACAGTTAATTATTAAAAATTTAACTGACATCGCCAAAACCTACATAAAATTATGAAGTTAGAGGTTGACGCGTTTTAAGACAAAAAAGTGCAAAGTTAAGTTATTCAGTAAATATGACATTTACCAATTTATATTTTAGGTAAGTTAATTGATAATGACATTGAGATTGAAATTACGGGTAACAAGAGCAAATTAATTTGGGTACTTATAGATAAATGGAAGTTATATTCTGGAAAATCAACAAATGATTTCGCAGAAAGAAACAGTCTTTAGTACAGATTTTTACGCAGTTGAGGCGTATGTGACGTCAAGTGGTCTTGCTGCTAGTTCTTCAGCCACCTCAGGGGTGATCTCAGGCTCTTGGACTGGGCCAGCAGCTTGGATCAAGGCAGCTTGACTTGCTTGCAATTGAGCTTCTCGTTCACGAGCTGCTCGGGCAGCTTGAGTGGTTCGACGTTCTTCCGCAGCTCTGACCATCACTTTACGTTCTGCGTCCTGCTTTAACTCAGCGCGCAGCTTGCATAGCAGCTTGCCTAGATTGTTGAGGCCATCATAACTGCCATCATCATACGTGGGATCATCATATCTGGCTGCGCAGCCCCAGAAAGGGTGCATAGTAGCCTCAAGTAGGTCACAGTCACCTGTTTCCAATAGTGACTGGGCACACCTGCCATTCTGCCTGAATTTTTTAGACAGAGCAAGTGTCATGGCAGGGATACGGTGATCACGCCATTCGATTCCTCCACTAAACTTCTTCCCCTCCAACATGGCATCAAGAGCAGTTTTACAATTGTAGATCCGCTCCGCAGCCTCGTCTTCGCCCAGGTGGATGCACTTTATCCACTGGTAGAGGTGCTCAGACGATTTGAAGTTCAGATTTTCATGCCTAATTTTAACAGGGTAGAAATTGCTTAGAAAGGACTTTTCCCCGCAGAAGGTTATCCCTGAGGGGGTCACCTTCTGTTGCAGCGGTTTCTCAGTGGGACCGGTCTTGGGTTGAGCTTTCTTACCAGGACCTTTGTCTTTCTTCTGAGCTGCAGTCATCTGTTGATTTCCAGGTGGCAGTCTGACCAGATTCTTAGGTTTGAACTCTTCAGGAATGTCCGAGATGTTACCATAGTTATTACCGTCAATGGTAATGTTCATACCTCTCAGCTCGACTTCAATGTTTTTTGAGACACAATACTTGAGAATTTTCCTGAGGATACCTTTGGTTTTACGGGTTACATTATCCTCGTCGGGATTTATGTTCACCACAGGATAGTCTACAGAGTCAGCAAGACCTTTTTTTAGGTCAAGACAAGCGTCTCGTTTCCATGCAGTAGTGAAGCATACTAGTAATGGTCTAGGACCTTGTGCCTTAGAAAATCTGCGGCGGAGTCTTTTGCACATTACCAACTCATTAGGTTCAATGTCAAGATTAAAGGCTTCAAAATGGGCCAGAACTTTGTCATAAACCTCTTCGTCTGGCTCCTCCTCTAAACCTTCAATCACCACGTTAAGTCGGCGTGGAGACCTGAACTCTCCATTTGCACCTACATTTCCATTAGGCAGCTCATTTGGGCCGCCAGATGACTTTGTAGAATTAGGTGGTTTGACATTCCTCAATGCAGCAATATCCTCCTTGTTTTTTAGGACAATATCACGTAAGTCTTCAACCTCACATTTTGTGGCTTCAGCAACAGAGACTGCTTCCTTTGATTTAGCCTCAATGTTATCAAGCCTCTTATTTAAGGCTTTATTGCTGCTTGACACCGTTTTCTCGAGTTTTCCTATTTTATCATGGGTCTTAAAATTTTCTGTTGTGATAAAGGATCTCATATTCTTGAAACCTTGGGCTATAATACCTAACACATCAGTAGCGGTTTCCTCCTCTTCAGAGTCTGAGGACAGGATAACTTGACTTTGACTCTGTGGAAAACTCCCACCGGCAGTGCTGTCAGCAGTAGAGTCATAGTCACCGTCATAGTTGACAGCACCCATGGCTCCACCAAACAATGAGCTCGATGTGGATGGCCCACTTGCAGCAGCTCTATTTGTAGATTTCCTACTTACTCCGCCCATTTCACGTGCTTTTGCTTGCCTTTTAAGTAGTGGTTTCCTCCCTTGAGTGGAGGTTTGTTGCCCGGGTTGAAGAGGCGAAGTTTCGCCACTCGACGTTCTCGGCCGTTTGACACCAGAATACACATAGATGGGGTTGCCCACCGACTTTGGCGGCCTTCCCCTTCCTTTAATGGCCTTACCGGTGATAGGATCTACCATCACGATTGGGCGCTTCTGCGAGGAGGCATATTCCTCCACTTCGCTGTCTAGATGGTCGAGTATTTCCCCAGTAATCTCCATTTTTCTTCCCTTTGTCGCAGGTTTGTTTCCTTTCGCCGCCATTTTGGACGCCGAGGGATGACGCATGCGCAGTGTGCGTCCTATTCGACGAGCTTCCGGTTTCCCGATTCACAGCTCGAAAAACTCGTCAAATCACTCCTTTGCAGCAGATTTCAAGTCACCAAACACCCATACCGGTATTTGCAAACTATTCATACATATTCTGTAGCGTTCACAATAGCGTGTGATTTGCCAGAATATCTCCAAGGCTAAATTGAGGGAGCTCGCTTGTCCGGGACGTCTACTCTCGATCCGCCATTTTCTCTCGAGATCTCTGGGTATACACAGGAATTTATGGTAGCCTAATAAGTTCAGAAGGCCAGGGCAATGCTACCTTTTGGCTAAGCATTAGTAGCAAAATGCTAAGATAGGATAGAAACTTTGGGCACATGTTTTTCGCTAATGGTTTTAAAAAAGTTAGTAAAACTTTGGACTAACATTTGAGATTCATCATTGTCAGAGATATATGGGTCAACATGTCAAACAACTCTGCCTACAGACTAATACAAGTGGACCTTTGTCTTTATTTCTTTTAATGTTTTTCGATTGAAAATACCACAATTATGATAGGGGGAGCCTAAAATAGCTTTTCTTGGCCATTCAAACCATCATTTTTTATGACGTCACAGGCCATGAAATACGGCGGTGGGTTATTCAATAGGAGAGCAAAATATGTAGGTTGTTGGTTAAAGCAATGGACCTGCCGTTTTCCATAAAAAATAAATGTATAGCCACCGTTTATCATATTATTGTTCATCATGCAGTTGTATTTAATCAACAGTTCGTATCAGTTGCTTCTTCCACCAGCCTCCCCTTTATTAAAGTTCTTGGAATTGGTTCCAGGCAGGGGCATACAATGTTATTTTATAACTTATTTTGGGACGTTTTAAGTGATATTGTACCTTTATTGTTGTGTTGCAGGTGGAGGCCCCGTGGGACGGGGAGGTGCTCACACTGACCCCATTCCCCGCCTTCATAGAGTTCATCCCCATCGCTGATGTGGAGAAGGAGAACCCTGTCACGGTGTTGCCTGAAGATGTACGTATGCCTTTATTTATATGTTATTATGTCATTTATTTCCAGCTGGGAGTGGCTTGGTGTATATATAGGGGGGGGGGGGGGGTCATAATAGAAAACATCCCCCCCCCCCCAGTGGGGGGACTGGAAAATACTCGACACTGGGGGGGGGGGGGGGGGTCATAATAAAACATGGTCCATTTAGATACTCGCAACCACGTGTGATTCTACAGGCGCATGTGATTTTATTTTATTTTTTTTTATTCTATTTTTTTTTTTTGTGGGGGGGGGAGGGGGAGGGGGAGTCATTTCTCAAAATACGAATGTAGTGGGGGGGGGGGGGGGGGGGGTCGAGATAACTTTCGGTTATTTGGTGGAGGGGTCGGGAAAAAAATCACCATTTTGGGAAAATCCACCAAGCCCTTAACCAGGATGTCCACTAACTTACTTTAGTACCTACTCTGCTTATTCTCAGTCCCCATCATTTAAATATATATATATAGCTGACCTAACTAAACATGATAAAGAACAACAATATAGGTAATTGATTTGACCGATTTGTGCAGATATAACCATCCCTTATTTATTAATGTGAAAAAAAAACAAAGAAAAAAAACAGGTGTGGATCCCTGTAGTATATAACCAACAGTGAACCTGTCATACCAGTAGCATTATACTTATATAATTATGGGGTAATTATATACACAGATACAACATTCAGGTTTATGCTCAATAAGCTACCTTTGGGGTGCACTTTTTGAATCCACCCATTGAACAGTTTGAGAGAAACACTGTGATCAGGACTGTCTTCATGATGACACAACAGATACCCTACACCGCCTTAGGGCATGATGCACTAATGTGCCTCTACATGGGTGTCCACAATTTTGACCGTGTCGCCGTGTCGGATTTAAGCAAAAGGACCATGTCAGTGTGTCGATATTTAGGTATATAAGAACTTAAAGAAAAATCTCTGTGGGTCGATTTTTATGCCTATTTTTCCTGTGTCTGTCGATTTTTAAAATGGCCTAAAAGGGCCGTGTCGCCGGGTCGCCCGTGTCGATTTTTACCCATGTAGAGGCACAGTGAGTAGTCATTAAAGGGTTAAAGCTTGACCGTCATGGTTGAAGTGAGGCCAAAAGCATTTTTGGATATAGTTCAGTTTTCATTTACAAGAGGGCCCTTATTGGCTGGGAGCTCAAATCTTACACTATTGCAGGCACAAGATAGGGTGAATATATGTTGTAGCTGGACAATGCTCATGGTTCCCTGTCCAAAACACTGCTTCCCCTCTGGAGGAACTGTTATTATAGTCCATGTATGGAAAATGCTGAACTTATTCCCTGACGGCCAGCTTTAAATGTTTGTGTATGTATTGCAGATGGCGCTCCATGAGCAGTATGAGGTGGTCCACACCAGCTACAACGGGCTGTACCGCTGCCGCTACGGAGACATCATCAAGGTGGTCGGCTTCAGGAACAAAACACCCAAATATGAATTTGTTTACAAGTAAGTGGCTCACTATGGTAATGCATTTTTAAAAGCCTAAATGTCACTAAGTATAGGTAAAAGGTTTGAAACTTCACCTACACCTATCAATTAATTGACATTTATTTAATGACTAGATGACACACAAAGCACAAAGCATCACATGTCAAGGGGAATATCTATAATATCATGTGTAATCTTATTGCATAATAATATATATTGGATGTATATCATAAACGTATACATATGAGCATTATTATATGTATTGATGATGTAAAGTATGTATTCTACAAAGTGTCTGTATGAAAATACATTATTGAAACTTGAACTTGAACTTGAAACGTTTTGATACCTATTTCAAGTTAAAACATGGTAGAATGTGAATATTTCATTGAAGAATGAAGATTTGAAAAATATGAATTATGTTGATTCTATAAAGACCTACTCTAAATTGCCCGTCATGTTAAGTGCCCCATGGAATTCACATAACTTTAAGGATTTCATGTAAAACTAAAATACAATTGTGACAGGATCTGCGAAAAGGGCCCTTAGTGCAGGGTGCACTATGGTCCCTTTTCCCAGTACATGTCACATTTAATGAATTCTTGAAATCTTGAATTCTTTAAAAAGTATTGCCTAATGATACATTGACAGGTTGGGACAGCGGCTGAATATAGCCTATGAGCGGACCCCAGACAAGTTCCTGTATGAGGCCATCAAGCAGTGCCAGCACCTGCTGCCCCCTGGTGTCACCCTCGTCAACTACACCACCACTGAGAGCGTCACCTTGGAGAAACTCAAGGGTAACATTTACTAAACTTCTAATTTTGTCATAACTGTCATTGTGCATTCTGATTAGGCCACTTTGAAAAAAAAATTGCGTTTTCTTCAAAAGCAGTGATTAAGGTTCCGTATACACTGAACAGAACCCCCCTAAAAACAATAATTTTCATATCTCAGCTATTATTAGGTGTAGAAACATAGCATAGCATATTACCCCTTATTTCGTTATCTATAACGTGGAATTCGATAATTGCATTTATCTGTGATAATACATAGAAAAAGTACATCTCAAAAAGTATTCAGTAAACAAAAATTAAAAGGACCTCACTCATCAACCAAAACAAAATAAAAATAAAATAAAAAGCCTCCATTTTTCAGGAAAGTAAACTATGCATACTCCCAATAAAAAGTCCAGACCCTAACTTAAACCTGTTCATACCACATTAATCAATAACATGCACCAATCATTGTATATCCATAACTAGCCTGTTATTGATTGTCAACAATATTCCCATTGCAACAACCATACCCATCTTGTGTCTCCTCTAGGACCAATGGGAAAAGGCCACTATGTGTTCTTCATGGAATTCGACACAGACAACAAAGTCAGCTACCACAGGATGGAGACAGAGGTACTATGGTGTGGGGCTAGCACACCCCACACTGAACTTTTACTTGATATCAGAGTTTTCTTTAGGCCAAATTTAAAAAAAGGTTTGTTTCAGGTAACATGGGATGAAACTCTAGGCTCGGTAGGTCGGATTCACTTTTTTTCTTTTTTTACATACCCGAAAATTTAACCCAAAAAAGTATGAAAATGGGAAGTTTTTTTCAAAACTTTTGTAAACCTAAAAGTTACCCCAAAAAAGTGTAAAATACATTCAAAATTGTTTCAAAAAAACTAGGGTCGGCCCTGTTTACATAGGGTCGGTCGGGTGACCTGAAACAAACCTTTTTTGGGCCTTAGGATTTGGAATATTCAGTTTTTCATGTATTACTCATTATGTATTATTCTCAAAGCACTGCTTAAAGCCAAGTGCCTACAACAAGCGATGTGTTCACCCTCATTATCTGGCTTTCTATATAAACAGGAATATCTACGTTAGGGTATCAACGTTTCTGAATTTCATATCAGAATTAATGTATCCTTACCACCATTATAGAATAAAGTATATTACAAGGGAACCTTTGCCGAAATTAGACCAAATAAAAATTAGCTTAGTCGAGTTTTGAGACTAGTTTTCAGGTTTCACAGTCTACTTTTCACTCTGAAATTGTTAATAATTGTCCGCTTTACGAACGTTAATAAAGGAGGTAAAATAATATAAAGAGTGTGGGGGAGGGGTATCAGCACTGCATGGCTGGAACCCGTGGGTTTGCTGGAACCCAACCTAACTTCTTTCTGACTTTTGATATCATGCATTGATAAATCATTTTACATTTTGTAGATGGACCACGCTCTACTGGGGCTCTATCAGCCTTACAAGAGGTTTAGGGACTGTGACAGCATCGGCACCCTGGAAATAATCCAAGTGAGTATTCTCAGATCTGACATATTCAAATGTATTGTTATGTGTATGGGCTATTTATAGTGTTGTTCTATGCCACCACTCTCCAGAGAGCCCGGTTAGCTCAGTCGGTAGAGCATCAGACTTTTAATCTGAGGGTCAAGGGTTCGAGTCCCTTATTGGGCGACCGATTTTGATGACACAGGCTGAGGTTAGAATTCTTAGAAGATATGCATGCATGCGATGATGTGTACAAACCACTTTAGGGGGTCGAGATGGGGGGTCCCCATGTCACCTGTCGATTTTAAGAAATGCTCATGTCATTTGTCAGTAGCTTTGTATTTCTCCTGTCATTTGTGACTAGGCTCCATGTCGCCTGTCGATTTTAAGAAAATGCCATGTCCCTTGTCAATATCTTTTAATTTCTCCTGTCATTTGTCACTAAGCCCCATGTCGCCTGTCGATTTTAAGAAAAGGCCATGTCGCCCTGTCGATTTTAGGGGTCCACCCCCATACTTTAGGAACACCCATGAGTAATGGTGGATGGTCGTGTTTGTAAGTATAACTACAGGGCAGGCTACAGGGGTGATTGCATATTATTTAGGCCTATAGATAGTTGACCATTGTAAACTTATGTGCTGGTGGCCCATGCCATGTATGATGCAGCCTCGAGCTCTCCAGGCCCATTGCAGCCGTCAGGCTGTAATGGGCCTGGACAAATTTGTATCTAATGAGTGTAACCTACTTAGAAAATGATCCAGGATCCTGGATCATTTCTTAATGAGATAGCTCAACCACTGATTGGTTAGCCATGGTCACATGACCATGAATGAGGGTGTGTATGGCCTCATGGGTTCGAATCCCACCTTGGGAAAACGTAGGTTCGTTTTTTTTACATTATTTATTTGGCCTTTTTGAAGCATAAATACCTAAATGCTAGGATAATAATAACACATATTACATATTTGGATAGGGGAAATAGTGTAATAGAGGGCCATTGTACAAATATCTATATTACTACCCATTGTGCCAAGGTGGGATTCGAACCCATGATGTCCAGATTGATGATATCCATTACAACCAAATACATAAGCATTCTACCAGACTGTATACATACAGTCCGGGTCCGAGACTGTCTATGATGTAGTGCTCCAATGGCTTTTGGATATAAATAGCAAAAACGCTATTGACAGTTCGAACTGTCAATAGTGGAAAATATTTCTGTTATTGACAGTTCACACTGTCAACAGTGGAAATTATTCCTGTTATTGACAGTTCCTCATGCTAACTGTCAATAGTGGAATATTTCTGTCTTATTGACAGTTCCCATTGACATTGGAGTCAAAAAGTGTTTTTGTTTTTTTAGAAAATGTGTTTTTTTTAAGCAAAGTCTTGCCCTCAAAATCGGTTTTGCCCCATGATCGGTTTTGGCCCAAAATTGGTTCTGCCCCCAAAATCGGTTTTGGACCCAAATCGGCTTTGCCCTCAAAATCGGTTTCGTCCCCACTGAAAATCGAATTTTCCACCAAAATCGAACTTTCCACCAAAATCGAATTTTCCACCAAAATCAAACTTTCCTCCAAAATCAAACTTTCCTCAATCAAACTTTCCACCAAAATCAAACTTTCCACCAAAATCGAACTTTCCACCAAAATCGAACTTTCAGGGTTATGACAGTTGTGATAAGGAACTGTCAATAAGAGAGGAAATTCCCACTATTGACAGTGCGGTGAAGAACTGTCAATAATGGTATAATTTACCACTATTGACAGTTTGAACTGTTGATAAGAGAAAAAAATCCCACTATTGACAGTCTGAACTGTCAATAAGAGGAAAGTTTACCACTATTGACAGTTCAGACTGTCAATAGTGGGATATTTTTCTCTTATTGACAGTTCAAAGTGTCAATATCAGGATATTATTCCCTTATTCACATTTCACACTGGCAATAAGAGATTCATTTTCTCTTATTGACAGTTACTTTTTGGAAGTGTCAATAAGAGAATTTTTTTTTTCTTTCCTTATTGACAGTTTGAACTGTCAATAAGGGAATTACATCCTGGTATTGACAGTTCAAACTGTCAATAAGGGAACTTTATTCTGTAATTGACAGTTTGAACTGTCAATAGTCACGGCCATATAATAGTCTGTAGGAGTAGGAAATAAGGTTTTCATGATATATGGACGACTAGGCTAACTACATAGTGAGTTAGCCTAGTGCATCAGCAGAGCTGGCCTATAGTCTTCAATATTTATTTCAGTCTGATTTCTCTATTATTGCATTGATTTAACTAGGGTAGCAATTGCTTACATGACCACATATACTTAAACTAAGATTCTACCAACTGTCATGTAAGAATATCAGTTACAATAAAAAAAATTGACAATAGGCATTGTTTGCTCCCCATCCGGCATCTTTGATGGGCTAATTCCAGATTTCAGGCCCAGTGTTCTCACAATGATATGAATGAATGAAAACCGGTAGGGAAAGCTATATGCATGTAAATAGGTGTGATGAGGAGTGGATCCGGGGGGGGGGGGTACTTGATTTTTTTCTGATATGGGTGTGCGGCTGGACCAATGACAACCTTTACCCTTGCTAAGGAGCTTTTGCTTCAAAAACCTACCCTTGCTAGGGCACTCTCGGCCAAGAAGTCCTTGTTTTTGAAGAGGAAAAACACAAAATCTACAATGGATGAGTAATTTCACCGAGAAATCTTACCTGTGTCTGAAAAATGTTGATGAAAAATGGACAAAAATGGGACATTTTGGTGAAAAACGGGTCATTTGGGTGAAAAAGTGACCCTTGCTAGGGCGATTTTGTCGAAACTAGACCCTTGCTTGGGACATTTTTTCTCCAAAAGAGGACCCTTGCTATGGAGATTTTGTTGAAAACCTACGCTTGCCAGCCGCACACCTGTGTATACAAAATAAACTAAGTGCCCCCCCCCCCGGGAGTGGATCCCCTCCGATCATTTAAATTAAAAGTTCAGTGACTTCTCCCTTGCTTCTGTTATCAATTAAGGCAGAGCTAGCCTTGCACCTCTATCTAGGGTGCTCTATCCGTACTTCCTCCTCCCAGTACCCCTCCCAGGTACAGTGTGGAACATTTGAGGGTGTCAAGTCGTTTATCTGGAACGACTCTCCGCACGGTCAGTTCAAGATGCCGCGGGTGCTGCACCGACAGCCGGCCCTGGAGTACCTCCTGCACCAACGGGTACCACAGCTGTAGACAACTTGATACACACTCAGGAATTATACTATTTTTTGAATAAATAAGTTTTTATTCATGACATCAGTCTTGATCTTCAGCAGCTTTCAGTTACAATTACCTTATAATATATGTATATATATATATATGTATATATATATACACACACATATATATATATATATATATATATAAATATATATATATATATATATATATATAGAGAGAGAGAGAGAGAGAGAGAGAGACAGAGAGACAGAGACAGAGACAGACAGACAGAGACAGAGAGACAGAGACAGAGACAGAGAGAGACAGATAGATACCGTAGATAAATATACTAATGTTCCATACGAGTCTTACATGAAGCAGTTGGTTTAAATCACTAATCGTCCTATCTATTCTGGTATGAAAGTTTTTTTTGGAGTCCGTCCTAATCACATATGACAAATATCAGTCCATTAACATCATGAGCATGAAAAATAAAGGACATAGTTACTGAAATAACACAACCGTCTGCCAGGACTGCAGATGTCTCCTTCTGTTTATGGTGCTTCTTCTTCATCTGGAGATTGGTGTGGGGGGGGGGGGGGGGGAGGGTCTGAGGCAATATATTGTTTTCCATTTTGCCAATATAGCATTGAGCCTCTCCCTCCAGCCAGAACTCAAGGATGACACAAGTTAGAAACATTCATATTTCCCCGGAAACACACAAGCTGTATGCACAAGAGAGACACGGGAGATTCTCGAGTATAGTGAATGTTTCTAGTGGCATGTTACTAGGTTTTTCACCAGTTTTACTCGTGCAAATAACCAGAAATTCCACAAGTAGAATGAAGACTTTATTTCACGAGTTTTGCTATAACAAATGACACAGAAAATGACACAAAAATAATTTTAAAAAACGTTCTTAAAAGGTTCTAAAATTCTTGAGTTTCGACACGAGAATAGCACGAGTTCCGCTTGAGATTTTTAGCAGGGTTGTCATTAGACAGATTAAGCACGGAAAGTCCCACAAACAACCCTTTAAGGACTGCACAGTGCCTAATGCAGACTCATGTTCATTTGTGCTGATACATGAATGCAGCGCGTGCAGGCAAGTAATGCCCCAGAGCTGTATTAGGGAGTCATCATTTTTTAACAACAGGGGGGATGGTTTTTCGCAGAGCATGCACAATATTTTACACCCCCCCCGGTTGCGGGGTCAACATTTTTTACCCCCTCTATGGGTTGAAAATCTGTGCACGTGCGGGCCCTTTTGAAACATAGTAACGCGCTGCCTTTTTGTCTCAAAAAATAAATGACGTCACACTGGAGGGGGTGGGTGGGTGTTGGTCCGAGTGTGACAAAGTGTGACAGGGGGTGGGTGTGTGTCAAAGCCAGTGTGACGTCACACTAAAAATAAAATAAAGCTACTTTAAAACCTAAAGTACTTCTATTGTACAAAGAAAACATACGCCAGATACCAGAAAACAATAATCAGTTAATAGATTCAAACTTGGATGCAAATAATTGTCATGGTGCAAATAATTGTCATGGTCACAAATGCCCCAGAGTGCAGTGCATTCAACAGGGGTGAGTGCTGAATGGCTCCCCTTGGGAGGTAATCATCCACCTAAAACCACCCTCATATGAAAGGCTGACTTTGTACGTATTTAAAAGAGGCTATGTACAGCATTATAAAAAAAAAGTGCTGTCCTGAATATTGAAGAGTGTATATTACAGACTACCAGTCACTTAGGTATGTAGCAGCATAGAGGTATGTGTACAACACAATTCAGAAGTGATCCCCGGTATCTCAATGTATTTAACCTCCAAATCTCCAGGAATGGTGTCTTAATTACACCTTACCATAATGCTCAATACTGCATTATGTCTCCGCCTGGTATTAAACAAAGAAGGCTCTGGCTAACTGACCCTCATCCCAGAGTCAGGCAATGCCAGGCAGACTGACTCTGGTGTCTGTCTGTCTTTCTAGCCTGACTGACTGTTATTGAAGGATCCGACTCAAAAGGGAGTAACATTATGTGAATATTAAAGGAGGCTCTGCCTGACTGTTGCTAAATTGAATTGAAATTCCAGCAGACTATATCACCTGAGTCAGACAGTGCCTGACCTTGGGGAGAGACCAGCTGAAGCTGACTGCTTTCTCTTTGCAATGGCACACCTTTTTTTACTGGCCAGCACTGTTTGGAAGCTATGGATAGGATCCCTGATCCATAGAAATCCCAAAATGCTGGGGTGTCATGAATACTCACATAGATATGTTATTACTTTGGGCAATTCCAATTTGAAAGGGTTATAGTGAATGAGGATTTACTAGCTAGTATGACAAAATCTATCACCACCCAGTTAGAACGACTTGAAGATTTGACTCAAATGGGCTAAAGTATGACATCACATATAAGTAACCATTTAACTGAATAACCCTTTTGGTACAACCACAGGGCCAAGATGTATGTATTCAACAGTTATGATATTGCATTGCTTAATCATAATTCAGTAATGAAAAACTCTGATACGATAAATAAAGTAGGCCCTAAGCAGCAGGGGGGGGGGGGGTGTCAGTACATTTGTGACATAATTTTCTAAGGGGTGTTGCCTGATGTGTGACAGAGTCTGACAGGGGGGTGGGTGGGTCTTGAAAATGGCCCAAATTAGTGTGACATCATTTATGGACGGCCTCTTTAGCACTATGTGACCCTTAAAGGGTTAAACTATCTGGGACATTAAATATGACATTTTACCACAGACTCCATAACCAGCACTGTAATATGGGGGTTCCCCCACTACAATGACGTCACACTGGGTGCACCAATCAGAGTGCCGCACCCTGGTGTGTACTAACAATAGCACGGGGATGCCCGGGTGGTATATAGAGTGATGTGTGTGTAAAGAGCTCACAGAGAGGCACTGAGCAGCTCATAGAGCAGCCTACACACAGAGCAGCTCATAGAGCACCTTATACATTGAGCAGCTCACAGAGTACCTCCCTACTACACCACTACACACAGAGCGGCTCACTCTGTGTATATATACCTACTGATGGTTCCTAGAGGCTTCACTCCACGTGATACATTGGGACCCTTACTACACTGAGTAGTACACAGTCTGTGGTCATAGACCTGGTCTGAGTTCCTAGAGGCTTCAAGCTACATTGGGACTATTCCTACCCTGAGCATTACACACCCTGTAACACTGTACCCGTGGTTAATGTTATACGCCACCTCAGACCTCCTGGAGAACTAGCATTATAATGCATTGGGACCTATAGAGGCTTCAATCCAGAGGATACATTGGGACTACTTCTAGTATATTAGTAGACAGTTGAGGAGTAATCTTGCTAAAAGTAGTATACATCCTACAGCGAGGTTGTTCCGAGCTTTGGACTACTCTACATGGGACTCTTAGTGTCCTGGAGTCTATACCTGAGGTGAAATACTTGGACATCAAAGTATAATACCTGTACTGAAGGAAATCTGTCTGTGCACCTCTTGGGTATTTAAGAAGAGGTACCCAAGGATCAGACATCACTTCAACTACCTGTGATATAGGAGAACAACAATAATATCAATATCAGCAACAACAACAACAACAACAACAACAATGTACACCAAGACTCCTTCCTCCAGTGCTCGTACCTCCATGAGCTCCCTGTTTAAGCACAGCCTGAAGACTCCCCCCGGGGTGGGGGGCGCTGTGCAGGCGGTCCGTAAGAAGCTGGTAATCCTGGGGGATGGGGAGTGTGGCAAGACATCCCTCCTCATCGTGTTCACCAAGGACAACTTCCCCGAGATCTACGTGCCCACCGTGTTTGAGACATATGTCGCTGATATACAGGTGGGGATTTTTTTTTTGATACAAGATTTATTATGCTTTAGCACTGAAACCTTCATATCCGATACCCCTGATTGAATACACTGTGGCCGTATTGAATGCGCTAGGAAATCGCGGTCTTTCCCTCATTAAATGGACAGTGAGGCTATTTATTATATGCTAATATAGCTATATATCCTTATGTGTGGTATTTACATCTAGATACCACCGCATGTTATAGACAGATAGGGTTTAGGGTCTAGCTCTGCCTCTGTTTGTCTGTCTGTCTAGCTCTGCCTCTGTTTGTCTGTCTGTCTAGCTCTGCCTCTGTCTGTCTGTCTGTCTGTCTGTCTAGCTCTCCCTCTCTGTCTGTATTGCACTGTCCCTGTCCGTCTGCCTCTGCCTCTGTCTGTCTGTCTGTCTGCTTAGCACTGTCCCTGTCTGTCTCTCTGTCTAGTGCTGTCCCTGTCGGTACATCTAGCTGTCTGTCTAGCATTGTCTCTGTCGCTCTTTCTTCTAGCTATATGTCTGCCTCTCTGCCGTCTTAACTGGGCCCTCTACATCTATCTTGATTTCTCTGCCCAGCAATCCTTTCATTTCAATATGATCCTTCTCAGCTACTTCACTAAATTTCACTGGATATTCTCACCCACTTCAATGTATCCAGGACCCTGTCAATTTATTTTTGGAACACTTTGTTTTGCTGCACCATATACAGAACGGTTTCTTTGGTGTTTACTGCAACCGACTCAACTCCCCCCCGCCCCCTTCGCCCCCTTTTCAAATTCCAGGGCGGTCGTGTAGATGTTACCCCTTCCTGTACACCTGTGTACACCTGTATAGGTCAGAGAGATGGGAGCAGCTGGGCGTGGGGTGTAGGTTGGGGGGGGGGGGCAACACCAGGTGACTCAGGGTAGAACTAACGAAGTCTGAGGCGGGTGTGAGGGGCTAAACAGCACAGGTTTTAACAAGACCTCAGTTTGGAGAGTGAATAGGTTATAGGGTACCATAGGAAGGTGTGCAACTAAAAGTCCAAACTAATCTTTGCACGTCCCAATAGAGTCTAAGGGTATATTGTGTACACTACCTCTTTGTAGAGTCATGCAAAGATGAGGTTGGACTTTTAGTTGCACACCTGCCCATGGTACCCTATAGCCTACTCACTAACCAAGCTGAGGTCTTGTTAAAGCCTGTGCTTTACAGGTATATTGTTGTGAGGCTCAGATGAGGTATCTGAAATGTCAGGTTAATGCTAACTCCACTATGGGATATATGGTCCTGGGTTCCCTCTGGCTGTGTCTCATGAGATTGGTCCAATGTGAACGTCTTTGACTGGGTGCCATCTTTGACCTCCTGACAGAAAACAGTTTATTTAGGGCAGGTAAAGTAATATATGGAGATATAACCACCGCCATTTTCTTTATTTTATCCCTTACATATCAAAGAAGAAATTTATTTTTCTTAAATCTTTTTTATGGTCACCGGTCAAAGATGGCTCCCAGTCAAAGATGGCACCTGGTCCGGTCATCTCAAGTAGCATTAGCTGCTGTTAAAGGATCACAGAGTGAATGGCCTGAATGTAGCCTTGGTGAGTAACTCGCCGATGAAGTATTCAAGCATCATGCCGACCTTATAGGGTTGATAGGATTGTCATGATGAACGAATACAGCCCTGGCGAGTAACTCATGTACAATACCAAAAAAGGACATAACACAATAAAGCACTGTGTGGCCCTTAAAGGGATCTATCCCTCATGCATGTATACACATGTATATAGTGGGTGTGAAGTAAGCGCTCACGCCCCCCCCCCCCCCGACAACACGTCCAGGACTCTAGGAACCCGTAGGTGTGGTCAGGTACTGCTGATATCAGGAATAGATGCGGTGACTACATATAGCTAGATTCTCCCTCCGCGCCCAATTAACTAGAATTCAGGATGCATGTATCCGCTCAGACCCCAGTGTGCTACTTACTGGCATATAGTCCTAGATACATGACCTAATAGGTAGCACTTATAACCAAACCTAATCCACAGAGTATGTTTCTCTATTTATTCATATTTTATGGAACCTGATTCTTCAGAACATTAACCCAAAATCAAGGTATTCCAGCCATGATTCTATGACTGTTTTTGGATATTGATCCAGGGGAATCCCTCAGAGCACATCACAAACTTGCGGGCATTTTCTATATAGGCTTTATAGTGGAGTAGTATAGTATGTATCGGAACGGGACTATAGTTAAGTACTGTTTATTACTCAATCGACCTGCAGCCAATCAGAGGCCTCCCTTTTGGCGGGAAATTCAAAAGCAGCCAATGAGAGGCCTCCCTTTTGGCGGGAAATTCAAATAGGTCACGTGACCGGAAGTGACCTACTTCCGGTCACGTGACCTTTGGGCGGGAAATTCAAATAGGTCACGTGACCGGAAGTGACCTACTTAAGAGGGTCACGTGACCACCATGTTGGCGGGAAATTCAAATAGGTCACGTGACTGGAAGTGACCTACTTAAGGGGGTCACGTGACTACTAGGTTGGCGCGAATTTCAAAATAAGTCACTTGAGATTTTTATGGATAAATAAATTTTAAAAAAGAAAAAAAGCAAGCTGAAAGCTTGCTAAAAAATAATTTAAAAATGTGGCTCTTTTTTTTAGGGGGGGGAGGGGCACTCTGGGGGGCACTCTTTAAGATGCATGGGGGGGGAGGGGGGGAGGGGGGGAGGGGAAGGGTTTTTTAAGAGTGAGACTCGCTTCTCTGCCCTCTCTTTTAGAGGGCAGAGAGGCGAGTCTACTGGTTTGCCAAAGTCCAGCCCGTTATTGAATGTCCGGCCTAGCCTGACCCTCAGTAGAACAGTCCTTGACCCATCTATTATAGTCCAGCAGCGCCTGACTCTTGTATGAGAGTAGTATTGGCGACATTGGCTGACTCTGATATTTACCTGTGTGTACGGAGGGAGGAGAGGGTTCACAGCCACAGCTCTCTTAAGGCAAAGCTTGCGCTTATAGAGCACTACTAGTGGAGGTCTGGATAAGGAGGCTATGGTGGTTGTCTTCAAAAAAAATAAAAAAATAGCCATGGCGCATGTCGATGTCGCTTAATTATGCTCATATCTCATGTCGATTTTAAGAATTGCTCATGTCACCTGTCACTATGTTTTTCAAGCTTCATGTCAAATGTCACTAGGCCTCATGTCGAATGTCGATTCTAAGAAACAGGTATGTCACCATCTCGAATTTAGCGGTCCACACTGCCGCTGCTGCTGCTGCTGCTGCTGCTGCTGCTGCTGCTGCTGCTGTTGCTGCTGCTGATTTGCTGTTGCTGCTGCTGTCGGTGCTGCTGCTTGTGCTGCTCGTGCAGCTGCTGCAGCTGCTGACAGCTGCTGCTGCTTGTGCTGCTCGTGCAGCTGCTGCAGTTGCTGACGATGTCACGGATGCTGTTGACAGATGCTGCTGCTTGTGCTACTCGTGCAGCTGCTGCTGCTGCTGCTGCTGACGATGTCACGGATGCTGCTGACAGATGCTGCTGCTTGTGCTGCTTGTGCAGCTGCTGCAGCAGCTGCTGCTTGTGCTGCTCGTGCTGCTGCTGCTGATGATGTCACGGATGCTGCTGACAGATGCTGCTGCTTGTGCTGCACGAGACCGAGTAGCCGCTATTACTAATGCTACTAATACTAGTATGAGAAAATACATTTAGTCAGTCGACTAAATCAAGGAGGTTTTCTGACTTCAGTGGATCGTTTAGCCATCGGCCACAGGCAAAACTTGAAACCATTTTATACATGGGGCAATTGGCAGAGTCGAAACATGTTGGTACGATGGGGTCGATCATGTTCATCATCAGTTCAGGCAAAGGAAGTGTGTCAACAGCACGCGAAAACTTCATGTCCGGATGTTTCAACACAAGACTTTTTATCACACTCACACAGCTGCTTTGAAGAGTGAATCCTTGACCAAACTTGAGCTTTTCCAACACAGCTTTGGCCTCCTTCTGTGCAGTAAGGGATCTCTCTTTCGGGGTCATCGCAGTGCTGGCTAGCATGTCCTCAAAGTCTTTAACATAATGTTCCAACGGGCTACAAATGATGTACTCCAGATCATCGTCCGCATATGTCGTCTCCTCGCACCATATTGTGTCTTCTCCTGTTTCGAATTCCGTCATTTTCTGAACAATCTCCTCGTGAGTGCGTTGCATATATCGAAGCTCCTTCAAAGACCAGATAACTTGTATGCCGAACCCTGAAAAACCTGAAGGAATTTCACCACTACAGTCAGGCCAACTATACGGAGCTAAGAAAAATAGCTCCAACAAAATTTTCTCCCTCTGTCCAAATGAAACTACTTCCGTTCCGATGAAGTTGAAGCATGCTTCTATCCATTGCTCCTTGGTGACGTCCTTCCAATGTTTCTTTACCTCACATGCATCATAGGGCACTGTTTCTCTTCTTGCTTCTAGTGGGAGTTGCTTTTTCTTTCTTGGACTCATTTGGAGAGTTTCGATGCTCTGTAGCGTCAACACTTCGATAAGAAAAGAAGCTGTAAAGGTAGAAATAACCCTCATAACATGCTGAGCGAGCGTGGAGTGGACGATGCTACGATGATGAAGGGCGGGTCGAGAAAGTGTGATGGGTGAGAGCGGCGTTTCACTCCTTATGTACCCTGTCCTAGATAATCCTCTTAAACGGCTGAAAAGACTCTCTCAGTACAGAGTCTCTACTCAATTAAGTGATCTGTTAAGTAAGTTTTCACATGCTACTTGACTACTGCAGGTGGGTTTAGACTTAAGCAGCTTAGTGCACACACGTGTCTGTTAGAAAGCTACCTGCACACCTGCCTTCCTTTTTCACTAGTATTTACCCCTTGCCGACTTATAAGGCGCCTATACACGTGTCAGCCTCCTTATATACGTCTTCTTGCTTCTAGAGCTAAGCTACTTACCGTCGTTTTCAGCTGCCGCAGGCTGACTGGCAGCTATTTAAAAGAGAATACCCGTTACCTGTATAACGGATCAGGAGGTTATGAGATTAGAGTGTGTATACAAAAAAAAAGCTACAGGGGGCATGTGTCTGTCTGTGAGGTAGAGACGATGTGGTAAGCGGCTCAAGTGTAAAACAAAAGCACCTCCTCTTGCCGCAGTGAGTGGCGCGGGACGTCGGCTGGCTAGTTGAATAAGCGTCAGCTTAAAAGATAATCCGTCCACGGGCTGGCGCGTCACACCTGTCGTTAATCACCCCCTCCCAGTGAACAATAACCGTTTTTTAACGTTCTGAAACGTTTCAATATGTAACGTTATTTTACGTTTTATTTAAAACGTATTTTTACGTTCTTACATGGTTCACCTTAAAACGTTTGTTTATGTTCAAATACCCAATAGAAGTATGGTTTCCAGAATGGTCTGCCTCAACAGTCTCCACAGCGGAATGGTAGCATGTATGCCTGCTGATCAGAGGGTGGGTGGTTCTAACCTTGGTTAGATCACTTTTCAAGTTTTCTTACCATATGTATATATGTATATATATATATGTATATAATATATATATATATATATTTCTGTGCATCTAATGTATATGACGAAATTCACAAAATTTAAGGTAGTCTGGTTGAGCAGCGTTTCATGGTGGTCTGGTTGAGCAGCGAACCCACAACCCTCCAATTACATACCCTTCGACCTAGACAGAGAGGCCACAGAGCCAGCTGGTACAAGGACCATTGAAGGCTGTATATATTGCGATAGCTTAGGTTTATTCATAACCCAAAAAAACGTAATATAACGTTGTCATAACGTTATACATCCTAACGTTTTTGTATAACGTTAATATAACGTTATTTTGAGTCAACGTTTTAACGTCAGATAACGTCGTATCTCCGTCATACCATAACGTTTACCAAACCTTCAAAAAACGTTATTGTAACGTCAGATAACGTTTTTTTGTTAGCTGGGCTGTAGTCTTTGTATACGCAGGTGGTGACCCGGCTTTATCTCTTCACCAGCTATAATCCCATATACATGTAGCGCACGTTACACTCGTTATCTCTCTTTTCATGCTGAGGGATTAGGGGTAGAAGGGTTCAGGTGAAAAGCGATTTGATTCCTCTCTGGAAGAGGGTGGGGCTCTAGGTGAAAACAAGCTTAGACCATCCAGATTAGCCGCTCTCTCGGCTATATAAAGAGCCTCAATTTTTTTTATCTCTGCCCACTTCGTCTTGTTGTACACTATCAGTCACGAGGCAGACGCTCGAAGTAGCAGATGTTTGCAGTATGGATTATACAGAGGTTACCTGCTAATAGGATTTTGTCAGAATAGGGTGAGTTGCTCTTAAAATGACCATTTTAAATGGGTTGTTAATATGGTATCTGATGTTAATGAGCTAACACCTAACATTGAGGATTATGACCTCCCAGAGGGGCGTCTCGCCAAATTCTCCGGTCTTGACTATAGGCTTAACTGTCTAAAGACTGTGGAGCACGTTAATGGGCGGTCTCCTTACTAATTTCACTTGACCAGGCCGGCAGGGTCAACTAGTCTAGGTAATTACAACCACAAGAGCGGCTACTCAACATCCAAGTGGACCTACTACTACGAGATTGTCTTTTGACCACTCTGCTGCCGCCTGCTGGTCTGGCGATTACATGCTCTAGTATAGTTCTCCGCTCTTTTCGTCAGATGGCGCCACAATAGGGTTTTTGTACATTTCCACGATACTCGCGAACATTTTAAACGCATAATGACCTATAATAAGCAACAAAGCACACTTCTAATATATTGAATATAAGAAACATGTCAACGTTGTGTATTTCTGATAGAATGAGGCAGATTCTTTGAAATATCAACTAAACTATAGCGAGATTGAAAATACTACACCATAACTAAAGCGATATAAAAGCTATATAAAGTCAGAACTTCTCACGGAACGGCATCTGCAACAGATCACTCAACCATTCGTCTTGAAATGCCACACAGGGTTCCCGTCCAACAGGACTTTGAGCCTTGACGCTTTTGAGGGAGGTTTGATCTTATGTTGCTTAACATGTGGTGTAATTAATCAACACCGCGGCCCCTCTTTAGGGGCCACACAATAAACAAAGAATAAAAAAAGGTAAGCCTTAAGTTTAAAGTGAATCTCCCAGGATTTTGGCGAGGCCGACAAAGGGGGAGGTAACAGATTTAAACTGCAGGAGACTATACGCAAACCTTGATACTCTCAGAGGGGAGCCCTATATTGCGAGCCTGTGGTCAGATCTATCACCTCTAGGGTGCAGTCTGCATATCATAAATGACCACCACAGACATTGGGATATAATGTTAATCCTACTCCAGGGTCTCCATAATTAGCGGGGCTCGCCTTGAGATGGGAAATTCACTACAGCACTATCTGTCGTTGAAAATGGTGCTCGTGTAGAGTCGGGATGATGTACCAAAAGAGCATTTTATACACAATGATACCCTTGTACAAATGCGTATACCTAGTAGGCTGTGTCTTATCATCAAATCTAAGAGGGTGCGCTATAGTTTTATTATACTTTTATAGACCATTTTAAAATCCGAGCTTAGCTTAGTTCATAGTCTCCTTACCAATTTTCACTTGACCAGGCTGGCAGAGCCAACTAGTCTAGGTAATTATAACCACAAAGGCGGCTACTCAAGATCCAAGTAGACTTACTACTACGAGATTGTCTTTTTGGCCCCTCTGCCGCCTAGTTATTACATCCTCCAGTCTAGCTCGCCACACCCTTTGAGCAGCTCCATTGCCTCGGTAAAAGTGTAGGGGTGTGCTTTCCACCTTCAGTCATCCATAGATTCGATCACCATCACCCCCCTTGAAATGACCTCAGCTGTTAATTAGGGCGTAAAGCAGCCCAACAACCAACCAAGTCCCTGTCAAAGATGTGAATAACGAACGCGCTAGTATAGTTCCCCGCTCTTTCGTCAGATAGCGCCACAATAGAGGTTTTGTACATTCCTACGATGCTCGCGAGCATTTCAACGCATAATGAGCTATATAGGCAACAAAGCGCGCTTCTAATATATTAAAATATAAAAACAATTCAATATTGTGTATTTCTGATAGAAATGAGGCGGTTTCCTTAAATACCAACTAAACTATAGCGAGATGAAAAATACCACACCATATCTAAAGCTTTATAAAAAGCTATAGAAAGTCAGAACCTCACACGGATCGGTATTCTGTCTGCAACGGATCACCCCTGACCCACTGGTCCTCGCATGCCACACACGGCTCTGCCGTGTTTGTGCTTTGAGGTATCACCCATCAAGTGATCCATGCTGCCCAACATGAGGCGTAATTAATTACGCTGATGTTGCATAGCACAGCGGCAGCATCTAACTAACTCTAAGGAGTTAGTCGGCCCCTCTTTAGGGGTCACACAATAAACAAAGAATACCCTGAATCTGGGACCTGCGGGCGAAGGCCCCAACTGTGAAGTCATTATTGGCCACATTGGTAATATCAATTAAAACTTTAGACAACACCCACCTTAAGTATCATTAACGGACAATATCAATAAACTTAGCATCCTCTTGGTTACCACATTTAGCACCAATTTTACAACTCACAGGGGCCACCCTTGAAAATAACACCAGCCTCACCACGCTTTTATTGCTCTGCTGATTTCTCCAATCCAAAACATTGGGTATCTAGTCCAGCTGTGAGCTCATTAGGTCAGCCCTTTGTCGGCCTCGCCGGCAAGTCCCGGATTCAGTATAGAAAGACTAAGGGGGCGGGGAGTAGGTCTTTAAGTTTAGCGCTATCTGTGTCATTAGACCATTCTTAAAAATCGACATGTGACATGAATAAAAAATTCTCAATTACTGTATAAGTAGGCGCCTCAACTCTTCCTTCAAATTCCGGCCTTGCGGGTGGTCAAATTAAAAAAAAAAATTCCTAGTAGTCTATGGTCCCAAGAGTCCGATTGTATCAATTACGGTGCCCCTACATTTTCCCCCTTAGTGACACTAGTGACAACGCCTTTTTCACTTAGGGTCATGTGACATGGTCATTTCTTAAAAATCGACATGCGACATGGGACACGTTCATCTCAAACCCTTAGCCTCTAGAGAGTTCAAAATAGCGCTGCCGCTGTAGTCTGCCCGTTTCTGTGATCAAATATGCACCCTTCCTAATAGCACCCCCACTGGTGCATTGCATAAAAATAGCCCTCCTGACCTCATTTCTTGAGCTATAAAAAAACACAAACCCCTCATTTTAATCACAATATCATGGCAGTCAACATGAATGGAGTCATTAGTGGAGAAAGATAAGAGTCTCTGTTTTCTGTAGCCTACAATATTATGGTGACATTCTTCATGTCAAAATGTAATAAATAAATATGAGTTGTTAAAACTTGTTACCATGGGGATGTTAGTAATTGTGTTCTTGAAGACGTATGTGAAATCCAGATGTATGTGCCTCTGCCCAACAATGACCCTAGCCATTTTAAGTAAACCTGTTCTGTCTGAGTTAGAAGGGTGCCTAGGGCCAGAGCTACAGAACCCCTAACTGCTGTGAAAGTGCCCCTCTCCTGCCTAGATCACAGAAATGGGAAATATGTTCAGATGCATTCACCATGATATTTCTGGATCTAAGCAGATCTGAAAAGCTCTCATAGAGATCTATACTAATGGAACCACTATGTATTTTTTAACTCATTTTTCAAAAATTTATCAAACTCCCTACCTTAGCGCCCCTATAAATAGGGTTAAGTACCTGTCCGACTCCCCTACCACTGCTGCTGGAGGAGTACCGAGAACTACCCTCTTTTTAGAAAACTAAGTAAAAATATCCTTCTTCATGTCCAGTTACATACAATGTCGATCAATTTGACACTGTAGCAGCATGTCTCCATATCTGTATGCTGCATAAATGCACAATACACGGTTCTGCACGCACTTAAACCAAGGCTAACATGGGTGACCTATATAGATGTGATACTCTCGTTTTCGGGGCTAGTAGAAATTAGGCGGCTAATATAGACGTTCCGGGTTAGAACCCTCACTAAGTTTTAGTCAAGACGTCTAGCCACAGGCGCCTTAGGCGACGAAAGCGCGTCAAGGCGTTTACAGGGTTTGAACCCGTGAGCTGCTCCTTGGGGTCACAAAAAACGCTTCAACCTTAAAATCCCATAGGAAATTTTTTTTTGGTTTTTGGACTTTAGGCCTGAATTTGGGGGTGATCCCGGGCTGATAGAAAAATAATTCTTGGACGAGCGGATAGCTCTGGATCTCTTTTTATCTAAAACAGCGAAAAATTGATTGTGGTTCCGCCGCAATTCATCCGACGAGGGGTAATCAGCCCCCCCCTCTGCAAATCATGGCAGTGAATTTAGACGGCGCGCAATCTCTCGCAGCCACCGCGGACGGACCAATTAGTCCTGTCGGCATCTTAGTATGGTTCGTGTGACCTACTTAGAGGCTCACACGGTGGGGGTGTGTCCGGCGTTCGGCGCGCTGATTGGCTACTGGTGGGAGGTGCTGTGCTGCGTCAGGAACTTTACCTATTTGGGACGGGTGTTAAAGGCGCACTGAGTTGAGGTGCACCTTTAAGCAAGAGCGCGATCCGGTCGTCGCGTTGGTAGCCTTACTACCTGTCGCGCATTTAACTAGAGGCTTAAGTGTGACAAATGACGATTCTTTGTCGACGCGACTACTAACATCAGCAGCATCGGCAGCAGCGGTAGCAGCATCGGCAGCAGCTATAAGGTGAAAACATGTTCAGACACGGTCGGCGTGTGAGACCTGTCCAGGCACGTCCGAGCAAGTTCGAACGTGTCTGAACATGTTCCGGAGTGCAAGACGCGTGCACACACAGACCGAACAGACACACACAGACCCACACACCCACACACCCCTATGTAGTGTGGGATGTAAAAGAAACCCTTGTCTCGGTAAAAGGGCCATAGATTCGATCACCATCACCGCCCTTGAAATGACCATAGCTGTTAACTAAGGCGTAAAGCAACCCACACACCCACACACCCACACACCCACACATTTTTCTGTATGAGCCTTCAGACCTGAAGCTGCTCAGTGTACGGGTCTAGGTTTTGTCATAGGCCCTACGGACGCTACTCAAGGGGGAATAAGAGAGCTGTCTCACCATGACATGGGCTGGCTGTAGTTTTTTATGTTTCGGTACCTACAACCAAACAGCCAGTACCCACCCCAGGGCTTCATGTCGCACGCGGGAAAAGTAAAACGGTGGCGCCAACTGTCGGAATAGCGGGTACACTACGTCAGTAGTTCTTTTGTTCTCCGCTGAGTGACTGGGCGAAATGTAGTCGGTAGCTCTATTTTCTGTGCACTGTTCTGTTCATTTTCTACACTTAACGCTTAAATAGACCGCGTGTTTGTACAAGCTAGCCGTTTTTATCAGTGCAAAAATTAAATAAGCATCGGATAGAACAATAAAAAAATGAGAAAGTAATCCAGCACTTAGTATAAGGCACCAGTTTTATCATGAGACACCGAAAGTCTGGTTTTTTTAAGGTGGATAAGACAGTCGACTGAGAGCTCCAAACTAACCAAAAACGTACCAGAGGGCGATCTATCTCAGAACGTACCCGACAGGGCAGGGGCCTTCTACACCCCGGCTCTGATGAGCAAGCGAGGGCCTATTCCTCTTTTGAGGTGGGCCCAAAATTGAACAAAAGAATAAACTCAAAAAAAGCCTTAAGATTGGAGAGTTGTAGATACTGATTTTAACGAGGAAGTCCCATTCATTAGTTTACAAATAGTCAGTGTAAGTACGCCCATGTATAGGAGAGAGACCTTGCTTATTTCTTATAAAGTTGTAAGATAGTCACATCATGATGCACATCATCATAAACGCAATCATGATACATTTCATTGTAAGTAGACGAACCAGTAGACTCGCCTCTCTGCCCTCTAAAAGAGAGGGCAGAGAAGCGAGTCTCACTCTTAAAAAACCCTTCCCCTCCCCCCCTCCCCCCCTCCCCCCCCATGCATCTTAAAGAGTGCCCCCCAGAGTGCCCCTCCCCCCCCTAAAAAAAAGAGCCACATGTTTAAATTATTTTTTAGCAAGCTTTCAGCTTGCTTTTTTTCTTTTTTAAAATTTATTTATCCATAAAAATCTCAAGTGACTTATTTTGAAATTCGCGCCAACCTAGTAGTCACGTGACCCCCTTAAGTAGGTCACTTCCAGTCACGTGACCTATTTGAATTTCCCGCCAACATGGTGGTCACGTGACCCTCTTAAGTAGGTCACTTCCGGTCACGTGACCTATTTGAATTTCCCGCCCAAAGGTCACGTGACCGGAAGTAGGTCACTTCCGGTCACGTGACCTATTTGAATTTCCCGCCAAAAGGGAGGCCTCTCATTGGCTGCTTTTGAATTTCCCGCCAAAAGGGAGGCCTCTGATTGGCTGCAGGTCGATTGAGTAATAAACAGTACTTAACTATAGTCCCGTTCCGATACATACTATACTACTTAGTGGACATTTGATTTTCACAAGTTTGTGACGTGTGCTGACGTGTGCTAAATAGCCCACCCTGGATAAGCATGCTCTGTGGCCTGTTACATAAGCAGCTTGATGCTGTGTCCCACGAGATTGGGCCAATGCGAATGTCTTTGACCAGGTGCCATCTTTGACCTGGTGACATCTTTGACTGGCCACCATAAAAAGATAGATTTAAGAAAAATAAATTATTGCTTTGGTATGTGAGAGATAGAATAAAGGTCAAAGATGGCACCCATACAACACTGTCAAGTAGATTGCTGATGCTGCACCCCTGTATCATGACAAATCTGTAACAGGTTTGATACAGTCCATAAGCAGCGGCAGCGAGATCAAATCAACAAATCAACAAATGAAGGCTAACACTTTGACGATGGCATGTCGTGAAAATGTGACATTTATAAATGGTCATAATGCACCAATGCAGCTCGCGAGTAACTGCATTGGTGCATCATGCAAATCTTTTGGACCGGGTGCCATCTCTGACCGGGTGCCATCTCTGACCAGCCTGACTAAAACGGGTTATTCAGGGCATAAGATGATAAAAATGGGCAACTAATTACTACTTTAAAGAGTTATAACATCCATTAACCTTTTCAGCCAAATTCTATCTACATCTGCCCTAAAAAAAGACGTTTCCATTCAGACCAGTCAGAGATGGCACCCGGTCTGAGATGGCACCCGGTCAGAGATGGCACCCGGTCAGAGATGGCACCCGGTCAGAGACGAAAACATTGGCCCAAGTTTGTGAGACACAGCCTGATGCAGTCCTTACAGGGCTACAGGGAGTGTATCAGGATGTGTCATGTTTACACACCAACAGGACCTTGTCTGTAGGGGACGTCCCCGACCTAGGGGTACCCAGAATACAACACTCCACAGATAAGGTGGATTATAGAGCACTTCTCTATGGCCCTAGACCCTTAAATTCGACACGGCGACATGGGCCATTTCTTAAAATCGATATGGCGACATAGCCATTTCTTAAAATCGATATGGTGACATGGCCATTTCTTAAAATCGACATTTCTTAAAATCGACCCCCCCATCAAGGGCCCCTTCTCTATAAAGGCTCAGTCTCATGACTTTGTAACAATTCAAACGTCTTTGAATGGGTGAAGTCTTTGACCAGGCAGCATTGAAATTGCAGAAATAAGGCCTATGTAATAGGGAAGCAGGGAAATGGTGCATCCATATATTGATACACGTTTAAAGCAAATATAAGTCAATTTTGTTATATTCATATACTGAGCATACTATGCATAGTATACCATAATATCATTATTTTCCTCTGCCCGGTCAAAGACGTCACTTTATATATAACGTTAAGTTTAAACAGCTGCACTGTGCATAGTAATCTCTGTATATAAATATATAAAATTTTACTTATGTTTCCGATAAACGTGTATTAACATATTATTGCAGTATTTCACCGATTTCCTTACAGATAGGGCTCATTTGTCCCATCTTATCACTCCCCAGTCAAAGACTACACCTGGTCAAAGACTACACCCAGTCAAAGACGTAAGAATTGTTACTCACTCATGAGACTGAGCCTAAAATGGTCTGCTTAGTAGGGGAGGAGGGAGTGGGAGAGAGAATGGAGTAGGTGGGAGGGGGTAGACAGGGACAAGTATAAAGAGAGAAGGGAAACAGTGACACACCTAGAGGGATATGGAGAAGTTCATAGGTTGGGTAGAAGGGAGGGAGAGGGGAAGATGTCAGGATGGGTTACTCTCCCAAGACGATATTTGGATGATTGATTGATTGACTGATTTTATTTTATTTATACTGAACCATGTACAGGCATTATGCTTGCCTATGAATTATGACATCTCCAGTTTAGATGCTTCATAGTCACTTATAACATGATTGTACGTGTACTTTCAGGTACATATTATATCTCAATAAAATAGAGAGGATTGACTTAGGGCCACAGTGGACACATACACAGTAAATCGGTGAGTGAGTGATTAGGGGAATGGGGAAGACTCAATGAGTGAGTCAAAGAAGGGGGACAAATGTATTTGACTGATAAAATGGTGAAGGAAGAGGAAGATAAATAGTGTATTTATGGATCATGCCGATCCTATGCCACGGATACACTTTTTAAGGGTCAAAATACTGCCCCCGGCGATTAACTCACAGGTGCTGCATTTATGCATCATGCCCACCCTTCGGGAGCGTCCCAACCTCGCACGGTCGGCATGATGCTTGAATGTGACACTGTTGAGTTACTTGCCAGGGCTGCATTCACACAAAAGGATGACAAAGGACATGATGCATTAATGCTTTATGTTGTATTTAGTAATGTTTAAGTTACAAGTCGGCAGATCAGGTGATACCACATAAGACACGGGCAGACATGCGCCAGTTGATGTGGCGGTCATAGACTTTACTGTTAACTCTTTAAGGATGGTATATCGCTAAAAGACGACATTTGTCTTCATAATGCAGCCCTAGGGAGTACTAAACTCGCTGGTGCTGCATTTATAATTGCATAATGCCCACCCTTCAGGACTGCATCAACCCCATAGAGTTGGCATGATGCTTCAATGCAGCCCTGGTGAGCTACTCAATAGGGCTGCATTCATGCATCATGACGACCAAGGGCATGAGATGCATGAAAATGTCATGCAGTCCTTAAAGGGCCTAAAGGCCCAGCGCCCCTACATATAGAGCTGAGTACCTGTCCCGACTGCACTCTGACTGTTACTGGACGTGCAGTAAGATCTGCGGGCTTAACACGGCGTACATCACAATACCACCAAACACCATGACCATGACAACCACAGACAAGTGTTTTTGTCACGATAATGTGTCACGAGCACCACGCTGTATGATAACACACATATAGTTATACAAACATGCCCATCTCCTGAGGTTAACCCTGCAGTGTCACCCCATAACCACAGAGACATGAACATCATGGAATGTAGAAGAACCTAGAAGAAACCTGATGTCAAACATCAAACAACTCATTAACCACACAACATGTGGTATGGTACATGAAGAGTTTGGATGCAAAACGACATAAGTGCCATTCTAAAAATAGAGACAACAAGCTGACAAAAAGGAACATTAGAGAGAGTTTATTATAATCCTCAAATGATTGCTCCAAGATTTACCATTTTTCATATCATTACCCAGCGGGCAAACTTCAGTTGATTCAATGTTGATTCAATGTGTGTAGTGACATGGTATCAACAGTTGATACAGGGTTGTCATTTGGTTGATATTGATGAGGTCATCAACATTGATCATTTATCAGTGATTCAACATTGATATGGCCATTGTGAATCAACAACGAATAATCATGATTAATCATGATTTACATCGATTTAAATTGACTGCTAATGCATAATTTGAGATTCAGTATTTTGTCATGTTTTCACATTCCTCTCAATTCATATATTTTCATTACAACACCCCCCCCCCCCATTTCTCCAAGATTAAATGCTAATTCTAGCACCATCCAGGATAGGAGTAAATGAATGACCTGTGATGATCACACTAAGAGGCGTTCCTATTCATTTCAAACTGACCGGGTCAGGACTGAGCTTTATCTATTATTCTTAGCAATATAAAAGGTGTCTTAATGAAACTACCGTAAAACCTCGTGTATAAGCCGCGGCTTGTACGCGAATCAGACTCAGCTTTCTTTTGATACCAAACATGCCTATATAGGGTGCGGCTTATACGAGAGTTTTTATAAGTATACTACAGTACCAAATTAACAATTTTCAGATGGCCTCTGCGGCTTTGGGATGGCCCCAAACTCGGGGTGCGGCTTATACGCGAGTTAGGCTTATACGCGAGGTTTTACGGTATGCATGTTTTCTTGTCATTTAATTCCAAATGTCAACTAGATGCACACACCACAACTGTCAATGAAAATTAATGACATTTTGATCAATTGTATGTACATTGATGACAAAATAAGAGCTGACAATTTGGGAAAATAGATATAGTATATAGAAATGCTGAGGAGTAGCTTGTGGAGGCACCTAGTGGGAAAGGTGGAAAACGCATGGTTGATTCAAGGTTGATATCCAAACATTGCATCAATGTTGAAACAGGTGTTGGTTGACAACGTTGAAATGATAACATTGCATCAATGTTGAAAACAGGTTGATCTACCCTGTAACCCTATATCAACCAGTTGTCAATGTTGAATTAATGTTTTGTGCCCACAGGGTAGGACCTACTCAGTATACGCTCTGTTACCAAAGTATAATAAATGACCCCAGGGTAAAAAGAAAGCACTATATGCTTCAATTTTGGGATGGAGATATGTCGTTTTGCATCCAAACTCTTCATATGTTTTCTCAATTCATATCTTGCCCATATCTTGTGATATCCTGTCGCTGCATGGATGTCTATGGGAGAACATCTGCTGACTGCGCCCATTCATTTCTCATATACTACGGCTGATTGATCAGACATCAGAATGGCTTGTGCCGAGGCTGCACCCCCTTGTACACCCTCTCCCAAGCTGGCCCCACCTCGACCTCTGTTCCCGAGCATCATCGCTTGCACCAAAGGTTGCTGGTTAAAGAAGTTCTGGTGCACTTGGTGCTGTGGTATTAAAAGTCCAGATGGGTATCGCGTAGGAATCCCCCCCCCCCCCAATATACGGGGGAATTGACGCGGTCATGGCCCCTCAGATATCAGCGATGTCGCTCGGACGCTTCCGAGGACGAGTTGGGGCCAGCTTGCACCCTCTCCCTATACCGTAAAACCTTTTGTACAATCCTATTCGCATATTAGCCACGCCACTAACTTTGGTAGATTCTACACGCCTCAGAGAGGGTCTGGGAATTGTTAATTTATCTTTTAAGATTCTTTAAGCCGTCCTGGCAATCTGACCTGTGTATTAGCCGCGGCATATACACATGGTTTTATGCTGGTAATGCCCCAGGCATCACCACCCACACATGGTTCTACCACGTACCCGGAACTCAACTTTCTCTGACATTTACACTTCATTCAAACCGTGTACAATGTGAGCGGTGAGAGCATAGCCCCGCCCCCAGGTCATGTGACCACAGTACGGGCTGCCAAAAGCCGCTCTGCACTGACATATCTGGGTATTAGCCAGAAGGTTTTTCTAGGAATGTACTGAAACCCCCTCTTACGGTAACCATTTGACTCTGTTGAAGTCTAAGGGCTATGTATTATACTGTCCAGACATGCTTCATTTTATTTGTGTTCATGCCCATTTCCAATCAGTGTAGTGCCCACAAGGCACGTAATTAGTGCATCAGGAGCACCCTGTCAGAGATGCACGTGGGGACGAACTTGCAGAGTCACTAGACGCCGCCCATTCTGTGCGTAATCTTAAAAAGCCCACTTTTCTTGTAATCTTAATAACGGAACCCCAATTTTCCCGTAATCTTAATAATGAAACTCAATCTAGTCCTAATATGGATGGCATCTGTTGTTGATAGGGGGGCTCCTAGTACTATTAAGACTTTAAAGATTACGCCAGAAGTGGGGATTTAAGATTACGCCCAGAATGGGCGGCGTCTAGTGACTCCGCAAGTTTGTCCATTGTTGCGTCAGATATCAATCCTGTGTGATCAGCTGAATGCATGCAAGCAGCTCTAGAGAGTTAGTCATTGGGGCTACATTCCAATACATTACATGATGAGCTCTTGTTTTGATTCAGCTCCCTTCTTGTAAAGGCATAGGCAACATTGCCCGAGTATTGATCAATATCATTTTACTTTTTGTTCAAAAACTGGAACAAATTCACTCCTGACTGGTCTCCATCCGGGTATTATACTGCAGAGTGGAGCAGCCTCCCTGTAGTTACCATAGCAACCACCAAACAGCCAACAGCCCACATGGAGAATGTAGGATTCTGACTATTGCAGTATTTTGCTGACTCTAATAATTCACCCTGATTTCATTCACAGAACTTGTGGTTGTAAACTAGTGTTGTCTCGAAATGTCAGTCGAGTGAACCGTAAATTCCTGATATGGTGATGAACTGGCAAAACTGAACAACAACTGCTAGCCAATCAAGCAGCACACGCACACAGCCAGCCGGAGCCAATGATGATGCAATTCCACAGGTGAGTGTGGAAAATGGTCAGAGCAGGTTCTAGAATTACGATGTCACCTTTTCTGAAGCAGACAAAGCCAACGGAAGTTACTTCATTGTATACGTTTCTGAGGGTGTAAAAACATTCTACTGCATCACACTGATAATTAACCGATGACAACCACTAATAATTTTGTTGATGTGCTGTGGCAAGTCCTCTTTGTAAGAGACTTTCCACCAGGAGAGCAATCCACAAGATGGATAAAAGATTACTTTCTCAAATAAAACCAAAGGTTATCTATTTCACACTGAGTGAGACTATTGTAAAACCAGTATCTGGGTGTCGCTGTGCTCTGTGGACATTAAACACATTCAGGATAGAGGGTGACTGACCCTGGTCACAGAATGTGGTCAATTACCACAAAACATATAAGCCTAACTCACATATTAACTCCACTTTGTGAATATCCTATATATCCCATAGGGGGTCTGATTATGGCAGTCTTTTTTATCCCACAGGACATTTGGTCCTGCAAATTTTCAATGTTGAAGGACCGGCTACATTTCTGGAGGACCGGATAGCCACATTTCTGAGGATTTCTGCATTTTAAGTATAAAAGAGTTTTGTCCATTAAAAATTGAATTTTTTAAAATCATTTATGACCGAATCAGGATATATGTAGTTTTACACAGTATATTGACATACATATTTCAGCTTTAGGAGCCCAACCTGAATTCGTCTAGTTCAGAAGCAGAACATGTGACTGGACATTCAGTCCTGCTACACTTGTCAATCTGCTGGACCAGTGGCAGTTTAGACGGACATTGGCACTGTCCTGCATGTTTTCGCAAAGACTGTTATGGTCACCTTAGTATCATAGTATACATCTAAAAAAGCGGAACTATGACTATTTCTTGATCCTGTAAGCTACACTGGTGATCTGACTTGCGTACTACCCTGTAAACACACTACCTAGTCCCAACGTAGGTCGGAGGTTTATCTAGGTTTCCTCTCAACCAAAGGGCTGAATTACGTTTTTTTGCAAGGTTTATGAACGTCAAAACGTGAAGGTTTATTTACGTTCTACCAACGTTTTAGCATGATTTACGTTTTTCTACCTCATTCAGACGTAGATAAACGTATTAGACCTACGTAGATAAACGTTGAAATGCATATTATCTCAACCTAAAGTATACCTAAAGTGTGCATGTAACTCCTCAGTGTCCTACTAGGTGGCAGCACCGTCAAGTATTGAGAGAAGTATACTGCACCTTAGGGGATTTACTACATATAAAGCAATAAACTCTTAATGTTTATGAATTTAATGTCATGGAAATTAGACACAAATCATTGTATATTTGTATATACGAGAGAAGATGAAAATAGTTAATGTAAAATATATGTATTTTGGCATATTGTTGATTAAACACCACATTGCTGGTTATGAAATGACTACAAAGCCTCAGTGGAGCCATAACCCAGAATGTGTATCGTGCATGGGATACCATGTATATCAGGCTTTCCAAGGATGGTAATAAACAGCTTAAAGTACAAATCTAATGAGATAAAATAGGGACTCAGAATTATAGTATTTATTTATAAGAACCACATTTGTGGGTGAAATATGCATCAATGACAGGGACATATGGCCGAGTACAGTATTTTACATGGAATTATATGGCAGTTTATGTTTTATTTCAAAGTTTATTTACGTCTGAATGAGGTAGAAAAACGTAAATCATGCTAAAACGTTGGTAGAACGTAAATAAACCTTCATGTTTTGACGTTCATAAACCTTGTAAAAATACGTAGTTTACACCCTAAATCAACGTAGATCTACGTCTGATCTACGTGTCTGTGTTTACAGGGTAACCGCACAGTACTGTATCAGTACAATATCAGTATGATGCTGTGACATATAGACAAGGTTTTACTGTAGGCACAATAACTCCATACTGTATGCGGGAGGGTCATTGTGTGATACTTACAGAAAACAGAATACGACTATCTGCATATTTTGGTGCATTCTCAAAGAAGCTCTGCCATCCTCTCTCCAGCGTGATATTTTAATTCTGTATTACCTGCATTTTAGTTATGAAAGGTGTTTTTCCCCTTTGTCTATATTTGGTAGATACATTAGATATGTTGTCAGGAGAGAAAGATGCTTAGTCTGATTACCAAAAACAAATCTATCTATGATACATCTTATGCCAATGAAATTACATAATCAAATTGAATTCCACACATGCCAGAACCATAAGTTAGCACTGGGTCCTCAGGTGCTCCAGACATTCCTTGCAAACCTCTCCCTTATTCCCTGAACCGGCCCACACTGACCCAGTAACAGCGAGAACCTGTTACCGCGTTTCCATGTGAGTTAGCCCTTCAGCCTGTTCTCACAAGACATTGAACGGTCAAATTCACAAAGCGTTAAAAGTTGGTTAACAAAGCGGGCACTCCAGGAATTCCTGGCAGCCCTCACCCAGATTCCAGGAACTGGTTCAACCTTCAGGTACCCGGAGCAGCTCAGGGGAGTACAGGGAGCCACTCAGGGGAGGAAGCTGTTCTGTCATGAGTCACTAGGTGGCAGCAGGGGGATGGTAGTCTCTGTACATGTGATGCCATCTTTCACTACATTTAGCCCTCAGTGGCTGATATGTGTATCTAGGTTCTGGCAGTGTCTACTCTAGCAGTAAGACTGTGCTAGGAGGTTGATTGCCCTGCTGAATGCTTGAACTGGTCAGATACTAGCCTTATACTTGTCGGTCTGCGTCAGAATGTGAGTTACTCAGAGTGGTGTAAGAGCAGTCAGTGACTCACTCACAGCTGATACAGCCATGTAGGGGAGCAGGCTGGGGGGATGGTATGTTAATTAATGAACTTCCATTTTTAAATTTTCATCTATACAAGTACCTTTAGACGAGACCAACAGGTTTAACTAAGTGCAGTATTACTATACCCATCGCCACTATATTAAAGGCAAATGCTAGTGGCTGGGAACCTTGGTGCACTACTGATTTTTCCTTATAACTCAGGATTATATTACTTTGGTATATTACCAAATAGAAAATGCCAAAAAATCCATATGTTACGGTGCAAATTTTTATGGTATGGCCATTCAAACAAAAAAAAATGCCTTGAACATGAGAATGAACGGTATATTTCTACAATATCTATGATGGGTAATCTTCTCATACTGATTTATGTTCTAAACTTTGCAGGTGTGTAGAGGAGATCTTTGTGAACATTTTAGAAGAAAGAAATGGGGGGGTCAGCGTTGAAATTAAAAAGTTACGAATTTGTCAAAAATATATCTATTTCCTTAAATATAGGATTATATGGGCAATTAGACACCTTAGAAAGATGACAAACTTAGATGTAATTACAACCTTTTGCATAAATATGTGTCAATTGGGCACCGTGCTACATATAGGGATGAGTAGAAAATTGCATAATAAAGCAGTACTGATTTTTGCCACCAGGTGGCTTTTGTGTGCCCACCTGCATTTCAATTTAAATCACATGATCATTATCTATTTAGATAAGCTTTGCCGTTTGACACCACAGACAATCATTTTCTATTAGAACTACCTTGGCAGTCATTGTAGGTAGGCTTCCTTCTGCATATAGCCATATATCATCAGCATTCTGTGGTCACGTGGCCAGGGGAGGCATACTGGGCATGCCGGGAAGGTGTTGTTACCATGGTTACGGCATGCCGCAGCTGGGTGGTGTTACGGTGCGGTATGGGCGGGAGGCGTCCCCTCCCGGTACATCTCACACGTAAGGTACGAGAGTTCTATGTGTATAGGTATCACAGTATGTATGGGTGTGATATCTACCTTCCTCTCACTCGCCTAGGTCCAGTGAGAGACATATCGGTGTCATCAGCGCCACCCAGCCCCTAGCGGAACAAGCCAACACCCGCGTTACACCATGCACCCCGCGCCCGCCATTACCCCCCCCCCCCTATTCCCCCTCCTTTTTCCTATATAGGCATTTCTGGCCCTTTCCTCTCTCTTCTGGGCACATTTCTATCGGGAAATGTAATATTATATTGTCACCTAGTGTGTTTTTGGTACTCAATTCCGCCTCTGTTCTCTATACAGCGATATCTCCCCCTTACCTTCATCATATTGCACATTTTTCCCAGCAGGTGGACCACTGTTCCATAACCACCACCAGACGAATACCCTACTTTACCTGTTGCATGATATATTTTATATTTTTTGTTCATTTCAACGTAATCCCGCCGTAACCTTAACCTGATTCTCCCCCAAATACCGCATATCAAAAAGTACCGCGTCAATATATTCTGCCGTAACTACTCCTGACATCTGAGTTATGTTTGGAGATTGACCTTTACCCCCACCCATCGCTCTCATCTGCTCCCCCCAATTTCCGGTCACTCCGGCTCGTGGCGCGGGAATCTGATACCTGACCAACGGTCGTCACTCACAGTACCCCGCCGGTGAATAAACAAAGTGGACGTGTTGACGCGACCATTGGATTACAAACACTAAACATGTCGTCCACCTCTCAACAAGGCTCTCCGGAAAATGGCCCTGAACATCTGCAGGCATCTTCTTCCTCCGCGGTCACCCGAAAACCAGCCCTCTACGAACCCCTGAACCAAAAAGGGCACAAGAAGAAAGTCCACCGACCCCGAAATGGCCTGCCCAAGATGCTCAAGTCAAAGCCCTTTGTAAGTCCTTTAAATGGCCATGCTGTATCCACTTCTCATACCATTTTTTTTTAAATCTAGATAATTCCCACAACTCATGTATAGTCAAGGGGTTTTCTTCAAAATGTGTCAAAAAATTTTGTGATGTAATGAACTGCGTACATACGATTGCAATTATGGGTATGACTTTCCTAATTATCCAACTTTTCCCAAAGCCCAAACACCCCTAAGTTTCTTTAATAGAATGTAATAAAAGCCCAGTTTCCTCGGATTGAATTTTTGTCTGTTCATGAAGGGGGGGGGGGGCTGTTTGGGGGGCATCCCCATGTCGAATGTCGATGTTAAAAAAAGGCCATGTCACATGTAGATGTCGCTTGATAATGCCCATGTCCCATGTTGATTTAATTTAAATATTTGCTCATCTTGCCTGTCATTATGATTTTGACCCTCGTTTATATAATATGTCGTTTGTCGATTTTAAGAAATAGCTATGTCGCCATGTCGAATTTCGTGGTCCACACCCATATGAATCACTTTTCCACTTAACATCACTTTTGTAACACTCTCCTTTGCAGTCTAATGACCAGGAAGCAATCCTCACCAGTCACTTTGATCTGGGAATGAGATCATCGGGGGTACGTTGTATTGATCGCATCACAGAAGCCGCAAGAGAATGCGATGTCAGCGTTGCCCGGGTGAAAGTAAGTCCAGACAGGGAAACAATATAACTATTAAATCAGTATACACATGGCAGCGTGCAATAGTATCTGCCTTGATTAGTATGCCGAGAGCATAACAGAACGAATTTTATTTTTCTCTCGTATAGGGGGTATACCACAGTAAGAATTAATAATATGCATCCATCACAATGCCAGACTCATATTATAACTCCCAAATTGTTTTATCCATCTTATAAACACGTAACACCGAGTCCACTTAATGTTAATTTATGGTTGTCTATCATAGAATTGGTGTCTAGCCCTAGTTTTTACCTTATTACAGGGTTGGATCGGAAACCACCGATCCAAAGAGAACGGCACTCGGAAGGGCGGTGCTCACTATAAAACTCCTGGGAAACCCCAGAAGGGTTCTGGGTACTCCCTGTACCAGAAAGACCACCCGAAGGACAAGACCATTCCGTTCGAAGATCGTTCAAGGCAGTGGGCCGCTGAGTGGCGGCAGAAGGACCCTGGGTACCGGGCCGCGTACGAAGCACGTGCCGCGGAGCTTTCGCGGTTAGACTCCACCGCTGGTCTTGCCCGGGCGGGTGAAGTTGAGAAACTGCACGATCGCGTAGATTTTATTATTATTCTCCTAATTAAACATAAATTTTAAGAAAAAATCCGAATTGTATTATTTCTAATAATATTATTATTAAATACAACCCCTTAAAAAACTTTTTGATTCGGGTAGAAAATAATTGAAATAAAACTGTTATAATCCAATTATAAAACTGTTATAATCCAACCCATTTTCTTTATTAATTTTTCAAGTACGAAATGCTGCACGAAGCTGGGGTTGGTGCCATGACCCTCATCGTCCAGCCAGGCTTCACGGCGTGTCATGGCGGAACGCCTAGTGGGCTAGCCTTCATGAAGCAGGCCATCGGGGACATTGCCAACTTGAGCGCTAGCTACAGCCATTACCACAGCCAATGTTAGTTTCAAAAAATTTTCACCACATCATACATAATGTAAATGAGTCCCGCCTTATCTGATTTATTAACCATACATTAATAAAGTATCGCCTCACTCATGTCAAAGGGTTTAGTTTTTAATATCAAAACTGATGACAATAAGATAATTGCGACTTGTAAAGATGCTTTATATCCTCCCGAATAAACATGCAAAAGGTTAAGTCTGTACAACTTTAACTGTAATCCATCATTCTGTAGTGATTTTTGTATAATAATATTATTCTTATCTTCCCAGGCACACCTGGTTACGCGTTGCCTGCCCCTCTACTCCCCTCACTTCCATCAGCCCAATCAGCAGCTGAATCAGCCCAGCCTGGCCAACCCTCCCCTCCAACCCAATCTACAGCCGCTGCCTCGGCACCAGCAGGCTCTCCAGCCCAACCCTCCCCTCCAGGCGAATCCCCAGCCGCTGCCTCGGCAACAGCATCGCAATCAGACTCTGCAGCCCAACCCTCCACCCCAGCCCAATCCCCAGCAGCTGAATCAGCCCAGCCTGGCCAACCCTCCCCTACAACCCAACCCCCAGCCGCTGCCTCGGCACCAGCAGGCTCTACAGCCCAACCCTCCCCTCCAGCCCAATTGCCCATCCAATCCAGCTCAGCACCAGACCCCTCCCACCACACTCCCCCAACTGTTCCCCCCTCCCCCTCCCCTAATGACGATGTGTGGTCCCAACACATTTTGGGCCCTGAACGGGATTCAGAGGACGAGACGTCCTCTCTCCCTCCTCATTATGATGAGGACAGTAGGCCTACTCAGTCCTATGAGGACGATCGGGCTTGGCAACTACGAGTTGACTGCAGCGAGTCCGGCTCTGTCTGCTCCTCCCCTACCCCTTCTCCCGACCCCACGGGCGACGCCCTTCTCATCCCTCCAGGCCTAAGGAATCCCGCTCCCCCCCGTTACAATTCTGCCCAACATACATCTCTTCCACACCCTGCCACCCACCACAACCTAGAACAATCTGCGTCCCCCCCATCCCAACAGGCACCTGCAGGCTCCCAATCCCAAGCCGACGACGAATATGTCCGTTTAGTAGGTGAGTAACTGTCACTTATGCCGAACCGTGCCGTCGCTTTTTTTGAGCGCCCTGGGAACACCAGTCTCCCCGTACCAGTCTATAACAGCCTGCCGGACACGGGCTATATCTGGCAAATTGGCTGTAAAATGCAGATCCTTGCCTAGAAACCATTTTATACTGCTTGTAGATCTGACCAGTCTTAAGGTTTCTACAGCCTAAAAAAAAGCAAAAATTAATATTATCTTTAATATTCTGTAGTGTGTCCAGTAATTGGCATATTATTAGCCTACTATTTATATGATTGTAACAGACAGGGAGCTCCTGTGTATTATCATTAGGCCCAAAAAGTTTCTGTTCCTGATTTAGCTTAGCACCAAAGGGGAAAGGAGTACCTTATCACCTTCAACTATTCTAATTGTCATCATTTGAAAGGGAGGAAATTCTTGCTATGACAAAACAGTACTGATAACCCCTGTATACGTTATAGAATAACAAGTCTCTACAATGTGATTCTCAACAGTTCTTTCAGCAGAGAACTAATGCATCTGTGCACTGCTCCGGGCACTGCTATGTGGACACATCACTTTACTTTCATTCCCTGTCTTTGTTCACCAGGTAGCAACATGGTATTCCGTCAGGAGGTAGACAACTCTGAGGACTCTTCGGTCGTATCTCTCGACGCGCCCGCGCCTGGCGGCCACCTGGCGGCCACCTTCTCCGGCACCCACACCCCACACCCACAGGTCACGACGCAGCTCCTCCTCAGTCCTCCACCCCAACAGAGCTTGCTTGTCATGAACGCTGACAAGCAAAGAGTAAGTATATATATCGGGTCTTAATTATACACCAAATACCCAACAAGATACATGTATCTCACGTACAGTAAACCATTTCAAGCCTACTTTTCCCTTTGCATTTGCTTGTATTATCGCTACAGCTTTGCACCAACTGAAATTTAAAGACTGTAAATTGGCGCACGCATTTTCTCTCAATTTCATCTAGCTTTGTATGTTTTGTAGGTTATCTTTTCGCACAGGGTCAATTTTCTGTTCCAAATATATAACAGCATATCCATAGTCTTTAAAAAAGACCAAAACGTTTATTTTATTTTAATTTACAGCAGGAGCGTGCCAAACGCCATACTGATATACTGTAAGTCACCATTACCTACCTATATATTTTGCCCCAAAATGGGTCTTATTAGCGGTTAGTGTATAATAAGTACGTCCCTTTGGGAAGTTTCACAAATGTCGTCACCTGCTATGGGGTGGGTGGGTGGGTGTTTGGGTTTCGTGACAAAAAGTGACATGGGGGTGGGGGTGGGGTGTCAAGGTCTGTGTGACATCACCTTTTCAAGTTCACACATATTTATGAATAGAAAAAAAAACAGTATAGAGCATAATATTATATGAAATGTAATGAAAATGAGGCTGAGGGAATTCCACTCATACCGTATATTCTCGCGTATAAGCCGCACCCTAACTTTGACAAGTTATATAAGCCGCAGAGGGGGTCTGAATATTACGATTTTGGTGCTGTAGTATACTAATAAAATCTCTCGTATAAGCCGCACCCTATATAGGCATGTTTGGTATCAAAAGAAAAGAGACTGAGCATATAGAGGGTTAAGTATAGCCGGGGTGGACCAAGGGGTGGGGGGGGGGGGTGGTCTTAGAAATTAGTGAGGTCTTTCTTAGGGGTTTTTTGCCTCGTAGGTGACAAAAGATGACCAGGGTGGGTGGGGGGCGGGTCCTGAAAATGGCCCCAAAATAGGTGACGTAATTTGTGAATGTTCCCTTCCCAATGTTTATTGCCATTTTCCTGTAACTATGTGCAATGCACATAATATTCTATGCATAATCTAGTATATATCCTTAGTATGTATTACTATTTACTCATTGTTCCTTTCAGCACATCTTAAAGTACAACAATACTATTTATGTAATGTATTTGTTAAGGCAACTCAATACTCATTATCTTTCCTTTAACATGTACAATGTTCAGTGGCCGAAAATGTTTATGTCCTACAATGTTTCATTCATTTCCGCAGAAAGAGTAACAAAGCACGCAACTCAGCGGCTAATAAACGGCAGTCTACCACCAAGTCTCAAAATCAACTTAAAACTCGCGTGAAAGGAAAGGGCACCACCAAGTGTCCAAAAAATCCCTCATCTTCCGTCCCCCCCCCTTTACCTGCCACTCCAGGTCAACCTTCCATGGCCCCCACCACTGCCCCCCTTGCCCCCACCCTTCCTCCCACTATATCTGCGGCCGACTCTCCCACATCTACACCACCCTCTCTACCCAAACGTGGTAGCAAGAGGAGGGCAGATGTGGGTGAACAGTGTCCCCCCGCCCCCACACGCGCCATCCCTACCCCTTCTTGCGCCCGTCTCAAAAAGCCGCGACACTCCGATACTTCCAATGGCCCTCCCACTGCGCACGCACGCGCTACCCACACTCGGACGGCAAAAGCTCCCTCCCCACCCTCCCACTTATCTTCTCCCACCCCTCCCCCCCTACCCGCTCACTCCATCCCCTCCTGCCCCACTCCTCTCCACACAGGCGCTGCCCGGCCCAGGAGAAGTCGGCATGTCCACTCGTCCGACACACCCCCACCACAGTTGCAGGTCGGTGACTACATATCCCGGCAGTTTGCCATGGGCACCGACAAGGTCGATAATTATAGCATGTTCACAGGTGAGCCAATCCTAGACAGATTTCATTTCTTCTCATACATAATACCCCCTCTTTCTACCTTATTTAAATATATTACCTAAAATTCTATCTGCATAGTTAAAAAGTCATACCAGACATATCACATCACATGACACGTATAGGCCCTACTAGTTGTCACAAATGTAACTGTATTTTTTACATATATAACACCTTAAATTCTATCTGCATAGTCAAAAAGTCATACCAGGCGTCTAACATCACATGACAGGTATACTACATGTAACAAATGTAACTGTACCATTCACTCATATCTCGTTTCAGCCACCGTTGAAAGTCTCAAAAAGGTTGCGGGGACCACCATGTTCCAGTTATTGTACACACCCTACACAAACGGGGAAGGGAAAGTGGTTGACAAGGAGCGCGGGACGGTCTCTGAGCGGGAACTGCTGCGCGACATCAGTAAAGGGCTCGCCAAAATTCTCCCTCGTGCTCCCGGCCCCCTGCAGTTGCCTTCGCACTAAAATAACCAATGTTGTGTTCCGGTATCTTGACCCACCCCACCGTTATTGGGGCAGACCCTAAATCATTTTTAGACATATTTGAAATTTGTTGAAAATTTTATCCCAATTTAGACATTTTAACAGCTAAATGGAAAGTAAAAACAAATAAAATAAAATAGACCCTGTTTAATTTTGGCCAAGTTACCGGAACAGAACTTTTTTTGTAGGCATTACTTTCCGAGTACTTCCTGCTCTTGTGCACAATTTAATTTATTTTGTATTTATTATGGGTTATGAAAACCACCTGTTATGAATAGAACTGTACACAGTCCGTTATTACACATAATGAGGGACATCCATACTTCAGTACGCACCCACCTCGGAGCTTGTTGCCCGCCTTATACCGGTGACGGGGTAGTGCTTTTTAGTCTGACCCCCATTTAGAAAGTATGGGCTGAAACAGTGTCACCCCCTTCAATGTGGATTTATCATAATTTTCAGTTAAAATATACATCAGTGGGTATGGAATACATCCCTTTATCATTCGGTCGTGTGTTAACTCATGGATATTTAGCAAACAGAGATATCACCACATGTATGGCACATGTAGTAGTGTCATTGGTATCCAATTTATTTTGATGTACATTATCGCTATTTTAGTATTGATTTTTCAATCATATCAAATTATTTTCCTGTAATATCAATTGTTATAAATAACTCATTTCTAGTATACGGCTAGTTCTAGTGTACTTCGTATGGATATTTTAAACAATTCTTTCAGTTTTATTAAGGTGAATTCCTGCAGTACCTGGGGTTCTATAAAGTGTATCCATACAATGGCCTATTATCCGAAAATGTATTCGGTGTATCCATTCCCGGGATCCATTCAGTGGTTATCCATGACAGTCCTAATACGATGGGCAACCCTCCCACCCACTTAGCAGAGGCCGTGAGTGCATGGTGTCGTCTCCTCTCCCTCCCCCCCTTACTCCGACCCGCTGACCCGGGGTACACACCACCCCTCACCCCTTCTTCTGACCAGCCGCACCCTCACCCTCACGGGAGTGCCACCGTACGTACATATCCCAGGCTGTATCGACCTCAGCGCCTAGCTCGAAACACCAGTGGCTGTATTATAACATTATTTCGATGTTGTTTAAAAAAAACTGCTGCAAAACTCATAATAGTGCTTACACCTCTCCTCTTACTATGTAGCATGTACACCTCGATTTGTTCTCATAAAACACCTACTGTAACATCGTATGTTATCAATAAATAATGTTTGTTTCTTTTTAAATGTCAATCGAGTGACTTCGTAGTTGTCCTTAATCTTACATCACATGATACTTAACAAAGTAAGCCAAGATGGCTCACCATGCCCGTCCCCAATACATATCAATTGTCAACGGCCCATTCGGCCAACAAGCCTTTGGTAACATTCACTAATGTACTCCTTGACGCATCATTAATTAATAGCCGTCCCCGCTGGCGGTCATTACTGCTTAGTAACAGGCTGACTTATATGGGCTGGGAATAAGCATCGATACTATACAGATGTTCCGAGATACCCTCCGTGACCACCTCTGAGCTGGTTGCCGGCCTGGGAGGGCCAGGAAGCTGGGGCTGCACCAGTCTGGCCCCCATAGAGAATGCATTGACTAAAACTTTACACCCCTCCAAAAAGGCCATTTTTCGGAATTTTGGCTTGAAACTCAGACTGAGTGTAGAGGGTACATCCATTGTCCCCTGACATGAATACCATCTCATAAATATGATTAGAAAGGGAGAACTGGCCACTTATATCATCCACACACTGACCCACTTTTAATGTATCAGTGACCGTGTGTGTATGGGGTGTGTTGTCCGCTGACCACCCCCTGCCTCCCGTCAGCTGACCAGGGTACCACACCACCCCTCACCCCTGCTCCTGAGCAGCCCCACCTTCACCCTGCGGGCAGCGCCCCCAACGATACAAACGTAGATATCCGCGGCTGTGGTATTGCAGTGGGTTATGAATTTTGCAAATACATATATGGCAGGCCAGTAATCGTTATAGTAGCTCAATAATCTACCAAACATGCGCCTCTACATATAGGGCTGACTATGTCTCCCCATTCCACTTAGACGCTCGCTGCAGGGGTACTGACAGCAGGGATTCTCTAAATGGTTTTTCTTTTCATTGTAATGTGTACCCCTAGAATATTTCTAGGGGTAAACCCTGTAGAGAACGGGGGTGTATGGGGCCCCCTTGATTGTCTTAGCCGATTGTGCAAGGGCTATGGCGGGTATACCACAGGTTTAGAACTGTTGCCTGACCCTAGGTCCGCGTGATTTATATATGGTCGGGCTAACCAGGATAAAGGTGTCAGAAAAGATAGCACTGTAATGGGGCATGTTGACATGTCTTTCTGATAGTGTGTACTATACACCACAGTGGCCCGTCTTATCTCCTTATATTCCTAAGTATAACACTCATGTGACATATCATTTAAACCACTTTATTCCGTTCTGGAGTTCCACACCGGGCAAACACTATCGCGACATTGACAAATTAGCGTTTGGCCCCCAAGCGGAGAATCTGGTCGTCTTATGAGTTTCCTGTCCCTCGCGCAGTAGAGTTGCCCCAATCCTTCCCCTCTTACTGCCCATCTCTATTGTTTTGGGTATTCGGCCAGTGGGCGGGAGAATGGCGTTTTACCATATAAAGTTTTATTCCGACTCAAGACAATACCCAAACCGACCCAACCTGAAGGAGAAACAACAGTTTTTGCCCAATTCACTATTTTGACATAATACATCACTCACTTTTCTTTGCGGTAGACCTGTAGGGTAGCCTGTCTACCTAAGCCACCGGGGGCGGCGACACGCGGCCTACACTGGAGCCGTTGTTATGCCGCTGAGCTCTGACTGAGCCGGCCCCCGCCCCACGCCGCTGATGGAGCAGCCCCCAGTCAACACGCGGCCACGCGACGCGTCACACCGATGGACACTGACATCGATAACCCCCCTTTCTCCCCCTCACCCCGGCTCAGGTCATCCCCCCCCCCCCCGTTCCCTACAGTAACTATTGCCAATCCTCTTCTCAGTAGTACACCAATCGCCATTGCAATGTCACAAAAATGGCACAAAATACCTCTATCTAGCCATCGTAATATGTTATAACACAGAATCTGTTCACAATTCCATCTAATCTATTCATATTTGCATCTAATCTGTCCATACTTGCAATAACACACTACATGGGGGGGGGGGGGCATACTGAACTCCGTGACTGTCAGCATTGTCAAATGTAATGTTGCGGACTTTCCATGTAGACTGCTTTACAGCGTACAGCGATATAATCAAATGACTGAATGATCCCCGGCTGGTGAAACATGTTACATAGTACAATAACATGTAGCCTACTGTGCCGCATCTCATATATCTACTCTACCTGGGTGATAAAATTGCACTGTGGTTCACACATACATTTGCTCATACCTTGTTAATTTTTTAGTACATTCTGTTTTTTTGTTTTTTTGTGTGTAGATCGGCTGTTTGTTTCTGGCCCTTATTTTGGCCAAAATTAGGGTCTAAAAAACACAATTAAACTATTAACTACACGCCTAAAGGAGGGGGCGCGCGCCCCCGCGCCCCCCCCCCCTCTAAATCCGCCACTGCGGCTTGGCCCATGGGAAATGGAATCTGACCCGAGGCCGTGGTTTTACATAGATTCATTGCTATTAGATAGTTTAGACATTATCTCCCTGCACTATCGCCTTCCCCATTAATAGGCGGGGATGGGGAGGGCGGAGTAGGGGGGCGGTGTGAACTGATAACTGCAGTTCTTGCCGCCCTACCGCCCCTCTATCATATCAAAGGTCTTCAAGTCCCCTACTATCGTTATATTATGATACTGGGACATGCTATTTACTTCAAATGCACATGCTATTTACTTCAAATGCACATGTTCTCTTTCAGGTACATAACATTAATCATATTAGAAATAACATGACGTACAGACTCTGTACAAATTGACATGGGACATGGACATAGCAGGGGCGGATCCAGGATTTTGGAAAAGGCGGGGGGGGGGGGGGCGTGAAATAGGCAATGTACTGGGGGTATTGGAAATTGTCACATTAAAATGTACATAAAAATAGGGGGGGCGCACGCCTGGTCCGCCCCCCCCCCCTAAATCCGCCCCTGCATAGCACCGCCGGCGGGCCGGCAGCCGGGCCGCTTTGCACACTCCCATCCCCTGCTTCCCATCCCATACCATCCGACATGCCCCCCCCCCCCTCTATATCCTCACATGCTTCTTTTTTCCCATTTAAGCAAAAGTTAAGATTATACCATATCGCTTTCCCTCTAAGTGTTTTAGAGCATTACCTCAGCTTTAAAATCTTTAACCATGGGTATTCTTGCGTGAGAAAAGCGTTTAAAGGTATTCACTATGGAAGCAACTGTTTCCTCAAATTGAAAATGGATGTCAAGACACCAACAATGGACTGGCATAGGAAGGCAGCAACGTTGGACCAGAATGGTCCATACCTCTTAAGTAGAGTCAGTAAGTATCCTTTTACTGTCTAACCCTATATGACCAACCCCGAAGACCATCATAACACGTGACTAGAGCAATTCTTGCAATCCGTAACTTGAGCAATTCTTCAATGGCCATTTTCATTGTTCATTATATTAATTATACGCATCAATACCTGATTATATTTCATTATTCATTTATTTCAATCCAGGATTGGACGAAAGGACGGCTTGCGTCCTGGTCAAGTTCGGTGTGATACAGGCTCACGACGCAGAGGAGCTATTGGTGAGTTTATGTGTTTGTGACGCATGCTTACTCGTAATACATAAAAATTGTGAATCACAACTCCCACAATCTGTACTCTATTATATACAGCAAATTAACATGACTTCTTGTCACTAAGCTGTTCCAAGAGCACTGTGTCCCTTGTCGCAGCTAAGGAATGGCATTTGTCCCTTGTGTGTCACTCAACTTCCAGGGGCGGATCCAGGATTTTGGAAAAGGGGGGGCGTGAAATAGGCAATGTACTGGGGGTATTGGAAATTGTCACATTAAAATGTACATAAAAATAGGGGGGGCGCACGCCGGGTCCGCCCCCCCCTAAATCCGCCCCTGACTTCCATGTCCCTTGTCGATCCTTACAACTGGACCTGTCCCCTTGTCGATCATAATAAGTGCCTTTGTCCCCTTGTCTAATTTACCCGTCTATGGCCCTATGGCTGAGTCTTTCCACACAATATTGTTGCAAGGTCTCCCAGGCAAGGTCTAAGAGTGGTGCAGATCCCTCAATGCACACTAGTCAATATGAATCAACATCAGAATTGCCATGTATTTAACTTTTTTTTTGTATTTCCCACAAACTGTGTGTCTATGAAAGGTCATAAACCATAACCATAATAGTTATGCTACAATTATGTACCAACTATTAATTATGTTATTAAAATCGGAGCTGGCACTAAATATTCATGCTACAATTATTCATAGTAAGAGAGATTATAAATATTCATGAATTTAGATAAATGTATAGATGTTAGCATCAAGATTAGTGCTCCTTTCATCATAGCGCTACCACCTAGCAGGACATGTTACAACCAACTGTTGTTGACTCCCTTCCTATTTGCCTAGACTCCCTTTGCTCCGTACGAGAGTCCAACTAAGGTTTACTCCCTTTTTAAACTGAGTCAGGATAGATGTGATTTGACCAAAGGGAGTCAGTTTGTTCTCACTCTCTTCTAAAGGGATTCCAGGTCAGCTAGTCTCGATTCTGACTCCGAAATTACTCCCTTCCTTTTCTCTGTGAATGTTAACAAGACAGAAGTCAGTATAGTGTTGTTCATAGAATTGAATTGAATTGAATTGTAGCCTCGGCCTGCACTTCTTTCATCATGCTAGTGTCATGGGAGTCTCACTGAGTCAGTGCCAATTGACTCCCGTACTATTCGAGTCAACTCTTGAGGATAAAAATTGTATCTTCCATGTGACACAAATTAAGAGCTCTTCCACTAGAGTCTCTCGTTATTTCTTTTTGTAGATTTGTATACTCCGGTACACTCTTTCTGTGGGTACACTTTTAGCCTGTTGCACTGACACATTAGGGCCCTAGACGGCTGTGTCACTTGTCGATCCTAAGAAATGCCAATGTCCCTTGTCTATCCTAAGAAATGGGTCTTGTCCCTTGTCGGTTTTAAGGGGTAGGGTTGTCACTTGTTGCCCTTGTTGCCCACCCCCAGCATTCCCTTGTCCCTTGTCCATAAGGCCTTAATCAAGGGCTTGTCGCCTTGTCGAATTTACCCTTCAGGAGCCCTCACATTGGGTGGGGGGGGGGGGGGGTTTGCTATTTGTCGTATCCGAGTTGTTCTTACTGAATTACAATTAAACAATGCAATATCATGACTGTTGATTACATACATCTTGACCCTGGGGTTGTAGAAAAAGGGTTATTCAGTTACATGTATATTGTTTCTTATATGGGCTTAAGTATGACATCACATATGAGTCAATTCTTCAAGTTGTTCTAAATGTGTAGTGATGGATTTTGTCATACTAGCTAATAAATGATTTCTATTGGTCAGGGATCCTTGATCCATTGCATTCCTAACAGTGCTGCCCAGGAAAAACGGTGGGCCACTGCGGGCCACTGCACTGAGAAAGCACTCAGCACCACCGCAGTCAGCATCAGCTGGTCTCTCGCCAAGGCCAGGCACTCTCTGACTCGGGTGAGATAGTCTGCTGGTACATCAATGTCTATTTAACAACAGTCAGGCAGATCCTCCTTTAATGGTCACATAATGTTAGTCGCTTTTGAGTTGGATCCCTCATTTACAGTCAGTCAGGCTAGAAAGACAGATTGACACCAGAGTCAGTCTAGCTTTCTTTCCCGAGTCAGGTAAGGGGCCGTCCATAAATGACGTCACACTGGAGGGGGTGGGTGGGTGTTGGTCTGAGTGTGACAAAGTGTGACAGGGGGGTGGGGGGAGTCGTCAAGCCTAGTGTGACGTCACACTTTGGAAAATACAAATAAAACCTATTTTAAAACATAAAGCTTTAATAGAACACTTAGGGCCTTACGTTAAGCTTGTTGCAGATTGGAAATTATATCAGCTAATGTTATTGGCTCCAACCGTAAATTCTTGCGTATAAGCCGCAGCTAGTACGAGATTCAGATCGCAAGTGCAGCTTATAGGGCCTAGTCGGGACTGGAGCTGGTTGTGGCAGCCAGCACTGATAAGAGCTGATAAGACTGTTACTAGCCTGTCCCCTGTTTGTCCCCTTTTTTTACCCATAGTGGGATGTCGTTATCAGTTGGTGTAACAGCAACCAGCGAAATATAAAATGGCAGACCCACAGGGTATAGCTCCAGATTCCTATAGGATTAGCACAGACAGAGTATGGTCAATACGCAAGATTTAGCTACTATGCTACAGTACTAAAAGTCACCATAGTCAGATCGCTGGTGCGGCTTATAGGATCGGCCTGAAGTCGGGGTATGACTTATACGAGAGTTGGGCTTATACGCGAGAATTTACGGTAGTGTCAATTCTGGAGTAAGTCACCATTCTCGTACGGTAGTCATACGAAAATCCAACCCCCCCTCCATTGTTCCATAATGACCATTCTTTAAACTCATGAATACTCATGTGAATATGTTATTGTCCCTTTGGACAGTGTTCTAGTGATTATATCTAGCTATTACAGAACCCATTTAGAAAGACTTGCATAATTTGACTGATGGCTGTGTCTCACGAGATCGGGCCAATGTGAAACTCCGGGTGCATTTTTTGACTGACTGTAATATTTGACCAGTGTGATAGAAATCCATTTAAGTAACAATTAAACTGTAATTAACACTTGGGTAAGAATATATTCAATACATTATATTCTATTACTTAGCCTAATCACAACGCATGTATGATCTTTTATAGTAGAACTCTGATACGATACATAATTCATTAATGGGGGGGGGGCGGGGGGTTGTCTGCACATTTGTGACATAATTTTCTAGGGGGTGTTGGCTGATGTGTCACAAAGTGTGACAGGGGGGTGGTTGGGTCTTGAAAATGGCCCAAATTAGGGTGACGTCATTTACGGACGGCCCCTAATGCCTGACTCGGGGAGGAGGATCAGTTATTCTGAGCCTTCTTTGTTTTATACCAAGCGGAGACATAATGCAGTAGGCCTATTCAGCAGAATGGTTAGATGTAAGACTCAATTCCAGTAGATTTGGAGGTTAAATACATTGAGATACCGGGGATCACACTCAAAAAGTAAACTCGTCTGCAGACTCTTCCAAGTGACAAGAGAGTGGGTCCTCTAGCTGTACTTGTCAGATAGAAGATACACTTGGTATCTGCCAGTCCAAAACCTGACTCATGCCAGCCCTAGACTCTCGTCAAGCAGGGTCTGATTCAGGATTTCCCCTGTAGGTGGCATCAGTATAACATGCATTAATTCTCTATATAGTTGGGGAATGAATTGCATAATTTATATGTTGATTTCAATCATATTTATGGGAATACACATTCATGTTATGGAGAATCCTGACATTTATCTATTGGGGATGCTAGAAAAGGTAAAGGAATCAATGTTTTGATATAATTGAGACAAAACAAATGTGTGTAGTAGGGCAAAGACACCTCTTTTGTGGTCATTTCTATGGTACTATAGCTGCAAGGAAACTCCCATTTGTATGACATGCACATAATATGTGTTAGCAGTCTGTAACTAAAGGTAGAAATACTCACAATATAGACTTGGGTATATGGCAGGAATTCCCCTAACCGACATACCTCTATCTTTGTATGAATTAGCTATTATAAACCTCTGAAATATAGACAGACATGTACAACAATTATGCCTGGGCAGAACCCAGTTAGCTCCACCTGCAGTGAAGTAGAGGTTAGAGTGCACACGTGAACCCTGTAAGGGGTGGATAGTGCTTTAAGGTGCCATGCTCTATGTGACCATAATACATGAATTCAGCATTGGCAAGTATACTCACCGAAATATTGATTCCAAAGGTGGATGAATGCCGGCTTGGCGAATACACTCACCAGGCCTACATTCATGCATTATGCTGACAAAAGGATTCAATCACATTGAAAGCAGTTTGCAGCCAATAAAGGGTTAACTATTCTGGGTTGTCAATTTGACGACCTTACACTTGTCAGTTGGAGTGGGCCACTGCCTGGGCTAACATTGTCAGTTAGATGACCCTAGTCTTGTCTTGTGGGATGGTAACCGGACAGTTCATCGAATAGACAACCTTTAACTCGTTTATTTTATGACCGTCACTTTAAAGACCGTAAACTCTTTTTATACGACAACCTTTTGACAAGTTTGGATCCCTTCATTTTATCACTGCATTATGTCAGTACCCGTACCTCTATGCTGCTACATACCTAGGTGACTGGGCGTCTATTATATTCAGCCTTCATTATTCAGGACAACACCATTTTTTTTATAATGCTGTAGCCTCTTTTAAATACATTCAAGGTCAGCCTTTCAAACGAAGGTGGTTTTGGGTACATAATTTCCTCCCAAGGGGAGCCATTCCGCATTCATCCCTGTTAAATGCACTGCACTGTGGGGCATTTGTGACTATGACAATTATTTGCATCCAAGTTGGAATCTACAGACTGATGTATTATTTTCTGGTATCTGGGGTTTTCCTGTTTTCTTTGTACAAAAGAAGTACTTTTTATATAGGTCTTAAAGTATCTCTAATTTATTTTTAGTGTGACGCACACTGCCATTGACACCAATCCACCCCCCCTGTCACACTTTGTCACACTCTGACCAACACCCACCCACTCCGTGCAGTGTGACGTCATTTCTGGTCGTCCTACAGTCATCTATGTCTCAGTCATAGCGCTATCAGTATCACTCCCAAGCTCGCTAGGGAGTGATCACTTTTTAACAGGGGGGGGGGGGGGCAGGCGGGTTTCCAAGCAGCGCGCAGGCCCAAATCATTTTATCCCCCCCCCCCCCGGTGGAGGGGTGAGAAATCGTCTTGGGCGCGGTTCCTGGGAAATTTAATAATGCGCAGCATAATTTTAAATACACCCCACCCCCCCCCCCCCCACCCACCCACCATCCTCCCTCCTGGTGATAAATGATCCCTCCCCGCGTCCAAATTTACTCATTTTTAGTCTCTAACTTATAAACTGACATGATAAATACATGTTGCGTTATGTTGATTTACATCTTCTATACACACAGGCCACCCCCCGACCCCTTGTCCGCGCCAGCCGTCTACTCGCTCTCCTAAGGGCGGGTAGCGTGGCCGGTTTCATGCAGTTCATGGAGTTGGTGGCTGACCAGGAAATGGTCCATCACCTCGGACTAGGTATGTGTATTCAACCTCATTATCATAGATCTGACTAGGAATGGTGCTACTCTATGTATCTAGTCCATTTATGTATTTAACTTATTTTATATGCTACACCTATAAACACATGTTTATGGCATATATGTATCCGGTGATGCCAATGTAACTTTCGGCTACACCCGGCATGTATTATCTCATCCTTTCTCCTTTGCCCTGAAAGGGGTTGTGTGTGAATAAAATTGAATTGAATTGAATTGAATTGTATCTGGCCAACAACTTCAACTGCTGCTATCAGATATATATATATATATATATATATATATATATATATATATATATATATATATATATATATATATATAAACTTATATATGTAGGTATACATGGCTATGGTTATTTTTTTTTGTAGCGGACCTGGGCCTAGCATGTGACAGGCGCCTACAAACGTCCTGCTGCTGCCGCCACAACTTACAGACCACTTTGCCGCCGCGGGCCCTCATCTTCACCTTTGGAGTTCTCCTGGGCTTTGCTCTCGGCTGTGGGGTGTATAAATTCATCTGATATACGAGTTTTTGGTATCAGTCAATCGGAGGTGAAGTGCACTACATCAGAGACTGCACCTTTTTTGCAGTAGAACGCAGGACACTAATCAAACCTTACTACTTAGGAGGCGAGAGAGCCGAAAGAATCTCAGAGTTGTTTAATACCACCCGGAATACCACCAACCACAAACAACTTCAAAATCTCTCAAAATTTGTGCAGTGTATCATGTTGAAAGTAGGTAACATCTAACCGTCATACATCTATTGTGGAATTGTATTGTTATTTTATATAGTACTATATGTTGGTACAAAGTACATTAGACAGCGATATTGTGCAGATCTAGTCTTAAGTTATGTTTGGTGGCCTTATATCATTATTATGGGCATATCGTCAGGAAATACCTACAAAACTACTCACCTTTTAACATGTCATATCACGGCATGTCACTATAACAAATCCCTATGTATCGTATTTGTACATATATATATTTATCCATGACCCATATATCTCATGTACCTCCCGCAGGTTTAGAGAAATGAAATCATTGTCATTGTCATTGTCATCGTTTTCATTGTCATTGTCATTGTCATTGTATATTAAAGTAAAGAAATTAGTGTGTAATACACTGAGTTTTCCTTTTTTCGTGTCTTATATATCAATCATATATTACACGTGTTTTCAATGGAGGGGTGCAATGTTTCATATGTAAGCCGTGTGGACTTTGAATCGATCAATGTTTACACTTTGTGCTACGTAGGACATAGGCCTATAGCATCTTAACTCGTGTACACCCCGACACCCATCCCTGCCGGGCACCCCAACTGGATTAACACACCTAGTGTCCGGCCTTATCTAGGTTAATGGTATCTCGTATTTTGACCTACTGCGGTAACTCCTGCGTCCACATAGTCCTTTGCCACCAAGCCAAGCCGACGCGGGTATTAAACTGCAATGACTTCCTCTGCAAAACTTGGAGGTAAATAAGGCCCTGAAACTTGTAGTGGGGCATTTCTTACTGTATTGTTAATTATGTTCATATTTTGGTTTGGCACATGGAGCGATTACTGTGGGTTTAATTTTCCCTCTATTAAATCTACGCTCCACTTCCATACACTATTCCAAAATAATACACTCTGCCCATACTAGTATACATAATGATTTTGACTTTAATCTATCACGTCATCCCTATTTCCTCACGGTGGTGTAGGGCGGCCCTCCCAGGCTCCCTTACAGATACCTCACAGTGCCCCCCCCCCCCACCCCACTCTGCGTACCCAAAACATCCCTTCATATCAATTTCATTGCATATGATGAGAAAATGAGAACTGCTCACGTATATCATATACTACTACACACACTGACCTACTTAGGATAGGCCTGCACAACAGGCGGGTGAAACCACCCCTCCCCCGTCCCCCTTATGCTGACCAGCCCCACCTGCGCACAGTCATGACGTCTACAATACACGCTATGTGCCGCATACATCTGGCAGCACCACTAAATATATAGAGATTCTCTTGGTCCTTTACAGCACCAGACACTACCACCAGTTTGACTAGTACGGGTGCAAACCCAGTGTGATACAATGAAAACAAAGAGATAATAATTCAGATAGTATAGCACCACTCTTATTAATTTGTTATAAAACCAGGATTGCTTTTTTTTAGTGCATAGTTTTTTTTTAGTGCAGTTTTCTTATGGTTAGATCATTTTATCTTACACGTGTCCTTTATGTGGGTTTCCCCAGTAATAAACCATACACCCCCGCCATGGGGGGGGGGGGGGGGCATTTTACCTTATCTTTACATCCATCCCAATGTGGGCACTGCCGCACTGTGGTGATTCTTTATTTGCAAGCAATTTTTAATACAACCGTTCTTCTCATATCAATAAAAATCTATATAATTCAAAAATGGGGACCAAAATGGTGAGCCGTATTCGTAATTTATTGGCAGGCAATAATCACAGTCCTTTATTTTGTCATGCTGTGCGAAGGTGGTTTTCTACACTTTTATTATCTACATTTGTATTGAATGGTCTTCTAGAACTCCCCGAAAAAGGTGGCGATGAAGGACTGCCTCTAGCGCTGCAGGTAGCCGCCAGCGCCCCTGACCCAAACCCGAAACCAAAACCCGTGGTGCCCGCTGACGACACTGACTGTGGCGATGGTAGGTTTGTCATAACCAAACACCTACATAGTTTATGTAGGTCATTGTCATAACACTGTACCTCACCTGCTAGGGGGTTTGTTGGTGTTTGTCAGATGGCTATCCAGGTTTCTGGTTATCTACATTTGTGAACAATTACTGTAGATTTAGGTAATAGTGTAATTGTCAGTGTGACGTATGGGATCGACCAGGCAAAGAAAGGCTACAACGGTGCATACTAAAATACATTTTCTTTTATTCACATACAATACGCTGACAATGTAATTAAAGGCAATAAAAGCCTAACACGGTGCATACTAAAATACATTATCTCTTTCCATTCACATACAGATTGGGACCATTATGTAACCCTGGCCCAGGGGGCCCGTATAAGACGGCTCCTTGAACAGAACAATGGTAAGCTTTTCACTGCAACAATATAGGAACATACTCTAAAACCTCACGTATGAGAGGTGGGGGTTCTATCATCAGCCCATCTGCAAGGTGGGGCTTGTACTAGCTACTACGGTAAAGTCCTAACCATAATATCCGCGGTGCGCCTAATAGGATCCGCCTAAAGTCGGGGGAGGTATTCGAGAGTTTGCCAAAGAAACTTAATTGTATATTTTTTACACTGTTACCAGATCCGGAGGTGGTTGTGGGAGAGGACGGGTTCGTCCACCTCCCTAAATGGGACGAGCGGGTTTTTGCCCACATAGCCCGAGGTTTGTACTCTGTTGGTATAACGTCATGGAATGCCCCAATTTCGATCACGCAGGGGCGGATCCAGAGGGGGGGTTCTGGGGGTCAGGACCCCCCCCTTTTGGAAAAAATTTTTAAATTTTTTAATGATGATTTGATCCGCCGCGAGTCGCGTCGCGACACTTTTCGGTACTTTGGTGTTTGGTGGACCCCCCCCTTTTCAAATTCCTGGGTCCGCCCCTGTCACGCACCAATCCGACATGGCAGCCTACCAAAACATTTAGGTTTAGGTTTAGGTTTAACTCTCTGTTTCATGTATATAATCGACAACATGCACACCATACATTGTACTTAAAAACATGTAAAATTAAAGTTGGGAATTAACTGTGAGGTGCTGTTCTATTTTGCTAGTCTATGTTCATAAAAATTCGCCAAATTGGATGAGACCAAATGAGTGCTAATGAAAGGCAATTTTTGTTTTCTTAAATTTCAGAGAAGGGCAGGAAGATGGCAGCAAGTGTTAATAGCAATAAATGATAGTACTGCAATACTGTTCACGTAGTCTTCTTTTGTACTATTTTATCTATGGGTAAAACTAAAACCATACGAAGGTTAATAATCCATGTAGTACTCTTCCCAGAGCTGTTCAGTTCGTCTGGGAGTGTCTTCACCTACTTGTCCCAGTACATCGAGGAACATTTCCACGAAGCTGGGAATGTATATGAGATTGCCGAAATCTCCTGTGCCCGAGGTGTCCTCCCTTTCCAGCAGCCCTCGGATTGCGACCAGGGCGAGGTCTGAGCACTGCGCACAGAACTGGCCCATGTCCAACCTCATTTCACGCTGGGCCAATACAGCGTCTTCGTCGATCGCTTCATCGCTGCAGACATTTTCATCGTCGGTCACTAGACACGTCTCGATGAAATGCATTACGAATCCCCGCAAGCTTAGCCCAACGTGTCCCATGCTGAAGAAGATGGTCATTTATTAGAAACAAGAAACATTTATAAATAGCACCATATTATTATTTGTTGCGTTTTAGAACAGCAAAATCCACCAACCCCCCCCCCCCTGTTGTTAAAAAATGACCACTCCCTTACCCAAAGTTTTCTTCAAATGTTATTTCCTGTAGGTTGTCAATTTTCCAAAATATATTCTGGGGCCTATGGCCCCGAAGACCCCCATGTAAAAATCGCTTTGTGACACTAGTGACGTGCTTTTTCCTTTAGTGACATGTGACATGATCATTTCTTAAAATATACATGCGACATGGGGATCCCCCCACTTCCCCCTCCCCATAAGGTATCCTCCTATGTTATGTGCTCTTCCTATATATTAAAGTAGAGCTCTGTATCCTCACCTCGTGTCGTTGCCAGCGTCTGTGTTCAGTCAACCTTTCATCTAACGACGTAGATCCACCATAGACTTAGGGAGGGCAAATCAGTACCGTCTCCGGCGTAAGTGCAGCGTGTAGTTCAGTAAGTGTCTTGTTAGGTTTCCGGTTGGGGGTGGGGGGGGGGGGGGGGGGTCGGTGGGTACGCACCGGATGCGCCCTGCCGTCGCCCCAGCAGGGCCTTATGGGATCGCAGCGTCGACCTGCTCACTCTAGTGTGCACTCCACAACTCACTGGACTTGCTTGCACGCGCCACCCACCACACCAGGACACCACACAACCTCTCAACGTCAACCATGGCTCAGCAAGGTCACCAAGCTCGGGGCGGCGGATGTGAGTGCTCGACGGCCTTGTCGGAGGTAAGCCAATAGTGCTATTGTCCATCTCATAAAATATACTGCGGGTGTAGGGGTGAATGTAGGGATATGGTGACAGGTCAAAGAAATACCGCGGGGGTAGGGTTCCACCCACATGAACGGTGAGAACGCAGCCCCACGGGTAGGGCGGTTGCCTGGAGGCAGGGGGCATTTAGTTAGCGGTCATCACAGAATGCAGTTATGGGGGTGCCGAGGGGTAACCCCCCCCCCCCTCAGGTTGGAAAGTCGCTTAAATCAAGGGCCCCAGGTCGCATTAGCCCAATCTGCATGGCCTCGTGCATGGAATGGTCAGAATGCATCAATTAAAACATGGATTCATGGTGTGTTGTCCGCTGACGACCCCCTGCCTGCCGCCCGCTGGACACACCACTCGTCACCAGCCCCACCCATACCTGTCAATGACCACCTCCAGCTGCATGCACCAGCAGACAGTCTGACAACAGGCCTTATCATCCCCCCCCCCCCCCCCCCCCTTATAGACTTCTACTCTCATTGTAAGGCCGCTTAAAATTAATAATTAGGTTGGTTTGCATACCTATAGGGTAACTCTACCTCACATGGTCTAGACATATGTTATCAAAATATTGCTAAGATATCGTTATTTTGCTATAGTCTGTACTTCATGAAAGACCGGGATGAAAGATAAGATAGCGTGCAGGACGGGAGCCTTGCCTTCCCGGCAGGTGCGGTGGTCAGCCTCCTCCAGGCGGGGCATGGCAAAGCCAGCGGTACAGTTCGGCCGCACTCCCGGGGGTTGCCATGGTAACCACCTCCTGCGGCCTCCTCGCACACAGAGGTGTCATAAAGTGTCACATTTAGATATCGCTCACAAGGGACATCCTGAGTTACCCTCCATGACCACCTCTGAGCTGGTTGCCGGCCTCGGAGGAGCAGGAAGGTGGGGCTACATCACCCGTGGCCCCATAGAGAATGCATGGACTAAAACTTTACACCCCTCCCAGAAGGGCATTTGTGGCACTTTTGGCTTGAAACTCACACTGTGTGTAGAGGGTACATCCTTTGTTCCCTCGTATGAATACTATCTCATAAATATCATCAGAAAGGGAGAACTGGTCACTTATATGATACACACACTGACCTAGTTAGCAGTGGCCGTGTGTGTATGGTATGTTGTCGGCTCCCCACCCCCTGCATCCCGCCTCCTGACCACGGGGTGACACCACCCCTTCCCCCTGCTCCTGACCAGCCCCACCCTCACCCTGCGGAGAGCGCCCCCTAGCGGGGATATTCCCGGATTTCAGGCCCGTGGCTGCTAACTCGGAACGTCCGTGGCGGTGGTCAGATGTCACCAGGTCAAATATGTCACTATTTGCACCTGTATCACTTTGATGATACAAAGTCATATTTGTCCAGTTTTAGCATTATACATATATATATATTGAGGACTGGTACTAGTCCAAGTAATTTTTTGAACCGTCTGACAATAGCCAATTAGTTGCCATTCCAGCTAGATATATGGGTATAGACCCCTAAAATCGACATGGCGACATGGCCATTTCTTAAAATCGACATGCGACATGGAGCTTAGTGACATGAGGGAAAATTTTTGTGACATGACATAGGGTATTTCTTAAAATTGACATGGGACATGGCAGGTTCTTAGGGGCGACATGGGACATGGGCATTTTAAGTGACATGACATGGTCATTTCTTAATTTCGACATGCGACATGCGGGCTCCCCCATCTAGACCCCCAGATATGACATCAGCTTTAATACTGATATGTACAAGATCAGGGGAATTCCCTTAGGGCTATCGTAATTAGTCATTTTCTGAATTTTTTTATCTATCCTACATATTGTTATCTTTATTGATAAATATGTCTGGAGTTGATTGGTGGGAGGCGCCTTGCTTTAGTCGGTCGGAGCGCCAGGCTTTGTCGCGCCTTCCGCTGTGCCCCGGGGCGTTTAATAGGAACTTTGTATCTTGCCAGCCAGCCCGCGCGTTACTATGCTACAAACGGGCTACACCGCCCCCCCACCTGTTGTTAACAAATGAGCACTCCTTAATTAATACTAGTGTCCCATCCCAAACATCCACAGAGTGTGCTCGTCAGCAGAAAAGGCTGGGGTCACATTGTTTTTACCCCCCCCCCCCCCCCACCACCCACTTCCCAAAACCACAACCCCCCTGTAAACAAAAGAAAATGAACACTCCCTTAGCGATCATAAAAATTCCATTAGTCTACACTTTAGCAGTGTTTGTATACTAGATGTTACTACATGGATTTCAATTTTGCGCAGAGAACAATGTGCTAATCGGGTTAAACATGCTATAATGTAACTTCGGTTGCTGGTTTCAGGTAGCGGCAGAGATGGCCAGAGTACTGCAGCAGCTAGGCCTCCTCTACCAACAAGTCCGGGGCCATGAGTGTCGGCATCAGGACGCCACGGCCCAGGAACCTGAGTCTCTGACTCTTATAGGTAAAATTATCCATTGACTCGGGCGCTTTTAAACTTAATACTGTCAATCAGTTAAACTCCGACTTGTGATACATGTTATGACGCAGGAATTCTAAACCCCCCCTAGTATGAATATGAATACGTATATTCCTTGGATGCCCGAATGCTATTTATATTGCTAAACAGTTTTTTTCTGTCACTTGTGATTTGTAAATTACACGATTTTAGGAAATGCCGATTTTTACTAGTGTTTTTCACTGTCCAAATGGTTCATTGATTGCAGCTCTCCCATGTCCCCCCGAATGGCGGGTCGTGTCAGTGGGAACCGGTAGCTCCCGCCGTTACAGTGAGTTTGAATTTTGAGCTCACACATGTATTTGAACAGTGCCATTAAAAATCCTGCAGCGAGAACAAAGCACAGCTTACTGTATATTAATACTATGTGGCATGTTAATAAATCAAAATGTGATTCTCACGTCTGTTGATCTCTTGATCTTAGCTTTCCAATGATATGTTTGCAAATGGGCTTCTATGAGATCTCTGGTACAATACAATAGAGGTGACGTTCGCCAGATTGAATATTAATTCGGCACTAGCGATCTGGCGAATCGCTAGCGCGAACACTGTCGCTCCCATTGAAGCTCATGCTATTGTAATTTTGTTTATTGCCAAAAGTGATGCAGCGCACACCAGACACCTCAGACCACGAGGATGAGGGTATGGATGTGGGTGGGAGCGGCCGGTCTGACCGTGTGTGTAAGTAAAATACATTTTAACCCCTTTCGTATACTATGGAAGTATGCTAAATCAATTGGAAAGAAATATTTGTGTGTCCAAAAAGTAATTATGTGTATGCTAAAAATAAGCAGGCGACGTTGGGCTTCAGTAGTATTTATGTAATGCCTTTTCGTATTTTGAACAACTCCTATTACATGAACATGTTGTGAAATTTGTGTACCGCGGTAAATTGATGCGAACTATTACCGCTGCAGTGAGGGGCCAGGGAGCGGGTGATCGGGAGAGAGGCAGGGGTGTTTGCCGGACGAGACCATCGGGGACAGCAGTGCGAGGCACCTGTAAGTATGATGACTTTTAATCCGTACTGTCAGAATCATTGTTAACTGAATTTCATTCAATTTATTTTTCAGTTAACTTTGCTTACTTATCGCGACCTAAGTACAGACATGCAAACTCTGAAGAGGAAAAAGTCTTGTCTGATTAAGTTATAAGTCCCCCCCCCCCCCCGCAGATAAAGGTAAAGAGAGTTATCATTGGATCTGGACAAATCACAAGAATGATCAATTTGGAGAAAGAAAAATCTGAGAAATTTGGGGTAGTTTGCATGCCTGTAAGTAGCATCAGTTCTATAGTGTTTGTCCCCCTTTTTGATCCTTGTAGTATTCACCCACCCTCTCGCTGAACCGTGTGATGGCGACCCAGTGCCCTGTGTTGCGATCCAACGTCGCTGTAAGTGTAATTGTCTGCCTTTTGGTATTTGTAATAATTATGTTGAGAAATTAGTGAACCGCGTTAAATTAGGCCACCAAAAAAGTGTGTTCCGGTATCCCTGCCAACCCGACGTTCATAGGGCCGACCCTAAATTTAATGCCACTCTTTATCTCTGCAGTGAGGGGACAGGCAGCACCCAGTCCACAGAGGGCACGCAGGAGAGGCTCCCGGGGTGTCTGCCGGGGTCTGCAGCTGTGGCGGAGGGAACTGGACGACCAGTGAAGAGGATATTCCGATCCCGAATGCAAATCTAAATAAAAACTATTCTACATAATTTCCTGTCTTGTTGTAATCCTTTTTATTACCCTTGATGATGAACTGTTGGTTCATTCTTAGTACTACATGGATTCAAATTGAACCTCCCCACAGACTAGAGAAGCTAACACATTCTAGACGATTTTGTGATGAAATAACTTGCTTTATTTGCATTACGATGATATTCCATGGAACACAGCAAATGTTCACATAATCCAATCCATATATCATGAGTCATAAAACCTTAACAGACCTTGACTGTGGCGGAAACCTGATAAACAAATGTAATGTGGGCAGTGCAAAGTTGATTAATAGCTTGTGCCGCTTTCAACAACGCTGATTGACTAGGTAAAGATTAGAATGCAAACATATACTAAAGCAATATGCTCAATAGTCAATACAAGTGATTTTTAAAGTAATTGTAAAGGAATCTCGGCAGCAATATATTAATTTTAATGCAATATCGACTCAACTCATAATAGGTCGCAATTTGAAAGATCTGAATGGGCGACACTGGGGCGAGAATAATAATTGCACCGCTCTGAGGACATGTAATACTAACCACGCCTACGCCCAATATGCACTACTGACCACGCCTAGGAAATACTACATGGAAATACACCAACACACGGTGCTTTTAAACATGTAAATGGGCGACACAGTCCATGGATGTGAATTATGGGGCATGAACACAGGCAGGAAAGCCGATAAATTTGATTTGTTACATGTAAAAGAGCTTTAACTTAGCGTAGGAAAGCTATTATTATCAAAATCGACGGACACAGGAATTATATGAGGCTCTAATATACATTAGTACATCCAAATGTACATGACGATAAATTTGATTTGATACATGTAAAAGAGGCAGCAACAGCTTTTCAAGAGCTTTAACTTAGCGTATGAAACACCTACTATATCGTTATGTATTAGAAATGTCTTATAAATGTGAATGACCCGCCTTGTTCATGTATGCCATGTTTGTACATCCAGGTTGACAATTTCTACATGATACAAGGAGATGCAAAAATATAAGATGCTATGATACACTGTAGGTATGTCTGCCTACATGGGTCCGTACTGACCTCCCTTTTGTTGTCAAGAAAGCTATTATTATCAAAATCGACGGACACAGGAATTATATGAGGCTCTAATATACATTAGTACATCCAAATGTACATGACGACAAATTTGATTTGATACATGTAAAAGAGGCAGCAACAGCTTTTCAAGAGCTTTAACTTAGCGTATGAAACACCTACTATATCGTTATGTATTAGAAATGTCTTATAAATGTGAATGACCCGCCTTGTTCATGTATGCCATGTTTGTACATCCAGGTTGACAATTTCTACATGATACAAGGAGATGCAAAAATATAAGATGCTATGATACACTGTAGGTATGTCTGCCTACATGGGTCCGTACTGACCTCCCTTTTGTTGTCAAGAAAAGCTATTATTTTCAAAATCGACGGACACAGGAATTATATGAGGCTCTAATATACATTAGTACATCCAAATGTACATGACGACATGCTCTCGCCCCCCCCCCCTCAGTATGGGCTCCCCCATGCGACAAAGTGAAATATAAGCGCCTAAAAAACCACAGTTTACCACCAAACCAAAAAATAATCACTCATTGATAACAATTTACAAGTGGTGATGAACTGACATGCCCAGAATGCTAACTCCCAAAAGTGGTTAGCTTGTTCGTGCATATTGACAAGTAAGGGCAGCAATTGAATCACCATGACGGAATACTGTACGCACTTCGAGGACAAGTTGGACAAGCAAAAACAGAAAGCTATGACAGCCCGACACCAGTACCTGGGACGTGCACGCTGTGTACATACTACACCACCGGCTGGGCAAGTCGCTGCTGCCAAAGCGATACTTCTGTGACTTTGGACTCTTCTTCCGGGTCCTCAGCGTGATGTATGACAAGTGGCAGGTTCTCCGCCAATGGCAAACTGCTGTGATATGGGGGCACCGGGTAAGGATGGCGCGTGTGGGGGCTTTTACTTGAGGACAAGAACATGGGAGCAAATAGAGAATACTTAGATGTGAGAAGACAAAGATCTGCGGTAAAAAAAAACGGACATTCACTTGAATCCATCACGCACAGCTAGTCACACAGATATGACAATGTCACAGCCAAGAAGAGAATTTCATATAGAAGTAGCAAGATCTGCGCGGCATTAGGCCATGGCTCACCATTACGGAATACTGTATGCACTCGGAGGACAAGTTGGACAAGCAAAAACAGAAAGCTTTGACAGCCCGACACCAGTACCTGGGACGTGCACGCTGGGGGCTTTTACTTGAGGACAAGAACATGGGAGCAAATAGAGAATACTTAGATGTGAGAAGACAAAGATCTGCGGTAAAAAAAAACGGACATTCACTTGAATCCATCACGCACAGCTAGTCACACAGATATGACAATGTCACAGCCAAGAAGAGAATTTCATATAGAAGTAGCAAGATCTGCGCGGCATTAGGCCATGGCTCACCATTACGGAATACTGTATGCACTCGGAGGACAAGTTGGACAAGCAAAAACAGAAAGCTTTGACAGCCCGACACCAGTACCTGGGACGTGCACGCTGGGGGCTTTTACTTGAGGACAAGAACATGGGAGCAAATAGAGAATACTTAGATGTGAGAAGACAAAGATCTGCGGTAAAAAAAAACGGACATTCACTTGAATCCATCACGCACAGCTAGTCACACAGATATGACAATGTCACAGCCAAGAAGAGAATTTCATATAGAAGTAGCAAGATCTGCGCGGCATTAGGCCATGGCTCACCATTACGGAATACTGTATGCACTCGGAGGACAAGTTGGACAAGCAAAAACAGAAAGCTTTGACAGCCCGACACCAGTACCTGGGACGTGCACGCTGGGGGCTTTTACTTGAGGACAAGAACATGGGAGCAAATAGAGAATACTTAGATGTGAGAAGACAAAGATCTGCGGTAAAAAAAAACGGACATTCACTTGAATCCATCACGCACAGCTAGTCACACAGATATGACAATGTCACAGCCAAGAAGAGAATTTCATATAGAAGTAGCAAGATCTGCGCGGCATTAGGCCATGGCTCACCATTACGGAATACTGTATGCACTCGGAGGACAAGTTGGACAAGCAAAAACAGAAAGCTTTGACAGCCCGACACCAGTACCTGGGACGTGCACGCTGGGGGCTTTTACTTGAGGACAAGAACATGGGAGCAAATAGAGAATACTTAGATGTGAGAAGACAAAGATCTGCGGTAAAAAAAAACGGACATTCACTTGAATCCATCACGCACAGCTAAATTGTATTTTAAAGCAAATCCGCGAAGATTTGTACCAGCGAAAATATGTACGTTTACAGTACACAAGTAGATCATTCATGCACTGCGACACAGAATGTATGGAACTGTTATACTGCATGCTTGATGTAATAATGACCTCGGGACAAGAAGGACACACATTCCCTACTGACAGGAGGCATGATGGAAAGTCGAACTGACAGAGAGAAGACCCGGATTGCATGTATTTATGGCTAATGAATCATGCTGAAATCGATTTATTCAAAAGCCACGGATCTCGAGAAACACAGCAAATGCACGATTCAGACGACTTTTTGTCTTCGTGCGCAACTCGCCGAGCTGTAACTCAATGGCCTGTTTCCTCTTCTTGAGGGTTATGTTGAACTCCCGGGTGTCCTGTTCGACTAGCTCCATCTCATCTTCGGCACGTTGTAAGTGCGAGTACACAACATTGGTTATTTTAGTGCGAAGGCAACTGCAGGGGGCCGGGAGCACGAGGGAGAATTTTGGCGAGCCCTTTACTGATGTCGCGCAGCAGTTCCCGCTCAGAGACCGTCCCACGCTCCTTGTCAACCACTTTCCCTTCCCCGTTTGTGTAGGGTGTGTACAATAACTGGAACATGGTGGTCCCCGCAACCTTTTTGAGACTTTCAACGGTGGCTCAAACGAGATATGAGTGAATGGTACAGTTACATTTGTTACATGTAGTATACCTGTCATGTGATGTTAGGTCAGAGCGGCTACGGGAACGGGGTCCAGTGGATGGCGCGTGTGGGGGCGATGGGAGACTGGATACACAGATATTACAATAGAGGACAAGAACATGGGAACAAATAGAGAAAACTTGGATGTGAGAAGACAACGATGCCAGACAAAAGTGAATGTGATATACAAGTACCAAGATGTGCGGCTTTGAGCAGACCCGCACTCCTCGGGTTCATAAAACAGGAAAAAAAAGAATAACTTGAATCCAGACAAAAGTGAATGTGTCCATTCACTTTGGACTCTTCTTCCGGTTCCTCAGCGTGATGTACGACAAGTGGCAGGTTCGCCGCCAATGGCAAACTGCTGTGATATGAGGTCATCTAAGGTAAGAAGACAAAGATGCCAGACAAAAGTGAATGTGATATACAAATACCAAGATCTGTTATATTGGCCGTTCTACGTCACGGCTCTCGAGGAACACAGCAAATGCAAGATCTGCGGCTTTAAGCCGAAACTGGTAAGAAACGTTAAATATTGCACCTAATCGAGGCAGCAAGAAGGCGCCCCTTGATGAGTAATGCAACTATACAAAGAAAAAAGGTGAGACAGGTAAGAACCCGGATTGCATGGAATTATGGCTAATGAATCATGCTGAAATCGATATTGAAACTGGATACACAGATATTACAATAGAGGACAAGAACATGGGAACAAATAGAGAAAACTTGGATGTGAGAAGACAACGATGCCAGACAAAAGTGAATGTGATATACAAAAGCCACGGATCTCGAGAAACACAGCAAATGCACGATTCAGACGACTTTTTGTCTTCGTGCGCAACTCGCCGAGCTGTAACTCAATGGCCTGTTTCCTCTTCTTGAGGGTTATGTTGAACTCCCGGGTGTCCTGTTCGACTAGCTCCATCTCATCTTCGGCACGTTGTAAGTGCGAGTACACAACATTGGTTATTTTAGTGCGAAGGCAACTGCAGGGGGCCGGGAGCACGAGGGAGAATTTTGGCGAGCCCTTTACTGATGTCGCGCAGCAGTTCCCGCTCAGAGACCGTCCCACGCTCCTTGTCAACCACTTTCCCTTCCCCGTTTGTGTAGGGTGTGTACAATAACTGGAACATGGTGGTCCCCGCAACCTTTTTGAGACTTTCAACGGTGGCTCAAACGAGATATGAGTGAATGGTACAGTTACATTTGTTACATGTAGTATACCTGTCATGTGATGTTAGGTCAGAGCGGCTACGGGAACGGGGTCCAGTGGATGGCGCATGTGGGGGCGATGGGAGACTGGATACACAGATATTACAATAGAGGACAAGAACATGGGAACAAATAGAGAAAACTTGGATGTGAGAAGACAACGATGCCAGACAAAAGTGAATGTGATATACAAGTACCAAGATGTGCGGCTTTGAGCAGACCCGCACTCCTCGGGTTCATAAAACAGGAAAAAAAAGAATAACTTGAATCCAGACAAAAGTGAATGTGTCCATTCACTTTGGACTCTTCTTCCGGTTCCTCAGCGTGATGTACGACAAGTGGCAGGTTCGCCGCCAATGGCAAACTGCTGTGATATGAGGTCATCTAAGGTAAGAAGACAAAGATACCAGACAAAAGTGAATGTGATATACAAATACCAAGATCTGTTATATTGGCCGTTCTACGTCACGGCTCTCGAGGAACACAGCAAATGAAAGATCTGCGGCTTTAAGCCGAAACTGGTAAGAAACGTTAAATATTGCACCTAATCGAGGCAGCAAGAAGGCGCCCCTTGATGAGTAATGCAACTATACAAAGAAAAAAGGTGAGACAGGTAAGAACCCGGATTGCATGGAATTATGGCTAATGAATCATGCTGAAATCGATATTGAAACTGGATACACAGATATTACAATAGAGGACAAGAACATGGGAACAAATAGAGAAAACTTGGATGTGAGAAGACAACGATGCCAGACAAAAGTGAATGTGATATACAAGTACCAAGATGTGCGGCTTTGAGCCGACCCGCACTCCTCGGGTTCATAAAACAGGAAAAAAGAGAATGACTTGAATCCATCAAACGCACAGGTAGTCACACAGATAATACAATATCAGAGCCAACATGTCCAACTGGTAAAGACAATATTCGGATCCCTAATGAATCATGCCGAAATCGATTCATTCAAAAGCCACATCTACTGAGGCAGTTTGCCAAGTGCAAGACAACCAGAAAAAAGGTGAGAAAGGTAAGATTCCGGATTGCATGGATAATCATGCTAAAATCGATTTATTCAAAAGCCAGGCAGACTGTGGCTTAGAGTACACGCAGACATCAAACCTATCAAGGCACGCGAAAGTAAAGCAAAAACCAACATGTCCAACTGGTAAAGACAATATTCCGATCCCTAATGAATCGCTTGTGTGATGCGATCAATACAACGTACCCCCGATGATCTCATTCCCAGATCAAAGTGACTGGGGAGGATTGCTTCCTGGTCAGTAGACTGCAAAGGAGAGTGTTACAAAAGTGATGTTAAGTGGAAAAGTGATTCATATGGGTGTGGACCACGAAATTCGGTGGACTTTCTTCTTGTGCCCTTTTTTGTTCAGGGGTTCGTAGAGGGCTGGTTTTCGGGTGACCGCGGAGGAAGAAGCAAAAACCAACATGTCCAACTGGTAAAGACAATATTCCGATCCCTAATGAATCATGGTGAAATCGATTTATTCAAAAGCCACATCTACTGAGGCAGTGTGCCAAGTTCAAGCCGACCCACCCCCCTGGAGGGTGCAGGGCTACTGTCCATGTGTGCTTGTATGAGGTCGACAACACCCCCAGGCAGACTGGACGATGTGTGTTCGGTGAGAACACCACTGGGTTACTGGGCGACGGGTAACAGCCAACAGATTGAAGACAAAGATGCCAGAATACTGTGAATGTGATATAGAAGTACCAAGATCTCACGCCACTCAGCGGCCCACTGCCTTGAACGCTCTTCAAAGGAATGTAGTTTGATAGTGAGCACCGCCCTTCCGAGTGCCGTTTTCTTTGGATCGGTGGTTTCCAATCCAAGCCAGTAATAAGGTAAAAACTAGGGCTAGACACCAATTCTATGATAGACAACCAGAAAAAAGGTGAGAAAGGTAAGATTCCGGATTGCATGGATAATCATGCTAAAATCGATTTATTCAAAAGCCAGGCAGACTGTGGCTTAGAGTACACGCAGACATCAAACCTATCAAGGCATGTGAAAGTAAAGCAAAAACCAACATGTCCAACTGGTAAAGACAATATTCCGATATTGAAAAAGATATTGAATGAATCATGCTGAAATCGATTTATTCAAAAGCCACATCTACTGAGGCAGTTTGCCAAGTTCAAGCCGACCCACCCTCCTCGAGGGTGCAGGGCTACTGTCCATGTGTGCTTGTATGAGGTCGACAACACCCCCAGGCAGACTGGACGATGTGTGTTCGGTGAGAACACCACTGGGTTACTGGGCGACGGGTAACAGCCAACAGATTGAAGACAAAGATGCCAGAATACTGTGAATGTGATATAGAAGTACCAAGATCTCACGCCACTCAGCGGCCCACTGCCTTGAACGCTCTTCAAAGGAATGTAGTTTGATAGTGAGCACCGCCCTTCCGAGTGCCGTTTTCTTTGGATCGGTGGTTTCCAATCCAAGCCAGTAATAAGGTAAAAACTAGGGCTAGACACCAATTCTATGATAGACAACCAGAAAAAAGGTGAGAAAGGTAAGATTCCGGATTGCATGGATAATCATGCTAAAATCGATTTATTCAAAAGCCAGGCAGACTGTGGCTTAGAGTACACGCAGACATCAAACCTATCAAGGCATGTGAAAGTAAAGCAAAAACCAACATGTCCAACTGGTAAAGACAATATTCCGATATTGAAAAAGATATTGAATGAATCATGCTGAAATCGATTTATTCAAAAGCCACATCTACTGAGGCAGTTTGCCAAGTTCAAGCCGACCCACCCTCCTCGAGGGTGCAGGGCTACTGTCCATGTGTGCTTGTATGAGGTCGACAACACCCCCAGGCAGACTGGACGATGTGTGTTCGGTGAGAACACCACTGGGTTACTGGGCGACGGGTAACAGCCAACAGATTGAAGACAAAGATGCCAGAATACTGTGAATGTGATATAGAAGTACCAAGATCTCACGCCACTCAGCGGCCCACTGCCTTGAACGCTCTTCGAAGGAATGTAGTTTGATAGTGAGCACCGCCCTTCCGAGTGCCGTTTTCTTTGGATCGGTGGTTTCCAATCCAAGCCAGTAATAAGGTAAAAACTAGGGCTAGACACCAATTCTATGATAGACAACCAGAAAAAAGGTGAGAAAGGTAAGATTCCGGATTGCATGGATAATCATGCTAAAATCGATTTATTCAAAAGCCAGGCAGACTGTGGCTTAGAGTACACGCAGACATCAAACCTATCAAGGCATGTGAAAGTAAAGCAAAAACCAACATGTCCAACTGGTAAAGACAATATTCCGATATTGAAAAAGATATTGAATGAATCATGCTGAAATCGATTTATTCAAAAGCCACATCTACTGAGGCAGTTTGCCAAGTTCAAGCCGACCCACCCTCCTCGAGGGTGCAGGGCTACTGTCCATGTGTGCTTGTATGAGGTCGACAACACCCCCAGGCAGACTGGACGATGTGTGTTCGGTGAGAACACCACTGGGTTACTGGGCGACGGGTAACAGCCAACAGATTGAAGACAAAGATGCCAGAATACTGTGAATGTGATATAGAAGTACCAAGATCTCACGCCACTCAGCGGCCCACTGCCTTGAACGCTCTTCGAAGGAATGTAGTTTGATAGTGAGCACCGCCCTTCCGAGTGCCGTTTTCTTTGGATCGGTGGTTTCCAATCCAAGCCAGTAATAAGGTAAAAACTAGGGCTAGACACCAATTCTATGATAGACAACCAGAAAAAAGGTGAGAAAGGTAAGATTCCGGATTGCATGGATAATCATGCTAAAATCGATTTATTCAAAAGCCAGGCAGACTGAGGCTTAGAGTACACGCAGACATCAAACCTATCAAGGCATGTGAAAGTAAAGCAAAAACCAACATGTCCAACTGGTAAAGACAATATTCCGATCCCTAATGAATCATGGTGAAATCGATTTATTCAAAAGCCACATCTACTGAGGCAGTGTGCCAAGTTCAAGCCGACCCACCCCCCTGGATGGTGCAGGGCTACTGTCCATGTGTGCTTGTATGAGGTCGACAACACCCCCAGGCAGACTGGACGATGTGTGTTCGGTGAGAACACCACTGGGTTACTGGGCGACGGGTAACAGCCAACAGATTGAAGACAAAGATGCCAGAATACTGTGAATGTGATATACAAGTACCAAGATCTGTTATATTGGCCGTTCTATGTCACGGCTCTCGAGAAACACAGCAAATACAAGATCTGCGGCTTTAAGCCGAAACAGGTAAGAAACGTTAAATATTGCACCTAATCGAGGCAGCAAGAAGGCGCCCCTTGATGAGTAATGCAACTGTACAAAGAAAAAAGGTGAGACAGGTAAGAACCCGGATTGCATGGAATTATGGCTAATGAATCATGCTGAAATCGATATTGAAACTGGATACACAGATATTACAATAGAGGACAAGAACATGGGAAGAAATAGAGAAAACTTGGATGTGAGAAGACAACGATGCCAGACAAAAGTGAATGTGATATACAAGTACCAAGATGTGCGGCTTTGAGCCGACCCGCACTCCTCGGGTTCATAAAACAAGAAAAAAGAGAATGACTTGAATCCATCAAACGCACAGGTAGTCACACAGATAATACAATATCAGAGCCAACATGTCCAACTGGTAAAGACAATATTCGGATCCCTAATGAATCATGCTGAAATCGATTCATTCAAAAGCCACATCTACTGAGGCAGTTTGCCAAGTGCAAGACAACCAGAAAAAAGGTGAGAAAGGTAAGATTCCGGATTGCATGGATAATGATGCTGAAATCGATTTATTCAAAAGCCAGGCAGACTGTGGCTTAGAGTACACGCAGACATCAAACCTATCAAGGCATGTGAAAGTAAAGCAGAAACCAACATGTCCAACTGGTAAAGACAATATTCCGATATTGAAAAAGATATTGAATGAATCATGCTGAAATCGATTTATTCAAAAGCCACATCTACTGAGGCAGTTTGCCAAGTTCAAGCCGACCCACCCTCCTCGAGGGTGCAGGGCTACTGTCCATGTGTGCTTGTATGAGGTCGACAACACCCCCAGGCAGACTGGACGATGTGTGTTCGGTGAGAACACCACTGGGTTACTGGGGGACGGGTAACAGACAACAGATTGAAGACAAAGATGCCAGAATACTGTGAATGTGATATAGAAGTACCAAGATCTCACGCCACTCAGCGGCCCACTGCCTTGAACGCTCTTCGACGGAATGTAGTTTTATAGTGAGCACCGCCCTTCCGAGTGCCGTTCTCTTTGGATCGGTGGTTTCCAATCCAAGCCAGTAATAAGGTAAAAACTAGGGCTAGACACCAATTCTATGATAGACAACCATAAATTAACATAAAGTGGACTCGGTCTTACGTGTTTATAAGATGGATGAAACAATTTGGGAGTTATAATATGAGTCTGGCCTTGTGATTGATGCATCTTATTAATTGTTACTGTGGAAATGGCGCATTATTCACACCCCCAAATGCGCCATTGGCCCATTAAAAAAAATCCTAGAAATATCCCTGCCTCTGTACAGGCGATCAATAACCACATACCAGTTTCGAAACCATATAACCAGTACATTCATTTAGGCAATTATACTAATATGTTTCGTAGACATCTCTCTCACTATAAGATACACCAACTCTATCAGGCTTCCTAATACGTCTCCTGTGACATACTATTCCCTTTAATAGGCCTGAGAGTTTTAATTTAGAAGAAAACATTTTTTATATCTACGTTGGGGCAAACCAATAACACTGGTTATGAAATAGCAACTTTATGATTAAAGAGGCATTTTGAACCATATTCCATTGATACCACTCAAATCGATACACTGACATTTCCAGAGTTCCGATTATCGCATTGATAAAGACATTACGGTATCTTGATACACCCTTTGACCCACGGATTGTCCTGCAATTTACCTTTGCAGAACTGAAAATAATGTATAAAAATTCCAACTAGAACTACCTTATTTCTTAGGTTGAAAATTCTGCCCTTAAAATGCCAAATATTCGAGGAATTCGGCTACTGAATGTGAACTAAAATTGTACAGAAGTTCTAAAGGATAGCAAAGACAGTCATACCATATTCCAAAGTAAATTATACTAATACAGTGTCTTCTAGTTTGTTGGCCGCCTTTAAGGCCTTGCGTCTTTCACGGGCTTTTATACGCTGCTGTAATGCAGCTATTAGTGCCTTTTGTTCCGCTATTTCGGCGTCATAGTCTCGGGTTTCCTCCTCCTCCCTTTCCACCTGGTCCTCACCTTGTCCATTCACGTTGGACTCTTCTTCCGGTTCCTCAGCGTGATGTACGACAAGTGGCAGGTTCTCGTCCTCCTCCCTTTCCACCTGGTCCTCACCTTGTCCATTCACGTTGGACTCTTCTTCCGGTTCCTCAGCGTCATGTACGACAAGTGGCAGGTTCTCCAACTGCTGCATGTAGTCCGGGATGTCAGGCATATCTTTTGGCTCAAGTTTAAAGGTACCCCTAACACGTTCTACATTACGGATCCCATTCTCGAGAAACACAGTGAATGCACGATTCAGACGACTTTTTGTCTTCGTGCGCAAGTCGACGAGCTGTAACTGAATGGCCTGTTTCCTGTTCTTGAGGGTTATGTTGAACTCCCGGGTGTCCTGATCGACTAGCTCTATCTCCTCTTCGGCACGTTGTAAGTGCGAGTAGGTGTCGATAATATGTCTCTTGGTGAGAGCGGCTACGGGAACGGGGTCAAGTGGATCCGGCACAACGATCTTCTCGTATAGCAGGTTGTTGTCCGTATCCGTTGCCATCTCACGCGTCATAGTCGGCAAGTTGGTGACATCCGCGAAGTCGTTGTAGCGCTTCAACTCTGCAGTCACTTTAGCGCTGGCCCGGTTGATCTGGCCCACAATTTTCTCGCGTAGGGAGTGGCCATCTGGAAAAAAAATGCGGAGATATAGAATCAGCAAACCATATTTATAAACTGTACGTCATTAGGTGGACAAAGGCATGAGGTGGACAAATTACAGGTTGAGGGTGTCCGAAAGCAGGTGTCCGAAAACAAGGTACTTTTAAATTCCCAGACGTTTCCCTGACTTTTCCCTGACGTTATATCAAATTTCCCTGACAATCGCGACATAAACCCGATGTTTTTAAATGCCCTTCAACTATGAATTAACACCTTTTTAAGTTATCACCTATTGGACACGATTCTGACACAATCAGTCTATCCCATACCCCGGTACCTGTTGACATCCCTATCTCAGGCCTCCCACCACCCCTCGGACCACCTTAAATGAATTTAAAAGGAATTCTAAAGGAATCTCGGTCAAAATCAAGGAAATAAAATGTAATATTTACTGACATTACAGCATGTAATATTCAGGGATGAAAGTCGACTATGTCAAAAAAACTTGAAGATATAACATACCTCATAACTACATTATACAACACTATGAATGTTTATGCATCTATAGACACATATCTAGTGCTGTGCAGCATGATTTGTCATGTCTATATTCTCCTGGACGTCGTCTCCTGCTGAGGAGAACCATTTGTCATGTCCATGTGGTCATGGTCATGGACGTTATCTCCTCCTGAGGAGAATGAGCAACCTGTCCATACACTCTCCATGCATAGCACCTTAGCTTCAGTGGCTAAGCCTTATCTTTCACTTAACGAGTGGTCATTATTAAGCAAGGGGGGGTTTCGTGTGTCGCGTGCATGCATAATTTTTACCCCCTCCCTTTCGAGGATTTAGATATATTTCTCCCTTCATAATCATAATCATTATGAAATACAGGCTTGATAACTGACTAACTTTTTGGGGGGATTTAACAAAAAATATTTTAACTAGTTTTATCAATTATATGTAAGTGTTTGGCATCCGGTGGTTTGTTTCCCTGGGCAAATTTATTATTTATATAGTGTATAAAAGGTTTTCCTATTCATTCCTAAGACATTTCCCATCAATACCCGTGTGGGAATTTTTTATCGCATGTTACGTTACATTAAACTATAGTGCAAATTCAATTCCCTGTTTGAGACCTTTCGGTGGGCATACCAGGAAAGACCTGCACAATTTCCGCGTAACAAAAAGTAATCATATAGGCGTTTAAACGGGCACTTTGGAGTTTTGCACAAACTATTCATTTCATTTCCTGATAGCACCAATACCCCCCTGCCAGAATCTGCAAACGGTTTGTCGATTGATCAACAATTGAGTCCGTTATTGTCATTTTTAAAATGACGGGGATCGCGGACCCGCCATGCCCGCTGATTTTGTGACCTACAAACTTACAAGTTTATCACGATCCCTTACCAAAACTGTGACGGAAAATCTTTGGCCCAATACATCCCACAGTTAGAGTCATCCACTTGGAAAACAGAACTGTCTTCTAAAAATCTTACCAAAACTTTCTAAGCAACTAAAGTCGCGACTCAAGTTGTTGTTGTGCTGTCCCGTGCGACCGATCCTGCGTGACTCACGCTGGTGCCCCAGTGTAGTTCGCCCCAAGAACCACCACACAAGCAACCAGCTACCAGCCCGTGAATATTGGCCAATCAGCAGCCAGCAAATATTCACCCCTTGCCCGGGTATTTGGCGCCATCCATAAAGGAAGCACGCACAACGCAGGCAATACGTATAAGAGCAGGGGGAGATGCCAGGTGGGGGAGAACGCCGTGAGTGCACACCGCTGGCGGGGAGGACTAATTATTTGCCCGGATATTTGCAGGAAATATCATTTTCCCTGATATTTCTTGGCTCAAACCAGGTTACATTTTTTGGCCCCCCCCAAAAAGGGGTCTACATATTTTGCCCCCCCCCCCTGTCAAGGGGTCCAAATTTTTCACCCCCCCCCCCTTAGGCACGAAAATGGGCTCGGGCGCTTCAAATCATACTAAAGCGCATGTTTTTTTTTTGGCTCAAACCAGGTTACATTTTTTGGCCCCCCCAAAAAAGGGGTCTACATATTTTGCCCCCCCCTGTCAAGGGGTCCAAATTTTTCACCCCCCCCCCCTTAGGCACGAAAATGGGCTCGGGCGCTTCAAATCATACTAAAGCGCATGTTTTTTTTTTGGCTCAAACCAGGTTACATTTTTTGGCCCCCCCAAAAAAGGGGTCTACATATTTTGCCCCCCCCTGTCAAGGGGTCCAAATTTTTGACCCCCCCCCCCCTTAGGCACGAAAATGGGCTCGGGCGCTTGAAATCATACTAACGCGCATGTTTTTTTTTTGGCTCAAACCAGGTTACATTTTTTGGCCCCCCCCAAAAAGGGGTCTACATATTTTGCCCCCCCTGTCAAGGGGTCCACATTTTTCACCCCCCCCCCCCCCCTTAGGCACGAAAATGGGCTCGGGCGCTTCAAATCATACTAAAGCGCATGTTTTTTTTTTGGCTCAAACCAGGTTACATTCTTTGGCCCCCCCAAAAAAGGGGTCTACATATTTTGCCCCCCCTGTCAAGGGGTCCAAATTTTTCACCCCCCCCCCCTTAGGCACGAAAATGGGCTCGGGCGCTTCAAATCATACTAAAGCGCATGTTTTTTTTTTGGCTCAAACCAGGTTACATTTTTTGGCCCCCCCAAAAAAGGGGTCTACATATTTTGCCCCCCCCTGTCAAGGGGTCCAAATTTTTGACCCCCCCCCCCCTTAGGCACGAAAATGGGCTTGGGCGCTTCAAATCATACTAACGCGCATGTTTTTTTTTTGGCTCAAACCAGGTTACATTTTTTGGCCCCCCCCAAAAAGGGGTCTACATATTTTGCCCCCCCTGTCAAGGGGTCCACATTTTTGACCCCCCCCCTTAGGCACGAAAATGGCACGGGCCCTTTAAATCATACTAACGCGCATGTTTTTTTTTTGGCTCAAACCAGGTTACATTTTTGGCCCCCCCCCAAAAAGGGGTCTACATATTTTGCCCCCCCTGTCAAGGGGTCCAACTTTTTGACCCCCCCCCCCCTTAGGCACGAAAATGGGCGCGGGCCCTTTAAATCATACTAACGCCCATTTTTTTTGGCTCAAAACAGGTTACGTTTTTTGGCCCCCCCCAAAAAGGGGTCTACATATTTTGCCCCCCCTGTCAAGGGTCCACATTTTTCACCCCCCCCCTTAGGCACGAAAATGGGCTCGGGCGCTTCAAATCATACTAAAGCGCATGTTTTTTTTTTGGCTCAAACCAGGTTACATTCTTTGGCCCCCCCAAAAAAGGGGTCTACATATTTTGCCCCCCCTGTCAAGGGGTCCAAATTTTTCACCCCCCCCCCCTTAGGCACGAAAATGGGCTCGGGCGCTTCAAATCATACTAAAGCGCATGTTTTTTTTTTGGCTCAAACCAGGTTACATTTTTTGGCCCCCCAAAAAAGGGGTCTACATATTTTGCCCCCCCCCTGTCAAGGGGTCCAAATTTTTGACCCCCCCCCCCTTAGGCACGAAAATGGGCTTGGGCGCTTCAAATCATACTAACGCGCATGTTTTTTTTTTGGCTCAAACCAGGTTACATTTTTTGGCCCCCCCCAAAAAGGGGTCTACATATTTTTGCCCCCCCTGTCAAGGGGTCCACATTTTTGACCCCCCCCCTTAGGCACGAAAATGGGCACGGCCCTTTAAATCATACTAACGCGCATGTTTTTTTTTTGGCTCAAACCAGGTTACATTTTTGGCCCCCCCCCAAAAAGGGGTCTACATATTTTGCCCCCCCTGTCAAGGGGTCCAACTTTTTGACCCCCCCCCCCCCTTAGGCACGAAAATGGGCGCGGGCCCTTTAAATCATACTAACGCCCATTTTTTTTTGGCTCAAAACAGGTTACGTTTTTTGGCCCCCCCCAAAAAGGGGTCTACATATTTTGCCCCCCCTGTCAAGGGGTCCACATTTTTCACCCCCCCCCCTTAGGCACGAAAATGGGCTCGGGCGCTTCAAATCATACTAAAGCGCATGTTTTTTTTTTGGCTCAAACCAGGTTACATTTTTTGGCCCCCCCCAAAAAGGGGTCTACATATTTTGCCCCCCCCTGTCAAGGGGTCCACATTTTTCAACCCCCCCCCCTTAGGCACGAAAATGGGCTCGGGCGCTTCAAATCATACTAAAGCGCATGTTTTTTTTTTGGCTCAAACCAGGTTACATTTTTTGGCCCCCCCCAAAAAGGGGTCTACATATTTTGCCCCCCCTGTCAAGGGGTCCACATTTTTGACCCCCCCCCCTTAGGCACGAAAATGGGCACGGGCCCTTTAAATCATACTAACGCGCATGTTTTTTTTTTGGCTCAAACCAGGTTACATTTTTGGCCCCCCCCCAAAAAGGGGTCTACATATTTTGCCCCCCCTGTCAAGGGGTCCAACTTTTGACCCCCCCCCTTAGGCACGAAAATGGGCGCGGGCCCTTTAAATCATACTAACGCCCATTTTTTTTTGGCTCAAAACAGGTTACATTTTTTGGCCCCCCCAAAAAAGGGGTCTACATATTTTGCCCCCCCCTGTCAAGGGGGTCCAAATTTTTGACCCCCCCCCCCTTAGGCACGAAAATGGGCTTGGGCGCTTCAAATCATACTAACGCGCATGTTTTTTTTTTGGCTCAAACCAGGTTACATTTTTTGGCCCCCCCAAAAAGGGGTCTACATATTTTGCCCCCCCTGTCAAGGGGTCCACATTTTTGACCCCCCCCCTTAGGCACGAAAATGGGCTCGGGCGCTTCAAATCATACTAACGCGCATGTTTTTTTTTTGGCTCAAACCAGGTTACGTTTTTTGGCCCCCCCCAAAAAGGGGTCTACATATTTTGCCCCCCCTGTCAAGGGGTCCACATTTTTCACCCCCCCCCTTAGGCACGAAAATGGGCTCGGGCGCTTCAAATCATACTAAAGCGCATGTTTTTTTTTTGGCTCAAACCAGGTTACATTTTTTGGCCCCCCCCCAAAAAGGGGTCTACATATTTTGCCCCCCCTGTCAAGGGGTCCACATTTTTGACCCCCCCCCCTTAGGCACGAAAATGGGCACGGGCCCTTTAAATCATACTAACGCGCATGTTTTTTTTTTTGGCTCAAACCAGGTTACATTTTTGGCCCCCCCCCAAAAAGGGGTCTACATATTTTGCCCCCCCTGTCAAGGGGTCCAACTTTTTGACCCCCCCCCCCTTAGGCACGAAAATGGGCGCGGGCCCTTTAAATCATACTAACGCCCATTTTTTTTTGGCTCAAAACAGGTTACATTTTTTGCCCCCCCCCCAAAAGGGCTCCAAATATTTCCCCCCCCCCCCGGTCAATGTTTTATGTTCAGGCAAAGTATATAGGCTATGTACAACATGAACCCCCTACAATGAGTCGGTTTCAGAGTGGTGGCTCCAGTAACCCGCTGTCTAGCTGACGTCGTGGGCTGACACAGTACACCTGTTGATCACTGAGGTTGTACACCCAATTTACAACGACCCATGATGCATTTGGTATGTGATACTCTCCTACTGGTGATATAACGTCCTACCCTGTAGTACTGGTCATACCAGGGTGAATACATGCTAAATGCTAGGCTACCTCCGAGGAGAAGCCGACCAGACACCGACAGGCGACCTTGAATGGGTGTCAAATGACACAGCGTCTCCCGAGCGTCTGCACCCAGGAACGGTGTGTGACGTCACATAGTTTGGCACTGGCTCGGAATGTAAATCACTTGAACTGAAAATGGGCCACTTGTCACGTTAAAATTCATGGTAATCATGTGCTATATTGTACTAACAATCGTGCCCTGCAAATAAAATTGGAACTCTCGAATTTTGAATTGTCCAAAAAATGCTGGAGTTTCAGTGAGGTGAGACCTATCACAGTCAATCAAGCATCAGGCTAATTTTTTTCAACACCCGAGTAGGCAGGCAGAGATGGATCAGACGGTTAGACACCCGTCTCATGCACCTCTATTTGACCTTTTGGTGTGAGAGGTGCTGGGTTCGATACCGGTTGGAACCAAGGAGGTAAGTCGCCCTAAAGCTCAAATCACTTTTTGATGGATTACAGCCGGCAGGAGTTGGTGGAAGTATTGTAGGCTTTTTGCTAAGGAAACTGTCAACAATTTAAACTAAGGTCGCGACTCAAGGCAAGACAAATGCAATTGCGACGAATTCGCGGACTGCTAATGGCGGGCGGGAGGGGGGGGGAGGGGACCAGTGGAGCTATGAGGGAAACAGACTGGGTACAGACCGCTCTGGCACTAGAAAGATTGTATTTTAATGTGAGATAGAAGTACCGGTAGGCAGCGTGGGGTGAGAGGGGACTTTGTGGAGGTAAGGGAGTGATCATAAATTATATTTACCCACATGTTTGGTCATGGGCCTGGGGATCTGACCCATATAGGGGGGGGGAGATGGGGGGGGGGGGGGTGGTTGTTTTGCCCCCCCCCCCCTCAAGGGGTCCAAACCCACCCCCCCCCCCCCCTTAGGGAGTGTTATTTATTATTTACAGGGCGGGGGGGTGTTGTGTTTGGGGGGGGGGGGGGGGGGGTAAAAGTTTCCGACCCCTCCTGAGGGGGGGGGGGGGCGTAACAAAGGGAACATTCACAAATGAATTCACCTTTTTTGGAGTCATTTTCAGGACATAAAGTGAGGGTGTGTAGTGTGTGGGAGGGAGAAAGATGGCTTTGGTCATGCTGCTAACCTGGGGTAGTACATGGACTACAGGCAAGGCATGAAAGGGACAGGAGACATGCTCCTGATCTGTGTTTTTCATTCAGAGATATTATATTTTTGGGAATGTTCTGAATAACATGAAATCCTGAAAAAGCATGAAGACTTACATCCCTGTAGCAGTATATGGGGTGATCCATTTAGTATGTCACGCTTTTTTTGGCCATTTTGAAGACCCCCCCACCCCCATGTCACACTTTGTCACACATTTCCCAACACCCCCTAGAAAAGTATGTCACAAATCTGCCGACACCCCCCCCCCCCCCTGTATAATATTTATGTATCGTATCGTTTAAAAGGGCATACATATCTTGTGATTAAGCAAGTCCTTCTGGACAGGACAATAATAGATTTATCAAATAGAACCCTTTTGAACAGATAATACAACAGTTCAAAGAGGCAGTAACAAAATTACATGAGCATTGTTCACCCTAGATATTTTTGATAGTTGGGCCCTCGATCCATAGATTCATGTCAGTGATCACAGGAATATAAAGTGTGCTAGTGCTACTATAGGGGAATGGGGCACTCAATTTTATTTCAACATGGGTGTGCAGTTGGCCCTCAGGCAAGCCTTTCTGTTAGTGAGGGGGATTTTGTGAAAAGTGACCCCAAGTGAGGGAGATTTTGTGAAAAGTGTTTAGGTTTAAGCAGATTCTCTGCAGATTGACCTTGGTGAAAGGGATTTTAACCAAGTGTAGTGGTACCAATAGATGCTGCTATACTACCAGTGGTAAGCAGGCTACAGAGTGGGCTAGGTGCAGGTGAACCCAGTGAACCCAGTGCGCGTGTGAGCCGAGTGGTCACCCGGGCCGGATGCCACACTGCGCGGTTGGGCCGGATGGTCACTCAGTGCAGTTGAACCCACTGCGCGTGTGAGCCGACTCGGCTCGCGGGCCGGATGCCACACTGCGCGGTTGGGCCGGATGGTTGGCACCCGAGCCGGACGCCTCAATGCGAGTGCGTGCGTGCCGGACACCGCAGTGCACATGTGAGCCGACTGGCCAGCTACATCCCTACCAGATACCACACGGTGCGTCTGGGCCGAGTGACGGCGTCCCTGCCGGACGCCGAGCTTCCGGCTCAGGTGCAGCACTGCGCGGTTGGGCCGGATCGCGGCATCCGCGCCGGACGCCGAGCTTCCGGCCCAGTTCCGCACAGGGTATATATAGCTGCTGCCTGCCACCACCCAGCCATTTGGACCTTGGTCTCACCGGGAGCCACATGGTGGTGTACAGTGAGAGACCTCTGTCTGACCAGCCCTATCCCCACCTACTGGTTATTCTAGATATATACTAAGATCTGTACTTTGTAAACACAAGGATTTGCCACACAATAAAGAGGATTATTCTTACTTGCTGGAGTCTGGTCATATGTTAGTAGTAACATCTACACAAGTATTCTGATGAGAAACTCCAAAGTGACCTTTTGTTGAAATCCCTTAATAAAAGTGACACTTGGTGAGGGTGGTTTTGGTGAAAAGAGGATTTTGATGAAAAGCAGACCCTTCATAAGGGGGATTTTGCTCAAAATGTAACCTTGCCAGCCACACACTTGTGTATACAAAATAAACAACCCCCCGGCACTGCTATCCTCTGCCCTGGTATTGGAAGATTTGTGGCATCCACATATTCCTCCTCTATCCAGGGCAGTTCTTCTTGGTTCATATTCCAGGCAGCACACATGAAATTATGATTCCACTTAGTGGTAATGCATATGGATAAAAAACTAGCTTTACAAATATCACTGTCTTGATGCAGTGAATGTTCATCATTCTGTAATCAAATGAACTTCAAAAGTACAATCTTTTTCCTTAATGTGTCCTTCTTCTTAGAGAGTTACAGCATCACATGTTACATTCTACAGTGATTGCATGGCACTGAAGTCGGTTAAGCAGATAAAGGATGATCATGATGAAGGCTGACCTGTGTTTAGTGGAAGGGCTAGGGGTTGTAGGTCTACTACAGCAAAAAGCATGTTTTTAGCCTGCAAATATGACTAATTATACAGCATTTATTCAATACATAGTTTTAAAAAGAATCTGAAAGTGTGACGTCACACAATTCTAAACACCCCCCCACCCCCTTGTCACACTTTGTCACACAAAAAAAAGACCCCCCCACCCCCTCGGGCGTGACATACTTAATGGATCACCCCTATGCATTGCCACTAAGCAGCATCATAATCTCTTATCTAAGAAAATATAGCTTATCAGGTATTTGTTAGGAAAACTAACTCGTTAACTAGACATTAATACAAACACAGGCTTCATCTGGTGTATAGAGGTGAGAATAATTGATCAAAAATGGTAAATTTTAAAGCAAACATCAACCCCTACCCGGGCCCAGTATACAATGCAGTAAGTCACACATTTAGACAAACACCTTTGTAGGGTAGATGCTGCTGGAGTCGGACACACACCTTGAGGCGGACACCTGATTTTGTGGCTATTCAAGGAGTTTAACGCCTTAATTCGTGAAGAATACTAAAGTTAAAGTGCACAGCACTCTTCCCACCCTACAAGTCACTGGGTAATATCAACTCAAAACGTTACTTTTAAAGTCTAAAGGCTAGAGACCGTGGAGACCACTTAAGTCAAGAAAGGACAAGAAGTAGCCAGCGTGTGTAATTTATGAAGTACGGTACATAGATAACGTTAAATATCGCTGTCCGTGTCAGGGTATCTGTCCGACCCAGGGTGCATTTACCCTAGTAATAAATTGCCAAAACCAGGCACCTATTGAAGGCCCGGCACCTAATGATTACAAAGCCCTATTACCCCCGGCTCCTATTCAACGGTCACTCTTGATGAATGGGGCTGGAATCTTGTATTAAGATATTAAGATATATTAAGAGGCAAAGATTTGACCAGAAAGGGCAGCAAATAAATCATGCATGATGCGGGCAGTATCCAGTTCTCACAATACTCGGGGTGTACAGATGTTATTCCACCTTACAGTTACCAAATAAACTCCATAAACAATGGCCGGGGAAGATGAACATGATACCAGTATTTGGACTTTGCATACAGGTGTATGAAAGGACAAAAAATGTACCAAAAAAAGTATTAGGAATTAAATCAATTATCTTACCATTATAACGCTTAACGAGACCTTGGAGTGTGGCGTACTGGCTTGCCTCGGTGTACAGGGAAGTGAGGAGATTGGTGGACTTTATGTCCAAAGCTCGGGTGAGATGGTCGGTGTACACGAGGCTGCCTCGTGCCCACCTTTCGGGCAATTGTCCCTTGTTGTCGTTCTCCATCTTTTCCAGTTTGAGACGGGCACTGCATAGAATAAAAAGTTATACGTGTCATGACATGTAATATGTTGGAAATGTCAAGATGCGAGTATTAAGATCATTTTAGTAACGACGATTAAATAAGGATCATGTAGGTGGCACTGATTTGCTCCTAGAATACAATTGCTGATTTAAGCAGTACTGTACCTGAGTAAGTTACTTTGGTATGTGACCTCATCCGGACGCACTTCCGCCTGCCTGTGGGCATAAAAAATATCAGAAGTTAGGAGACACACGTTACGCGCCATTGCACATACAAGGGGGGAGGGGGGCGGGCAAATTTTGTTGGCGCCTTCGGCGAGGGGGCGCGCGAAAAGTTACACGCGCTCTCGAGGTGGGGGGGGGGGGACGTAAAAAAAATACAGAAGTGTGTAGGTGCAAGAATATTTGATGAGATATGTAGGAATATTTGCGAGACAAAATGGATATTGAACTAGCATGACATTAGGATAGTAAGCCTACTTGATACATATTTGGATAGTACTTGATACGTATGATATAGCTAAGATAACATGATTCGTTACAATCAAATACAGCAGATGGTAGCTAGTTGGTTTAACTCACTCCAGCTTGTAGTACTGTTGAAGCAGAAGGGCATATTCCAGACGCCACGGGAGGACACGCTTACGAACTGCAGAAGAATAGAGACACAAAAAATAAAACCTGGCACGGATGTAGGGTAAAGTCGGGGGGGTGGGGGGGGGGGGGACAGACTGACCAGGATTATACACGGGGGGCAGGCCTATATTCCAATACTTCAACACTTCATCTAGTACGTTCGGATAATTTCCAGAATTATCTAAATGTATTATTCCATAACATTAATTTCAATATTTTCAATACATAGCTCATCGATTGTATACATCTACCTTGACGTGTTCAGTATGGTTTACATATCATAAAACTATAGGGTAAAGTGCACCTGAGTAGACAATGTGTGTGCCACCTGTGAGATATTTCCGGAAGTATGTTGCCTCACCTTTGTTGTGAACAGCGGCCATGGCATCTTCTTCTTTCGACCGCCACCGGGGTATGCTGTCATTGTCGTACACTCCTTGGAACGGCAGTAGAAGGTCCTTCAGTTTGATGATGCAGTCGTTCTTGGTTTGCCAGGCCTTATCCCGCTTCTTCCTCAGGGTCATTGCTGTAGCGCATGGGTTACATTGAGACAGTTTAAAAGAAACAGGAATATATTCATCGGTTAAATGGAGAACATGAAGAATTGAAAAACCAAGCTTTTGATATTTTGGCTCGCAATAACATGTCGTAAAAATTATAAGCCATGTGATAATACATAATATTAGGCAATGGGTGAAAAGTGAGTGGATCTATGGACTGTAACTCACGCATTCTGTTGGTGATCACCATCGAGTAGTGCAGTAGAGCATCGGTGAGAAGGTCGTGACGATTTTCAAACGTCATTTCCTTGCTGAAGGTTGAAAAGCCCCCGAGGTAGGACCAGAGCCGTTCTGTCCCCTCGCCATCACAAAGCCCCGCTCCAGGTATACGTCTGGGACTGTATAGGCACTGGCAGGACAGCTTGTGGCCGTGCACATGCCAACATGGGATGCCAAAGCACAGCGACTCTGGTATCTTGGTTCCCTTTGCCTGAAAGATAACAAAGGGAACAATTATAGTTACCACATGAGGAACGTGTAAGGTTTACATGTGTATAACATGGGAGGGTGATATACTCACCATGAGATGCGCTTTCAGCTTACACGCGATGTCGTACAGCAAAATGTTGGTTTCATTCTTGAACTTGTCAAACAGGTACACAGGGTATGCCATACTGTAGTAAAAGATGTTTTGCACAATTGATATAATGGTAACGAGTGGAACAAATGCGTTGAACTCGATCATAATGACATACAGCTATATATACCGATGGTATTGCATCAAAGCCATACACCCAATAGACAGGGTGGTATATTTGCAGTACTTCAGCTTATATATATCAAGTGGCATTCTTTTTGAAGTAGGTTTGTAAATTTTTGTCTTTCACCTAAAGAGGTTCCTAGAAAAAAACTTTTTGAAGTAGAACAACCAAGGACATGGTTGTAATGGGACAAGTGCTGCTAATACCTGATAAATATCGAATACAATATCATACAAATATGAGTTAATAGTCTGCCTTATATGATATCCTCCATTATTTAACCTGCACATAAGGGCCAGAGTATGAAGACCTCACAGTAGTAATTACCGTTCGTTGTGTTTCAAGTTTAGAAACTTCACCGGGTGGTCATGGCGACAAACTGAGCCGAATATTCCCGTGACGTCGAGTTTGTCGTTTTTGGTCTTGGTCCGCAGCACTTCTTCCCCAGCCTGGAAGTCGTGGCAGTCCTGAAAAGGTGTTGATTTTGGGCCAGACTCAAAAAGAATACCATCTACTTCAGACAATAAACCATTCATGTAGTCAAAGTAAATACATCTAATGTTACAGAAAAATATGAACTGCCTTATTGCGGTAAAGGATGTTGTTTTTTTAAGAGCCATGAACTGGTCTGCAATGCTGGTATGAGAAGATATATGGCTAGAAGGAGGCGGAGAAAAGTAAACCAATTCTCACCACTACGGCGTTGGCAGGAACAGCGTAAGTGGCCAGGTGGGCATCCACCAAGGTCTGATCCAAAATAAACCGGTTGTCGTAACGCGGTTTAAAGGGGGTTCCCGTGATGACCGTGTTACGCCGACGATGCACTAAGCTGAAATTACCATCCAAGCAAAGCACCTTCCCCTTCTGTAGGAACAACAAGGAAAAAAGAACAATACACTTGACATTGCATCGACAATATAGGTAGGGTGGCCGGAGCATTTTTGAAAATGAACTAGACACACATGTATTATGTATGTCTAGAATGCCTCAATATTCGCATTTAACAAATTAGCACTATTATATTGATAGAGTAACTAGGTAACTAACTGTAGCTGATTACATATACCTCACCCCTCAAACCTTTCTGACAGATCTGAAGATCTGTATAGAGAAGACATGCCATGCCCATGGCTTACTTATAGCCCTGCCATGCTATAGTGGCTGATGGGTGAACTAAGATTTTTCTATCTAACCCTATGACAGAAAGTGCCCTCTAGTGTTATCTATAAGATGTTAATACTTGAGATTGGGGTCTGAGGTCCTCATATGACCCCCAGCAGATGCTCTGATGCTGGCTGGCGGTATATTGTATCATTTCCATTCAAAATGCATTATTTTAACTTTATTTATCTCTATCTCCAGTAATTTACCGTGAACTACCAATTAAAGATTTCTATAAAAAAATGAGCCCTGAAAATGCACAATTTTAGGTGGCTCATCTCAAAAAGATAACAATATCCTAAGTAGTTATAGGACCCTCCATGGGATAGCTGCATTCAAGATGCTTCAAACAGAAAAAGAATCTCGTTGATACATGCATTTGCCATCAACCAGTGCAAATTCTCCCAAAGGTTAGGTTAAAGAGATTTCCCAGTTATGAGCTCAAAAGAGACTCAAAACCTGAAGTCTGTCAACATTGCCCCTGAATTACATTATGTAATACGGTTTATAATGCTTATTCCAGCCTGTATATGATGGACCCATTCAGGATCTGTTGATAACAAATTACTAGAAGTTTCTATCTGCCCTGAATCGAAAATGGGGGCATATCATAAAAGGGTTATTTAACATAGGATCAGATACACACTAGGCGCTCACGCCGACCCTCCGGCCACCCTACTATAGGGGAGGGGGGGGGGAAATTCAAAAAAATAAAATAAAACAAAAAAAAATACAAGGAATACACAAGTAGATCATGCATGCACTGCGACACAGAATGTATGGTACTGTTATACTGCATGCTTGATGTATGATGTAATACTGACCTCGGGACAAGCAGGACACACATTCGCTGGTTGGATATTAGCCACCATGAATTCGAGGGAAACAATGTCGTGGTACAACGATGAAAACTCCAGGAATAAGTCCCATGTGAGAACAGAAGAAAGGTCAGGAATGGTGACCGGGGGCTGTGGGGGAGAGAGAAAATTGTAATATTTATATTTGTATTTATATTTATATAAGAAATTGCAAGAGACGGGGAGTGCAGGACAAGACATGCATATGTATAAAAACTTACATACATAAAAACATACCTATGTTTTTTTGGCTAAATATCGCTTTAAAACTTTATATATTAAAGAGTAAAAGTTATGTTGACGAGAAGGGATGTAATGAATGAAAAAACTCACAGTGTAATGCAGAGTCTCCGTACGGAACTTCAAAAACGCAATGAAGGTTGACAGTGAAGACCTTGCGTGGAGAACAAATGATCGCAAGGATATGAGGAGGTTGATGTCAATTGCGGAAGAAATTTGAGAGGTCGTAGTAGGCCAGTAGCCGAACCGCACGCAAGTTGTAACTCTGTCCTCACAAGAACAGAAACTGATCTGCTGCCTATGTATGCGCCCTAAAAAGAATACAAGCAAAAAAGAGACAATGCGATTGCGTGGAATTAATTACATAACCATTAACAAAAAAAACACCACATAACAGCGATGACATACCGTTGTGCTACCTTATTATATTACATTATACAAGGTTTTTGGGCCTGAACAAATTGACCAATGCTGTGACCTATTTAAATCGATACGGAGAACACTTGATTGACAGAATGAATCATTAATTGGAGAAGGATTGAAAGTGTTTGAAAAACGTGCCATGGGAAGCATTTTGAATTAAAAGAAAACAACATTGGAAACCAAACAATGACTACGTGTATAAAGCTGACCTAATTGAACGAGGATGATAAACAACAAAAATAGATAATTCATTGACCAAATTGGCAACTGGCCTCGTCACAAATTACATGTGTGGATCCCTGTTAGGTGGTTATGGTCCAGTGAACAAGGAGACCTTGACGCTGACCTGGGGCATACAGAGCCAGCAGGCCAGGTAGGCTTAGTATACACCAAAGTAATACATATAAACCAACTGTGACTAATGATACCGGTAGCATTATACTAATATAATCATGGGGTAATTATATACACAATTATAGTAATGGAAGTGAGGAAAATTAATAACCTTTTTCATCAAACAAGTTTATGGTGTGGGTTCCAGAGCGGCAGCCATGCATGTGCTTTGATGACTTCCACACGTTTCTTTCCACTATGTGAGGCGACCATTGCTCGCTGAGTGTCTGTTGTATTAAGGTAAACATTAAAGTTGACGTACATTGGCATGGATATGCACACTGAGAAGGGAGATACAGTCGGCCCTCACTATATCGAATTTAGAAAATGCAAGGAAAAATGAAGTTCAAATATATTGTTGAGGTTGGGAGGGATTGGAGGGGTTGCTGTTTGACCGGCAATATAGACAGAAATGTGGCTTAATGTAGGTTACAGCTGTACATGTACTACAAGGAAAAAGTGTACTTACATTCCATATTTCTGGAATATGAAGTAAGCTGTCTTTATGCACGTTGTCGCAGTGAATTTTGCAGTAGTAGGTGGACGGCCCACAGTCAACACAACGTATCACCGCTACAGCATGGCACTTATGAAACGAACATATGGGATCGTCCGGAAAAACGTTCCGCTCTATCAGGGCTGCTGTGACGTCGTTTCTGAGCCTTGACCATGCTTCAGCATTCTTGCGGCGAGTGCAAGTCCAACGGGACTCTTAAATAAGTGAAAGATACGTTACATAAGGTATAGTTGCCTAGATTTTCTGATGGTAACTTATTGTAATGAAGGTAACTTCTTTATTGTACAAAATAAGGAGTGGTGTGGAAAATATTACTGTAAATGAAAACGATGATAAATTGAGGGAAGTAATGCTGACAAGGGGAAGTACAAACTATGACTTTGTAATTTAATAGAATAAACTAACAGTACCTTCGACCCTTTTCTTGCGCGCCGGACCTCCTTCATCACCTACAGGCTCGCCCACAGCATGATCAGGCAGTGGAGGGAATACTAGGGGAGGATTGGCTGCAGGAACCGTGTGGGGGAGGGGTGGTGGCTGTCGGGCTACGTAGGCTGATCTTTTCAGAGTGGCAGGGTGAACAACGTAGGTACGGGGAGAGCGGCCCACCTCGGTGAAAGTATGTCCGAAAGGTCGGGGTCGTTGTGGAATTAGCTGCTTCACATTTTTAATGCGACGACGTAGGAAGGGAAAGACACATGGATGGGAAGGAGATGGCAGGGTAGGGGGAGGGGGGGAGGGAGGACAGGGATTAGGGGTAGCTGGCTTTGCTGGCTTTGCTGCAGAGAGCTGGGTGAACCCTCTGATACGCTTTAACTTGGTCAACGACACGAGCGGCTTGAGATGGCCAGCATGTTCGGCATTGTCAGTGGATACAGAAGGATGCGGACTGCTGCAATATAATAAAAGTGACTGAATGAAAATAACGACAAAGTAAGGCTACCTGATTAGCTAGACAATATATAAAATATAAAAAAGCTGTATTAAACATATGTATACATATGGATATATTTATATTTACATACATATGTGTAAATAGCAAGACATATACACTTATTAACAGGGTTACAGCATTTTAGAGGGTTGTGTTCAGGCCTGTATATAGCGATACAAGCACCCATGGACGCCCCTCCTATACTGTCAAAACACAAAATGATGCTTTTCTTAGATATAGTTTGACGAAAATATATACAAAATCCATGAAATGGTACTCAATTACACATAAACCCCTAATTTTATTGTATATTTAAACAGCAAAATGATGTTTGAAATCACTGTTTTCAGGGAAATCCCTGACCACTTACATCTCTGGTTGTGAGAGGCACGTGTCAGTTACTGTACTCAGTACCGGTATGCCGATATTAACTTAAAGAAAAGTCGGTTTGCAGCCACCCGCCAGCATTATGTTCTGTGCTGATGGGCACTTTTTGAAAGGACCCATGATGCCCTGAATCGCTAGGCCTACTGAATAATGTGAGGCAGGTGTTGTGACAGGGGGACAGGGGCACGTGTAAGTAACTCAAATCAGACTCTCAGTACCGGTATGGCAATATAGATAAGGCCACAATGTAAGGCCATGGGAATTCACAAATGAGTTAACCATCCGGGGTGTATTGGGAATAGATGCGACCTTTTGTGATTATTCATTTCTCACCATTGTTAAATTCTTTAAAGTGGTGATATTGGGGGGTATGTCGGACCAATTGTTGACAATAATGAAATTTTTTGTTATAAACAATGAAATTTTCATTCGGCCCCTTGTTTAAAATGGTATGCGTGCGGTGGACAGTAAACTCAAACCTCAGTTATCATGGCCTAAAACAAGTGTGTTTACGGCTTACTTTTTTTTTCCATTGTTGTCGATTTTACAAGTATACATCGTCGATATTGTATGGTACACGTGGACCGGTGCTGTCGGACGGGGACGTGTCAGTACCCGTATGGCAGGGGTAGACAAAGGGGGAATAACAGGGTGGGGGTAGAAGCAGAAAGGGCCTTAAAAATATAGGTATTTACCTGTTTCCTCCGAAATCCATCGCTGTAGAACCCCGTTGAACATAGTTGGGACACGTATCGTCAGACAACTCAGCCAAAACAATAATTAAACAGCTTTAATCCATGTTTTGAGGTACGAGTAAACGTAAACAAATGTGGGTTGCCACGCTACACGCCGTCTCCTCAGTTTGAATATCCCGCCGCCGCCCGGAAGTGATGGGCACTCTCCATACGCGTCACGGTTGTATTAGAGAATCGGGTGGAGAGTGAGGGTGACAACGAGGAGAGGTGCGGGTGGAGAGTGTAGTCGGTACGGACGCACCGTGCGGGAGGGTCGCGCGCGTGGGGTCTCAGGGAGGCCGGGGTGGGGTATAGGTGGGTATACGGGGCGATGTGAGGTACATCAAGCAAATAATTATACGAATGATATGGAACGTGCAATGAAGGTATCCACATAGACGGAAGGAAGGGAAGGGTGGGGGTATGACATAAGATAATGAACTAAAAAATATATTAAATAGGCGGCGGGAATTAAAATTACATCCATCAGGAATAATTGTTGGAAATAACTTAAGGTTTAATATTAGCCCTTTACATAGCGAGGAGACATGGAAAAAAATTATGGAAATATATTGATAATAATATATTACCCATACAACCATAAATAAATATTATATTCTTATGCCAATGATACATGATAGTAGGGGTGGGGGGGGGGGAGGTGGACGCGTCGTGGTGGATTGTAGGAGTAAGTCACAACGCTGACAGTCCAGTTGCCCTAACAAATCAACAGATGGCGTTCAAATCAGGGCAAATCACACTGTTTGTTATCACACGCATGATGCTGCCAAGTCTATGACATCGACTTCACGAAGCAAGACGTGTGAAAAGACCATCTCACAAACTAAATGGCCGTGAGGAACTGAGGTTCCTATCACTCGCATAGGGCTTGTGTCATCTGTCGGCGGGGGTGGGGAGGCTATGGCAGCACCTAATCATGTTGGCTCAATGACTTCCTCTTAGAGTACGGGTTACAGACCTAGAGGGCCTCGGCACCGGCTTCCTTACCACACACCATGTCTCCCATTCACTCACTGCCCCCTCCTCTCCCCTTCTCTCTGTCTTTTTCAGTCTGTGTTTCTTTCTTCCTCTCTCCCACACTCACTCATCACTCCCTGCTCCTCCCTGTCCCTCCCTGCCCCCTCTATCCCTCCCTGTCCCTCCCTGCCCCCTCTATCCCTCCCTGTCCCTCCCTGCCCCCTCTATCCCTCCCTGTCCCTCCCTGCCTCCTCTATCCCTCCCTGTCCCTCTCTGCCCTTCTCTTTCCCTATCTGTTCCTCTCTGCGCTTGCCCCCTCTCTCACTCACTCATTCATTCACTCTGTCTCTCTCTCTCTCTCTCTCTCTCTCTCTCTCTCTCTCTCTCTGTGTCTCTCTCTCTCTCTCTGTCTGTCTGTCTGTCTCTCTCTCTCTCTCTCTCTCTCTGTCTCTGTCTCTGTCTCTCTCCCACTCTCTCCCTTTCTCACTCACTCACTCACTCACACACTCACTTCCCCCAGTTCCCCCCATTGTCTCTGCCTTTCCTTTCTTTCCCAGACTGTGCATGACAAATACAAATCATTGTTTCTCTCTAACTGTACATCTCTGATTGCCTGTATGATTGTCTGACCATGTTTCCTCTCCCTCCCCCCAGGTGGCAGCCCAGACGGTGGAGCTAGCATTGTGGGATACAGCAGGACAGGAGGACTACGACCGGCTGCGGCCGCTGTCCTACCCCGACACAGACGTGCTGGTCATCTGTTACTCTGTAGACAACCCGGACTCCTTCCTCAACGTCACAGGTACTTACTTTTTTCTGAATTAAATTGATTATTTGTTTGTTATTTCCTTTATTTATCCTGCATTACATAGGGCCAGGCCCTGTTTGCGGAATGCAGCTCATGTGCATATATATCAGAAGATGTTATTCATGATAGATATACGATCAATGTCCTTAAAGGATAAGAAACATTTCTTTAAATGATAATAATAATGACAATAAAAGATACACCAAAGTAAAATCAATCAATATATGTACTTGATTTTCCCATTTATAGACAAGGCATTCGGAAGATTTTTACTGATCTGCCATACCAATGTATCATATAATATCTTTCATTTTAATGTGGATTTCATCAATTGTTTTCTAATATTTGCAGCCGTAAAAACACAAAGGCTTCCCAAATATTTGTACAAAAACACATGAGACTCACTCAATTGTATTTTGACAAAACTTTTCGATACCCCACACATTACCATTATGAACTTTAAAGATGGCACTAAAAGAGCGAGAGATGCATCATAGGCTCGTCATGGTGCATGAATGGAGCACTGGTGAGTTACTTACCAGAGCTGCATTCATGTGTGATTACAACCAAGGGCATGATGCACTGATGCACTATGCGACTCTTTGAGGCTTAAACGCACAGTATACACAGTCTATACGAAAACCTGCTGGAATCCGGCTATAGCCAGCAAAAACTCTCCTGGTCCGGCAGAAAGGTGTCTAGTGCCAGCCCGAATGGCTGGCCGTAATCTAGAGATCTTTGCCTTCATTCCAGTTTTTACGGCTTGTAAATCTGACCTTTATTAAGGTTTTAACAGCATAAAACAAAAAGCTAGTATACTTTCTTTATATGTTCTTCAGTAATTTATGTATTAATATGATACATATAATTGTTACATACAGGATAACCATATTCTATATAATTATTAGCACAAACACTTGCTTTATATTTTATTTTTGAATAACAAATTTGTATGCCGATGTCCAGGCCTGCAAAAAGTATGCTGGCCCTGCAACAACTAAAATCTGCAGGACCGAATGTCCTTCATGGTGAAAAAGTTTTCGTATAGACAGTCAACACAATACATTTTACAATGTAATGCCTCTTCACCCTTACAGAGCGCTGGGTGCCGGAGGTGCTGCACTTCTGTCCTCACGTCCCCGTTATCCTGGTGGCCTGTAAGAAAGACCTCCGCACCGACCCGGCCGTCCACGAGCGACTCGCAGAACTCAAACAGAAACCTGTCTCCGAACAGGAGGGACAACTGCTCGCTGACAAGATCGGCGCTCACTCGTTCTTCGAGTGCTCGGCCAAGACGCGGGAGGGAGTGCGGGATGTGTTTGTAATGGCAGCAAGGTTCGCGCTGCTGAAAAGACGGACGACAAAACGACACAAGATCTGCCGGTTGTTATGAGGCAGACTTTTGTCTGCTATATTTGTATATAGTGTATAGTGTATGAAGGTATTAGTTTTATAAAAGGACCTGTAAATAGCCTAGTGTGTAATATACAGTAAAGACAAAGTAATGTGTGATACGGCTTCCCAGTAAACAAAAAACATTATACAACATTTTATAACGTTACATAACGTTATATAACGTTTCTCTAAGGATCTTCACTATAAAGTTTTAAAACGTTATTATGACGTTAGATAAAGGTGTTCTTTTAGCTGGGTTACATGAACATCCCACGTCCTGTACAAAGGTTCAGCATCCTTCAAGTTGTGGGGTACGTTTTAAAGTCCCTCATCGTGGAATGGTGAGGACAGGTGCACAATGCCATTTAAGCTGTAGACATAAACTTTGTTATACCACAGTTGGTTGGGAAAAACAAAAGAAACTGCAAAAAAAGCAATAACAAAGCATTCACTGGATGTTTATTCATGGAACGGCTTTAGGCTTTATACAATTTTAACAGCAGCAAACTAGCAGCCAATCAGAAAGCTCCATACAGTGCTGGCGCTGACCAATGGTAGCCATCGACACACACATGTGTGATTGATGTTTGGATAAACATTTTCTTAATGCTCCGAGACATATTTTAATAGGCAATTGTAACCATTTCATAGAAGGAGACCTATAGTAGGACCAAAAACAGACAAGGGAACATTTGTCAAAAATCTATTTATATCATGAGTTTTGGTTAACCACACGGTGATAAGAAACCAGTTTTTTAAGAGTGGCCTTAACACAATATCATCACATTATCCGTCCCTCTTGAAGAACTTGGATGCACTGTTTCAGTATAAACATAAAACTGTGAAACAAATAATGTTCCCATACCAACTGTTATTATTAGGTTGTCCATAAAGTGGGCTTGAGCTTATCTCTGAACAATGTGTGTTTCTCTCGTTGTAATAAGCCCTGTGATACCACGACTTGCCTTTGTCCCTAAAGGACGTGAAAGGTCAACGCAATATATTCTTAGGCCGCATGATAATACGGTATGATGATAAGGCTGTGAAAATCAGTCAGAAATAAACAAGATAATGATATTGCACTTTTCTTTGATGTGTCCAATATATTCCCACACATAATTTCCAATGACGCTGGTAGTCGTAAAACAAACATATACCCCGTAGTCTTAAAATGTAGTACTCAGACTCTACTAAAACATAAAAAATATAAACATGATAAAGTAATAAGGGCCCAGAGCATCTCGACACTTTTATCTAAATGATAGCAATTCCAGAGCTGCATATGCCAGAAAATAAATGTAAAATTAATATAAATTATTCTTCATCTTTGTAGAAGCACCCTTCACGAATTCAATTGGTTCACATCTCATGATTTTTTACCATAAATTTAAGCAAGCCGTATGTCCATAATTCGAAGATAGAAGGAAAACATTTTTGCCTCTTCTTTGTACATATTATCGTCTGTACTCTCCCTAGGGTGGTCGGACCTTTTTTTTTTATTAAACCATATGATATAAACATGATGCATATCTATAAATAGCTATAATATTCATATTTCCAAGACTACCTTTGTCATAGCGATACAAGAAATAGGGAATTAGCTACAGGGGTTTGCATCTACCCCACCCTGATAAACCTTCTGACAGGTTTTGAACTGGTGCCAAGTCCACCATAAGAACTCATAGCAGTCTTCTTACTGTACCACAATGCCACCTGTGGTGGACCTGCTTAAAAGAAAAGCCCACCCGTTTTCCATGTTGCCTTCTATCGATGATACATGTTCTAAAAGTTATCTACGGAATTGCATAATGTTGAAATGTCTATCATATGGTAGTAAGACGAGAAAGTTTCCTGCAGTGATCACTTATGAGTGACGTCACAAGTGATTCACAACCTGCCCTCGCACACTTATCCATTACTAAAGTGCATAATTTTACCATGCCTTGTAGCCCACCAGTCATAGTGTAGTTAATAAATCACTCATTATCTTTATGAACTATTTATACACATGTTTTCCCCTTACTATCAATATATGCATTTATAAAGTAGGCAACAATAGCCAACGAAATAAAAGAAATAGATAATACAAAATTGTCTGCACTAAGGGTACCCTATGATTGGCCCTTGACTGGTCCTTAATTGGCTGTCCGGGGTACTTAAACTGGTGTACATTACCGAGCAACCAATCAAAATCTCGTTCAGGCCAAACAGTGGGCATAGACGATCTGTCTAGACCAATCAATGGGCATATATCTTGTGCTTTGGGACAGATTTTGAATCACTTGTGACGTCACTCTATGCATTAGATATTTTTCTATTAATAGCATATGTCACATATTTCAACTGTATGCATCTTTGCAGACCCTTTGTAAAACAATTATAATCAATAGAAGGCAACATGAAAAACGAGTGGGCTTTTCTTTTAAACAATGGCCTTCATGCTCCATTGCACCCCATAGGGACTGGTGCTATACAGTGCTGCCGTCTGGTATTGCACCATGTTAAAACTGATAAGAACACCTCACATCACCCCCAGGAGATACCCTGACGCTGGCAGGCGGTAGGTTGTATCATTTCTATCCCAAATGCATCATCTTCAGTTGGTTCAGCTCTATCTTCAATATTTTGCCATAAATTGCCAATTGAAGCTTTCTATGAAATTATTGAAGTATAGAAACTCTTTTTAGATAGCTTATCTGAGACAGATGTAATTTTGTAAGTTGATGAAAAGACCTCCCATGGGATACCTGCATTCAAGAGGCTTCAAACAAAAAATAATCTCGTTGATACATTGATTTCCCATTCAACAGTGCAAATTCCCCGAAAGGACAGGTTCAAGAGATCTTTCAATTATAGAGCTCAAAATAGAAATCTGAAGCTCTGTCAACATTGCCCCTTGATTACATTATGTAATCCAATTTAGTGTGCTTATTCCAGCCCATATGAGATTGACCTATTCAATATCTCAATATACCAGAAGTCTCCATCTACTCTATAGCCAAAATGACAAGACATTATAAAAGAGTCATTTAACATAGGATCAGATACGCACTGAACGAGCATGCATACCCTTCAGCCTCCCCTCTTTGAGACCCCTGTGTGCAAATAGGCAAAATGGTTCAGCCCCATCCCTCCAGGTGGCAGCCTGGGGGACTAGTGGGCTGTTGGGAGGGTCATGGCAAATGCATACAATGGGGTACATGAAAAACATAGGTGGAGGAGGGGTTTAGAGACTTTTTAGCATGCTCTTTATTTACACATTTGATCAATTTGGAAAGAAATTAGGCCTATATACCATAACTACTAGTGTGATGTGTGAATTCCAGTACATTGATATAACAAATTAGTTTCTATAATATCCACAGGGCGGCACCACTTTCGGACGCTCCTGGACAAGGGGGAGGTGGCAGCTATTGGGTGTTGAAATTTTTTTGAGTTTATAACGTATTTATTCACTTGGTGATTTTCAAAAATACGATACATTCAAATGAGGTATGGTACCTCTCAATTTCAGTAGTTCAACATCATCAATAATATAGAGTATGGTACAACATTACTAGGAAATAATAGTTACACAATCAACCTGGCTGCTTGCACAGCACAGGGCAGCGACATTTATAACCAGGCATGCTTATTATACACTAATATCAGACAGAGTACAGTAAATTCAAGTTTATCGATTATTATTGTTAATTACTGGGAGCCGCGATCGGAGATGATGCAGCGCTTTGTCTCTAAACAGTTGCTTATCAGCAGTGAGTCGGCATGAGGAATTAAGATTATTCCAGAGATCTATGCCTCTATACAGAGGGCTTTTTCTGTAGCCTATAGTATTGCTTCTTGGGTACTTTAGCAGCTTAGTGTTTGTGGAGCGCGTCACACGTCCACATTCAACTGGCTTTACATAAGAGAGCCCAAGCTCATCAGGGAAGTGGTTTCTATCTTGTAGGTATTTAAACAATAGCAGTATAAGCTGTAGGTCATAGCGTACACATAAATAGTCAACACCAGTGTCCAGATGCAGGTTACGGACAGGATATTTCATTTGCACCTTTAGACTTACACGCAAGCATCTGTTTTGCATATGCTGCAGGCGCTTGTGCTGTGCTTGAACTACACCATTATATAAGTATCCGCAATACTCTAGGACAGGTAATATTGTTTGTTTGTAAATCAATTTAGCAGTATGTAAGGAAATTTTGCGCCGGATGATGCCTAACATTTTGCATCTGTTTGCAGCGGAGCTGATATTTTTACTAACACTTTTTACAAGATTGAGGTTGTCGTCCATGATTATACCTAGGTATTCATATTGCTTACAAGTGGTTAGGGTGGTTTTTCCCATCTTAATACTAACAGTTGGTGGGGGTGATATTGAATCAATGTTGAAGACTTCAACTTTGGTTTTATCAGTGTTTATGCATAGGCCACTGCGGCTGAACCAGTTAAATACACTCGTGGCATCACATTGTAATTTGGCCTCGGCAATCTTAATACTAGGAGAGCTTATATAGAACACAACGTCGTCCGCATACATTATAACGTCACAGTGCTGGAGTACGTCAGGTAGGGCATTAATATAACAGATAAACAATAGCGGGCCGAGAATCGAACCCTGTGGTACTCCGAATTTTATAGGAAGTAAACTAGAGGTAGTGCCATTACATATCACTCGCTGGCTTCGGTTGCCTAGATAAGCATGGAGCCAGTCCGTGTACATAGGAGGCAGATCTAGGTCCCGCATGCGAGAGAGTAGCTCGGAATGATGGATGCTATCAAAAGCCTTCCGTACGTCCAGGAAACAGGCAAGCAGGGCCTCACCCTTATCCTTTGTTTCAAATACCTTATTCACAAATTTAAATACTGCATCATTAGTTCCCCTGGACGCACGGAAGCCATATTGATGTTTGCTTAATTTACTAGTGCTTTCTAGAGATGTGTAGATCTTTTCATACACGATCCTCTCCATAATTTTACCTGGGACAGGGAGGAGTGAAATAGGGCGCCAGTTTCCTATGTCCATCAGATTCCCGGACTTGGGCAAGGGGACTACCTTGGCTGAGGCCCATGTGGTGGGAAAGGATATATTGTGCAGTCCAAAATTAATTATGTCAGTAAGCTGAGGGGTTAGTACTAATAGCGCATCCTTTAGGATAGCCGTCTGTATATCATCTATGCCACTGGACTTGTGGACTTCGATTGCCTTAACTAGCTTTAGGACAGCGGTGTAGGTGACAGTAGAGTCAGCCTCCTCATGGTATGAGGTTGCACTTGGGGCAGTGCCCGTCCTTACGTTAGGAGTGTCTCCAAGAGACTCAAATAATTTACGGCCAATGCCGGCGAAGAATTCATTTATGTAGGGGGGGACCTCATGGCCTTTAATCTCCGCACCACTTTCATGGTGGTGCAGTAGTATGTCTGGCTTGTTTTCACCTATGCTACCCAGGAGTAAGCTAAGCTCCCTCCAGAACTTAGTAGGATTACCTGCAAGACTATTCAATTTATTATTATAGTAGTTCTCTTCAGAGATACGCGTTTTAACGTTTATGTCACGCCGGGCTTGTTTGGCGCATTCCAGTAAGTCTGGGTCATGTTTACCACCCTTGATATATTCTAATATGTACTCATCTCGCTCATGTATATTTTCGAGGATGTCTCTAGTTAGCCAGGGTTTATTCCTATCTCTAATGGTCATCTCTCTCAGGGGACAATATTTGTCCAGATACACCCTCAAATGATACCAATTATAACATGGTATGCACCATTGGATACATATGGTCTGGCAGAACGGCAATGCGCCGAATCCAATGTATAACACATATGTTATAACTTATACCCAAGAAAAGAGGGGAAAGGGATATATGGGTCAGAATTTTGAAAAATGTCACTTTCTGGGGCCAAAAGTAGAAAACAATGAAAAATTCAAAATACTCGATTCATCTTTACACAAGTTTATTACATTGAAAGACATATATCTTAGGTGTCTGAAAACAATAATTGCATGCTTTAACTCCCAGGGTTGCAGTTTTGATAGTTCGTCGAACACATCGAAGAGTAAAAGTGTCGGCAGTTACGCCCAAAACTATCACAACAAGGTTTTTATATCTAGGAAACACCACAGTGACTTCTAAATTCATTTACAAGTAGCCTTAGTATGTGTGAATAGGCATACCAAGTTTGAAAACACTTGACCATAAACTTTTTGATTTATCGCTCAGCAAAATTCGCGAAAATATTGAAAATGATGAAATATTTTCACTAAATCGCCCACTTTAGTCTAATTTTCTCAAAACGGTCCTTTTTGCCATCAAAATCACTTTGTGTTATCTTCAACATGTGCACTTCCAATAGCAAGAATCATTTTACATACAAATATACCTCTCTTGGCATGGTGAGCTCGTAAAACCAGCTTATTTTTAGAGTAAAAGTGTCGGCAGTTACAGCATTGGTTATCACATGGCATAACCTCTGCTACATATCTCTAACACCTTCCACAACTATCTATTCTATCTTTCTATGTATAATTCAGGTTGGACATATATTCTAACCCTAAAACACACCAGTTATAACACATTTTATGCCAAATGGTATTCCTCCAAATATGTCGAAATTGGGGAAAATTTGGGTAAAAATGTAAGCCCAGTCACTTTTAGGGGAAAAAAGTGAGTCGTGCAGTATGGGCAAAATGAATATTTGGGATGGTAGAAGTCCCATAGGGGCATTCTCTGTTAAAATATGGAGATGATTGACTGAGTGAAAGTAGTATATTTTACAAAATATAATAAAAGTGTCGGCAGTTACGGATTCTTAGTCAACCCTGACAAGTTGAAAAATCAGCAGAATTTATATATTATTTGTTCAAGCTATTACAGCACATAGCCCCTCATCCTTAGTTGGACAACATATATAACTAATAGAAAACCATGATTAGGAAGGGTTGTGACTATTTCTGTTGATGTGGGGGAGTTATGAAAAATGTAAAGATAGGCTGAACGCACGATTTGGGGGTATTTTAGCCCTTTTGAGGGTCATAAATCGAGAAATATCCACTGTACATCCAAGATTTTACATTTTTCTGAAAGCTTGGACTGGTCCCTATTATATGAAAACAAAAATAACTGGATTGGTGCAGGCATTTTTATTGCAGAGCTGTTTGAAGGTGAAAAACACCCAAAAGTGACATTTTTCAAAATTCTCACCCATATAGATATGTAGATGATATCATATAACACATCATAGTCTTTTACAGTGGAGTATGAATGACCTGGATGGGGGAGGGGGCTGAGTCTTAAAATATTGTGTCCTAAAATACATGAGAATGCACCATTTCACGTCCAGACCATCAACATGCACGCCCCCCAATCCCCCCTAATATGACCACTGTGCTTCGCTCGTGGGAAACAGACAGTCACTCCAGGTTGGCCAGGTTTGGGCCTCCCCCTTTGGGCAATCCTAGATCTGCCACTGAATTATTGCATTTGGTGATTAGCAGTGGATGTACTTATAAAGGGTATTCATACGTCCTTGTGCTTATGGTAAATAGAGTAGTGACTGTATGTCTCTACTTTTTGCCACCAGGTGGCTCTCATGTACCCATCTGCATCCATCTTTTTATGTGCTAGAACAGGTAGACAGTGATGACCTACATAAAGGCTGGAGGAGGGACAGGCAGGCAGCGAGGGGAGTCAGTGTCTAGTTAACACTGGGTGAGGTAGGAAGCAGGCTTCCACACACCTAAGGGGAGCTGTAGGCCTACAGGAGCTACCCATTACACACCCTGGAGTACATGTGTGTGGGAACTACCCATTAAAGGGGCATTCTCCCCACTCACACTTAACCACATAGCAGACTAGAACAGTACTAGAATTGTGAGTGGGATACGCTGGTGATTATGCCACTTTAACAGGTCGGTGCTACACTTAAGGCAGGTGGTACACTTGGATTATTTGTAATACATACGGCGGAAGATACCAGGGGTGTCGGAACAGGAGAGGCTAGGGGGGCCATGGCCACCCCCCCCCCTAATCCTAGACATGGGGGCCAGAGTATCTCTTACCCCCCCCCCCAAAAAAAAAAGAAGTAATTGTGGAAATGTAAATGAATTATATTCATTACTCTATAGTTATAGAAGGTAACACCAATAAATTGACCTTAAAATGCACCAAACCATGTCAAAATTTACAGTGTGTCAATTTTAGCACACGGAATCACGCACCTTTCGGAACTTTGTTTTGGTTCGGCCGTGCACTTGACCCCCCCAAAGTCACATTGCTTCCGACACCCCTGGATACCACATAAAAACAGCATTTCTTTCTTCTTTTCTCTCTTTTCCGAAACTGATATCAAGCACAACTATGGATAATATAGTGGTGCCACCTGTGGAATCTTCAATTTATGATTGTTACATCTTTAAGATTGTCAATTGAAAGATTTGTCCGCAAATTGCGGGCCTCCGTATTTTGTGGAGAAACAGCAGCCTGGTGTTTACATTCATATTTAATTAGGCAAATAGAAATAAGGCAATTTATCATGCTCCAGTTAATATAATTGGGAGTGAGAAAGAGGAAGTGTTCTATGTCTTCCCAATCCCCAGGACGTGTTCTATCCCTATTCAACAAAGTGAAAGGGAAACCAGGGTTCTATATCTTTATGTCATGACATGGTATAGGCTTCGACTAAGTGGACATTCTCACCAAGAAGCTCCAAGAATATAAGGTCACTTTTTCCAGTGATATTCTCGTCTACTATCGAGTGAATCCTGAGTGAAGCTTTATATCAAATATTTACCTGCTGTATTATATATTGGGCTGTGTCTCACGAACTTGGGCCAATGTTTTTGTCTCTGACCGGGTGCCAGCTCTGACAGGGTGCCAGCTCTGACTGGGTGCCAGCTCTGACCGGGTGCCAGCTCTGACCGGGTGCCAGCTCTGACCGGGTGCCAGCTCTGACCGGCCTGAATAAAAACGGGTTATTTAGGGCAGATGTAGATAGAATTTGGCTGAAAAGGTTAATGGATGTTATAACTCTTTAAACTGGTAATTAGTTGCCCATTTCTATCATCATCTGCCCTATATAAACCGTTTTTATTCAGGCCGGTCAGAGCTGGCACCCGGTCAGAGCTGGCACCCAGTCAGAGCTGGCACTCGGTCAGAGACGAAAACATTGGCCCAAGTTTGTGAGACACAGCCATTGACTTCTTGGTATATTGAGGTCTGTCCATGTTTTTACATGTACATGTATACCTCAGGCTCTGCCAAGTCTTACTCTGGTAGTTCAACTATAGACAAAGCTCACACAAGTGCACAGACAAACGTTTATAGTGAGTCTTAACCTAGTCTTACAAATGTCTAACAACCTGATTTTAAAGTCTTAATAATAGCATAGATGGCACCACTATATACGTAGTCTTATTCTGGCTCCCAACAGCAGGTGGTACACTTGGATTATTTGTAATACATTCGCCGGAAGATACCAGGGGTGTCGGAACAGGAGGGGCCAGGGGGGGCATGGCCACCCCCCCCCCCAATCCTAGACATGGGGGGCCAGAGTATCTTTTGCCCCCCCCCCCCCCCCAAAAAAAAAAAAAAAGTAATTTTGGAAATGTAAATGAATTATATTCATTACTCTATAGTTATAGAGGGTAACACCAATAAATTGACCCTAAAATGCACCTAATCATGTCAAAATTTTCAGTGTGTCATTTTTAAAGAGATATCCCAGTGTTCGATATATTCTGATCTACCAATGATATCTTAATAGTCTTAATAATAGCATACAGGCACCACTATATATGTAGTCTTATTCTGGCTCCCAACATTTACCACGATACAGTTCATGTGTAGTGTTAAAAAATCTTAATGATGTATTTAACTGGGGTTCCACTGTTAATAAAGAAGGAAAAAAAGAAAGAAAAAGACGGGCGTTAGGGGGCAGAGCCCCCATGAGTAAGGAAGCATTAAAGGCTTTAAGATCAGGTTGTAAGACATTTGTAAGACTGGGTTAAGACTTACTGTAAACGTTTGTCCATGCACTCGTGTGACAAACCAGTATAACTGCAGCTAACACTATCTTCTCTACTCCGGCCAATGTATGCGGAAGAACACCATCATAATGGTGATTACCTGCAATAAACCGTATCAATCAATCAATTGCGAAAGGAGTGATCATTTTCTAACAACGGAGGGGGTTATAAGATATTTCGAACCCTCGTGAAGGTGGGAAGGAGAAATTCCACCTTTTTTTAAGCGAAAAGGGTGTGCGCAAAATTTTTTTGACTTGCTGCGGAGTAGGGGGTAAAAACTTTTAAACCCTTTAGGAGGGTGAATATCTTTTCACATGCTTTTCATACTAAATTTCACCCTCACCCTGTTGCTCAAAAATGATATAAAGGGAGTGTTCATTTATTAATTAGGGGGGGTGGTGAGATTTCGCGGGGAGGCACGAAAGATTTATGCGCCCCCACCTCAAGAGAGCATGGAATATTTTGTGCTCCCCCTCGCTGAAATATTTTCGCCTCCTTTTTCGCCTCCTTTTGAATTATAGTAACACCCGGGCTTTTTTTTGCTAAAAAGAGGCATGTTTTTTATGCCACTCCCTCAAGAGGTATCAGAATTCTTTATGCCCGCCCCTCAGGATGGGTGGGAAATTTTTACCCCCCCCCCAAAGCCAACAACCCCCCTGTAACTAATAAATGAACACTCCCTAACTCCCTTAGTATTATAGAGATATAAAGATCTACTGTATACAACATTGTGAATAAGAATACTACATGTAGCATACCCTGCGATATAACCATGGAGTGTGACCATATCATGGATTATCTCAAGCAGTTTTGTAGGTTTAGCATGGTACACTGTAAAAAGTTGTTGTTCGTGAACAGCAAAATTTGCTGTAAATGTACAGTACTTTAGCTGTAAATAATAATACATCAAATTCTACTGTACATGTACAATTCTGTTACTATAGATGCAGGTTACGGTAGTGACTTGCAGATCTACAGTACTTTTCCCTGTAATATGTGCACGAGAGGTCGTGGGATCGATCCTAGGTCTAGCCACCTCTCATCAGGGATCTTTAGCAACAAGGCTGTAGCTCATTTAATACCGACAAAGCAGAGGTAGCTTATATCCCAATATGAATGTTTGTAACACTGGCTCTGTGGCGCAATGAATCAGCGCCTGTCTCCAACACCACAGGTGGTGAGTTCAATCCTTGTTGGAGCCACTTCTCTTGTCTCGCCTACATCCACCTAAAATTCGTTTTTCCCTCACATGGATGGTTAAAAATATCACCAGCACTGGGAGGTGAACCCAGGACCTTCAGACTATGATTTACAATCAATTTTGCTGTACAGTAACAGAAGATTCTGCTGTCCCTATACAGTACATAGTGGCTTGTATACATTTTTAACATCTTTAATGGCCTGTACAAACGGAGGACGGCACGTTTGTGGGGAGGAACATATCCTTCAAAAGGCCCGCGCGCATGGCAATTTTCGACCCATTGGGGAGGGGGGTGGGAGATTTCAAACCCCTTGACGGGGGGGGGGGCGGTTGTAAACTATTTTGCACGCTCCGCGTGAAAAAAACACCATCCCTCCCATTGTTAAACATGGTCACTCCCTAATCTAGGGGAAATACATGTACATATATATAGGTAAATGTGACCAAAATAGTGACAGTCTAGAAAAAAGTCGTAAAATAGGTGACATAATTAGTGATAGTTCCCTTCATCATAGATGAGGCTTTAGTTTGAACCATATGTATGGTTTTTATTGCATTGTGTTATAATGACTACCTATTTAGAATTTAAACACTTATTGTGTCCGTTATTTTAAACTTATCAAAAGAGTTTAGATTCTAAATACATTTTAACTAAACACTTTTAAAAATGGTTAGATTTAAAACACTTGAGTGCAAGGTGTTTAAGTTCTAAACACATATCTAGACACTATTTTGAGAAGTGTTTTGGATTTAAACACTTTTTACCTAAACACTACAAAAGTGTTTAAATTCTAAATATATATTCAAGTCTTAAGTTTTTAAGCACTAAACACATGCAATACGTGTTTAAGTGTTTAGATTTTAAACACTTTTACCTAAACATTTTTATATACCTTACTATAGAAGTGTTCAGAATAACGGACACAATAAGTGTTTAGGATCTAAACATTTTCTTTACCTCGTATGTTTTGGTTGCAGAGTACGGATGTGACAGCACAGTCCTGACTTGGTCTCAAACCTCAGCTAATCAAATCAAAACAAGATGGCGGGTAAGATGAACTAATCGGTCTGCGCACCTATAGTATGGCCACACCAGATCTCTGTACTTACTCCACATTTGACTGAGAGAACAAAATATAATGACTTGACTATTAGATACTAGACTGTATGTGGATGTCATGTGGTGCTACTGTGAGTGTAAGTCAGATATGATATGTGTGAGTAGCTGTGTAAGTGTTATACTTGTACCATAGGTACCATACACTACATGGTTATATGAATGATGATTTCATCCTCTGCTTTTTGCTTCAGATGGCCTTACAGGTGTACACATAAAGAAAGTAGCGGAGCGCATTGGCACTAAATGGCATCATCTTGGTGTAGAACTTGGTATATCCAACAATGAACTTGAGAATCTAGCCAACCCCGCAATGGGAGGGCCAGCGGAATATGCAGCACATGTAGGTCTCTATTTTGGATTAATAAATGTACAAGTAAAATGTCTATATACCCAAGCCTGAGACAGTCAAGATCGAGTCCAGCCATTGTTATTCCGTTGATGAAATTACTACCACTGTAGAAATTTACCATGGACAGAACCTCAGCCTTAAAGCCTTGAGAGATGTGGCTGTGAATGTTTGCTTATATGGTCAAGACCGGAGAATTTGGTGAAGCCGCCAAAGAGAAAGTTAATTGATAAAACTGCAGGGGTTCATTAGAAAAGTGTAACCCTCCCAGGGGGAGTACCCCTAAATGTCCTATGGTAATCTTTATCACCTCCAGGGTCCACTATCTGTCATAAATGACCACTGTAAACCTGTGATGTCTGAGAGTGTGATTCTCAGAATAGGGTGAGTTGCACTTAAATGAACATTTAAATGGGTTGTTTATATGGTGTGAGGTGATGGTATCTGATCTTAATGAGCTAACATCTAAAATTGAGGATTACGACTTCCCAGAGGGGAGTCTCGCCAAATTCTCCGGTCTTGACTATATACTACATCACCTGCCTATGAGATACTGAAGCCGTGAAGGGCCACACTTTTTTTTTAATCAATATTTTTAATCATACGTTTTCCCTCCAATATAAAAAGAATGTAGGCTATATTATTTCTATCAACATTGATTTTTGCGCTGTCAAGTTGAAAAGAAAGTTACTGTCAACATTGATTTTTCACTGTCAAGTTGGAAAAGCCCTTCAATTACTACAATTTACTATTCCTGTAGTACATGCTATAAGGCCACCCACTGAAAATACACTGCAAAAGATTATAATTGCGCTCCATTGGACCCTCTTATTGCCCATGGAGTAAATACTATTGTACCCATCCTCCAATTATATTATGTAACATCATTTGGAGCACATTTAAGCCAGCAGGATCTAAAATATGGAAAAAATCGGATCATTCCTATATTCACCCATCCACTCTAACCATATTGAACAGATGCTGACTGCATGGTATAAGGGAAATGCCAATTTGTCTGCAGTCCAAGTGAAAGATTTATTGGTTGATGCTCTAGAGGAATGCCATAGAAATGATGTAGCAGCGGAAGTGAGGACAAAACTCCAAACAAGTAAAATGAAGATTTCTTCAATTTGATTTTTTCTCCCTAATGAGCATCATATATATTTACGGAAACCCAAAATGTTTCAAGTTGATTTTTATTCATAACTATACTAGGCAGATTATTTTACCATTCTCTACAGCGGTAATATTCGTAAAAAAACTATATGCAATATCCTTCACTAGTAACGGTATCTTTAGTTTCATCTTGTGGGGTATGATATGTATGGTCTATTGATACCATAGACATATGTTATGCCTCTTCTCATTTGGAAATGATATAAAGGTCTTTATGAAATATGTTACCGGTATGTAGTATCCCTAGTTTAGCTGAATATGTGATCACATCTTTTTGTGAACTAAATCTACGCGGCTAGGACCACTGCTTGAAATCACACCAATATTACCTAGGGTAGAGGCACCCTGAGTCGGACAGCTACCTTGAGTCAGACACCATTAGTGTTCAATTATATAGTTAATATTACTATTTCATATCCAATAACTCTTAAAATTGAGGGGGTTCTCCTTCTAAAAAATATAATATACCAAATATTTGCCATGACTTACATGATATTGTGGCTGCTTGACTGCCTGGGTGTTTTTACCATATTCTTAAAACAATAATGAAGAGTAAATGGGGAAATTGGTTTTCTTGTTCAATGTTTTCTGGTTTCCTCTTTACCTATGCTATTCCTCATAATAACTATAGGAACATATTTTTAATTTGTGACAACTCAAGTCCACAGATTGACTTTAGGTGCAGGTGTCCGACTTTAGATGCAGTTTCATCTTTGTGAAATGATATATAATATGTGGATTTATTCCTACTTAAAGTACTTTATTTTCTGCAATTTGCTAGGAAATATAGGCTATATATATGCCCAATGGTATGTCCCATATCAAAATGCTTATCCTTTAATGGTTTCAAATTTAAGAGGCAAAGGTGACTACTTTTTTGTTGTCCAGGAGCGTCCGAGATGGGTGCCTTTACCCTACTATAAATCAGAAGAAACATATCAGTTTTCCCCACAATAATGATGTAGTTAAGATAATTGGTGCTAGTAGGGCCCTCAGGGCATAGACATAAGCCGGGTCATGCAACCTTGATTCTTTTACAGAGGATGACATTGAAAAAGTATTCCACAGCATTTCTGGCAAACTCATACGAAACTGGGAAGATGTCGGAATGTGTATGAATATATCGGCTGCCACGAGAAGTGCAGTTAAAGCTCATCCGGGCCACCCTAACAACTATAGACTAGAAATGCTAGAGATGTGGCAAGAAAGAACAGCGCCAAGAAACCAACGTGCTCAACTCATCAGGGCACTCAGAGAACTTAAACGCGAAGATATTATTGTTGAAATAGGTACGCACTACACTCTTATGAACACACGTGCGCCCTAGAGGCATGTGCCGTTTTAAGCAGGCCTTTTCACTGCAAACACATGAAATTATTTTACCAATGGGTTAACTTTATTTTATACCCCCGCCCTCATGTCGAGATCATCTCCCCCACACCTGTTCTTCAAAAATGCTCACTCCCGTACCCGGGGAATAAATATCAAATTATAATTATATAATAGACACAACTAGAACGACAAAACTTTTGTTTTTAAATGGCTTTTATTTTACCATGTTGAGTTATTATCGATCACAACGTTTCGGCGTGGAAGTTGCCTTCATCAGGTGATCTCAATATCAAATAACCTGTTCAATTTTACTACCTGCCAGGTACGAACTTATCTGTATGCTGCTGCAAGAAAATAAACATGGCTATCAAAATATCCTAGGTACTAGCTATTGGGTCTCAGTCACTCTCAATGTAAAGGGCCTATAACACTGAAGGCTAAGTCTCATGAAATCGATACAGTTGGATAGTCTTTGATCGGGTGACGTCTTTGACCAGTGACGTCTTTGACCGGGTGACGTCTTTGACCAATGCACAATGATTTGATTTTTTACAGGGGAAAGGAGGATGGGGGGAAAAGCTTTTTATGAGATAATTATGAGGTAAAAACATACTAAAACATAATGATGAAATGAACTATTAGATATGATATAATATTATTATAACACTTGCTGGTCAAAGACGTCACCCAGTCAAAGACGTCATCTCGTCAAAGACGTCACCCCGTCAAAGACTATCCACTTGTTACGATCTCATGAGACACAGCCTGGGGCAATGTTTTCCAATATTATTTATTTCAGAGAAAGTTGATGAGAAAATCAGGCCTGGAGTATCTAGACAGGAAAGCAATCTTTTTGCCCAGCCATCCCAACCCAGTGGTAAGCATCATTTAACACTTATCTTATCAAATTAGCTATCCTTCCAGGGGGCGAGTCAGATTTGGATACCGATTTGGATACGATTTTAAGGGAAAAGGCACAATGTACTGTAAACATACATAATTTCGCTTTGAATAAATTTTTGCGATTTTGCTAAAAAGGACAATTTCGCGCGTATTAAAATTCGCAAATTTTGGAATTTTGTAGTACTTTAACTACACTAGACAAATATTTGCTCTGTACATATTTTCGCGGATTTTTCATTTCCGCGAAATTCCTGAAACTATGTACAGCGCGAAAATATATACGTTTACAGTACCACAAACTTTACCCGCATCGACCCAGCTAACATAACGTGTTTATATGGTTTGGAAAACGTTTTGTTATAGCTGGGTGTGAGCCTGGACCCAGTGCTCAGAGTGGCCGACTGCCGACACCTCTCAGCATTAAGGACATAACCATTGAACTTATTGATTACCACCAATTTATGACACTGATAGAATGCATAAACCAAGAGCTTAGGATCAAGCATATACCCTTCATTGAAGTGTTGACACAATTGATTTTATTTGATTTATCCTTTTTCCTGAATCAATTATTAAACACCTAATGATGTGTCTGTTACTGATTTAGATGACCAAGGTGGTATGGGGCAGGTTGTGAATGGAGGGGTGCAGCCACCTTCTAGTGTAATAGAGGGTAGTTCCAATGCATCATTGTTCAGTGGAGAGGCATCTGTACAGGAAAAGGTAATACTATAGCATTGGTATTACGATTCGATCATTTGTAATATTATTTTTGAGTTTTCAAAGTACACAATTAAGATTGTCTACTTTAGATGCAGCATATCTGATAATTATCCAGTATAGCGGATCTGAAAGAGGATAGCTCACTCTACACGTGACTTCCATTCTTTGGATTGATTGCATACCAAGGCCAAAAATATATCTTTCAGGCAATTCAATTTTGACTAGAAAATTGGGCCAAGCCTATTTTTTTCCAAACTTGGGAGGTTATTTGTGTTCTTCTCTGTTCTTGCATATACTGAATATTGGACTTCGATAGACAACATATTTTAGGTCATTTTTGAGCTACTTAAATACTCAAAATACTTTACGGACAGATTTACAGACAGATTTAGGTTTTATATTAGAACACAGTGGGTGCTTGATATAAATGAAACACTGAACCTTGGACATTGGAAGCTGATCGGGTCAGAATTCAAACGTTTACGAGATGTCGTCGGCCTAATCGGTCAGTGGGGCTCAAACTGAAGCCTCATCGAAATGTATTCTGTCTTCAAATATATTCTAGATGACGGTTGATTTTGATGATCAAACAAGTGCCAGACTAAACCCTCACTATGAGTGGATGGGGTCACAGTTCAGACGTTTACGAGATGAAGTCACCCGTCCAATCAGCCGACCGGTAGTCATCGCGCTACTTGACTCTGGTGTCAACACAAGTCACCCTGATCTCAAGCAGTTAGGTTTTATAGAGGGATTTCTTTTTTCTAAATCTAGGGACAAAATGTGTTTCTGAATTGATCGATATATTCATATACATACTGTTAACATAGATATTTCCGAGTTTGAAAATCAGTGAAAATATGTAGAGCATGATATCTATAAAGTATTGGCTACCAGTAATTCTGGAGTATACAAATAAGCACAATGCATCATATGGACTTGGGCTGGATTTAACCTGCCTGTTTATTACAACATAAATATGTGTGTGACTCGACACAAGTAAGCAAAGAAAAAAAATTCCACAATATATTATAATAATGAAGGGGAGCAGTGAGCTGTCCAATCTCTCAGGGCGGCGCTCTGGCGTAAACAAAGGCAGTATCTTGGTTGGAAGCCAACTCCTCCTCTAGTTTCGCATTTTGCATGTTTCTCTGTCCAAGGCCGGTGAACCCGGCTCCTCCGCCTTGCGAAGTTCAAAATCTTCGTCTTCTTCCTCGTCCAAACCACCCTTGGAACGTGTGGGCTTGGCACACTGAGGACATGCCGCTTTGCGATGATCATATACAAACGCGCAGCTCTTAACAAGGCTACATGGCTGTGGTTAATCAAAAATTCCACAATATATAATAATAATGAAGGCAAGCAGTGAGCTGTCCAACCTCTCTGGGCGGCGCTCTGGCGTAAACAAAGGCGGTATCCAACGTACACAAGCAGCTTAGCGACAGAACCTAGGGGGCGCCCCTTACCGGGTAACATGAACTTCGTGCGCGAACAACCTCGCCAATAGTGGAGACAAGGGACTCGTATCCAACCATTAAAATAAAGTGCCTAATTTTGGAGACAAGCGAATTTAAATACACGCAGAATTGTACTTTTTAGCAAATTCACGTGAATTTATACATCGAAATATCTAAGGTTACAGTATGGCCTAAAACCTAGTTGATCAATTCAGTTTAAATCAACTGAAGAAACTGCTATATGCATGTTATAGTTACCTGTTCTCATACAACTCTATACAACCTGACCCAGTTGATGCCTTAAAGATTAGTTTAATAGTATGGTTTGCATATTCTGCTGAACTTATCAGAAAATGCCATCTGCATACATATGTAATATAGAGCCTAAGGGAGTGGTCACATCTTTAACCACAGGAGCTTTGATATAGGGGGTACTGGTTCAATTGATTTGAAACCCTCTATGGGGCGACGGAAAAAAATTGCGGACCCGTCTTGTGGTGGACCAATTTTTTTTGGTCTGCTCGCTACAAATATCCACTGAGTCTCACCTGTTGTTAAAAGATGACCACTCCCTGATGTCTAAATGAGGCCTACAGCAATTTTAAATACCAAACCTGAAATCAGTGAGGTTATTCAGATCAACTTCAATTCAGGGTTTCATCATCGGAAGTAAAAATTTCTATCCAAGTGATAAGGAAAATCAGGACCTAACAAATGATGCCAACAACCACGGCACAGCATCAGCGGGCATTCTCTGGCAGTACGCTGGAAACAAGAATGTGAAGATACTCAACTTAAAGGTTTGATGTTCTATTTATAAAATCAGTACTTTTCTTTCTTTATAAGTATCAATATTTCCATTTTCTAGGGCAGTATTTCATACTAAATAGGAAAAACAGTATATTGATTAGCCACTCAAGAAAAGGTTTCCCATCAACATAAGCACTGAAGGATATGATATGCACTCAAAACCCTGGGGGTCTAAAGTATTCACTACTGAACACCCTTGGAGGTTCATAGGAATGGTGACCTGGGAGAATAACCTGGTGCTCACTACACCCTCAAAAAAGTGAGAGTCATTGTCGCTAACCTGACCTTCAGGTGAGGGTAGTTTTAGCGACAATGACTCTCACTTTTCTGTGTGTGTAGGTGCTCACATGTGATCACCAAGGGGGAAATGTACGCTGTAAATTCACATGTATTTATAAGCCCAACTCCCGTATTAGCCTCCCCCCCTAACTTTGACACATCCTATAATCCTTACGCAGAGAGGGTCTGCAAATGGCTGATTAAGTATAAGCCACACCTCGACTTTGGGCTGAATCCACTGACACGGATCGGATGAAATTCGTCCATAGGTTTAACATTGTGAACGTTCATGGCTGTGTCTCACGAACTTGGGCCAATGTTTTTGTCTATGACCGGTAGCAGTTTGGAGGAATTTATAAAAAAATATTTTTTTACAATTTTTATAAATAAAAATTGTAAAAAAATATATATATTTTTTTTTTATTCCTCCAAAACATCTTTTTTAGATAGCCGGTCATAGACGGTACCCGATCATAGACGGCACCCGGTCATAGACGGCACCCGGTCATAGACAAAAACATTGGCCCAAGTTCGTGAGACACAGCCTCATCCGATCCGACGGATTTGCCTCAGTGGATTCACCCTTTAAGTCGCACCAGTGATCTGACTCTTACACTAGCTGCAGCTTATATACAAGAATTTACGGTAGTTATCATTTCCAGATTAATACCATTCTGCACCCTCAACGGCATGCTGCACTGTGCATCTTGAATAAACTACTAATGATCAGTTTTATGATTCATATGAACAGGTCCTGTCTAGTGAGAATCAGGGAAGTCTGAAATACGTTTCACAAGCCCTTGCACACATCAAACAATGGGACAAGGAAAATCCAACTATGCCGGTATATTTATTTACAATTTTGATTTCATACACCCCCACCCCTCCAGCAGCTGCCTCATTTTCGTGTTCTATCAGTTGTAAATAACTTGGGTAATTTCTATATTTTGGATTCACAACCAGAAGATAACATAACTCCTCAATACCACATACAGTACTATAATGAGGGCTAAAGTAATCATTATTGTATCAGGTAGTTTAAGGGCACAATATCATTGTTTCATTTTGTAATCGCAGCGCCTAAAAATGTTTTCATCTACATACATCAATTCCCTTAAGGGAGTGTTCATTTATTAATTACAGGGGGGGTGGTGAGATTTCGCGCGGAGGGGCGAAAATTTTTTACGCCCCCCCCCCTCGAGAGCGCATGTAACGTTTCGCGCCCCCCTCGCCGAAGAGGCCGACAATTTTTTGCCCCCCCCCTTTGAACTATAGTAACGCGCGGGCTTTTTGGCTAAAAAGGGGCTTAAATTTTTACCCCCCCCCTCAAGAGGGGTCAGAATTTGTTACGCCCCCCCCCCCTCAGAAGGGGTCGGAAATGTTTACGCCCCCCCCCAAACCCACCACCCCCCCTGTAAATAATAAATGAACACTCCCTAAAGCTTTATTATGTTCTCTCTTCATTTTCAATTCAAAGGTGGACATTGTTTTGATGACACTTGGACATGAGACGGAGCATAATGAAACAAATGATCATCTGTCTGATATGGGGAAAAATAAGGTGAACAGTTCTTCTATATCAGATGACTTAGTTTCCTTGGTTCCCTTCTTTTCTGCATCCAGTGTAGTACTAAAATCTTATATAATGGACTTTTATATCTAGGATTGGTAGTTAAATGATAACTAAACCTAGAGATATAATCAATTCCATTTAGTGGTGGACACATATCATGTTATTTCTTGCAGCATTCTAATGGAGTGTGGACATATCAGAGAACTCCACTAAGGTTCTCTAGCAGTGTATATATATATATTTATACCACAGCGGGCACGGAAAACAAAGCATTTTACACCTTTTATATACTGCATACAGCTAGTGCTATAAATAAGTTGTAGGCCTTATAAGCTCCCTTCAGTGTATTTCGCATACAGCTTGGTACTCGTCCTATAACTACAACTCATTATCCTGATTCACTAAAATCTAGAAATGATGGATCAGCTTTTTTATCACTCTACACTAGGTGTTGATGTGCTCTGCTGCCAATGAGGGTCAGAGGCGCGCTGACTCCATCCTGAGTCCTGCTAAACATGGCAGCGTCATTGCTGTCGGCAGCTGCGACCAGTATGGAACAAGGTGTAACCACAGTGCAGTCGGCGCAAAACTGGCCTTCCTCTTCCCCGGTATTGATATATGGTCAACATCCAGCAAGTACAGACCACCAGATGAAACCACCCGCTATATCAGACAGGATGGGACGTCATTTGCTGCCCCACACTGTGCTGCATTGGTGGCAGTCATACTTCCCTTTATTGAACAAGAACTAAACGGCTTTCTAGAGGAGAGTGGTAAGTCTCAGCATAAATATTGACAACGTTGCTTAGTTTATAAAGGTTTGCAAGCATTGTAGTCATTCCAATTCAGCAGTTTTATTATATCTTAGAGAAGGGGGGAAGTGCTGCAAGTCACTGGACTCATTTAAACAAAACTTAAATTACTTTTTGAATGACAAATGGCATTGTCAGAGCCAACACAATTAAAGCATAAACTAGACAGTTATCAACATCACAATGTGATCAAATTTCAAGATTTTCATAATTTGTTAACATTTCTTTTGTAAAAATAGGTATACATTGGAGAAACGCCTTCACCAAATCTTCTCGGATGGAAGAGCTCATCCGTGACTTCTGCCAGAAGAATCACGATACAAACAATGGTTATGGAGTACCAGATTTTAAATGCATAACAAAGAACAGAATTGTAGATTTCATCACACGGAACAACATTAAGTGAATGTGCAGTATATCAATTTATGCAAATAACCACTTGTTGCATGTTTGATATACTGCCAGAGGAACTTGTTATAATCAGTTCACAGCTCAAAGGTTTTCCTACACTGTAAAGGTATTCAGTTGAAATTACGGGGAATCACTGGAATCACTGTTGAATTTGACAGTGTATCACCCTTATTGTGATATAAAGTGAGACAGTGTAGAACTCATTACTCATTGAACATCTGTAAACCGTACAGTGCAACACCATTTGTCTAGTTTTGCAGTGAAACTCACTTCACGGCATGTTCTATGTTTGGCCACTAGGTAGCAGCCTGGGCGTTACGAAACTTTTGTAGAGGTTATCACAGTAAAATGTATCTTAATGTGATATCCAATAACTCCATTAATCACAGAATCAGTATTGAAGGCTTATGCCTAAGAAGTTGATTCACTTTCCTTTTTTAGATACAGGGAACAAGCAGGGATGGTATACATAAACACTCACTCTATTCTGCCCTGTACCCCATCTGTACCAAACAGAGGTACATCTGCATGTACTGAGGTTTGGTATGGGGCATGTGTGAACCTAGCATACAATACACAATTTATTACATGACCAGAAGACATTTATCTAACCCCCTACCTTTTAGGTGTGGTTTACATCGCAAATGTAATTGCTGTGCCTCTACATGGGTAAAAATCGACACGTGCGACACGGCGACACGGCCGTTTTAAAAATCGACATGTGCGACACGGCCGTTTTAAAAATCGACGGACACAGACATCTTTAGAATGCCCTAGTAGAGTCTATCTACATAAAAATCGACACAGTGAAATGGCTCTTTTGCTAAAGATCGACACGGCGACACGGTCAAAATTGTGGGGACCCATGTAGAGGCACATTGCTTATATCATTAATTTGCATTGTCTACATCGTCCGCTGCTTTGTTACATTGCCACCATTGCCCTGTAACGTGACCAAAATGCTGCTTTCTGATTGGTCTAGAGCAGCAAAAAGCATACCACACAGCTGGATGGTACGCAGAAACGTACCACACCCCCCGTGTGGTACGTTTTTATTGATTATACAAGCACAGAATCATACTTATAACATATAAGGTCATGTAATATATACATATGCACACTGCTGTAGGAGTTGTTTGTATGAATCATGGAGCTCTTTCTGCTCATGGATTGCCATTGTTTATTGCTGTGAAGCATCATATAATGTCTCCCATGACCCAAAATGTAACAGTCTGGAACTAAGTTGATAATGAAATGAAATATATATATACATTAATGAATGAAGAATCAATGACAATATTATTAAAGAATAATTGTAAATTCCTGTTAAATTTACGCAGACTTGGAAAATGTGGTGATTGTCAAAAAAGCAATGAAAGTAAAGCACAAACGCAAATTTTGAAAAGTAATGTCAACGATTTTCTTTTGACACAACATGAATTATAATCAGACTAACAGGCTCCTTTTCATTTATCCCAATATGGATAACATACAATTAGGATATTCAAATTCATATAGATTTATGGTAAAAATCGTATTTTTCTGACTAGACCTTGTAAGATTGTAAGATTATTTTATTCAAACTAAGTCACGGTTTACACTGCGATTTTCAAAAGTTGAAAGAATGGAACAATATTTACAAACAGTGGTATTTTGTCATTGCTTTGAAACAATAATATTTCATTGAAGACGGATAGCGGATTGTCGTTTGTTTTTCAGAGAGAGAAGTATAGAACAGGAGTTTTTGTTGAAAATAATGAGTGTTGGTGACTCATATGGCGGATAAGGCAATGTATCTTGATAGAGGGCATCGCTGGTGCAATGTACCGTCTAGTGATATTGTGACCTTAATTGTGTATATAATTATCATGTTGATTAAAAACGGGCTACCAGTTCAGGGAAAAGACATCTAAAAACGAATTATAAAAAGAAGGTATTCAGAATTTAGAATGAGACAGTTAATTTATATACACAAAATACGGCTCCAAGTATATATACTATATAACAGGTTAGAGTCAAGATTATATCCTTCAAGATCCATTATAACTACAATAAACAATACATATTAGATATATGGCTAGGGTTGTTGTCATTGTAGTTATAATGGATCTTGAAGGATACAATCTTGGTTCTAACCTTTTACACAGTATATAGTTATGTACAGCTTGAGCCGCCAGGTCCGATGGCCAGTAGCCTCTTGCTTTTTCCCCTCTAATAGGTTCCCTGTGCCACAGAGCACAGAGAACCAATTACGCATCTATTTCTCCTCTTCCCTATGTAACTGAACATATTTTGCGTGATACATTTAAGAGGAATATCCATGTTTAGGATTAAGGAAGTCCCTTCTGTTCCACTTGATATTCAAATATTTTCAGTTACTCTCAAACCCCAAACTTTGAGCAATCCAACAACCAACATTTAGGGCCTGTTGTGTTAGTTTGCTCTACAGCAGCGTTTATATCTAAACTACACGATAAGTGAAACTGACATATATATGGGTATCGACCCCTAAAATCGACATGGCGACATGGCCATTTCTTAAAATCGACATGGGACATGGCCAGTTAGGTGACATGTGACATGGGCATTTCTTAAAATCGATGTGCGACATGGGGCTTAGTGACATGAATAAAAAAATTCACATTAAGTGTAAGCATCAAATACCCAACTCTTTCTTCAAATTTTGTTCTTGTGGGTAGTCAAATTGCAAAAATTTCCTGGGGCCTGCGGCCCCAAGAGCCCTATTCATAACTCTTTATAAATAACAAAGCCCCAACATTATTATTCTTAGTGACACTAGCGACATGGCTTTTTCCTTAGTGACATGTGACATGGCCATTTCTTAAAATCGACATGCGACATGGGGACCACCCCATCTACCCCCAATATATCCTGTTTCACTTATTGTGCATTTTTCTTAGTGTGGTTATTAGGTTGAATCAATTCAATTACAAAGTAAGAGTAATAAACATGGCCATTATTCAGCCATGACCTCTGATCCTTTGATGGGTCCACTTATAACAAAATACATCAAGTATTACAGTCTCCCAATGTGATTACAAGGATCGCATTGATTACTTCACATACTGTATCGTCCCTGTTTCCGCCATGACTTCATTGGGGGATCGCATAACTAATGTGAAATGTTGTCATTACAACTATGAAAAAAAGGCATGTGTATAGTGATTACAGTGGACATTATAAGTAGTATAGTATGTATCGGAACGGGACTATAGTTAAGTACTGTTTATTACTCAATCGACCTGCAGCCAATCAGAGGCCTCCATTTGGTCACGTGACCCGTTGCCATGGTAACGTGACCTACTTAGGGCTCTCAGCCAATCAGAAGCCAGCATTCTGGGTGACCTACTGACCTACTTAGAAGCTCTCAGCCAATCAGAGGCTGGCATTCTGGTAACCATGGTAACGTGACCTACTTACGTCACGTGACCTACTTAGGCTCAGCCAATCAGAAGCCGGCATTCTGGTAACTAGGGTAACGTGACCTACTTAGGGTTTGTTTGTAAACAACACCACGTGGCTTTCTTGTTTGTAAACAACACCACGTGACACGTGACTGTTTGTAAACAAACAAACAAAAAAAAGTTATGTAACTTATATATAGAAATAAAAACACAACAAGATAATTTCTTTTCTTTTCATTTTATTCTTTATTTTCATTTCAATCAGAAAAAACACACAAGTTTATGCTTTTTTAGCTTGCTTCTTCGATTTGCAGCAACTCAACAGGCCGCAAAGTCTCACGCCGCCGTCACTCGCACCACCACACCCCGGACGACTTCTCTCCAATAGACATTGCACGACTTTGGATAAATCCAACACCATTTCGGCAAGGCAGAGAATCTTTGCCTCCATGAAACGGCCGCCATCGCAACAACCCGTCACAACAGCATCATCGATAGCTTCTGACTCACGGCCCGGTCGCTCAGCTTTGGGATTTTGCTCATGCGCATGACGCACTTCTTGGGGTTTCTTGTTCGACATGCTTCAATTAGGAAATGAACGCAATGAGGTCCACAGGTGTCAGCAGAAGTGTCTTGTAGTTGAATGTGGTTTCTTTGCCACTTGAACGGAGCAGAGCGTTCCACGAAAGACAAGAACTCCGCACTCAGCGGCGGTAAGCCGAAGGAATCAAAGTAGTACACTTCACCCGTGCTCGACACGTAAAACGCCACCCAATGCTGACCTGGTAAATGTTGCGGATCTGTGTTGCTCACGAAACAAGTGTCTTTGATAGGGTGCTTCGGAATAGTGTCACAAGAGAAAACGCCCAGGAAACGATGTTTTGTGTGAACGTTTTCCTTCAACACTCTGCTTATTTCAAGCGTGTTCATACGATACGCCAAGTACCGCCGTCTTGTCTTCAGTTCATGTGGTAGTCGGTGACGGGGTGTCGATCTCGGGTCAGCTCGACGACGTTGTCGTACACCAAGTAGAGTAGCACCGTTGTTGTCGCTTGTAGCGCCGAGCGGAAACTGACTTCCACCCTCAGCTGACCCGCTCTTATAAGGTTCACGCGACACCCGTCGTGCGATCTGTCTGGGGTTAAGTCGAGGGGGAACACCGTGTAACCGTTCAGGAATTGATCGTATGAAATACCGCAGGAGCGCGCGCCCTCGTACATCCCCGTTTCCGTGTGTAGCGCCAAGTACTCTCTCACGGCCGCTTTGGTCTTAAAGTCGGGCACGTAGGCGTCGTTCGGCACTTTCTGATCGTTCACTATCACTTGAAGCGAGCTGATGTCGTAATGCTTCATCTCGAACGGGTTCTTGGTGTAGCTACCGTTGAAGGCGTCGTGGTCAAGGAAGCAAATCATCATCGACTTGGGAAGCTGGCCTGTGTTGGAGTGCGTGTAGCTGTGATCTCTGTTACCTTGAGGGATGGCGTAGGTCGTCACCTCCACTCTGTTCACCGGGTAGTCGAAGGGCCCGTGTTCTATCACCGCTCTCTCGTGCGTTTCCGCTACAGCGTCCGCCACCAGCACGCGTCGCACGTAGAGCTTTGCTTTGTAGATCTTCAAGCTGTAGCCTCCGTCAGCGGCGCACATCAGATAGAAAGAGGGCGCCGCTTGTTTCAGAGTGAGATTGATTTCTGTCTCTCCAACGATGAGCTTCGGTTGATGAGCCAGGTCAAAGTGCAGTCGCGCCATCAGCGAAAAGCGCTTGTTGGAGATTAGCTTCTTGCGCGCTTTGTACCCCGCATTCGCGTCAGTCAACGTGTCAAACTGACCGGGCGTATCTTCATGCCACCCCTGGGCGCTCATGACGCCGTCCTTCACGTCTTTGTTGTAGTTGAGTAACCCTTCCAAGTAAGCTCGGTAAGGGTAGGTCTCGGTGTTGCCAGACACTTTGAAACCGCCGATGGAGACTTGGACGTCTTTGAAGAGCGAGTGAGCCAAGTTGTTCACCGGAGCTACCGCGTCGGTGTCCTCGATCGCCGCTCCGTCCTTTAGCACTTGACATTCCAGATGAAGGTAATTCTCGTTCAGGTCTGTGTACTCTTGCGACTTGTTGATGGTGAAATTTATGTTACCTCCATCCTCTAAAGAGTTTTTTGTTTCTATCCCCAGGAAAGACGACTTTAAGATAGTAGTCTGAGTCGGCGCTACGGTGTGCAGGTCGAGCTCAGAGAGCGCGCACTCGTTACTGCTCTCGTGTACGTAAGCCATTGTGTTCTCTCTTCATGCGGCCGACAGACTGACGCCGGCCGCCTCCAGTCTTTTTATTTATACCTGAACGCCTAGGCGCTTACCGGTCGAATACATCCCCTCTACGTCTCTTGCAAGAGCCACCGCCCGTCTGAGGAGAATGCCGGCGACGTTTCGACCCTTTCTTAGACGCGACAGGCGTCTTTCCTCCCGAGAACGCCGTACTCGCCAGTCTCTTCAGAGCGCCTGCGCCTCGGTCTTTCACGCTGCTCTTTAAAGTCCGACCCGCCAGCACATCTTTAGCTACGCCCACACCGGCGCGGAGCAGCGTTTTTCCCACCGACTTCAATAGCGGGGTAGCCGAGCGCATCAGACCTAACAGAGCGCCGCCTAAACCGTGCCCGCTCTGGAAAGAGCGCCCGCTGTACACGTTGACGCCGTTGCCCAGCTGCGCGTTGTAGTAATCGCTGTACCCTCTGCCGACGGTGCGCCTGGGTGGAAAGTACGGAACGCGTTGACGCATCATTTTTCTCTCTTTCAGCGCTCAATAGGTCTCAGATGAAGTGTCACGGTCACCTCGCCTCTACCGAATGGGATGGAATGACCGGATCGGTCTCTTAAATAGATGCCGACCTCGGTAAACCTCTTGGATTTCAAGGGGAAATAATCCAAATGGGGAAAACTGATAGCTTGCACGCCACCTCGACGCTTTCCGCCTCTGTCCACCGCCACGCAGCGCAACAGCGGCACTTGCATGTCGCCCACACGTCTCTCCTGGATCATGTCGGTGTATATGTACACAGAGTGCACGTCCCCGTAAACATCCATCGAGTAGGCGCCGGTAGTCGGCGACGCGAAACACGTCTTCTCTCCGAAGCCTAGAACGCATGCGAGATGCTGACTCAGCAGGACAGCACAGTGTCTCGGCGGTTTGATGGTGACGCGTTTCGTCTTGGCGTCGTACGATAAGATCCGCATCGGTTTGAGCAAGAAGCTGTCGCCCTCTAGTCTGTCATCTCGCAACGTCTCACTCAAGCGCTCGATTAGGGTGTGGTTGCTTCCGGTGAAAATAGGAGGTATCTCGAATATGTTTGGCATGAAACTGCGCACTCCCATGTCCTTCTCCATCTTTTCGATCATCTGTCTTGCTTGATGGCTGATCGTCTTCTTCTTCACCGCCGGGGACAAGAACTGCTTGTATACGGCATTCGTCTGTCTCAAGTCGACCTCTCTCTTGAACCTTTTTGTTTCCGGTTTCAATTGCTGCTCTTCCGACGTGTCTGATATCTCTTCCACCGTTACATAGCTCGCTTCCTTCCAGCTCAGCGGGAATTTTGAGCTGAACGTTAGCTTGCTCAGACCGTTCGCGTTTTTCATTCTCTTCCAGTCTACCTGTGGTTTTTTTCCTTCGGAGAATTTAGTTTCTTTTAAAACCTGGATCGCCTCCTCTAGCGAACCTTTGGTGCGCAGAGGAACAACGATGATCAAGTCGTCGTCGTGCACGTTAGTCCATTCTGTAGGGAGGATGATCTCAGTCAGAGCCGCTTCGTACGCTTCGGGCAGAAGGAGCGGCGAGTCGAAGTGAGTTCGGAAAGACGTCAAGCTGTTGTCAGGATAATACTCCATAGAGCTGTTGCTAGGTAGAGTGATGTTCATTTTTTTTTTTTTTTTTTCTACGTTATTTTTTTGACGGGGATCCACTCGTTGAACTTGTCGTCGTAACCTAACCAACGTACGAAAGCTAACTCTTTACCGTCGACGGTCTTGCGGCGCAACACCTCGTCTATCAGGTAGTTGTTGTCGTAACGACTCTTGTACACCTTCTGAACCTCTTCCGGGTAGAAGACGCCTTTTATCTCCTCGCCCTTGTCGTCTTTCAGCTCGAACCCTCTGCTTCCCAACGTCTTAGCAACGTCGACCACTTCCTCGCGCCAGTTTCCCTCGTACCCTTTGTCGAAGGCGCCTTTAGTTCTCAACATCCTCACTCTGTCACCCGGAGCGATGACGTCGACGGCGGACGTCTTTGTTTTTTTCTTCTTTTTCCATATTTCGTCGATTTGTTTGTTAGTTGGGAGATCTTGTCGGTAGAAAACTGTTTCGCTGTTTTCCGAGCTGACTTGAGCCGGCGCCATTTTCAACGTCTTGTGGTGAGTGCGATTGTAAGAAGACACTACATGGTGCAGTACGTCTACGTAGCGATACGTGCGCTTGTGTGTGAAATAACGCCACAGCTTCTCCTTCAGACTGCGGTTCAAGCGCTCCACTAGACTAGCTTTGATGTCGTCGTTCTCGCCAGTGAAGAACTCTATGCCCTCGCTCTTCAAGTGATCTTGAAAGATCTTGTTCAAAAACTCTTTCCCCTTGTCTGTCTGAACAGTGCGCGGTCGTCTCTCGCCAGTGCCTGTCATCTCTCGGAAGGCCTCGGTGACATCAGCGCCGCTCTTGGATTTAATGGGAACGGCCCACGCGTACCTAGAGAAAACGTCGATCGCCGTCACCACGTACCGGAAGCGGTCGTTGTGAGACGCCAAAGCTTGCATGTCCATCAGATCTATCTGCCACTGCTGATCGATTGCGCCGGTTATAGTCTTGTTCCTTGCGAATTTTCTCCGAATGGGTTTATGTTTAGTGTAGGCGTCCAGCGACACTAAAGCATCTCGGATGACGGCCGGGTTCAGGTGGCGAAAATGATGTTTCTGGAGTTTAGTCACGCTAGTGAAACTGGAGGGCGCTTTGACGTCGGTATATCTAGCTACTACGCGCTTCTTTTCTTTTTCCTTCTTGGTCAGTCTCTTCACTGGTTTGCCCATGGTGGGCCTGTTGAGGGCGTGAACGACGAGCTCGCCGCTAGGCGGTTGCGCCCTCTCCTTTTCTTACTCGCCACGCTCCTATAGGAAGTCGGAGTTTGGAAAAGTTCACTGTCGTCCTCCTCGTCGTCAGAGGATTGATCGTCCACCTGGAGAGAAGAGTCTGCTGCTGCTACTGCTGCTGCTGCTGCTGCTGCTTCTCTTTCTTCCGAGTCGAAGCTCGGTCGTTTCCGACCTCTGTCAGCAAGCCGTGTGTCCAAACTTCGGCCAGGTCCGCTCGCTTTATACAGATGGTTTCCGATCAAGGAGTCTGTGGGAACTGCTTCGCGCAGCGCTTTCGTGAACGGCGAGTAGCCCGCCGGTCTGGGCGCCGTCTTCCTGAACCTGGCAGTGTCGTTCAGTAAGTCCACTATGTTGATGCGATGCTCAGGTGGTATTCTCCGACCCGACATCTCGCGCACCGCACCGTCCTCGTTCCACTTGATCACACCGGATTTCTCCAATTGTTTGTACAGCGCCACGGTCCAAGTGCGATTCCTCTTGGGAACTTGGTTCACCAACCGCTCGAGTAGGGACGCGCTGGCCTCTTCAGCAGACTGACGGAGGTGAGCCGGGGGCGAAGAAGAGTAGGACGAAGAGATGTTGCTGTTGTGGGGATTCGCGAGAAAAAATTGCAATCTATTCAACAACCTTCGGTATTTCAACATTTTCTCGCGCGATTCCAAAGTGGGGTCGTTCAACACTAAATCCAAGTCCCTGTAGATAAACTGTAGCACCTGGTGCAAGGCCGCGTCGGGATGAAGGGACTGTTCTGCCTGCTTGTGGTAATAGGCCATGTCGGCAGGTAGGCGGGCGGCGGTGGCAGGAGCGGAACTCTCGTTCTTTTCAGTGCGCTCATCAGGAAGAGGAGGAAGGTTTGGAGCAGTAGAAGTACTAGCAGCAGCGACTGCAGTAGTAGCAGCGCTAGTAGTAGCAGCAGCAGCGGGCACATGATGAAGTAGACCTGCTCGTGATGATTTGTAGAGCGTCTCAGGATCCACGAGCGCTAAACGTTTGTAGTGTTGTTGCTGCTCTGAGTCCGTCATGGGGACGACGGTGGCAATGACGCTGGTGGTGGCGGTAGTGGTGGTGGTGGTGGTGGTGCTGTCGGCGAGTAGGTGTCGAATGAGGTGTCTCATATACGGAGAATGCTCTTTATAAGCGGTAAGGCCATCCCTATGAGAGCCGGAATGAGGAAACCTCCCTCTTGTACCAAGACGCGTCTCTTTTTTTTGATGGGCGTAGATTTTTTGCCGACCTCCCTCAACACGTCAGCCGATTCTCGAAGCTTGTCCAGTTGTTTGTCGCTGAGCGCGATGTTCCCTACCAGTAAATTGTGACAGATCTCACTTAACGCTGCGATCAGATCGTCGCTTCCAGAGTCTATTAGATGCGAGCAGTCCTTTGGCGAGCACTTAGCTAAGTGCTTGAGAGTACCAAAGTGTCTTTCGAGTAGATGAGAAGACATTTTTTTTGCTACTGCTTTCTCTTGTTCTTTTTTTTGTCTAGCGGTACGAACACTAGCTGAGAGTGTATGGACGTCAAAGAGGAGCGTATTCTCAGATCGTCAGGTGTTGACTGCTTGAAGTCCAGAAGGAGGTATGAGTGAGGTCGCTTGAGTTCATGGGTAAATATACTAGAGAGGGCCGCCGCGTTGGACGGAAACACCTGGCGAGACAGACTAGCTATTTGCCCCATGTCGCGCGGGTTCTTGAAAACGATCATGTAGTGAGCGTTCAGACTCATAGTTCGAAAGTCGGGTGATTTCTGGAATAGGTTCTGAGTGATGTATATGACGCTCACGTTCCAGTGATGCGAGTATTTAGTAAAGATGTCGGCTACCACTTGCTGATTGGAACTGCTCATCAGATCGTCCAATATCAGTAGAGTGTGGGGTCGTAAAGCGTCTTCTGCTACTTCCACGTCTCCCGCTATAGACTCTTTGCTAGGAAGACCTTCTCTGAATTCCACACCGTACTGATTTTGCATTTTTTCAAACAGAGGTTGCCACTCGCCGTAATGGTAAAAAGTCTTTTCCACCGGCGGCGTGACCAAATTGTTCACGTCGCTCAGAAATTGATCCACCAAGCGCGATTTTCCACAACCCGACGGACCGCTAATGATACAACTAAAGGGTCCTTGTAGTCGAGCGTCGAAATGAATTTCTGTGAAGAGTTTGCTTTTACTACTGGACATTTTTTTTTGTTTTTTTTCAGGACGCGTCAGAGAGCGGTTGTGTGTCTGACTGTCTGCTGTGTTTCTCACTCGAACGGTCGGTAGTGAATGGTTGTGGAGAAAAGTCAGCCGACCTTTTTATTGATACCGGCCGGTGTCACAGTAGCGGCGGCAGAAGTGACTTTTTTTTCTTTTTTTTTTGCGATAAAATTCTATTTTCACTCAATAGTCATAAATGTTTGTATCAGACTCCAGAGGAGTCTGATACAAATATTTATTTTTTTTTAAAAAAAGAAGAAGAGGAGGAGGAGGAGGAGGAGGAGGAGGAGGAGGAGGAGGAGGAGGAGGAGATTAATTTTTTTTTTTTTTTTTTTTTTTGATCATTTAGGCAAAGCTCGTCGCTTTGCCGTTTTTTTTTCTATTTCTGTGTTGTGACACGATCGTCTCGAAAAAGCAATAAGGCGTGTGAGCGCGGCGGTGACAAATACATATTGGAGCGTATGGTTTAAAATAGTGCGTCCCTATCTTCTTCAATTCGGCTGCGTTGCAATATGCGGGATAACAAGTGACGACGTCGAAACGTTTAGAGACCGTGTTCACGTCGGCCACAACGCGCGCCCACCGAGTGGGAGCTGCAGTCGCTCCCAAGAAACCGATCGGCTTGTCGAATCGTTTCATAGCACTTATTCTCACTTTATAAGAGGAGGCAGGGTGAGGAGAGTAGCGGCGCTCTTTCTTTTCATGAAACGCCCAACGAGTGGGGGCGCTGAGAGCAGCTGTTATGCAATAGTAGAGTAAATGCTGTTCTGAGAAGACGGCTCTCGGCCATGTCGCTACGTTTTCCTTTTCCGCTCTTGTATAACGACGATGGCGCTCAGCTTTGCATTTCTCGAGAATTCGGTACGCTTCAAGAGAAGCGTGAACCTCAACTACGTGACGCTCTCTCCTTTGAGATAAAAAAATAGCCGGGCAGTTGAGGAGAGCACTTTGTTCGCGCGACCGTCTTTTAGAAACTCGCGCCCTCTGCAGCGCCATATTTCTTTCCTCCGAAACAAAAAATAAATAAAAATTTAAAAAAACAAAAAGCTCAAAGAAAAAAAATAAGCAATAAGCAGACTCAGCTCGAAATTCCCTGCTGGCGTGATGGCGGTGACTGCAGGCGGTGGCGGCGGTCGGCTGGCCGGCGGTGGCGGTGTCGGCGGCGATGGTAGAAGGGTGTGTGGAAAGAGAGACGCATCTCAGTCTTTTATAGGAGCGGCGAGTCTGACATTTTCAGCTGTCGCATGCTGACCTGCTGCTATCATAAGAGAAACAAAAGCCCTAATCACGCTTTTCAGCTGGATCCTTCCACCCCGCCAGACATGGATCCAGATGGGAAGGTGGTTTAAAATTAAATCCGTGTACCGACTGTCATACAATAGAGTAATTAGTTGAACGCGTGTTACCTGTATAAAGGATTAGCGGGTCATGGGCTCAGCGTGTGTATAGAAAAACAACTACAGGTAGCGTGAACAAAGCGACCCCCTCCCTTTCTGTCACTCTGTCTGTGACTAGAGGGTGTGCGTGTGGTAAGCGGCTTAAATCTAAAGAAAAACAAATCACCCTCTCCTGTCGTCAGCAGTCAGCCGGCCGGCGGCTGGAAAATGCGATTAGAGGGATGATGAGCCGCGTAGTAAGCGACTTAAGGCTGATCTAAAGACCTGCCGTGAGGGGGCAGCTGGCCAGTAGCTTGAAAAAAAAAGGGGGGGGGAGGGGAGTAAGAGTATATAAGGGGGAGTGAAACCGTATTCGGCATCGTCATCATCGTTCACGCTACTACTACTACTACTACTACTACTACTACTACCACCACCAGCACCGCGCCTCAATTTGCAGATCCCCATGATGGAAAGTTGCTACCGTGACATGAAGCGGAATGACGAAGCGGCGCGCGAATGTGAAGCTGATGCTGTAGCCTCTGCTACTGCTGCTGCTAGTGCTGCTCAGCGTGCTACTGCTGCATTTACTGCGGCTGTTAGTGACGCTGGTTGTGATGACGTTGTTGTTGTTGCCGCTGCGGCTGTGACTGCTGCTGTTGCTGCCGCCGATGCAGCTACTCATGCCACCGATGCCGACGCTGCTGCTGCTGATGCTGTTGCGGCTGCCGATGACGCCGCTGATAACGCTGCTAGTGCCCGCTCTGCCGCCCTTGCTACTGTCGCTGCTGCTGTTGTTGCTAATGCTCACGCTACTGCTGCTACAGCTGCTGCTACTGCTGCTACCGCTGCTGCCGAGGCTGCTGCCGCTGCTGCCGATGCTGCTGCCGATGCTGCCGATGCTGCTGCCGATGCTGATGTTAGCAGTCGCGTCGACAAAGAATCGTCATTTGTCACTCTTAAACCTCCAGTTGAACGCGCGACGAGTAGTAGGGCTACCAACGCGACGGCCGGATGGTGCAACTGGTGTCGTCGCTTCTGCTCGTGCGCTTGCTTTTCTTCCAGTCCTACCTGCTGCTGCTACGGTATGATAGTGTTATAGTGTTTGAATGAGAACGCGCGTAGTTACACATAGACGCTGTAACAGATGTGCTTTTTTTTTTGAAAATATGATTTTAACATAACATGGAACTTGTTGTGTTTATTTTCTATATATAAGTTGTTTGTTTACAAACAGTCACGTGTCACGTGGTGTTGTTTACAAACAAGAGAGCCACGTGGTGTTGTTTACAAACAAACCCTAAGTAGGTCACGTTACCCTAGTTACCAGAATGCCGGCTTCTGATTGGCTGAGCCTAAGTAGGTCACGTGACGTAAGCAGGTCACGTTACCATGGTTACCAGAATGCCGGCCTCTGATTGGCTGAGAGCTTCTAAGTAGGTCAGTAGGTCACCCAGAATGCTGGCTTCTGATTGGCTGAGAGCCCTAAGTAGGTCACGTTACCATGGCAACGGGTCACGTGACCAAATGGAAGCCTCTGATTGGCTGCATGTCGATTGAGTAATAAACAGTACTTAACTATAGTCCCGTTCCGATACATACTATACTACTATTATATATTATTGATTCAATGGGATTCAATGGGATGGGTAGCATGGTACGCCTCTCGCTGTAGTACAGCGCTGCACCGTAAGACGGCGCCCCGGTGCGTCGCCTTGGCAACTGCCTTCTGTTGTGGGTGAATAAATCATAAACTAGACAAACATCTTCTTTCAAAAACTAAAGTTAAACTTGAAGATATAAAACTATCAAGATTATGAAGTAAATTCATATTGTTGCAGTGCTACATTTTGCACAATATGGCTATGAACATAGAGAGACAGGCGCCTTGATGCTTAAGCCTATTAAACCACACAGTATACATCATAGTACATCAGCCCAGTACAAGGGTCATTGGTGGACATTTCCACTCTTTTATTGGATCTTATAGTGGTGCAATAGTTGAACACCACATGTGGTACTCTTCACTCAGTGAGCGTAGAGTAACTGAACGTTCTTTAAAAGGGAAAGTTCTTAAGAAATATCTCTTCCGTATGGAAAATGGAGGGGGTCTAGGCGAGGTCCCCATGTCGCATGTGGCTTTCAAGTTTCATGAAATTGTCACCTGTCACTTAAATCCCTATATATGTCCCATGCCGCCTTTAAGAACCTGTTATGTTCCATGTCGAATTTAAGAATACCTTAGGGAGTGATCATTTTTTATCAACAGGGGCGTGGGCAAAAAAAATAGGACCCCTTGACGGGGGGGATGTAAAGAATTTGGACCCTGCTTGAGGGGGGGTCAAAAATTTTAAACTTGTTTGGGGCCAAAAAGCCAGTGCGTAACAATGCTTCAAAGGGACCGCGTGCGCGCCAATTTTCGACCCGTAGGGGGGGTTAAAAAAATTTCGACCCGTTGACCGGGGGTTGCAAACAATTTCGCATGCTCCGCGCAAAAATCCACACTCCCTATTGTTAAAAAAATGATCACTCCCTTATTTCATGACACTTAGATGTTCCATCATTTCACTAGGCTCCATGACACATGTCGACTTCCAGGATAATTAATGTAAATACCTTGTCCATTTTGTGGTAAGCTTCTGATCTGCGGATATAGGTGTAATCTCACTTTCAGTATTAGAGACAATGTTTTCGCTTTCAGTATAGACACCAAAAACGTATACCACTTATACCAATGAGAATACTATTTAGTCGGAGTCATACTTTCTGTTTTGTGTATCGCTAACTGCAATGTATTCGCAGATAAGCTGATGAATAAATGCACGTTTACTTATGAAGAGAACGCATGACTGTTATTAATATCCGTTGGGATTCCTTAAAAATACATCTTGTTTCATAATCCACGGAGTTCCCTCGATTTCAAAAGGACCCCATACTCTGAAACCCAAGGACATTGTATACAAGTGCATGAGAAAAGACAGTTTATGATATAAGACATTAAGTGCATGGACTATGGGAGTGGTCTTATGTAGGTGCTGGTATATATAGAAATATACAGCAGTCCAACATTATAGCACTCCAATGCACTATATGGATATATATCTAAAACTGGACATCGACATCCATGTAACAGAAAGCTATATTTATTAGAAGTAGAAATCCATGAATATCTATATGAAGGAGAACACCATGTTCATGCCTATATGTCTGTATGTATGTTCATTTCGAAATTCAAGATTGCAACCATTGATTGAATGCCACCATGCTTTCAATGTAATCTCGAATTGCAGTTGCAGTAGTTTGATACTAATAAAAAAAAATCTATTCTATTTTTCTTTCATGAACAGTTGGCATCCCATAGATTCAAGATGGCTATCACTTATTGAATGTCCCAATGCTTGAAATGCAATCTTGACTTGTAGTTGCATTAATTTGATACTATCAAAAAAACAAATCCTATTTGATTTTTCCTTCATTCAACCCATTCAAGATGGCTACCATTTACTAAATGCCACAATGCTTTCAGTGCAATGAAGAATTGTAGTTGCATTAATTTGATATCTATATAAGAACATTTCTATTTGATACCTTTTTCAAACACAGTTGGCACCCCATAGGTTTAGGATGGCCACCATTCATTGAATGCCACAATGCTTTAAATGCAATCTTGAAATGTAGTTGCATTAATTTTAAACTGTTAAAAACATCCAATTTAGTTGTTTTTTTCATGAAGAGTTGGCACCCCATAGGTTCAAGATGGCCACCAATCATTGAATGCCATAATGCTTAAATGCAATCTTGAGTTGCTGTTGCATTAATTTGATTCTTAAAAAAAAAACTTTCTTTTTTCTTCTTTCATGAACAGTTGGCACCCCATACATTCAAGGTGACTACCAGTCATTGCATGCCACAATGCTTTAAGTGCAATCACAAATTGTAGTTGCATTAATCTGATACTAATAAAAAAACTAATTCTATTCTTTTTTTTTATTTATGAACAGTTGGCACCCCATATATTTAAGATGACTACCATTCATTGAATGCCCCGATGCTTGAAATGCAATCTCGAATTGTAGTTGCATCAATTTAATGCTAATAAAAAACAAATTCTTATCAATTTTTCTTTCATGAATATTTGGCACCCCATAAAGTGGCCACCATTCATATTAATGCAAATAGAATGCTTTAAGTGCTGTCACGACTTGTAGTTGCATTAATCTGATACAAAAAAAAAAAAAATCTATTTGAATTTTCTTTCATGAACAGTTGGCACCCCATAAATTAAAAATGCACCCAGCACCCAGGTCAACAGCTATATACAGACACGTGTACCTCCCCTGCCTGTTCTCCTTCAATGCACAGTGAAGAGGGTGGGAGGGGGTGACCCTCAACAGTGCATAAACACTTTGATTGGATGACAATGCAGTTTTTATATTACAACCTAAATTTGTGCAACGAAAATCATCAAGAAATACTAAGTATTTTTTCCAAAGAATAGCTTTTCTAGAATGGCTCGGTATTCAGGAATCCTACTGCGAATAAAAAAATGTCAAATGCTAATTCTAAATACCTGAAAATTGAGAAATGCTGGCGTTCACGGGTTATGTAGGAAATGTACTAAAAACAGCAAAAAAGGGCAACAAAACCCTAATTTTCTCAAAAACTGTTCAGTAGGATTTTTTCTAACTGAGGTTCCACTGTTTTCTACCCTCATATTACACATTGGCATAGAGAATATATTGACACCTAGTCAGGATTTTGCGCTAGGAGCAATCTGTGAGGCGAAAAACAGCCAAAATGAGCCACTGGTCTGAAGTATAAAACTGGGCATCGATCACTATAGAGCTACAAAGAGACAGAGAATCGATGTCCAGTAACAACTTACCACTAACCCAGTAACTCACAGTGCTTTATTTAGACATTACCTAAGTCTTCTATAGTTCTGAGTTGTTGCACAACTCAGTCCTTACTAGCTCCGGCCCCACATCTCTAACATTCACATCAACAAATTTAACTTGTTTTGGGCCAAAAGGCTTGCGCATTACTATGCCTCAAAGGGCCTGCTCACGTGCCGCTGTTCGACCAGTAAGGGGGAGGGGGGAGGAGGGGTGCAAAGGATTTCGCAAAAGCCACCCCCCCCTCCCTTGGTGGTAAAAAATGATCACTCCCTTACTTATCCAAGTGGTGAGTTCCTCCAATGTAACATAGGCCAGAAGGTTGGTCCGGTCACCAGAAGATCAGTGCTGGGTGCCTCTCCTTTTAATTTTCTCTATTTTTTTAGAATTACACAAGATGTGTTACAGGCAACCGAACTTTAACTTCAGAACAGGGCCGGCCCTAGTATTTCTATTTCAATTTTTTTTTGCTGTAACAAGAATTTTAATGTAACATCTTAATATCTTTGCCTGTCAGAACTGAAATGATTGTCTAGTGGGGTGGTTGCATTACAGGGAGTGGATTTCCACAGGTTAGATCTAGGATGTTTGGGACTACCTAATATCGGTTGCAATGGCAGGTCAGTTGCATTGGGGGGGGGGGGGTTGTTAAGAGGGAGATGATTGTATATTCTATAGATTTAGAAAAAAAATGGAAAAATCCGATCTATACCTACCTTAGTTTTCGGACCATGCTGCCTAAAACACTGGCCTTTGGTAACATTCACAAATGCCGTCATCACCTAACTTTTCTACCCATACATATAAAATGCTGACCCGGGTGGTGTTTCATTACTTAGCCCAAAGGTCCCCCACCCCAATCCCATAGCCAGTGACGTCATTTGTAAACTGTCCCTGGGCTGAGTCATACTTTCTGTTTTAGATGTTATATGTATGAACAGTGGCACGATTATCTGTGTGTGACACATTTAATTATTTAGATTTAGCCTATATGTACAAGCATATATATATATATATATATATATATATATATATATATATATATATATATATATATATATAAGTAGTATAGTATGTATCGGAACGGGACTATAGTTAAGTACTGTTTATTACTCAATCGACCTGCAGCCAATCAGAGGCCTCCCTTTTGGCGGGAAATTCAAAAGCAGCCAATGAGAGGCCTCCCTTTTGGCGGGAAATTCAAATAGGTCACGTGACCGGAAGTGACCTACTTCCGGTCACGTGACCTTTGGGCGGGAAATTCAAATAGGTCACGTGACCGGAAGTGACCTACTTAAGAGGGTCACGTGACCACCATGTTGGCGGGAAATTCAAATAGGTCACGTGACTGGAAGTGACCTACTTAAGGGGGTCACGTGACTACTAGGTTGGCGTGAATTTCAAAATAAGTCACTTGAGATTTTTATGGATAAATAAATTTTAAAAAAGAAAAAGCAAGCTGAAAGCTTGCTAAAAAATAATTTAAAAATGCGGCTCTTTTTTTTTAGGGGGGGGGAGGGGCACTCTGGGGGGCACTCTTTAAGATGCATGGGGGGGGAGGGGGGAGGGGGGGAGGGGGGAGGGGAGGGGAAGGGTTTTTAAGAGTGAGACTCGCCTCTCTGCCCTCTCTTTTAGAGGGCAGAGAGGCGAGTCTACTGGTTCGTCTACTTACAATGAAATGTATCATGATTGCGTTTATGATGATGTGCATCATGATGTGACTATCTTACAACCCTATAAGAAATAAGCAAGGTCTCTCTCCTATACATGGGCGTACTTACACTGGCTATTTGTAAACTAATGAATGCGACTTCCTCGTTAAAATCAGTATCTACAACTCTTTCAATCCTAAGGCTTTTTTCTGAGTTTATTCTTTTGTTCAATTTTGGGCCCACCTCAAAAGAGGAATAGGCCCTCGCTTGCTCATCAGAGCCGGGGTGTAGAAGACCCCTGCCCTGTCGGGTACGTTCTGAGATAGATCGCCCTCTGGTACGTTTTGGTTGGTTTGGAGCTCTCAGTCGACTGTCTTATGCACCCGAAAAAAACCAGACTTTCGGTGTCTCATGATAAAACTGGTGCGTTATACTAAGTGCTGGATTACTTTCTCATTTTTTTATTGTTCTATCCGATGCTTATTTAATTTTTGCACTGATAAAAACGGCTAGCTTGTACAAACACGTGGTCTATTTAAGCGTTAAGTGTAGAAAATGAACAGAACAGTGCACAGAAAATAGAGCTACTGACTACATTTCGCCCAGTCACTCAGCGGAGAACAAAAGAACTACTGACGTAGTGTACCCGCTATTCCGACAGTTGGCGCCACCGTTCGAATCTTTATACTTTTCCCGCGTGCGACATGAAGCCCTGGGGTGGGTACTGGCTGTTTGGTTGTAGGTACCGAAATATAAAAAACTACAGCCAGCCCATGTCATGGTGAGACAGCTCTCTTATTCCCCCTTGAGTAGCGTCCGTAGGGCCTATGACAAAACCTAGTCCCGTACACTGAGCAGCTTCAGGTCTGAAGGCTCATACAGAAAAATGTGTGGGTGTGTGGGTGTGTGGGTGTGTGGGTTGCTTTACGCCTTAGTTAACAGCTATGGTCATTTCAAGGGCGGTGATGGTGATCGAATCTATGGCCCTTTTACCGAGACAAGGGTTTCTTTTACATCCCACACTACATAGGGGTGTGTGGGTGTGTGGGTCTGTGTGTGTCTGTTCGGTCTGTGTGTGCACGCGTCTTGCACTCCGGAACATGTTCAGACACGTTCGAACCTGCTCGGACGTGCCTGGACAGGTCTCACACGCCGACCGTGTCTGAACATGTTTTCACCTTATAGCTGCTGCCGATGCTGCTACCGCTGCTGCCGATGCTGCTGATGTTAGTAGTCGCGTCGACAAAGAATCGTCATTTGTCACACTTAAGCCTCTAGTTAAATGCGCGACGGGTAGTAAGGCTACCAACGCGACGACCGGATCGCGCTCTTGCTTAAAGGTGCACCTCAACTCAGTGCGCCTTTAACACCCGTCCCAAATAGGTAAAGTTCCTGACGCAGCACAGCACCTCCCACCAGTAGCCAATCAGCGCGCCGAACGCCGGACACACCCCCACCGTGTGAGCCTCTAAGTAGGTCACACGAACCATACTAAGATGCCGACAGGACTAATTGGTCCGTCCGCGGTGGCTGCGAGAGATTGCGCGCCGTCTAAATTCACTGCCATGATTGGCAGAGGGGGGGGCTGATTACCCCTCGTCGGATGAATTGCGGCGGAACCACAATCAATTTTTCGCTGTTTTAGATAAAAAGAGATCCAGAGCTATCCGCTCGTCCAAGAATTATTTTTCTATCAGCCCGGGATCACCCCCAAATTCAGGCCTAAAGTCCAAAAACCCAAAAAGAATTTCCTATGGGATTTTAAGGTTGAAGCGTTTTTTGTGACCCCAAGGAGCAGCTCACGGGTTCGAACCCTGTAAACGCCTTGACGCGCTTTCGTCGCCTAAGGCTAGACGTCTTGACTAAAACTTAGTGAGGGTTCGAACCCGGAACGTCTATATTAGCCGCCTAATTTCTACTAGCCCCGAAAACGAGAGTATCACATCTATATATAGGTCACCCATGTTAGCCTTGGTTTAAGTGCGTGCAGAACCGTGTATTGTGCATTTATGCAGCATACAGATATGGAGACATGCTGCTACAGTGTCAAATAGTCCTAACCGGCTAACTCCATATATAGGTCTGGTGGCGAGCAGGTCGTTAAGCCATAAAAATCGGCGGGCAGCAGTCGGCACCTCTCTTATCTACTTCAAAGATTATGCCGCCTTAATTACCCCTGTTGGGGTGTGGGGGCAGTTTGGGGACAGGTTGGGGGTCAGTCCCAGAGCCCAGTAGCTCTCTTCACATAGGAAATGTACTGAGCAGCTCGGGAATGTGACAGAAAAATACTCTCAAAATATTAAATATGAAGTATTTTATTTATATGCTTAGAGGGTATGATAGAGAGGACCATAAGGGTCCTCCCTATTGAAACAATTTTAAGGTTTGACCAAGTCAAACTATCCTGGGGCTACTTGTAAGGTGTGTATCCCTATCTTAGTGCATGTCCTATGTATTCAATGACTACAACATACTATACAAGTACCATTGTAGTAACCAACTAAAATCCATCCTGCAAAAACTAGTGGAATCATGGATAGATGAAGCAATGAAAGAACTTGTGAATCTTTAACCAGGGTTCAGGAACTGGGATATTAGGGCCTATCCCTCACCCCCTCCCCCATGTCCAACATTTATCCATAATGGCTATAAGTTCATAGAATACTCTCTGTGAAAAAAAGATAGTACAGACGGACAGTACAAAGCAGTATCACAACTACCCATCCAAGCCAATATCATATATATTTCTTTGAAGAAAGAGTGAATGTGACTGCTCTCTGCACTGTATCCCTATGGTACAGTATGTAGCAGTAGGGGTTGTTTGACCCCCATGGGCGTGGCAGAGGGGTGTGTGGTCATCATGGGGAGGGGAGGGGTAGGTGGGGGGTGAGGACCGGCCGACCCCCTCCGCTATATATGGACTTAGAAACTCAGGCCTATTGATCGACATTGTATGTAACTGGACATGAAGAAGGATATTTTTACTTAGTTTTCTAAAAAGAGGGTAGTTCTCGGTACTCCTCCAGCAGCAGTGGTAGGGGAGTCGGACAGGTACTTAACCCTATCTATAGGGGCGCTAAGGTAGGGAGTTTGATAAATTTTTGAAAAATGAGTTAAAAAATACATAGTGGTTCCATTAGTATAGATCTCTATGAGAGCTTTTCAGATCGGCTTAGATCCAGAAATATCATGGTGAATGCATCTGAACATATTTCCCATTTCTGTGATCTAGGCAGGAGAGGGGCACTTTCACAGCAGTTAGGGGTTCTGTAGCTCTGGCCCTAGGCACCCTTCTAACTCAGACAGAACAGGTTTACTTAAAATGGCTAGGGTCATTGTTGGGCAGAGGCACATACATCTGGATTTCACATACGTCTTCAAGAACACAATTACCAACATCCCCATGGTAACAAGTTTTAACAACTCATATTTATTTATTACATTTTGACATGAAGAATGTCACCATAATATTGTAGGCTACAGAAAACAGAGACTCTTATCTTTCTCCACTAATGACTCCATTCATGTTGACTGCCATGATATTGTGATTAAAATGAGGGGTTTGTGTTTTTTTATAGCTCAAGAAATGAGGTCAGGAGGGCTATTTTTATGCAATGCACCAGTGGGGGTGCTATTAGGAAGGGTGCATATTTGATCACAGAAACGGGCAGACTACAGCGGCAGCGCTATTTTGAACTCTCTAGAGGCTAAGGGTTTGAGATGAACGTGTCCCATCACTAGTGTCACTAAGGGGGAAAATGTAGGGGCACCGTAATTGATACAATCGGACTCTTGGGACCATAGACTACTAGGATTTTTTTTTTTTTAATTTGACCACCCGCAAGGCCGGAATTTGAAGGAAGAGTTGAGGCGCCTACTTATACAGTAATTGAGAATTTTTTATTCATGTCACATGTCGATTTTTAAGAATGGTCTAATGACACAGATAGCGCTAAACTTAAAGACCTACTCCCCGCCCCCTTAGTCTTTCTATACTGAATCCGGGACTTGCCGGCGAGGCCGACAAAGGGCTGACCTAATGAGCTCACAGCTGGACTAGATACCCAATGTTTTGGATTGGAGAAATCAGCAGAGCAATAAAAGCGTGGTGAGGCTGGTGTTATTTTCAAGGGTGGCCCCTGTGAGTTGTAAAATTGGTGCTAAATGTGGTAACCAAGAGGATGCTAAGTTTATTGATATTGTCCGTTAATGATACTTAAGGTGGGTGTTGTCTAAAGTTTTAATTGATATTACCAATGTGGCCAATAATGACTTCACAGTTGGGGCCTTCGCCCGCAGGTCCCAGATTCAGGGTATTCTTTGTTTATTGTGTGGCCCCTAAAGAGGGGCCGACTAACTCCTTAGAGTTAGTTAGATGCTGCCGCTGTGCTATGCAACATCAGCGTAATTAATTACGCCTCATGTTGGGCAGCATGGATCACTTGATGGGTGATACCTCAAAGCACAAACACGGCAGAGCCGTGTGTGGCATGCGAGGACCAGTGGGTCAGGGGTGATCCGTTGCAGACAGAATACCGATCCGTGTGAGGTTCTGACTTTCTATAGCTTTTTATAAAGCCTTAGATATGGTGTGGTATTTTTCATCTCGCTATAGTTTAGTTGGTATTTAAGGAAACCGCCTCATTTCTATCAGAAATACACAATATTGAATTGTTTTTATATTTTAATATATTAGAAGCGCGCTTTGTTGCCTATATAGCTCATTATGCGTTGAAATGCTCGCGAGCATCGTAGGAATGTACAAAACCCTATTGTGGCGCCATCTGACGAAAGAGCGGGGAACTATACTAGCGCGTTCGTTATTCACATCTTTGACAGGGACTTGGTTGGTTGTTGGGGTGCTTTACGCCCTAATTAACAGCTGAGGTCATTTCAAGGGGGGTGATGGTGATCGAATCTATGGATGACTGAAGGTGGAAAGCACACCCCTACACTTTTACCGAGGCAATGGAGCTGCTCAAAGGGTGTGGCGAGCTAGACTGGAGGATGTAATAACTAGGCGGCAGAGGGGACAAAAAGACAATCTCGTAGTAGTAGGTCTACTTGGATCTTGAGTAGCCGCCCTTGTGGTTATAATTCCCGACTCTACACGAGCACCATTTTCAACGACAGATAGTGCTGTAGTGAATTTCCCATCTCAAGGCGAGCCCCGCTAATTATGGAGACCCTGGAGTAGGATTAACATTATATCCCAATGTCTGTGGTGGTCATTTATGACATGCAGACTGCACCCTGGAGGTGATAGATCTGACCACAGGCCCGCAATATGGGGCTCCCCTCTGAGAGTATCAAGGTTTGTGTATAGTCTCCTGCAGTTTAAATCTGTTACCTCCCCCTTTGTCGGCCTCGCCAAAATCCTGGGAGATTCACTTTAAACTTAAGGCTTACCCTTTTTTATTCTTTGTTTATTGTGTGGCCCCTAAAGAGGGGCCGCGGTGTTGATTAATTACACCACATGTTAAGCAACATAAGATCAAACCTCCCTCAAAAGCGTCAAGGCTCAAAGTCCTGTTGGACAGGAACCCTGTGTGGCATTTGAAGACGAATGGTTGAGTGATCTGTTGCAGATGCCGTTCCGTGAGAAGTTCTGACTTTATATAGCTTTTATATCGCTTTAGTTATGGTGTAGTATTTTCAATCTCGCTATAGTTTAGTTGATATTTCAAAGAATCTGCCTCATTCTATCAGAAATACACAACGTTGACATGTTTCTTATATTCAATATATTAGAAGTGTGCTTTGTTGCTTATTATAGGTCATTATGCGTTTAAAATGTTCGCGAGTATCGTGGAAATGTACAAAAACCCTATTGTGGCGCCATCTGACGAAAAGAGCGGAGAACTATACTAGAGCATGTAATCGCCAGACCAGCAGGCGGCAGCAGAGTGGTCAAAAGACAATCTCGTAGTAGTAGGTCCACTTGGATGTTGAGTAGCCGCCCTTGTGGTTGTAATTACCTAGACTAGTTGACCCTGCCGGCCTGGTCAAGTGAAATTAGTAAGGAGACCGCCCATTAACGTGCTCCACAGTCTTTAGACAGTTAAGCCTATAGTCAAGACCGGAGAATTTGGCGAGACGCCCCTCTGGGAGGTCATAATCCTCAATGTTAGGTGTTAGCTCATTAACATCAGATACCATATTAACAACCCATTTAAAATGGTCATTTTAAGAGCAACTCACCCTATTCTGACAAAATCCTATTAGCAGGTAACCTCTGTATAATCCATACTGCAAACATCTGCTACTTCGAGCGTCTGCCTCGTGACTGATAGTGTACAACAAGACGAAGTGGGCAGAGATAAAAAAATTGAGGCTCTTTATATAGCCGAGAGAGCGGCTAATCTGGATGGTCTAAGCTTGTTTTCACCTAGAGCCCCACCCTCTTCCAGAGAGGAATCAAAGCGCTTTTCACCTGAACCCTTCCACCCCTAATCCCTCAGCATGAAAAGAGAGATAACGAGTGTAACGTGCGCTACATATATATGGGATTATAGCTGGTGAAGAGATAAAGCCGGGTCACCTGCGTATACAAAGACTACAGGGGGTGATTAACGACAGGTGTGACGCGCCAGCCCGTGGACGGATTATCTTTTAAGCTGACGCTTATTCAACTAGCCAGCCGACGTCCGCGCCACTCACTGCGGCAAGAGGAGGTGCTTTTGTTTTACACTTGAGCCGCTTACCACATCGTCTCTACCTCACAGACAGACACATGCCCCCTGTAGCTTTTTTTGTATACACACTCTAATCTCATAACCTCCTGATCCGTTATACAGGTAACGGGTATTCTCTTTTAAATAGCTGCCAGTCAGCCTGCGGCAGCTGAAAACGACGGTAAGTAGCTTAGCTCTAGAAGCAAGAAGACGTATATAAGGAGGCTGACACGTGTATAGGCGCCTTATAAGTCGGCAAGGGGTAAATACTAGTGAAAAAGGAAGGCAGGTGTGCAGGTAGCTTTCTAACAGACACGTGTGTGCACTAAGCTGCTTAAGTCTAAACCCACCTGCAGTAGTCAAGTAGCATGTGAAAACTTACTTAACAGATCACTTAATTGAGTAGAGACTCTGTACTGAGAGAGTCTTTTCAGCCGTTTAAGAGGATTATCTAGGACAGGGTACATAAGGAGTGAAACGCCGCTCTCACCCATCACACTTTCTCGACCCGCCCTTCATCATCGTAGCATCGTCCACTCCACGCTCGCTCAGCATGTTATGAGGGTTATTTCTACCTTTACAGCTTCTTTTCTTATCGAAGTGTCGACGCTACAGAGCATCGAAACTCTCCAAATGAGTCCAAGAAAGAAAAAGCAACTCCCACTAGAAGCAGGAAGAGAAACAGTGCCCTATGATGCATGTGAGGTAAAGAAACATTGGAAGGACGTCACCAAGGAACAATGGATAGAAGCATGCTTCAACTTCATCGGAACGGAAGTAGTTTCATTTGGACAGAGGGAGAAAATTTTGTTGGAGCTATTTTTCTTAGCTCCGTATAGTTGGCCTGACTGTAGTGGTGAAATTCCTTCAGGTTTTTCAGGCTTCGGCATACAAGTTATCTGGTCTTTGAAGGAGCTTCGATATATGCAACGCACTCACGAGGAGATTGTTCAGAAAATGACGGAATTCGAAACAGGAGAAGACACAATATGGTGCGAGGAGACGACATATGCGGACGATGATCTGGAGTACATCATTTGTAGCCCGTTGGAACATTATGTTAAAGACTTTGAGGACATGCTAGCCAGCACTGCGATGACCCCGAAAGAGAGATCCCTTACTGCACAGAAGGAGGCCAAAGCTGTGTTGGAAAAGCTCAAGTTTGGTCAAGGATTCACTCTTCAAAGCAGCTGTGTGAGTGTGATAAAAGGTCTTGTGTTGAAACATCCGGACATGAAGTTTTCGCGTGCTGTCGACACACTTCCTTTGCCTGAACTGATGATGAACATGATCGACCCCATCGTACCAACATGTTTCGACTCTGCCAATTGCCCCATGTATAAAATGGTTTCAAGTTTTGCCTGTGGCCGATGGCTAAACGATCCACTGAAGTCAGAAAACCTCCTTGATTTAATCGACTGACTAAATGTATTTTCTCATACTAGTATTAGTAGCATTAGTAATAGCGGCTACTCGGTCTCGTGCAGCACAAGCAGCAGCATCTGTCAGCAGCATCCGTGACATCGTCAGCAGCAGCAGCACGAGCAGCACAAGCAGCAGCTGCTGCAGCAGCTGCACAAGCAGCACAAGCAGCAGCATCTGTCAGCAGCATCCGTGACATCGTCAGCAGCAGCAGCAGCAGCAGCAGCTGCACGAGTAGCACAAGCAGCAGCATCTGTCAACAGCATCCGTGACATTGTCAGCAACTGCAGCAGCTGCACGAGCAGCACAAGCAGCAGCAGCTGTCAGCAGCTGCAGCAGCTGCACGAGCAGCACAAGCAGCAGCACCGACAGCAGCAGCAACAGCAAATCAGCAGCAGCAACAGCAGCAGCAGCAGCAGCAGCAGCAGCAGCAGCGGCAGTGTGGACCGCTAAATTCGAGATGGTGACATACCTGTTTCTTAGAATCGACATTCGACATGAGGCCTAGTGACATTTGACATGAAGCTTGAAAAACATAGTGACAGGTGACATGAGCAATTCTTAAAATCGACATGAGATATGAGCATAATTAAGCGACATCGACATGCGCCATGGCTATTTTTTTATTTTTTTTGAAGACAACCGCCATAGCCTCCTCATCCAGACCTCCACTAGTAGTGCTCTATAAGCGCAAGCTTTGCCTTAAGAGAGCTGTGGCTGTGAACCCTCTCCTCCCTCCGTACACACAGGTAAATATCAGAGTCAGCCAATGTCGCCAATACTACTCTCATACAAGGGTCAGGCGCTGCTGGACTATAATAGATGGGTCAAGGACTGTTCTACTGAGGGTCAGGCTAGGCCGGACATTCAATAACGGGCTGGACTTTGGCAAATTTGCTTGAAAGTCTGGCCAGCAAGAGATGCACATCATCATAAACGCAATCATGATACATTTCATTGTAAGTAGACGAACCAGTAGACTCGCCTCTCTGCCCTCTAAAAGAGAGGGCAGAGAGGCGAGTCTCACTCTTAAAAACCCTTCCCCTCCCCTCCCCCCTCCCCCCCTCCCCCCCTCCCCCCCCATGCATCTTAAAGAGTGCCCCCCAGAGTGCCCCTCCCCCCCCCTAAAAAAAAAGAGCCGCATTTTTAAATTATTTTTTAGCAAGCTTTCAGCTTGCTTTTTCTTTTTTTAAATTTATTTATCCATAAAAATCTCAAGTGACTTATTTTGAAATTCACGCCAACCTAGTAGTCACGTGACCCCCTTAAGTAGGTCACTTCCAGTCACGTGACCTATTTGAATTTCCCGCCAACATGGTGGTCACGTGACCCTCTTAAGTAGGTCACTTCCGGTCACGTGACCTATTTGAATTTCCCGCCCAAAGGTCACGTGACCGGAAGTAGGTCACTTCCGGTCACGTGACCTATTTGAATTTCCCGCCAAAAGGGAGGCCTCTCATTGGCTGCTTTTGAATTTCCCGCCAAAAGGGAGGCCTCTGATTGGCTGCAGGTCGATTGAGTAATAAACAGTACTTAACTATAGTCCCGTTCCGATACATACTATACTACTTATATATATATATATATATATATATATATATATATATATAAATACCGGTAGCTTTATCGATCTCAAAGATAGGAGTAGGAACAGGAAAGAAAAACACATACTCGATATGGAAACTGAAATTGAGACGGCAACAATTATTTCATCACAGTGTGACGTGTAAAACATTCTCTTACTATTTAAGGGAAGCACTGTGTGTTAATGTACGTTGTCCCTTGTTGGCATGATGCATGAATGCAGCCCGGGAATGCAGCCCTCGGTGTACTCCCCAGGGCTGCATTCATGCATCATGCCAACCCTTTTGACTGGTTTGAGAGTGTAGCAATCTCGTAGGGTCCGTAGCCATGCTACATGAAATGTATCATGTCATCTCCCCCCCCCCCCTATACTGTCCTTCAATATACTTGTGAAACGCCAAAGCTACAAAGCATTTTGGGCTATTATGTTCCTCAGATTAATGGAACCCCTTGTACTACACATGTAGTGGCTAGTATGGGTGGTGACTCAATTTAATATTGTGACTGCAGATGGGTCAAAAGCGACCTGGCGACCTGGGCCGTTTTGGAGGCGACTTTCGACCTAATGCAATAATAAAAGTGACCTAGCGACTTTTGGGCAAAAATGACAATAGCATAAAGGGTCCAAAAAAGCGACTTTGTGACCTGGACCCCATAATTTCGGCGACTTTCCGACCTCAGGGGGGGACCCATCTGCACCCCCCTTATTACACGTGTGTAAAGCCATCAGCATTCGTTCTGGGGAAATCCTAGAATTATAAATAGGCATCACCGCAAAATAACACAACTCCCTTATACTTAATTGCCACAGTCTGCACAACCCCAAAATAAAGCCCACACAGGTGACTAATTCACGTGAATCGGCAAATCTCTAACAGAAACAACTGCAATCCGCTGTGTGGTGCAATATGGGTTATATAACGGCACTGGTGAGACTTCGGGAACACACGAGACTGACGCGTGGGGGTATAGATGGGGGGTCCCCACGTCGCATGTCGATTTTAAGAAATAGCCATGTCACCTGTCAGTTAATTCCCCATGTCCCATGACGCCGTTAAGAGCCTGTCCTGTCCCATATCGATTTTAAGAAACACCCTGTGTCATGTCACTTATATTTTCCTCATGTCGCTAAGCTTCATATCGCATGTCGATTTTAAGAAATGGCCATGTCGCCGGCACGCACGGGATAGCTCTCCCACGTGAGAGGACAGACGTTCAGAGCGTTATCTTAATAAGACTATTAAGACAGTCTTAATAGTCTTAATCTTAGTCTGAAGTAGCCACCTTACCTTCTACATAATCCGACAGATGGAGCCACCCTTACTTCAAGTGCCACTATTTGTTAATATCATGGGGGGCTCTGCCCCCCAACCCCCGTTTTTATTTTATTTTCTTCCTTCTTTATTGATGGTGAGTACTATTAAGCCTTTAAGACTAAGACTTATTAAGACTTGATTAAGACCCGAGCCTGAAACAGTCACAGGACGATCCTAGTACACAAGTATAACTACAGGTGGCGCCCTAGCCCTGACAAGCCCTAGCCCTGACAAGCCCTGCCCCACACTGAATTAAGACTTTAAGATGTCTTATTAAGGCCACTCAAAAAAAAAAAGTTGTTTCTCATCACCGCGCGCATCATAAAAATCGTGATTTGGGGAAAACTTTTTTTTTTTTTTTTTTACATTTTTGATGAAAAATATGCTAAAATTGCCAAAATATTGGCAAATTTGGTATCAAATTAAAGCTTATGATGTCAGCAATGCAATCAGCTAGGTGTAACTTGCATTGTTACAACTTTTGCTGATCAATAAACTCCAAATTACTAAAATGTGAAAATTGATCGCGAAATGTCCAAATTTCCCTATGTAAATTGGCCCGAGTAAAAAAAAAAAAAAAAATTAAATAAAAAACGCCCTCGTCATATTTTTCATTGCTTGGTGATGAGAAACATTTTTTTTTTTTTGAGTGGCCTAAGATAACGCTCTGAACGTCTGTCCTCTCACTTGGGAGAGCTATCCAGTTTTTGCATGTCGCCGTGCCGAATTTAGCCGTCCACCCCCATACGCGTCACGTCTAGCGGTGGCGCTGCAGTTCCCTGCTGACAGACGCTGCTGCCTGATAAATAGCCGTGAGTGTTGGATCCCCCACACACACAGTCCACACAGTGCCTACACAGTGACACACCCACCTCTACACCACACCGTCAACATGCCTCTCAAGGACCTCCTCGGTGACAACGTCGTAGACCGCCATGGAAAGACAGAAGCCGTGGCCGAAGTGGCGAGCCGCAGTAAGTTAATCGGCATCTATTTCTCGGCCCACTGGTGCCCGCCGTGCAAGGGCTTCACCCCCGTGCTGGCGGAGTGGTACAAGGCACAGAAGACTGCAGGGGCCGAGCTGGAGATCGTGTTTGTGAGCTCTGACAGAGATGACGCCGCCTTCAAAGCCTACTTCGGCGAGATGCCCTGGATGGCCATGCCATTCGATGAGCGTGACCTGAAGGTAAGAGTGCATTTACATAGTTTGTAGCTTGACCTATAGAGTCGACCACGTACTTTCACATATCCACCTTTAAGTCTTAAAGTGGCATAATCATAGTCACCGATGTCGACCTATGCTTCTCATAGAGAGCACCTATCAGATTCTATGCGATCATTGGTTGGGTCCAACTACATAATCACCGAGCGTATCCCACTCACAATTCTAGTATAGTGTTCTAGTCGAGTATGTGGTTAAGTACGAGTGGTACATAGTATTTTCTCTACTTTTCCTTTGCTGGAAAGAGCACTGTCCCTGTAATGTGCCCCAGGCTGCCAGGGGCCCTTTACATAAAGGAGAGGTTTTATTTCTTTAGGCGATTTGGGACAAAATAGGTTTCATAACAAAATTATTTGTCCTTTGTCCTCAAATTTTGGGATATCTACGAAATTTGGGAATATTCTCAACTTTGAGACAAAGGTCCCATCCTTTTCCCTTTCAATTTACAAAAACAGGAACAATATTTTGTCTCAAATTCACTTTTGTCTCCTTTTTTTGTCCCAAACAGCCATTTGCGAGAACCGACCAAACCATCGGTTCTGGCAACTTTTAAAGTTGGGATAAATACCTTTTTCACCAACTTCTCATATCTTCTCAATCGCATGTAATGGATATGTTGGGGGTTAACCATTTCTTTCCACTTTCCTTCGGTTCTGCAATATTTCATGCATTTTTTGTATACTTTTTCTTGGGTTGATTGAGACCATGTCCAAAAAGGGGGTTTTGGGGGGGTGGGGACAAAAGTTGGGACATCTGGGAATATTTGCACAACATGTTCACTAGGTGGCGTGGCAGATCACAAATTTAAGAAATATTTCTCAACTAGGTAATTTATCATACTGTGACTAATAGAGATATTGATATATTTGGCATAGGGTAGATTCACCACTTTTGGACGCTCGTTTGCAGTGCAAACGTGACCCTTTTTCTCTGGCCTACAGCTATGTTAATATGCCACATAGAATTATTCTTTTAAGTTATGTAGATTAATAAGTTTTACTGGAACGCTTATAGCATTACATCCTCTGTATTTGTAGCAATGAGAAAGAACCAGTGCACAGGTCTGTCCGGCTCATGGTGTATTTAAGTCATATATTTAGAAGGTCTTAAAAAAGAACTTCCTGGCAATCATTTGTACCTTTTTTTATATTATAAACTTTGATATGTGTGTACCTTATTATGTAGGTCCGGATTTATGGCCTAAGTGTAAATATAATGGAAAAATCCAACATGACGGCACCCTGTCCGACATAAGGTACATGATATTAGCACACATTCTGGAACAGCTCCTCACCACGAAACAGACTTCAGGGGTTGATAAGAAACATATAACATGTGTTTGCATGTATGTGATTTTATTGGTTGATAAGAACAAGAATTAGATTTTACTGTGATACTAATGCATTGGGCACAGAATTTACTATATTTTGCGATTTTTAATGATAAAAGTGTCCGACTTAAGGTGTGTGTCCGTCTTTGGGTGAATCTACCCTATATGTCAAGGACCACATAGTGCTTTAGTGTGTTATTACGTTTGCCATCATGATGCATGAATGCATCAAGTTGACCATATGGGATTGAGACACTCCAATGATGCACCAATGCAGCCTTTGTAGAGCAGTGAGAGTAGACTAGCCGGTTCTGCATTAATAGCTCCAAGCCTTTTGATTACTAGTGGAGAACCTGAATAGGGACCCCCCCTTTGGTGTCACAAACAATTTGAGAAATATTTCCGGGGAACCCCCCAAGAATATGACATCATCAAGGGGATTCCCAGGGAGTTGGGACATATTTCCCAGGAGTTGGGATATATTTCCGGGGAAGCCCATGTCACGTGACCTATTTTGGGGGGAATTCCCTCTATGACATCATAAAAATAGTGAGTAAGGAAATATTTCCTGACTCATAGTGAGTAAGGATTTATTTCTTCAGGATTTTTCCCAAAATATTTTGAGATAATTCCTGTCCGCTAGGACAAAAAAAAAAACCCATTTTGTAAGGCGAGTTTGAGATTGTCCCAGAATCCATAGTTCCCAACAAAAGTTGGGACCAAAAACGACCTTTTTTTATGTAAAGCACCCCAGTAATACTTGATGTGTACTACCAAACTCGAGTCCAGCACCACTAGGCAAAGCCTAGTGGTGCCTGTCGGCTTCGCTGATGTCTTTGGGTACGAGTGTGGTGTACTACGCCTATGATACACAAAAAAGAATGTTGCATGAATGACTACAGTACACTTCAAGATTGAGGTGGACATCTCAAGCTACGTGGTTGACTCTCGGTCACGCTAACATAAAGTGCTGTGTTGTACAACGCAGAATTAGTTTTGGTTCAACTAGATTAATTTAATGAGCTCCCTTTAGAGGTGTGAGTGTTCATTTCGTTAATTGATTCATTCAATTGCATTCAATGAAGCTCTCAGTCGACCCCCCCCCCCCCCCCACCCCCCTGCAGACAGTGAACTCATGAGGATACACTGTAAGCCTACTATACTCTATTGTAATGTACAATGTATAAATAGCAGCGTGCAATAGGCACCAAATTGGCCTACTAGAGGGACTGTTTGTACCACCTCACAGCCTCCTCGCTCATTTATACCAACAATGTGGCCGTTATAATGGCTCTAGAACCCTAACTTCGACATGGCGACATGGGCATTTCTTAAAATCGACATGGGACATGAACGACATATACATGCAACATGGTCATTTCTTAAAACCAACATGCGACATGGGGACCCCCCCCCCCACCCATCAAGGGCCCCATTATATATATAGAAGGCCTCCCCACGAACCGCTCATGTGGAGGATTGAGCCACTCACGGCATGACTAGCTCACTGCGGTGAGCAAACAGAGCTCAGATGTGGTACAGATGTAATGAATCGATAAGGATGGGTGTGGACCACTAAATTCGACATGGCGACATGGGCCCTTTTTGGCTTAGTGACATGCGACATGAGGAATATATGAGATAATGACATGGGACATAGCTTTTCTTAAAATCGACATGGTGACATGGACATTTTTTTAAATCGACAGGGCGACATGGCCATTTCTTAAAATCGACAGGGAAAATCGGGACCCCCCATCCAGACCCCCATAAGGGGGTTGGTACTGATGGCCGGTGGTGGTGCAATCATGCCGCCACCACCAAACCCTGCACCTGTATTGTGGGGGTAGACCCCTAAATTCGACACGGTGACGTGGCATTTTCTTAAAATTGACAGGCAACATGAGGCCTAGTGTGACATGTGACATGAGGCTTAAAAGATAGTGCCAAGGGACATGGACATAGACAAGCGACATAGACATGCGACATGACTATTTCTTAAAATCGCCATGCGACATGGGATCCCCCCTCCCAATCTATACCCCCTATTATCATGGGATGGATGGCGAGATCGCAATTTCTTAGATCGACATGCGACATGGAGCTTGGTGACAAGAGGGAAAATAAGTGACATGGATATAGTGTATTTCTTAAATTTGACATGGGGGGCAGGACAGGTTCTTTAAATAGAGGCGAAATTGGACATGGGGATACCCACAAAGTAGTTTAATGGGGGAAGATGCCTAAATTCGACATGGCGACATGGCCATTTCTTAAAATCGACAGGTGACATGGAGCTTAGTGACATGAGGGAAAATTTAAGTGACATGACATAGGATATGGGTGTGGACCACTAAATTCGACATGGCGACATGGACCCTTTTTTGGCTTAGTGACATGCGACATGAGGAATATAAGAGATAGTGACATGGGATATAGCCTTTTCTTTAAATCGACATGGTGACATGGTCATTTCTTAAAATCTACAGGGCGACATGGCCATTTCTTAAAATCGACAGGGAAAATTGGGACCCCCCATCCAGACCCCCTAGGATATTTCTTAAAATCGACATGGGACATGGCAGGTTCTTAGGGACGACATGGGACATGGGAATTTTAAGTGACATTACATGGCCATTTCTTAAATTCGACATGCGACATGGGAGGGGGGGGGGCATCTAGACCCCCATTTTAGTTGGTGTTTAGATGTAGCTAATGGCCTACATAAAGCTACACAACTGACCAGCCCCGTCTCAACATGTCCTACCGCATACATCAAGACGGCACAGATGTTCGTACATGTTCACTTTTTGCACACCTGGTCTACATGGTGCTGTGTGTATCGTATTCGTACAAGTGCCCAGTATGGGTCATAAACACTACGTACCAATACAGGAGCATCGAGACGCACTGGTTAGCCTCCAGCTATACATGTACTATAGACAGGATAGAGGGGCCCTTGATGGGAGGGTCCCCATGTCGCATGTCGATTTAAAGAAATGACCATGTTGCATGTCTATGTCGCTTAATAATGCTCATGTTCCGTGTCGATTTTAAGAACTGTCCATGGCACTATCTTTATAAGCCTCGTGTCACATGTAACTAGGCCGCATGTCGATTTTAAGAAATACCCATGTCGTCATGTCAAATTTAGCCTTTTAGGGGTCTAGAGCCATATAGAGGCCTATTTGGATCTTTGCCAGTCACCATGACTTGCACTTTATGTACAAATCAAAGGGGATGGGCCATGCATGGGGGAGCATGGCGGCCTACATTCGGATGAGTAACTTTGGTATGATCATATCACTACATGCACTAGTACTGTACATGTATAAGAATCATTATGAGAACCTGTCACATCTGCGGGTCATATCCCGGGGGACATCATAACAGTTATTAACACAAGCATACTAAGCCTTATACCTGGCATTGTGCCACAATTGGGTGAAAAGACGAAAGTACAAGGCCGTTTGTATCAGTCTATACGAAAACCTGACGGACACCGGCTATAGCTGGCAAAAACTCTCCTGGTCCGGCAGAAAGGTGTCTAGTGCCAGCCCGAATCTAGAGATCTTTGCCTTCATTCCAGTTTTTACGATTGTAAATCGAACCATTATTAAGGTTTTAACAGCATAAAACAAAAAGCTAGTATACTTTCTTTATATGTTCTTCAGTAATTTACGTATCAACATGAAACATATAATTGTTACATACAGGGAAACCATATTCAATATAATTATTGGTACAAACTCTTGCTTTATATTTTATTTTTGAATAACAAAATCATATGCCGATGTCCGGGCCTGCAAAAATTAAAAACAAAAAGAATCTGCAGGACCGAATGTCCTTCATGGTGAAAAAGTTTTCGTATGGACTGCAATCATTGTATGATGCATACAATGCAATAACAAAGCACTGGGTATAAGTCTATATATGGTTATGTGTGAGTAAAGCTGCATTAGTGTTATAAGCCTTGGCCAATGGTAATTATCCTCGGCTGGCGCCTTGGACAATTACCCAGACCTTGGCTTTTAATATACTTCTACAGCAACTCACTTGTACCATATCTAATACTTATTTGCTAAATCACAATATTTGCAAGGCCATTTTATTGTATTGCGAGGTGTGTGTAAGGGGGGGGGGGGTCCAAATATCCTGGTTGTACATAATGATTACAGTGTTGCCGAAATGACATCGGCACATCGGCTTTTGCCGATGTAGAATCGTAATGGCCGATGTGAGACCATCAGACATCAGCCACAATGGCCGACCATGATGTCAGCTTTCCGACAGTGAAAGAATTTTTCAAATATTCCTATTATGAGTCAGGTCCATCCAACTTATAAGCATTTTTCAGTGAATTTAAGCATTTTCAAATTGATTTTGTGAGCTATTATTAACAAAGTATTACAATCTGTATTGATTCATAAGAAAAGAGAGCCGATGTGGCCTGTGAAGAAGGCAAATGGCCCGTGTAAGATCCTGCGACCTGTGTGCATAAAAAGTTTTCGGCAACACTGTACATATCGTGTTGTGTATGTATTTACCTGGGATTAACAAAACCTGATGCCACTTAACAACACGTGGAGTAGAGACCAACATGTTGTTGTTATGTGGCAACATGCTGGGTGCACACATGGAGAGGGGGGGGGGGCTTAGTGCACACCTGCATACACTCTATACCTCATTGGGATGAAGTATAAAATAGGACACAGGTACTGCTAGATCCCATGGGGGAATTCACATTTCTAATATGGTCATAATGAGATAAAGAGGCAGCGACTTGCGGTCATAATGTAAATCTATCTCTATAGGGATTCCTATAGAAGCATGATGAATTAGCATTACATGTATTATGAACAGATGTAACGGTAAAGTGTATCATGTTATCTACCGTGATAAAATATATTTGTAAAATAACATGATAAAAGTAGACTGACAAATGATATGAAAACTATGTGCAATCGATACCAAAGTAAATCAGGGGCGTGACAACGGGGAGGACGGGGTGGCATGTAGACCCCCCCCCCCTTTTTTTTTTTTAAACAACCCTAAAAAAATGTCAAACCTAAATGGTCAAGCCGAAAAAGGTCAAAATTGGACAGAGACACTGACACCCCATGTGCCCCCGCCCCCACTTTGAAATTGCTTGCAACGCCCCTGTAAATAAATGTCATAGTTCAATTTAGTACAGTAACTTTCGGCCATAGCACCGCTGTTGAATAATCATGGTTCATCCACTATGATAGATACTACTTTATTTTTCTATCTGAACAAGGCAATACTATAGGAGTTTAAACCCATTCAGATAACGTATAAGCCGGATATGTGAGTGATGCTGTTATCTCCTGAGCTATGTAGAATATCTCTATGACTAGAGATAATACTATAGATGTATTTCTCTAAATAGCACTCAGTCCCCAGGTCTAGACGGCCCTGTCCAGATGGGAGATATTGGCAACCTCCTGATATAGAGCGTAGGCCTACTCAAACTGGGCCCTGGGCCAACACATAACCCTCCATTAAATGCCGCTTATCTTCATTTGCTATAGCGATGTAACGTAAGCAAACCTGTTCCCGCGACTATGTTTACACTGACAACAGCTATCTCGTGAGACTTTGGTTCTGCTCTCGGAACGCAGCTTGTTCCTGGCATAGCATGGTGTGTGTGAGTCCGGTACCCGGCTAAATCTCGCATGGAATTCCGAGGACAGAGCTAACATGGCCGCGAATATGGAGCCACCAGAATTATCGCTATAGCCTATGTCCTTGGTTCTCATAATATGCATGAATGCAGCCCTGCAGATCCACTCATTAGGGCTGCATTTACGCATAATGCCGACCCTTTGCCAAAGGTACGGGAGTGCATCAGCCTTGTAGGGTCGGCATGATGCTTGAATGCAGCAGTGGCGAGTTACTCGCTAAGCTGTACTCATGTTTTATGTCGACAAAGGGCATGATGCAGTCCATAGAGGATCATCAAAGAAGGCTATACTGCATCTAATCTAGGGATGCCACTATTTCTTATTTTGTTGCTGGTATTTTGATATCAGAATATATCAATTTCCTGTAGAAGTTGAGCACGATGCTCTGATATTTTAATACGATTTGTCAGAGCCCACTAACATGATATATTCTTAACCATGCCCATGGTCATAATACCGTTTAAAACAATTTGCACATATATGGTTAACATTTCACAAATACATTTCTCTTCGTAAACCCAATTCTTTTGGCTAAATAAAAGCGTCACTAATGTGATGTAGACTGCCGAACTGGGCGAGTATCTGAGACCATTTCCCTGATATTTATGACATGTACACTAGGTTAGAATCCCACAAGCTATGCATTTTACGTGAGGAAAGCAAGCAAATAACTGTAACGATTTTTCTTGACAAATACGACATAACATTCAATAATGTAAATAAGTTCTTTATTATAATTTCTGTAACGTAAATCATGTCCATACGTCCACATGCGACATTAAAACATAACATTGATTGTCAATTACTGTATACATATCACTGAAGGATTGGTCGGCCAATTGTTGCCACTGAAGAAAATGAATTTTATGTGTGCAGTAAAAACCCTTGAATTGGATTGAATTGATTAATTAGACCAAAAAAAAAAGGTTTGTTTCAGGTCACCCGACCGACCCTATGTAAACAGGGCCGAACCTACGTTTTTTATGCAATTTTGAAGAAATTCTTATATTTTTACACTTTTTTGTGGTCAATTTTAGGTTTTCAAAAGTTTTGAAAAAATCTTCCCATTGACACTCTTTTTTGGGGGCAATTTTAGGCTATGTAAAAAAAAAAGTTTAAAAAAAAAAGAAAAGAATTCGACCTACCGACCCTAGAGTTTCATCCCATGTTACCTGAAACAAACATTTTTTGTTATTTGGCCTTATTTGAATAATTCACAAATGTGATCCCTTTTCTGTACAGGAAGAGTTATCTACCAAGTTCGACGTGCGGGGGATTCCCACACTGGTGTTCGTGGACCAGGACGGCAAGGTGATCACCAAGGACGGCCGGGGTCACGTGTCTAACGGCGACAACTGCGCCACCATCTTGAAGTAAGGCCCTTAGTTACCAGCCGCGGTAACCATGGTAACTGTGTTATTGCTGGCCTTCATCCCCTCACCATTTGCGCGGGTAAGCATGGGTTTTGCACGTCTACTGCTGCCTGTAACTCTTTAAGGATCGCATAATGCTTTAACATAGTTTAAGGCCACTCAACAAAAAAAGGTTTCTCATCACCTTCGGCTTCACAGAAATCAGGTTTTGAGGAAAATCTCTTTTTTTAATGAAAGATTTGGTACACTTAGTAAAAGAAATAAAGCAACAACAAAAAAACACGTCACATATTTGAAATTTCCGGTGCTTGGTGATGAGATACTAGTTTGTTTTGATGGGGCCTAAGGCATCGTCATGATGCCTGAATGCAGCCCTGCCGAGTTACTGTCCAGGGCTGCATTCATGCATCATGCCAACCCTATGGAGTCGATACACTCCAGGGGCGTGGCAAGCAGTTTCAAAGTAGGGGGGACTGAGGGGTATTTTTTGTCCCCCCCGGTTGCCACGCCCCTGCACTCTCGAAGGTTCGGCATGATGCACCAATACAGGCATGCCAGTGCTAGCTCTCCTAGATGCGCGTACAAACGTTAAGAGCGCAATCTTAACCTAAGAATTAAGATGCTCTTAATTGTCTTAAAATCAATACTGTCACTCCTCAATAGAGTGCGCCACCCATCTCAATTATCTTAAAATTTGTCTTAATCTTATGTTAACCTTATGTTAACCTATCTTAATTCTTCATTCCTGGTATGCCCTAACTACACAGTCCATTGTAGAATAGGCTAGTCGACTAGTATGTAAAGGGGGGCTCTGCCCCGCAACCCCCGTTTTTTTTCCCTTCATTCTGGGTAGATTAAGACATTTTAAGATGTAATACTTGTGTATACTGTGCTCTACACATTAAGACATTTTAAGATGTCTTAATTAAGATTGCGCTCTTAACGTTTGTACGCGCACCTAGGAGAGCTAGCACGTATTTGCCCAATACAGTGCCAGCGAGTTACTCACTGGCGATGCATTCATGCATCATGACGACAAATGGACATTCAGCGTTAAGGGCATCATGCGGCCCTGAAGGCCTAGAAAAATGTGTTTCCGGTAACGTGGCCCTAGATAGAAAAAAAGGCCGACCACACCCTTTTATATTTAAAAAGGGAGAATATAATACTTTTTTCAGGTAAATTTAAATTTCCATTTCCCCCACAAAATTTACAAATTTTACAAATTATTGCATGAGTGCTTCTCGCCTTTGGCATATCATATATAACGTCAATGAGAAGCATTGCCACGATACGTAGGCCTACATTTTAGCAAAAGATTTTTAGTAAAAGATATGTACAGAAAAAAAGGGATGAAATTTCATCAAAATATAAATGAATGACTCCTAGTACATCTCAGGTCGTTACCAGAAACACACTTACTCTTTTCGTCTAATAACTACTTACCCATGCACACTGTAGACTCAGTAAACACAGTTGATAACCAATCTAGCTTTGCTTGTTTGACCCTCAGTTAATTCGCTTGGGAGTGATGGTCATTGGTTCAATCATGGTTAGGATGTTGAGTAACATGTAACGTCACTGAAATTTAACATAGATTAGAGAAATGCTTGTCATGTTGCTAAACGATGTGGCATTTAACAGGACCCTCTTTCCCTTCGCCCTCTTGCTATTTACTGATGGTGCACTTGCTTTAAGGGGTGGTTACTATTCACCAACTGGGGGGGGGGGGGGAGGGGGTGAACAATTATGAACCCTCATGAATGGGAGAATGGGGTAGGCAGACAATTGAATCTTTCCAGTAAATAAAAAAGGAGAAGAATTCCAGCGCATTGCTATAGTTCAAACAATGAAAATCATCACAAATAAACTGTTATGAGTTATATATATCAAAATGAAAAGCGAGACTGGATATGTTTTGCATCCACGTGAAAATCTACCAATCCCTCCCCCTCTGTGGTCAAATAATGATGGACCAGTCCCATGGCAGGACCACGCAGTGGCGTAGGAAAGGGGGGGGGGGGCAGGGGGACAGAAGAGGGGGGGCCTAATATGTTTGCCCCCCCCCCCCCCAAAAAAAAAAAATTGCCAAGACCCTATAATACAATACACAAGTTCCCAAACTTACCTCTTCCACATAGGAAAAGCTTGGGCGGAGGGACATTGGAGCCCAATCAGAACTAAAGGGACCCAAACAATGCTTTTATTTACAATTCCAATATAAGCCTGTATATGCGGCATCATGCCTAAAAGTCAATGCTTAAGGCTGTTTGGGGTCGGCCCCTCTGCCCCCCCCCCCCCCCCCCCCCATGAAGATTTGCTTCCTACGCCTCTGCGACGACACTGCTACCAACCAGTTGTTCTACTTGTGTGCTCTGTTCGGGCTCTGTTCCAATAATACCCGTACAGCCAGGTGAGGGGACCCCGGTACCCACCTGTCGTACAGCCAGGTGAGGGGACCCCAGTACCCACCTGTTGTACAGCCAGGTGAGGGGACCCCGGTACCCACCTGTCGTACAGCCAGGTGAGGGGACCCCAGTACCCACCTGTTGTACAGCCAGGTGAGGGGACGTACCCACCTGTTGTACAGCCAGGTGAGGGGACGTACCCACCTGTTGTCGTACAGCCAGGTGAGGGGACGTACCCACCTGTTGTACAGCCAGGTGAGGGGACGTACCCACCTGTTGTACAGCCAGGTGAGGGGACGTACCCACCTGTTGTACAGCCAGGTGAGGGGACGTACCCACCTGTTGTACAGCCAGGTGAGGGGACGTACCCACCTGTTGTACAGCCAGGTGAGGGGACCCCAGTACCCACCTGTTGTACAGCCAGGTGAGGGGACCCCAGTACCCACCTGTTGTACAGCCAGGTGAGGGGACCCCAGTACCCACCTGTTGTACAGCCAGGTGAGGGGACGTACCCACCTGTTGTCGTACAGCCAGGTGAGGGGACGTACCCACCTGTTGTACGGCCAGGTGAGGGGACGTACCCACCTGTTGTCGTACAGCCAGGTGAGGGGACGTACCCACCTGTTGTCGTACAGCCAGGTGAGGGGACCCCAGTACCCACCTGTTGTACAGCCAGGTGAGGGGACGTACCCACCTGTTGTCGTACAGCCAGGTGAGGGGACCCCAGTACCCACCTGTTGTACAGCCAGGTGAGGGGACGTACCCACCTGTTGTGGTACAGCCAGGTGAGGGGACCCCAGTACCCACCTGTTGTACAGCCAGGTGAGGGGACGTACCCACCTGTTGTGGTACAGCCAGGTGAGGGGACCCCGGTACCCACCTGTTGTCGTACAGCCATAATACCCGTACGGCCAGGTGAGGGGACCCCGGTACCCACCTGTTGTCGAGGATCACTAGGCCAAATAAAAAAGTTTTGTTTCAGGTAACATGGGAAGAAACTCTAGGGTCGGTAGGTCGGATTTTTTTTTTTTTACTTTTTTTTTTTTTAACTTCCCCTCTAAAATTGACCCAAAAAAGTGTAAAAGTGGAGAGATTTTTTTTCCAAAATTTTGTAAACCTAAAATTGACCCCAAAAAAGTGTAAAAATATAAAAAAAAATTCAAAATTGCATAAAAAAACGTAGGGTCGGCCCTGTTTAGATAGGGTCGGTCGGGTGACCTGAAACAAACCTTTTTTTTTGGGCCTTATTAAGGGAGTGATCATTTTTTAACAACAGGGGGGTGGGCAAACAAATTTTGACACCTTGACCGGGGAGGGGGTCAAAAAAATTAAACTGTTTGAGCCAAAAAGCCAGCGCGGTACTATGCATCAAAGGGCCCGCACGCAAGCCAATTTTCGACCCTACGGGTGGGAGGTTAAAGATTTTGACCCCCTCTGGTCGAGGTGTAAAAAAATGTGCTCGCTCTGTGCCGAACCCCCCCCCCCCCTGTTGTTAAAAAGTGATCACTATAAATGCTGATGACCTGTTTGCCTGTGTTTGCTTGTTGCTAGGCTGTGCCCCGTATTGACCCTGGTGTGCTTGTTGACCCTGGGTGTTGACCATCAATATTTCATGGTGCATTGTTGGTCATCTCTGATATCACAGTAAACAAACCCTCTATCACCAAGCCACAGGACCTGGTCGTAACTGGTGGTCAGCAAAGTAAGACTGTAGAGTGACCAAAGTTGTACCGCGTGATTTCTTTATATGTATGCTAGATAGCAGCTATGCCCATTCATACCCGCGCTAATGGCTAGAATTACCTGTGTCCACGTGGTCCAAAGAACCCCAAACGTTCATCTTTAGTATTGCATATAGCTTCATTAAGTTTAAAGTGCTCCACAAAACCCCTACCACTCATCACTTTTCACTTACTTACATGCAACTACATAAGGATCACAACGGCACGGCACTGTCATATCCCCCCATATGTACCCGATAACATATTATTGATGACATATTACAGAAATATCCATACACAAAAACTAAATTTTACTTCTACTTATGTCATGCAGCTCCCCAAGAGATTCATCAGAAGGCGGCGGCAAGTGCATTATAATATAAATCTGGAACGGACGGACGCTGAAAGGACGCTGAAAGGACTGAGAGTGCAATTATATCGGGAACGACAGGAGCTCATCCCACATATTCCATGACGAAGAGGTGCCGAGAGAAATGTATCAGAGGATACATGTGTAAATGTGATAACATTCAGATTGTAATGTCGATGTAGTTTGTAGTTACTCGTTCATAGTTAAGGAGCGTTGATCCGACTCCTACCATGCAATACCATTGTTTTTGGCCAGATATTTATTTACAAAGCCACAATAAAATATTCTCGCCTTATACACTCAAATGGTTCCTTGTGATTGTGTCATGTTGAAATATAGTATAAATGGATCTGTCATCTATATATGCTCAACTCCAGTATAAAAAAGGTTTTATATTAAACACAAGAAAGCAGGGTGGTTATTATAAGGCGAGCACTTCATGCATGCTTTCTTATTTATGTAGCGTAACGGTCCGTATGAGCGCCCAAGTACTCATAAATTTCTATTCCCTTTTACTTCTTGTGCTTATACAGGGACCTATATGAGTCATTATAAATAAAATAGATGAAAGAAAATTGGTTTCAAGAGGGTCCTAGATTTGAGTATAACCGAAACCTGCGCTCATTTGAAACCCTTGCCATTCCAATAGCTGTCATTGTGCAGTGGTATTAAGGTTTTATTTTTAATCATCTTTAAACGTTTAACTCATACAGAGGCGTCCTTCTGTTAAATCTCTGTCCAAGCCGGATAAAGTGACTTTTACTAAAACACTTCCTCCTTTCTCAAAATATGTGCTATTGGATGCGATAAATCCCCGCTCTATACCGTGCACGCCCCTGATAACTCTCCTAGGTGCGTGAACAAACGTTAACAGCGCAATCTTAACAACAAATTAAGATCGTCTTAAATATATTTATTCCTCCATAGAGTCTTAATGTTAAAGTCTTAATAATACCCACCAATACAGATATCGTTATATGTTGATATCATGGGGGGGGGCTCTGCCCCCCAACCCCCGTTTCCCTTTCCTTTTTCTCATTACATTAAGACATTTTAAGATGTAAGATTAAGATTGCGCCGTCAACATTTGTCCTCGCACCCGGAAGAGCTATCCTGTATTTGCCTATATCGTAGGCCCGTGCTATGTGAATTGCTTAGTAACTCATATCATATGAAAGTGCAGTGTTTACATGCATTCTACATCTCGTTATTAATGAATTGAGCCATGGATAATAGGAATAAATTGGAAAATCATAAAGGAAGTCAACAATAGTGTTAATTGTTCTCAGGGTGCCCCACCTGTACGTCTAAGTATAATAGGCCTACCTGTAGCATTTTCAGTAACATTCCACTAATCTAGGCTTGGGCATATCTCACTCGGCCTGTAGCCCCAGCTCCCACTCATGAAATATATCAGAGATGGTATCAATGGGCGTTGGCATTTGTCTATATATGACAGGGATGTGTGAGGTCAGACCTATTAACAGAGCATGACGGCCACACTATATCTGCACCTCTACATGGGTACGCAGAATTTTGGCCGAGTCACTGTGTCATTTTTACAGGAAACAGCTTGTCACTGCGTCACTTTTTAAGTATAATTATAGGGACTCAGAGATTGTCTGTGTCCGTCGCCTTTTAAAAGGGCCGTGTCGCGCGTGTCGATTTTTAAAAGGGCTGTGTCGCCATGTCGCACGTGTCGAATTATACCCATTTAGGGCACATCTCTATATATCTATGGTAGAGACATAGAGAGGAGCAGGGACATTGATCAAAGAGACTTCTCCTCCAGGGTGGACCCTGCAGGCTGAACAATAACATGGAGTCAAAGACTCAACTATTCCCAGTCTCAGGCCCCGACTCTATAATAGTAGAGTCTGGGCAAACTCATATAAAAAAACTTGTTTTACTAACTTTTCTTCAGGAGTTGACCAATCAAATCCTGTACACCAATTCCTGTGCACAGCCTGACAGGAAGTAACAATCTAAGTATAGCAGTCCCACCAGTCCCACTTGGAGCCCTTGCTGTGGTAAGGGGTACTGATTGAGTGAGTCTGCTATTCCCAGTCATCCATGGGGAGTGGGGGATACATTGATCTGTATAATAATAATGTGGATGTAAACGGTAACCTTAGACAGTGTCCACCGACAGTATTTTCTATGGCTACATACAGCATACCGATGTGGAAAAAAAGGAAAAGAAGGGAAAAAAAGGAAAAGAAGAACGGGTGTTGGGGGGCAGAGCCCCCTAATAGGACAAGATTGAGTTTCATTATTAAGATTACGGGAAAAGTGGGGTTTCGTTATTAAAATGACGGGAAAAGTGGGCTTTTTAAGATTACGCACTGAATGGGCTGCGTCTAGTGACTCTGCAGGTTCGTCCCTACGTGCAAATACTATAGGTGAGAGATTCATAAATGCCGCTTGATATACCAACGGTGGATATCTTCTGACTGTAATTATGTATATATTAGTTAGCGTTCACCACTTGCTCCGGGCAATAAGAAATTTAAGTAACTTTTATTGCATTAATAGCAATCAGTAATGAAGGGAATTCTGAGGGTGTATTATACGATGCAATTACCATTTATTCATATAGTTGTATAGTTGAATAAAGAGGAAAGTATTCTTTTGGCGTTGATCACCCGCTGGTTCATTAAAAACTGAATTCAAGGAGGACTAGTAGTAGTCTACCGATAGGTAGGGCGTCAGTAAGAATAAGTCTGTATAAGATAACCTGTGAGTGGCACAACATATGTAAATAATACTCCTGCCTATGGTTCACTATGTCCACATAATCCATACACAATAAGTTGCCACTGAGACTAATCTCAGAGGAGGTGAGGACCGCTATGCTGTCTAGTGGAGAAAAGGGGAACTAAAATATCAAGGTTCCACATACCTAAATAGAATAGGTCATGCATAATTCTATGATATCGCAGCATCACTACACGTGGCAGTTATTGTTATTGACCCAGGGGACCCTGGGTCTCTGTGAGACGGTTTTCCCCCAGAAATTGTTGTTTGGTCAGCTGACTTTGCACATTCCCCCTACTTCTATTTTTGATTGTTTCTTCACAAAAGAAAGCTGATGTGATTCTTTGGAACAATGTCTGTCTTCCTGTTTTGGTCAAAGTGTCCAGAAAAAAAAAATTCCCCATGAAAAAGTATTTTTTTAAATAGTCAAAAAGAAGCTGAAAAACAGGTCTGTGTGAACTAATGCTGAAGATAGGCCAGTGACCTTGAATCCTGACTTTAAAAGAGTCACGTTCACACAGACTTCCTATACCTGCAATGGTGAAGAGCAGGTGAGACGTTTTTATGAGACAATTTTGGTATCATTTCAACCCTAAAGAAAGGTCAGTGGGGACCAGGTGATCTGTAAAGGCACCCCGACTCCTATCCCTGCAAGGGTTAGGGTGGTGATATTCTGGATAGGAACAAGGGGAGGTTGTGTCGGCCTCTTCTTTTTTTCTCTTCTTGGGACTTTGGGTTTGGACTTTGGATTGGGACTTTGGGTTGGGACTTTGGGTTGGGACTTTGGGTTGGGACTTTGGGTTGGGACTTTGGGTTGGGTCTTTGGGTTGGGACTTTGGGTTGGGACTTTGGGTTGGGACTTTGGGTTGGGACTTTAGGTTGGGACTTTGGATTGGGACTTTTGGGTTGGGACTTTTGGACTGGGACCCTGGGTCACATGTGATGTATATGACACAATCCATCTTTATTTAGGAACTCCTCCATATTTCTGGTATAATATTTGGAAACTTACACACATAAAGAAATCTGATGGCATTTGGTCTTCTGAAACCCTAAAGTTGGTTAACTTTTAAGATGTCCTACACAACAATTATTTGAGATATATTCAATACGTTGCCATGAATGAATAGCAAGATGTGTGATGTCTAATAAGAAGACCAAAGACTCTGGAGACACACTGTTTGTGGATGGAAATCCTATATGCATTCAACTACACATATGAAATATCTATTGGCCCTGCCCCATAGAACTTGTATATCAATTTAGCTCCTCTAAATCTCAGAGGGGGGACAGTAGTCTGCTGTTAAAGGTTTCATTTGGTTCCCTGTGCCTTGACGGACACAGCACAGGGAACCAGTTAACTACGTATCATTTCCCTCTAGACGTCATAGCGGTGCTCACCTCCTCTGCCTGTAAGGGGGGGGGGGGGTAGGTGTGATTATAATCAACCTCAGGACGAAATGTGTGTTGCTAGGCAGATAAGCAATTAGAATAGCTGTTGCTAGGCAACTAGCTGTAGTAGTAACAAACCAATAGAACCATTCAATTCCTTGGTCCATTTTAAGGGGGCCGGCAGCTATTATTATAATCAACCTCAGGACCTATCAAAGGTTGATGAATATTATTGTTATCACATAGCATAAATCTGTATTGGCGTCCGTTTTGACTTCGGGTAAAGTGCAAACATCATATGCCTCATCCTCACTTCAGCATAAACAAAGAAACCAAATACTGAGAGAATTTGTGTAAGTATTTAATCATGCCAGATAAACAACACGAACAAAGCTACTTCTACATATTGTACATAAGCTGACATATCTAAATGTGAGCAGCTATACATATCAACTAATGTACTTTTAAAATAAGTAGAACATTGCTCTCATATAAAAATTGTAAAGCAGTTCTGCTATATAGTTTAATTAGGCCAAAGAAATAAAATGGGTGTTTCAGGTTACATAGTCTGAATCTAGGTAGGGTAGGTTGAATTTAAATTTTTCAAAATTTATTTTATACTTTGGCCTGAAAAGTACCCAAAAATTGACTCGCAAACTCCAGCACTAACTCGCCGACAACAGTGTTGACTCAGCAACTATCAAATTGACTTTGAAATAGCCCCAAAATTACTTTGGACATAAATATTTTTTCAAAATTGGTTTAAAATTTGTAGGGTCGGGGTAGGGTCGGGTAACCTGAAACACACCTTTTTTGAGGGCCTTAGTCCAAAAAGAAGCAGAAGGACACGATTATCACTTCTTATCAAATAATGCAATCAACTATATAACCTCTATTACACTCCAACTTTGGGGAAGTACCCACGATATGGGATGAACCTTCAATATAACCCCGGAATATAACTAACATCAATATAACAAGCAAGGTATACTTATAATCATATACCCCAGACTCCACTAGGGTGACACTGGACACTGCAAACCTGGCAATCCACAGTCCCACCCCTCTAGTTCATCTAAACTGAACTCGTCGATAGGCGGGCCGATCTGATGGGGCCCTGTCTATAACACAGCCCCGCTGCTGTTGATGGCCAGCAAAAGATACTGAATTAAGACTTTAAGACTTAAGATTAAGATAACGCTCTAAACGTCTGTCCTCTCACCTGGGAGAGCTATCCAGTATTTGCATCTTTTTGTCCTTTGTCTTGGTATCTTTCACTTCATTTTGCTACATTTTACTGGTGTGTCGCCCAGAATGACATCTCGTTTCTGGCAACATTCGGGACGACACTCCCTAGAAATGAGTGACACATACAAGGACAAAGGATTAAAAAGATTGCCACGTTTCCCAGAGTCCAGTTTTGTCCTAGTACAGTCTGGCCTATTCCGCCGTAGCTAGATGTCCAGTGTACTGCGCCATTTGCAATTGTACCCTCTGTATTCCCTCTGCTCTCCAGCCACCAGCTCAGCCAGAGCCTGTCTCCCAGATTAGGGGTCAAACAGGTTGTAAGTATTGTGAATGGGTTGAACCTGGACATTCGTTATGTCACCTGTCCCTCATAGATTAGTGGTTAGCATGGTGGATTCATGATGCAGAGGACCTAAGCCCAAATCCCTGTCAAGTCAGATCTTGACGACCATACCATTAATAACCAATACCTTTTCGTATTTAGACAAATACATTGTGTAGTTCGTTTGAAGAAATAGGAATACAAATTTTGCCCAAACACTATCGATATTTTTTTAATATAATTTCAAGGATGTTACTCACTTCTAGCTATCAAAGCAAAATATATTTGATATATGAGAATATAAATGCATGCTATGGTCACCAAGATATGGCTTGACAGGGATCTGACCTTAGGTCCTCTGCATCATGAATCCATCATGCTAACCACTACTCTGTGAGGGACAGGTGGATACAATTGGTACCAGAGGAACACATGGTGACGCCACCAGTATCTCGCTAGTGCATAATAGTGACACAATAGCAAGAGGTTTGAATAACACCTATAGCGTAAGTGGTGTGGATATATTCACATAGATAGGATAAAATGATACTTTGTGAGTACCTGCATGGCATATCTTCAATAGATCCCAGCTGCAGGACTGCAATGGTCAGATGTTAGGTTTAGGGCAGTTACAGAGAGATTAAATTATATACACATATAACACATTAAAGACTCCTTCCTCAGTTGCTTTTCGGAGAACTATTGTCAGAAGGTCCACATGACATTACTGCAAGACAAACTTTCCCATCGATCAAACAGTATTTCTTCTTTATGTATGTCTTGTATAGTTTGGGAAATATCTTAACAAGACATATCTCCATATGCTGAGTTACAAGGTGACCCTCAAACATCAGGACATGCTTTTTGTACTCTGAGATCCTGGCTACTGACTCTGAGAATAAGGCAATGAGAAGGTTGATTAGCAGGATGGGGACCAGGATGATGTACACAAGATGCAGAAGGTAAAGACTCTGATGGTCTTCATGCTTGTAAGCTGTCATTGGAAGCATATTCAGCATCACACAATACATCGAATAGATACTATTTGCTAAATTGTCAAAGCCTGGCTGACCTAGAGTATGGGAGGTTCCATACAATGTAAGTCGCATGAAGAAGCACATGGAGAACATGAACTGAAAGACAGAGAAAATCACAAAGAATGCGGCCAGGTCATACATCATGTTTTGTACAATGACTACCAGATGTCCTACCCTCGTCAGCTGGACAAAGAACAAAATACTCCAAATACATCCATAGACTTTTATGATATCAATATAGTTAATGACAAACCTGATAGGACACGGTGGCTCTGAGAAATAGCAGACGACGGGTATCAGGAGTTTGAGAATTAAGCAGAAGAGGAGAAGAAATTCAATCAACACATAGAACTTTGGCTCCACAACAAGGATTTTAGTTTTGTTAGGGAGATTTTTCAGAAATGGTGAGAGTTTTGTGTAGAACATGAACCGCCAAAGAAGAACAATACTCTCAGTTATTAAAAATATGGCAAGCAGCACCACCATAACTATGTCAAATAATGAAATATCTGTGCAGAAAGAATACTTCCCAATAATTGTATCATTTGGTGCAAAAACATCAGTGCTACTATAAATTGACACTGAGGAGTTGGAATGATCATGATAGCAACAATTTATGGAAGAGCCATGAAATAACAGTTTTTTAACGAGGCAATGGGTTTCAACATAAATAAGTCCAGCTGCCTTCAATGCAAATGACAGTATTGCAAGAAAAATGGGTCCCGCTACATTTTCAGACTTTTTAGTAAACCAAGTTTGAATGATAGGAGACTCAAGAAAAGACTGGTTTTCAGGATGTGAAAGGTCATTTTTGTCAATCCCTAAGATTAGATTCAAGGGGGATAGCACCCTCCTAGACCCCTTTGGATGTTCATACTGAGTAATATCATAAAGTCTACAAACATAACCAAAAAGCCTGTCTTTTTTGACTAAGTAGACTCCAGGTGTGTTGAAAATAAGCTCAAAGAATTTGTACAATCCAAGATTAAGGGAGAGTTCTAGAGGAAGAAGACCTTGTGCATCGTCACCATAGAGTAAATACTCAAGTGTAGCATAGTCAATGTGGCAGGAGAGCCACTTATACATCTCCATGTACACTTCAATCTGCTGTTTCCTATGATATGCAGCATGGAGAAGGACATGGATGACATTACCAGAACTCAGAGGTCTCTTCAGGATACCCTTGCTGCTACATACCAGAACCTTCAGACACGACGGTGACGGGATGAAGATGCACATCTCCAGACTGTTCTTGGTTAACACATCTTTGTGGGTTTTAAAACATTGACAGTTTCCTATGTGACTACAAGGTGGGATCTTGCACCAAGGTAGGCTCTCATATAGTAAAACATTCTTTGAACTTTCATTTTCTGTTTTCAGGATGCTTTCGATAGTCTCAGTGTTATCCTCACTGATAGCTCGGATCCATTCTGACATGACTCCCTCATCAACATTAACCATTGGTTTTGTGAATTCATGTCTAGCATGAATTTGAGCCATTATTGTAGCTTCTTGGGAATTAATCACCACAGTCCAGCTCCAGTGATACTATTGTATGTTGATGAGCTTTCCCTGGCTGAGAGTGATGTGCAAAGTTTAATCTGATAGATATTGGCAACAATGTGATGCCCGGACCTTGCTAGATGACATCCAAATAGAAGCCGATAACTGCTTCTCGTGGTGTGAAGCAAATGCAGACACAATCCTGTATGAGCACAATGGATTACATCAGAGCCGAGAGAATATACATACCGTAAATCCTCGAGTAGAAGCCACTTCTTGTACGAGGGTCAGAATCCCAGTGTGGCTTGTAGGGTCCTCTCCAGATGCGGGTGAGGCTTATATGAGTGCTTTTGCTCAGAGGCGTGGCAACCGGGGGGGACTTTTGACCAACCCAAAAATGGTCAAACGAAAAAGGTCAAGTAAAAAGGGGTAAAAAAGGTCAAAATACCCCTCAGTCCCCCTTACTTTGAAACTGCTTGCCACACCCCTGTGTTGCTAGTATAGTACCGTACAAAATTTGCAATTTTCATACCTCATGTGCAGCTTATGATCATGGTTCCCCCAAGTTAGGGGTGTGGCTTATTATTAGGGTTAGGCTTATATGTGAGAATTTACGGTACTGATCACTAAATGCAAACCAAGTACAATGAACCCCTTAAATCAGCTGCAATGTGGTCATATATATTTATATGAAACCCACATATGACTATGCTTGAGTAAGAACAATGTTTGATGGGCTAAAAGCTATCCCGAAATGTCCACGTCTATAATGCATTAGCAAACTTTGAAATTGTCCATATAAACAAGAAGTCCATTAGTGCTGTCTGTCCCTGTTACGAAGTGAGATTGATATTGACAGTTATTTGCTTTAGGTTACTTTTGCTCTTACTGTGTCTAACAAATTGATGTTTATTAACAAACGAAATATTTTAATATTTATGTTTTCCCTTTGTAGGTCACCATGGTTTCTTGATACGAATTGAGAGAACATAAATGCAATATGTAAAAATGCCACTATACATAATGAGAAAATAACGTTCACATGTGATAAAAGATAAATGTTGCTAGTGCTAATTGCAAATCTCTCTGGTAGGCTTACTATTAAATGTCTCCTCACTGATTAAAGAAAAATAGAGCAAATCAGTTTTTGAAATATTATTTTATTTTATTTCTCAATATCAATATTATGATGGTATACTCATAGTAGATATTTCCACTCTGACTAGAAGGGTAGGCATGCTTATCCTTGAGTATAAAGAACTAATACCACCACTATATGACTGCTAATGGTAAAGGGGAACCTCAGGGGAAGCCGTTGTCCTTGATGAGTTGTTTGTAGAAGCGAGCAGAGGCTTTTGGTGTCCTCTTGCGTTCTGGATCATTGTAGTCTACATGATGGATGCCGAATCGCTCTGAGTATCCCATAGCCCATTCAAAATTGTCCAGCAGTGACCATACTGTATAGCCGATGACATTGCATTTGTCAATGACAATAGCTGAAAGTAAGATTTATAAGTGTGCTTTCAAGATTGAATATCATTAATCTGGATCCATGACATACACTTTATGATCATCTTTATAGCTGACCCACAATAAAATCAATTCCTTTGTCAAACCTTATGCACCAAATCATTACAAGTATGGATTTTGTTTAATAATATAGATGTACTAGACGTAATGACCATCACAATACATTTAAGTGCATTTATTTGTAAATTATTATAATCTGTTTGAGTCTACATTTGAATAGATATATATCTGAATTTGTTATGATTTTAACCTCATACCTTTCAGCAGTTCATTGCTGTAGTCTCTGATATAGTTAACGCGGTGTGTATCTTCTAATTCCCCTGAGTTGTCTGAAACGCCACTCTCAGTGATGAAGACAGGAGGGTTGTCGTAGGTGTCACAGATCCACTTCACCAGTTTACGCAGTCCCCATGGCACTACATAAAGCCAGGATGAACCCGCTCTGTAATAAACAATAAATGTTCAGTTAAGTTGTTGCTTTATACCTCTCTTTATAACATTGCATTTAATGATGAAGCACAACCATGGCCCCAAAGGCCCATGGTTATTACCAAAGAGCAAAGACTGCAAAGATCGTCCACTCAGGTGTTGTCAAATAGGTTAACATCAGCAATTAGAATACCTCAAAGGCTGTGACTATTGACAGTTCCAATAACAGAATATAATTCCTTTATTGACAGTTCGAACTGTCAATACCACGATATAATTCCCTTATTGACAAATGACAAAAAAATAAATTCTATTATTGACAGAAATGGAAGTGTCAGCAACAGAAACGAATCTCTTACTGCCAGTTCAAGTATCCACATAATAAATTAAATCAATTAACCAGCATTGATCACATAAAACAGATATTCCTGCCTACACCTGTAATTCACTTCAATACATCGATTTGCATGTCATTGAAGAAACAATAGGGAAAGTCACTTACACTTTCCATGAAGGATCCAATTCCTCTTTGATGCCGAAAAGTTCACCAATATTCTCTGGGTTCTTGGCTGCTTCCAAAGTCTTTAGAGCTGGGGACACCAGTCTAGTGGTGTAGTGGTTCAAACCAAAGAAGTCTGAACTACCTGCAAGCATTAATGAAGTAAGCGGTCAGAAGGATCTCTCTACTTCATTTTGATGAAGCGGGTCAAAGTCAGATTTGATTTGATTAAAGAATAATCTAGTTCAAACAACGTGTAAATATGATAATGAAAATAGTGATACATTGATAATTGATGAGAAGCCATATGAAAAAATCAACAATTGCAATTGTCACATAAACATTTTTGCTATCCTACCTAATAAATCCAACGTCAAATACCTTTGTTTAGGGCTTTTTCCTCTTCGGTGAACTCAGGTAAAGGACCTTTTGGTGCACCAGCCCTGGTGGCAAGATCTGCACAGGCCTTCTTGAATACCTCTGGGTAGTCACCATTTCCAAATACAGGCTGTGCATACCATCCCAGCTTGATGTGGTTCAGGTCGTCTGAACACCGGCGGTCTTCTGCACTCTCTGGGTTCTTTGGTTCATTCCAGTCATGATTCAAGGTGATGCCACACCTACCTAATAAGGTGGAACAAAGACATAACCATAAAACATAACTAGACTCTTGTAAGATGTTGTTCAGCATATGAGAAAAAGTGTAGATATATTATATGCGGTAATAAATTGTAATTTAGGTAAAATATCAGTGTGCCAGTAAAAAAGATTTCCATGATCTTGTCATACAGTAACTACAGTATGCTATTGTTGAATCATGGACGTGAAAGGTGCATAATGCTACCAGAGGGAAAAAGCAAATACTGTACCATCAATCATAAGTGATTCAGCATTTATAGATTTGGAGGCCTGATGATTGTTCACTATAGAACAGCTTTGAGGTGATTTTTCAAGACAAGCACTTATTTAAAACCAAGCACTTGAATGGGGATGTATGGTAGATACACAAACCCTCACTACTAGTATATGTAGCAAATGAGATGCTGAGATTATATAACTAATAATTATGCCTACCTCCGTGTTCAGGTCTGAATTCCTTGTCATAGATGTGGTAGGCCCTGGCATGTGACTTGATCAGGGAGTGTGCCACCTTGAAGATGGTGTCGTATGGATCTGAGATACCAGGAGCGTGGACTCCCACACCATGCCCGACCCACACCACCACAGACGGCTCGTTCAGAGTGATCCAGAACTTGACCTAAATCAATCAAAAAGGGAAGATAAAGTAAGCAATCAAACTAGGGGGGAAAACTGGATATAGAAACATTCATTGAGATGATGGGGGTGCCACACGAACAATCACCTGGTCAACTCAACATTAAAATATCAGTTTTCCACAAAAGGAATCCACATTTCCATTGATGATAATATTTTGGAGACTTGCCCACATGACAAGTCTAGTATTTTTATAGTATTCCTTTTATTTATACTGAGTAGAGTACAGAGCCTGCGGGCCCAGTCTATGTCTTGTATATAGTCATTATATATTCAAAGCACGGCCACAGTTTTGTTTGGCTTACCCTATCAGCAAAGGCCTTGTAGCATGCTCTGGCATAGTCTGCAAAGTGACCAACAATCTCCTCATTTGTCCATCCACCCAAGTCCTGCAGATGTTGTGGTAGGTCCCAGTGGAAGAGTGTGATGACCGGCTCTATTCCAGCTGCCACCAGAGCATCGATGAACTTGTTATAATGGTCGATGCCTGCCTGGTTGTAGGTAGCCTTGGTCCCATCTGTGAAGATACGGGCCCAGGACAAGGAGAACCGGTAGTGGGAGGTCTGGAAGTATAGGTTGTGTGTCACATCATATGTTTTAATGTTAAATGGCATGATGGTGGCAATGCCCTATGGAACCATCTTTGTCCACTTGTGTAAATGCATATTGTATTGTAATATTATGGAATACCCTTAATGTACATCAGTTATGAGAGATGGTATAAGGATACTTAGGGAGGGTTCATTATTTATGGCCGGGGTGGGGGTGAGCATTTGAGGGGGGCAATTTTTTTTAGGGGTATTCAAAGGGGGGGGCTTTTTTTTTTACCCTATTCTTAGGGGGGGGCCTTTTTTTTTAGGGTATTCCTTGAAATGTCGCGAATTTAGTATGTTGAAATGTCGCGAATTTTAGTAAGAGCTTGTGTCATTACCCTATATATAAAAATGGGTTATTCTTTCGCTGGTATAAATTCTCAACCTGTGACTGCTTTAGCCTAGAGTACCCTGCGGTACCAGATGAAGCAAAAAAATCCAGTGTATGAACCAGTTATGAAAGTCCCAGCTAACTCGACTGGTAATTCTATTTTAATTTGATCAATATTTCAAGGGGCTCATATATGTTAAGCATACTGGCAATCACACTATTCTGAGAAATCGATTCCCATTAAAAGAAAAACGACACCCATTAGGAGAGATAATCTCGCAGACAGTGCCTGCCAACAAGTGACAGAAGAAACCACTGCAATCCGCCATTGTTTTTGCCTTTTGTTTGGCACTGAAATAAGATAATTTTAGAAATATGAGTACCACACACAGGCATATTCTAAAGTATGTATCCATCTAACGTTCTCCACTGAATATAATACTAAACCTTCTTATAATAACTGAGATGTTCCAGCTTAAACTTCCGAGTCAGGCCCTTCCGAGAGAATCTGTTGGGAGAGTGAGGTTGCTACAGCTAGCAGCGCATCATGTGGTTACCATGGCAATGTAGGTCGGAGGGACACTGGCTGACTGGCTGCCGCCAGCCCCACTTTGCCGCGCGCTTTTTCGTGGGCGTAGGGGTGCGAGGGGCGTGTGGGGAAGGGGGGGGGCTGCATTTGGGTGCCGTGAAAAGAGACTACAATTCACTGTTAAAACACTCCCCCCCCCAGTCCCCGAAGGGGCTGGTATTCTACCAAATTACGTCAATATTTTCAAAATTTTCCCAGGCAAATTTCTCACTGCATCACTTTTGACACTCAGAATCGGCCAACGCTTTGCCAGTCTTCAAAAAAGCGCTGGCCTCATGTAGCCTAAGCAGTGGGGGTACGGGACCTTCCAATTTATAAGCGCTGGGGCCTTTAACTCAACGGTACCGTATGTAAGTTGAAAAAACTGTGATCGAGTGTCTGAAGTATCACCTATAGAGGTTTGACTATTATCACACACCAGCAAGTATCACGAGACTTTTACACGAAAACACCTTACAAATGTATGTATTTATTGCAAGGTAGTAAATTGTAAACAAAAAAAGAGCCCAGGATTACATACATACAATTAGTATATATGCTAATGTCGTTTTTGTAATATTAAAAGTTGAAAACGATCTAGGGTGGGGGGGGGGCGCTTTTTTTTCAACCTATTCCGAGGGGGGGCCCTTTTTTTTTCAACCTATTCCAAGGGGGGGGGCAATTATTTTTGACGTATTCGATTTGCCAAACGCTCACCCCCACCCCTGCCATAAATAATGAATCCTCCCTTATTACTTGTTTTAATATCAGCTCAAAATGAGCCTCAATATCTTTATATTTTTATCAACATATAGGGGAGACCTACGGCAATGCTTCAGAAGCCAATAGGCAACGTCATTCATACTTTTCTGTATGTGTTCTACCCAAAAATTCTAAATGCCCCGGCATGTAGTCTAAAGTCGCCATCACAGGTTGGTTATGGGGACATTGGCCTGGCATGACCTAGCGCTATTCAAAAATGACTGGGGCAAAACAACATATGACTAATGCCTTACTCAAAAGGACTTAGCCTCGCACTCATATAAATGGACTAAGGTGAGTTGGTCTGAACTGACCAACCTAGGTTGGTCTTATAGGGAGCCAGAAGATGACTAACTGGATTAGGCACTATAGTGCCTGGGGGATTGGTCGTATAGGGAGCTAAAGAATATCAGTGTACATATTGTTACTATTGTCTAACTCACCCCGAGGTCCTTGATGAGTTTGATGTCCTCGTCATACTTGTGGTAACTGTCACAGGCCACGTCTCCCGTGTGTCCCTCAAACACCTTACCAGGTGTGTGGGAGAAGGTGTCCCAGATATTCTCACCCTTACCTGCAGATATAAGTCATAGGTGAAAATAACCATCTTATTTCATGCCAGATACAATAGTCATTATGCTAAACTACTGTAAACGCTCAAGCACAAGCCCAACTCGCGTATAAGCCGAACCCCGAGTTAAGGCCGATCATATAAGACGCACTGCCAATCTGAAGGTGCCGATTTTAGTAATGTATCATAGTGGCAAAAACTCGTGTATAAGCAGCATCCTGACCTTGGACTGATCCTATAAGCCACACTGCCAACCTGATTCACGTACTAGCCGCGGTTTATATGTGAAGTCTTACGGTACTATAAATCCTGTTTCCAAAGCATCCCATGAGATACAATGTTCCAGTATTGCATGGCCTGTAACATGGTCATTTGTTTAGATTTCTATGGACATTTAAATGCTATTTACCATATTTTGAATTTTGAAAAACATGAAATAAAGGCAAAGGCCCATGGTGAGGATGATTTTGGGCCGTTCCTCCCGATGTGAGACTTTGGTCACATCCCACAAAGCAGAATATGGCCCCAGCCTCACCTGAGGAGGAATGGCTCAAAATGATCCATTGATACAAATAAAACCTATTACATAAAAGCCTGGTTTATAATGACACAAATTTAAACAAACCTTCATAACACTAGGGTAAATGAATCATTAAAAGAATATCTATTCAACATGGTAATAACAATATACGATTGCATTATACCTACAATGCCTGATCTATATACTCACCATCCTCATTCCAGGCACCCTCTATCTGGTAGGAGGCAGTGGCTGTACTCCACAAGAAGCCTTCAGGGAAGGTACCCTTCAGAAACTCCCCGTTATCACTCATGTTGATGTGTGTTGTACCCGGAGTCAGATGGAGAACAGGCTCTTTGATCCAGCTGTCACCTGTTTATAGGTGTATCAGCACTATATCAGCAGGCATGGAGCCTGGCCATAGGGGGAACCATACACGGGGGACACAGCAAATACAGCTGCTACTCGGAAAAGGCCATGTTCAACTGTCTCTAAGCCTCTGGCTCTAACTATATCACAGTGACAGAAATTCCAATATAGTCACACACCCAAAACAACCAGATCAATCATTATTTTTGCTCTTCTTCAGGTATTTAAAGTGTTTTATTGGTTTGACTAATAACAAATACATAGTAAATTAACTTAACCTAGCACATGCGCATTGCATTACTAAGGCTAGGACCCCTATCAGTCCCCTGTTACGAAAAGCATTGACACACACAATATGGTGGACAGCATTGTATAGTATAGTTATTATTATACGGAAGTTGGTGATTAGATATACCGGGTAGTTATTGCAGTTTGATGAGATGGATGACGGTGAAGTAATACATGTATATCATTATTTGATGGGAAATAAAGTTTCAAAAATACAAATAATGTCAGTTTCTTACATGGAACATATGTGGTGATTTTTAAATTTTTCACAGAGGTATTAAATGCACTGAGGTCTTCAATTGCAGTGAAGGGGACATCTAATGTGCTTCCATCTTACAGCGGTGCTGTACACTCAAAAAGTAAACTTGTCTCTTGACTCTTCCAAGTGACGGTCATAAAATAAACGAGTCAAAAACTTGTGAAAAGGAAGCAGGTCTTCTAGCTGGAGATACAAGACGCACTTGGCATGTGCCGGCCCAAGACCCAACATTTGCTAGCTCCAGATTCTATTTGTGGGATGGTAATCTGATAGGTTAGACAACTTTTGACTCCTTTATTTTATGATAGTCACTTTGACGAGTCTGGAGACAAGTTCACTTTTTTAGTGTAGTAAGCACTTCTATGGTAATGACCATTGGTTTGAGCTTAGTATCAGCAGGTAGGAAACCAGCAGTGTGAGGGTATTAAGAGTGGTGTAGACTCTAAAACGAAGGGCCTTTTATCGTGGGGCAATCAGATATCATGCTCCATTGGTCTTGTCAATTGTGTAGTCCGTTCTTTTCTGATAAAGTATGACCCCTACCCTGTCCTATCTCTGATGCTTGACCCTTTAAGGGCCACATAGTGCCTTAATGCATTATGCCCTTGTCGTCATGAAGTATGGATGCAGTGCTGTTGAGTAACTCGCCAGTGCTGCATTCAAGCATCATACTGATATGAGTTTGATGCACTTCTGTAGGTTCAGCATGACGCATGTATGCAGCCCTGGCAAGTAGACTCACCAGGGCTGCATTCATACATCATGACAAGGCATTAAAGCATTATGTGACCATTAAAGGGTCCATACTGCTTGTTATCTAGATAAGGCTCAATGGTCAGCTGAATGACACTGCTTATCTGCCATGCTGCGTTTCTACTGATTATGTGATTTAGATATCATGATTGCCTATTCAGAGGAGGACAAGATGACCAAATCTGTATTGATGCATCCCCTTTGGTTGCTGCTTTGATTAATCCTCTAATCTATTGTCAGATATCAATATGTTATCTGAGAGTACAACTTCTCTTGAAATAACTGTTAAAGCACATTACTTTAAGCTTATAATGTGTAGTGATATTATTCAGAAAACGGTTTCTAGTGTATTTCTGACATACAAATATGAGGGTTTTCTGCTATCTAAGTTATGTAAAATACATTGTTTTATGTGGGTGTGATACATCCTTCATCAACTATACATACTTTGGAGTGATTGAAAATGTCTGAACAATTTTCTACATTGTAGATGCAAACGCGAAACCTTTTACAAAAGGACTAAACATTCTGCCCAGTGATAGATAATGCACCCACATATTAGCTACTTGTTAGGGTGATATAGCGGCCACGTGATATCACAATGCATCCCCACGTGTTCTCTTCTGTGATCACTATAGATCAATGCAGCAAGAGACGGTGACTTTTTAGAAAGGGTATTGAACATTTCTGAAGTGTGGCCGACAAGTACATTAATATTACCTCAAAATCCTGCATTCTTATATGTATACTGTTTGAAAGGCAATTCTCTTTTGAATCACCTGTACATGTACAAACACAGCGATTACATGCAGACAAAGTTATAAGTAATCTGCTAAAACCAATATTAACACAACTTTATTATGAAAAAGCCACCCTTTCTTGCTGCATGGGTGTATAGATAATGCAGTGTATTATCTGCCACTCAGACATTCTAGGCCCTACATAGGCTGTATTCTGTGGCATGTTACATAAAAGGTCAACTAGATATACGTGATTGCCAAACCCAGTGTTGGGATATGATAATACACATTAGTTCTCTGGTTATATTATGGCCATGGAATATAAAGGAAATATTTTGAATAATACACATATCATGTAAATTATAGCACAAACCGGATAAATGTCTGCTATATTCTTGATGTCAGCGGCATATTCTTGTGCTTAAAAGCTCACGATAAGGCATCATTCCACCATGTGTTAGGGTTAAACATACTGCATGAAACCATTATCAGCTAGTATTGTGCGCTATTACCCAATATCAATGAAACAATTGAAGGCATCTAATCTACTGTGAAAGTACTTTATTTCGGTGGGTATATGTATATATTTCCGTGAAACTTTTATATGCTTAAGTACGGAATAAATACCCGCAAAATTGCCGATTTTCAGTCTTCTGTGAACATTTACACCCATGATAATAAGTACTTTCACAGTAATTGAAATAAAATTATTCTTAAATAAATCTATGAAAACACAAACTCAATCCGATTCATCAGATTATTTTTTATTGACTCCAAAATACCACAGGCAGACTCCAACATAGTATAACAATAAATCCCATGATGTAGACAGACCTGACTAAAAGTAGAATATTTTGAGTAATAACATTTTGCTACTGTGTGGTTCAGGGGAAGCCATGGTCCTTGATGAGTTGTTTGTAGAAGCGGGCAGAGGCTTTTGGTGTCCTCTTGCGCTCTGGGTCGTTATAATCTACATGGTGAATGCCGAATCGTTCTGAGTATCCCATCTCCCACTCAAAGTTGTCCATTAGCGACCATACTGTATAGCCAATGACATTGCACTTATCGATGACAATAGCTGCAATAAAGACAGAGAACATACTTTACATTTGATCCAAATTTTGCTATCTTTCAGGGGCAATAAGTGATCAGTAGTTATTGCATCATAAACGTTACTGTCAGCTATTTAGACACATGCAATGTACCACAACTTTTATTAGTTTATTATCAGAGTACCATATTGACCATAATCACTATCTTTAAAAATTCATAGCTATGTTAATGTAGAGTATCAAGATATTAAACCATATTAACATGTACTACACTTTCACTTCACTATAGTTACCTGTCTAAAGATTATTTAACCCACTTTCTACAATATTTACTGTTAAAGAATGATCAGGAAGAAAATTGACGTTTTGATACTTATTGGTCAACATCCTCCACTTTCTGAAAGTTGTGAGAAATTCTATAAATAAAATTGATTTAATTCTATTTTTTTTAAAAGCACCTACCTTTTAATAATTCATTGATGTAGCCTCTGTAGTAGTCCACGCGGTCTGTATCCTCCAACACCCCACTGGTATCAGACATACCGTTCTCAGTGATGAAGACTGGAGGGTTGTCGTAGGTGTCAGAGATCCACTTCACCAGTTTACGCAGTCCCCATGGTACTACATAAAGCCAGGATGAAGCCGCTCTGTAAAAATAAACAATTAGAAATTCACAAATATTTAGAACTGTAAATGAGATTGAAATTCATTTGGATTATTGGGGTTACATGTAGATAACTTGCATAATTATTGTAGGGGCAATTATACGGAAGTGACTTATATGTATTATAGTAATTTGGGTGAACTATAACTATACATACCCTTGACCCATATATTCAGGACTGTTTTCAATATGGATTTTATATTAATTTTAGGAATTATTCAGATAGTTTAGATATTTATGTCAGTAATTTTTAAGGAGAAAGGTAAAAAGTTACTTTTTCCATGAAGGATCTCTCTCCTCCTTAATTCCAACAAGGCCACCAATGCTCTCCAGGTCACTGGATAGTTCCAGAGTCTTTGGGCCAGGAGACACCAAAATGGAAGTGTAGTGGTTCAGCCCAAAGAAGTCTGAACTACCTGGAAATAGAAATTATGAGATTCAGAGATAGTGTACATCCTTAAATCTAAATCCTCAAAAGTTTCCTTTTAAATAATTCCCACATTTGTGTTTATCACCTCATCTTTGTTCCCACTCCCTCAAAGAAAATCCCTTTCCATCCGTCCATCCCTCCCCTTCCCCTCATCTGCTCACACACTAAGAGGTGCTCACCATATTGTGATACCCTGCAAGAATTCTCGTGCGTGGTATTGATACTTAAGGCGGTGAACATACCTTTGTTTAGGACCTTCTCTTCTTCGGTAAACTCAGGCAGGGGACTTTTTGGTGCACCTGCCATGGTAGCCAAATCTGCAGCGGCTTTCTTAAATACCTCTGGGTAGTCACCATTCCCAAATATGGGCTGTGCATACCATCCCAGCTTGAGCTGGTTCATGACTTCTGAACACTGGCGGTCCTCCTCACTCTCTGGGTTCTTTGGGGCATGCCAGTCAGCATTTAAGGTGATTCCACACCTACCTAGTAATGTAAATATGGATAGTATCATTGACATTAGACATTAATGACTTTTATATACTCTAGAGTCTCCTGTAGAAGTATAGCCAACATTTGGATAGTGTATAAACTTGACAACTGGCATTGCTAGCTGACGTCTTGACGTTGCTGTTCACTCTCCATCCAGTTGCATGAGGATATACTGATATTTTTTTATGTGTTTAATAGGAGAATATGAGAATATACACAATGTCGGCCATTTTGTCCTCTCTCAAACTTTTTACAGCATTATGTAGAAATCTGTCAAGACTGACGATGACAGACGTAATTTCTTTACAATTCATCTTTAGGTGAGTGATAGATCTCCATAATGAGAGATAATCTATCATATATTACAAAACTAATGTTAATGAACTTCCTAGAAAACGGCCATTGAATCTGCCATTGGAATGCTGCAAATCCCCCATCAATTTCGACCACTGCATAAAGTGCTTGGCTCACTTTCAAAAATCTGAGAAAGTTTAGGTCATTTATAGTCTAAAAATCAGCCCAAAATTGGGATGTCTGCTTACTAGGTCATTATAATCTACATACAGTATAGGCATCCTACATACCTCCATGCTTGGGTCTGATCTCTGTGTTGTAGATATGGTAGGCCCTGGCATGTGACTTAGTGAGGTAGTGTGCCACCTTGAAGATGGTGTCGTATGGATCACGGATACCTGGGGCATGATGTCCAGAGCCGTGTCCATTCCATACCACCACCGCCGGCTCGTTGAGTGTGATCCAGAACTTTACCTATAGCGGTGTCAAATTGAAAGCTAATGTTGAGGAAACTTACCAGATTCTATTGATGTATGACAAAAATATTAATACAAATATGTTCTGTGTTACTGACCTCACAATATTGTCGCTGTTTAATACACCATAACAACAATTTCCTAGACTATAGGTGCTTTATCTTACTGCTGATCCTACACATATAAGTCTGTGTAGAGTGGTTGTTGTGGCTCTATATCTGTCAATAAGACACTCTACTGATCGGTAGTACTCCAATTGACGGAAAATGGGCCCCCAAGTCCATCGTATAGAGAGCTCTAAAAATACTGACTAATCTTGACAAAGATTTAGCACTTGGGTGCTTTAATGTGACCGCCGATTAAACGTGACCGGAAGGTACTGTTAATTCCTCATCATTTACTTTCTAAAATATACCCACAGAAAATTGAACAGTTTCTCCTAATTCTCAAGCTAATCTCAAAAGCACTGTGTATTAGCATTGGACCTACCCTATCAGCAAATGCCTCGTAACATGCTCGGGCATAATCTGCAAAGTGTCCTACAATTACATCACTTGTCCAACCACCCTGGTCGTGAAGGGGCTGTGGTAGATCCCAGTGGAAGAGGGTGATGACCGGCTCTATTCCAGCTGCTATCAGAGCATCAATGAACTTGTTATAATGGTCAATGCCTGCCTGGTTGTAGGTGGCCTTGGTGCCGTCTGTGAAGATACGGGCCCAGGACAAGGAGAACCGGTAGTGGGAGGTCTGGAAATAAACGTTAACATGTGTAACTATACTGTATTCGCAATGATAAGCACAGACAAATCAAAATATCTTTTCTTCATGCCAAATTGACTCTAACTTACTAGAAATGTATTGTTATTCAAGCACAATGTGCTGTATGTCTAATATAATATAATATTCATTCATTATAGTAATCTATAGGCTAACTTGCTAGATTATATTTGCAATAAATATACATTAAGTTATTGGGAATACTTCTGATGTCAAACATAGTGGGGAAACAGTTAGAATGAGTGTTTTTCTGTGCCAGTGGCTGTGTTATAGATATGGAGACAATGCTTGTCAAAGACCTTTCTTAGTAATATATTCTGAAGAAATTCTTCAGTTTGAGCTTACCCCGAGATCCTTGATGAGTTTGATGTCCTCGTCATACTTGTGGTAACTGTCACAGGCCACGTCTCCCGTGTGTCCCTCAAACACCTTACCAGGTGTGTGGGAGAAGGTGTCCCAGATATTCTCACCCTTACCTAGAAGCAATGCAGACCATTACCTCAAGCATCAGATATTTCATTATGGTATGCTTAATATAACACATATTATGTTGGTAGATATGTCAACATCAGATGCTAATTATACTATCCATAAAAGTGAACATTAGTAACACAACCTTACAATTCCTCAAAAATTATAAGATTACTTTTTGCACCCTGTCATTGAGGGTCCTGTATTGTGAATAAGCACAAAAACCTTACCATTTGGTAGATACACCATGCTACTAACTTGATAAAAGAACTAACAGGATTGTTTTACAAGCTCCCCCATATAGTATTTTAGATACAAAGCATTAGGTACTGCAGCATTCACTCACCATCCTCATTCCAGGCACCCTCTATCTGGTAGGAGGCAGTGGCTGTACTCCACAAGAAGCCTTCAGGGAAGGTACCCTTCAGAAACTCCCCGTTATCACTCATGTTGGTGTGTGTTGTACCCGGAGTCAGATGGAGAACAGGCCCTCTCCGGGCTCTCACCTGCTTATAGGTGTATCAGGAGCAGACGGTACAGTATGGAGCCTGGTCATGGGCAGCGCCATGGTCGGGGGACACAGCACAGGTTGGTGGTACCTCAAGGCATTAGCCTACCTTCAAGCTGGCCCCAACTCATCCTCCGACGTGTCTGAGCGACATCGCTGGTATCGCAGTGGCCATAACCGCATCACCTCCCCCGTATATTGGGGATCCTTCTGTGGTACCCGTCTACATTTTTAATATTACAGCACCCAGCGTGCCGGGACTACTTCCACCTAGAATGTTTGGTGCCAGCGTAGTGTTGGAGCGTACTAAACCAACTTTATTATATCTAAATGTACAAAATATATGGCTACATGCTTATACCGGTATCACATTCAGTGTGTATGTTTATTAAACAAAGGTGAATAGTATCTGTAACTCGAGGGCTGGTTGACCCCATATTATACACCGGAAAACATGTAATTGAAGTGTGTAATAAAAACCTTTAAAATTGAAATTGAAATTGAAATTGAATTGAATTGAATTGAATTGAATTGAATTGATGCTCGGGAACAGAGGTCGAGGTGGGGCCAGCTTGAAATACCTTCTAATGTTTGCAATAGATGGTGTCCACTAGAGCAGGTCCCCCTTTTGATTTTTGATATTTATTGTTGCGTTGTTCACCGGTCGTGTATTACATAGTATTATCGTAAAACTTTGCGGGTAAGCCTAACTTGCGTATAAGCTGCACCTAGAATTTGTGCCGATCCTATAAGCTGCAATGGTAATCTGATTATGGTGACTTTACTACTGTACCATAGGAGCAAAAATTTGCGTATACGCCCCATCCTGACCCTGGGATGAGCTTATAAGCCGCACCACCAATCTGACTCACGTACTAGCCGTGGCTTATACGTCAGGTTTTACGGTACTTTCTCATTATTGATTACATCAGTGGCCTCCTTGACTGGGCTTGAGTGCCTGGTACTCAGAAAATCTAAATGCCCCAGCCCTCAGTCTGAAGTGGCTATCCCAGGTTAGTCATGGGGACTTTGGTTAGGCATGACCAAGTGCTTTTCAGAAATGACTGAGGCATAACAACATATGATTAATGCCTTACTCAAGAAGAGCCTAAGACTCATTGAAATCAAGAAAACCGAGGTGAGTTCATCAGTACTGACCAACCTGACATTATTAACTAACCTAAGTGGGTCGTATAGGGAGCCAAGAAATTGACTACCTTGGTTAGGCTATAGTGACTGAGAGATTGCTTGTATAGGCAGCCAAAGAATATCAGTATAAAGGTGCCCGGATTCAATAATCAATGAGAAATCCCCAGTATGTAGGTCATGTCGACTCACCCTCTTTGTTTGGCAAATGCCGGACGAGGTTTTACATTGGGATTATGGATATGTGTCATATCACAAGGATTTACAAATGAGATCCCGATACACAGAAACCAATATGAAGTATATTGCAATGTTACCTAAATTGGTCGTGCATATTGCACGGTCTGTTCTCTCGGTATATCTGATATCATTATGGACCACTACACTGTGTGTTATCAAAGTGGATAAGGCACAACCCTTGTTCATGATAAGAGGCTATGCAGTATTCCCGAGCCACAATAATGTTTTTTGAGAGATAGGACAAGCTGAAAGATAAACACACTATACATCCCCCTGACACCACATTACTACATGGCCAAAGTATTAAACAGGCAGCGACGTGCTCAAAATAAGCATGACATACCATAAAACCTTGCGTATAAGCCATACTCGTGTATAAGGCGCACCCCGACCATAGGCCGATCCGATAAGCTGCACCAGAGATCTGATTATGGTGACTTTTAGTACTGTACCATAGTAGCAAAAACTCGCTTATAAGCTGCACCCTGACCCTGGGCCAATGCTATAGCTTGCACCGCCGATCTGACTTGCGTACTAGCCGCGGCTTATACGCGAGGTTTTACGGTACTACAAATATTGCATAATGGATATAGAGGGCTGGGTGAAATATTTGAATATATATGCATACTTAGGCCACTCAAAAAAGAAAATTGTTTCTCATCACTGCGTGCATTATAAAAATCATGATTTGGGGAAAACTGTTTTTTTTTCTACACTTTTGATAAAAAATAGGTTAAGATTAGAAGAGTATTGGCAAATTTGGTATCAAATTAAAGCTTTTGCTGCCAGTAATGCAGTCAGCTTCCATTATAACAACTTTTGCTGATCAATAAACTCTCAATTACTGAAATATGAAAATTGATCGTGAAAATTCCAAATTTCCCTATGTATTGAAGCCCCAAGTAAAAAATTGGTGATGAGAAACAACTTCTTTTTTTGAGTGGCCTTACATATTAGAAATTAGTGCAAAAATATACAGCATGAACTAAAATACACTGTCAGAAGTAAGTGAAGCTGCACAGTGAGATATACTGTAGATTTATAGAATAAAAGAAAGTATTTTTGGTTTCCAGTATTACATACTGTTCAGCTACACTCAACTACTCTAAACCCTCATGGATTGTCCAACTTTGGTCAGGACAAATTTGGTCAGGACAAAATGTGACCAAATATCCCTTTAGGCTACTTCTCAACTGCTTCATAATAATATTAAAAGATCTGCGGTTCACCAGTGCTGGTGATATTTTTAATCATCCATGTGAGAGGAAAATGTATTTTGTAGGTGACTGTATATACAAAAAAGAGAGGAGGCTTGAACAACAAGCATTGTATGCAATACACTGCTAGAGAAAGACACCACATATTTACCTGTCAATTACATTCACATTTTGTTGCCAGTACTAATGGACATTTTGTTTGTTTGGATAATCTAAATGCTTGGTTACCAATAACAGGAAGCGGACGTTTCAAGAAAGCTTTTAGCTCAGCAAATATTGGAGTTATTCAGGAATTATCTGGTATAGGTTTTCTATGAATCATCACTAACCTTTTAGAGTCACTGTAATTTGTCTCTAATAGCTTACCTGTTTCTTGTATTTGGCATGCTTTTAGGGATCAATGTTTACTATCATGTTTCTGGTCAAATCCTTGTGCTCATACAAGCTTCCCTCTACCTTTGCTTCACACCACCAGATGCTTTGCGGTAAAAGTTTTGGATGTCATCTTGCTAGTTGATTGCCTTTTATTGCTGCCAATAGCCATCAAATCAGTTTTATATAATACTTTTGGAAAAGGAGAGTACAGTAACACTGCACCGTATTATCCTACACGAGTCATACATTTGTGTCAGGTGAGCTGAACTGGGACAATTGACCTCAATATACTTTGATTGCAGGACAAAACAGCTCAAAAATGGTCCACATTCATCCCAGTCATGAATTCACACAATCAATGGCTGATGTCAATGAAGAAGCCATGTCAGAATGGATTGAAGCCATTAGTGAGGATGATGCTGACAAAATTAGATATATCCTAACAAAAAATGAAGGTTTGAAGAATGTTTTACTGTATGAGGTCCTTCCTTGGTGTAAGATCCCCTCCTGTGGCCACATAGGACGCTGTCAATGCTTCAAAACCCACAAAGATGTGTTAACCAAGAACAGTCTGGAGATGTGCATCTTCATCCCATCACCGTCCTGTCTGAAGGTTCTGGTGTGTAGCAGCAAGGATATCCTGAAGAGACCTCTGAGTTCTGGTAATGTCATCCATGTCCTTCTCCATGCTGCATATCATAGGAAACAGCAGATTGAAGTGTACATGGAGATGTATAAGTGGCTCTCCTGTCACATTGACTACACTACACTTGAGTACTTACTCCAAGCTGAGGGTGCACTGGGTCTTGTCCCTTTGGAACTGTCCATTTATCTTGGATTGTACAACTTCTTTGAAGTTATTTTCAACACTCCTGGAGTCTACTTGGTCAAAGAGGAGAGGCTTTTTGGCTGTGTTTGTAGACTTTATGATATTACTCAATATGAAGACGCAAGGGGCTATCGGCAGGAAGTATCACCCCTGAACCTGATCTTAGGGATTGACAAAACAGACCTTTCACATCCCGAGAGTCAGTCTTTTCTTGAGTCTCCTATCATTCAAACCTGGTTTACTAAGGGGTTTGAGAATTTGAAAGTCCCCATTTATTTTGCCATGCTGTCAATAATGCTGAAAGTGGCTTTGCTTGTTTATATTGAAACACATTGCCTCGTAAAAGAACTGTTATTTCATGAAAAGGCTTGTGCAAGCTGTTGTTCTAGTGACCATTGCAACTCATTAGTCTCCAGTAATGGTACTCTTGATACCTTTGTGTCATATAATAATATTACAAAGCATCCAATTTGTACGCATATTTCGACATTTGATTTAATTGTAATGGTATTGTCTTCTATACTTGTTATAGCTGATAGTATCATTCTTTCTTACCGGGCTAGATCATTCAGAAAACTCTCACCATTCCTCGCAAAGCTTCCTGACAAAGTGAAGCATCCTGTTGTAGGGCTGAAGTTGTGTTTCATAAATGAATTTCTTGTCATCTTCTGTATTCTGTCTAAACTGCTGATACCCATCTCCTGTTATTTTTTAGAATCACCATGTCCTGTTAGTTTTGTTATGAATTATATTGATATCATCAAAGTCTATGCTAGTATTTGGGGAATTCTGTTCCTTTATCAGCTGACCAGGGTAGGACATCTGGTGGTCATTGTGCAGCACATGATGTATGACCTGCTCGCATTCTTTGCGATTTTCCTGGTGTTTCAGTTCATGTTCTCTCTGTGCTTCTATATGCGGCTTACATTATATGGAACCTCCCATACTCTAGGTCAGCCAGGCTTTGACAGTTTAGCAAATAGTTTCTATTCTATGTATTGTGTGATGCTGAATATGCTTCCGATGACAGCTTACAAGCATGAAGACCATCAGAGTCTTTACCTTCTGCATCTTGTGTATATCATCCTTGTCCCCATCCTGCTAATCAACCTTCTCATTGCCTTGTTCTCTGAGTCAGTAGCCAGGATCTCAGAGTACAAAAAGCATGTCCTGATGTTTGAGCGCCACCTTGTGGCTCAGCATCTGCAAGGCGTTCTCAGAAAGTTCCGTCCCAAACTATATCAAGCCTACATAAAGAAGAAATACAGTGTGATCAATGGGAAACTTTGTCTTGCAGTAATGGTCCGGGGAACTGGTGACAATAGGTCACAGGAAAGTGCAACTAGAAGAGGCCTTAGTATAACTTGAGTATAGGAGTTATTCATCAAGATTGATCACAAGTGGTTATTCACATGGTCCAGAAGTTGTCAATGTGTGAGAACAAGACCAAGAAAAAAGTGTTTTCAGCCAATGTAGTTTTCCCTTTTTCGATTGTCTAATGTCATATCTAGTTATTTCATCAATTTATTTTGCTCCCCCCCCTCTCTGTATTTACATTTCTTCCACTGTTTTTTTTATGTGTGTGTCTTCATGCAGCATCCCAGGATGGCCAAATCATCCCATCTGTCTTGTTTTAATTGTGTTCTTTGTTTTGCTCTGCTAGTTCTGAAGGGATCTTGCTAACCGTAGTGTTCTCGTCTGTGAAGGAGTTGTAAAAAGTACACTGCCTATTTAAAGTCACTCTGCTTCTTGAAATAATTGTATAGCAGTTAACCCTTTCAGGTTCACATAGCTCATTGATGCATTATAGGCTTTGTTGTTGTATTCTATTATTGCATATATCATTCAAGAGTGTATCAACCATACACAGTTGATATGGTGCTTGAATGTCTATGTTGCATTTAAAAATTAAATAGCTTACATATCTATGTATATTTATTCAATATCATAGAATATACTCTTATAACATGTAACAACTCATACAAAATGAAATATGATCCATGCATGCATTATTTTGAAATGTTTGAAATAAATACATATAACAAATTCAAAATATTTCAGTGTTCTCCTCATCTTTCTGTGCACAAGTTATTTGGCCTGAATCAAACACCCTCCCACACACAATAGGTTGAGACGTCACAGAACAGTAGGGAGGCAGCACACCGACACAGAGAGAAGTAAAGGCGTCGCCATGACTCTTTACCATATGTGTGTCTCTACGTGGGTAAAATTTGTCATGGGCGACAGGGCCCTTTAAGGGCCTTTTAAAAATCGACACGGATGACAGGGCCCCTTTAAAAATCGACGGATATTCTAAAATAGAATAGAATGTATACTTATGGTATAGGATAAAAATTGACACAACGACACAGCCGTTTTGCTAAAAATCAACATGATCAAAAATACGGGTACCCATGTAGAGGCACATATGTATCAAACTCTAATTGACTCTGGTAGCAGAGTCATGATGACTCTGGTAGAGGGGTCACAGCTACTGCAGTCACACCTCTTGGCCCTTGTACAACTTGACTCTACCTTCAGTGAAGAGTTGAGTGCAGTTGACTCTCCCCACAGCAGACTCATTGGTAGTTTGACTCTCCATAAAGAGTCAAATAAATATTGTGTTGCCCTAGATAACCCGTTTTTATTCAGGCCGGTCAGAGCTGGCACCCGGTCAGAGCTGGCACCCGGTCAGAGCTGGCACCCGGTCAGAGCTGGCACCCAGTCAGATACGAAAACATTGGCCCAAGGTCGTGAGACACAGACCTATGATATCCACATCTAATTTGATATGTGTGGCCAATGGTCTGCAGAATGTAGTGTGAGGCATACATAACTATAGTATAGTATTAGTATAGTATTCATTTATTTATACTGAGTAAGGTACAGAGGCCGCGGGCCCGGATTACGTACTTCCCAGTACACCTTGATGGTAATAGGTGGAAAATTATATAGTCTTAATTTATGTAAAGTTACAGAATATATTTGTTTGTTTACACCCAGTCAATGCATGAACATTGAGCGGATGTAAACAAACTTAGCCCAGAGGCTTCAGTAGTAAATGTAGAAAATGTAGTAAATATATAGCAATAGTATGAGGTAAGTGGGATTGGCGCAAGCCAGTCCGGATTACCGGGGGGTTTTGGGTGAATATTTTAAGGGGGGGGATGGGTATTTTAATTTAGGTAATAAGGGAAAAGGGGAGGGAAAAGGTGGGGCGGGGGGGGGGATGAAGGATGGGACTTGTGGGGGGCAGTAGAGAGGGCCGGGGGAGAGAAATATAGAGGGAGGGGGGGGGGTGAGTGAGAATTTTGGGGTGGGTGGGAGAAGGTCTCCAGATTAGTGGGTGGTGATGGGGGGTGGAGGATAGACGAGACTAGTGGATATATGACCAATAAATGAGTAGGTTATAATCTCTATGTGAGGGGGGGGGGGTGTCGTGTTTCAACCTGCAGCTGTATACAATAGGCTAGCAATTTTATATACTTATATATCATATCATGTCCTAATTTGGCATCACCAATTTTGGGAGGGCATCAATTTTGGCCCGGTACATCTTCTTATTGGCAATTTGAAATTTTGCTGAATCTTCTATTTTCCTCATAGATATGTCCAGGTTATTCCATGTATCAGCAAGTCTATATCTATAGCTTTTCCTGTATGCATTATTCCATACTCTATCAACTGTCACTAGTTTGGCATCATGGTTTCTAGTTCTGATGTTTCTCATGTCTATGTTCTCATCCTTCATGGCAAAATCAAAGGCATTTTTCCTCATGTGCATGTCCCTCCTGTCAGCCAATTTTCCTAATTTCAGATGACTATGCATTTTGTCAATATTTTTTGTAGCTAATTTGCGACAGACACTTTTCACTCCACGATTAAATGTGGTTTGTAGAGAATTTAAACTATAAATAGGGGCTGTTTTGTAGAAGCAATCCCCATACTCACAGGCAGGTAATATCATATTTATTAGTACCTTAGAGGCTGCTTTTTCATCTAGCTTACCTCTTATTTTTCCTAACATTAAGACTTTATGACCAGTATTTCTTTTCAGTTGGCTAATATGCTGCTTAAAAGTTAATTCCTTGTCCAGAATAAAGCCCAAATACTTATAATCTGGAGCAGCATGGATATGTTCCCCCTGTAGAATAATGACCGGTCTTATGGACTTCTTAACAATTGCCTTAGTACCAAAAGTAACCTGCTTGGTTTTCTTAGCATTAAGTGACAATTTGTTGCCCTGGCACCACGATAAGGTAGCATTCAAATCAGCTGTTATCTTATCAGTAATATTGATGCCCTCAGCATGATCCATAAATATGACAGTGTCGTCAGCATAATGTTGACAAGACATATATTTTAGACAGGTATGTAAGTCGTTTATATACAATAAAAATAACAATGGCCCTAAGACAGATCCTTGTGGGACCCCACAGCGGATCGGGAAATAAGGTGAAATACAATTATTTGCTTTTGTACGTTGTGTTCTGTTTAATAAATAATTCCCAATTAATTGTTGAAAAATGGGACCAAAACCTAGTAATTTCAGTTTTTTTAGCAGTATGGTATGGTCTAAAGTGTCAAAAGCTTTTTTAAAGTCTAAGAATATTGCAGTGGTGGCTTTATCATTATTTATTGCTTGATATATTTTACCTGTGAATTTTTCTAAGCTATCTATGGTTGATCTTTGTTTCCGGAATCCATCCTGTTCTTCATACAAAATATTATGGGCTTCAATATGACTAGACATTTGTTTATGCAATACTTTTTCCATTAATTTAGAAGGGAGTGGTAATATTGAAATGGGCCTAAAGTTATTAACATCAGAGGGATCTCCTCCCTTAAAGAGGGGGGTGACAGTGGCTCTTTTCCATTGCACGGGGTATCTTTTTGTGGTAATCACCAAATTAAATATATGTACAATAAACTCCGGGAAAGCTAGGAAGACATCCTTCAGAATTGCAGCAGAGATACCATCGACACCAGAGCCTTTGTTTACATTTATTTTCCTAGCTAACTTAATTATATCTAATGCAGTGCAAGGAGTGGGCTCAGCTATTGCTTCAACGCGTATGCCTTTGTATTGCCAAGGTTGGTTCAGAGGTGCCGCTAGCTTAGGTCCTATTGTAGCAAAGAATTCATTTATGAAAGTAGCTGTCTCTGCTTGGGGGACTGTGTCATGGGTGTCAGAGTCTAACAGATTAATTATAATATTTTTCTGCTTAGGATTTACTATATCATTTATTTTTTTCCAATATTCCTTAGGGATGTTAGCATTAACCTGAAGCTGGTCTCTATGGTAGTCACGTTCGGCCTTGCGCAATTGGCCTTTACAATGCTTTTGCAAATAATTTGAAATATTATAATCATCAGTCAGGCCAGTCCTGTGATAGCGCTTAAGGGCTTCCTTTTTATCTATAATTAGATCCATAAGGTGGTTATCAATCCAGGGCTTCCTCTTCTGCTTAATATGATATGTTTTAACAGGGCATACAAAATCCAGAAAATTAATTATTTTTCCAATTAATATATCCCAGGCTACCCCAGCATCTTGTGCATCCCAGAAGGCATTCCAGCTTTCATTCCTGAATGCCAGAATTATATCCTCCTTATTATAATTACGGTATGATCTACCACTGAATGTTATTGGGATTTTTACCTCTGCCTGGTGCTTACGTGTAGTAAATATCAATCTGTGATCACAGATATTAGTATCCTTTACACCACTATTAAGAATGTCACCACTGTTTGTAAACAACAGGTCAATGGTGGTGTCCTCTCCATTAGGGTTAATATGTGTAGTATCCATTATTAATTGTATACATCCCCATTGTGCAAAATGGCCAATTAGAGCTTCTGTTTCATTATCCTGAACCAATGTATTTAAATTAAAATCTCCCAAAAAGTAGACCTCATCATATTTCTGTTTGTCGATACCTTTGTAGGCCTTACTTAGGGAGTCCAAAAAGTCAGAGACTTTGCCCTCTCTTGGTCAACTTAGCCGTCTCATACAAGGAGAAGTGGTGGACATGGAAACTTGTCTTGTTATTGACCTTTCTTGGGCAATATCCTCACCTACTGACTTCCCCCACAGGTCTCACATGGCCTGCCTTCTAACTATATACACCTGTGGGTGGTTGCCCCAACTCTACCCTGACATAAGTACACAATCCGCCCAACCAATGCTACTAATGTATCCAAGTGTCGATTTTGACTCCCCCTCTTTTGATGGGTCAACTCTTCAGAAACAGAGAGTCAAACTTATTCGACTCTCATCATTGGTGTCATGTGGGAGACAAACTGTGACTATGGCTGTCAGAGTCATGGCAACTCCTTTACTATTGCCCTACTAAGGACTGCTTTATATGAAGTATCATTTAATTAAAAGTGTTTTAGTGAGTGGTCATTATTTAACAACAAAAGCTATTATACATTTTCTTCCAGGCCTGAGAACATTTATTTGCCCCTGCTCTAGAAGGGTCTGTCTAATACATAAACCATGCGCTCAAAGGTACTATGCTAAAAGATATTGTGCACAGATATTTGCTTTTCTTTTGCTGAATAGGATATTTTTATTACGACCCTCATTAAGAGTGGTTAAATAACCCTAAGAAGGGGTCCAAATTTGGCACACGACTCCTCCATCCCCCATGGCTAATCTCTGATCAGTCCCTTAATCCCACAGCAATTGATGCCGATCAGAGCAGCAGACTGCACCGGTCAATCAGATTGGGTAATATCAAACATAGTTGATCGTCCCGAATCATTTAGGTACAGTGGCCCAGGAGGGTCAACTTTTTTTGTAAATTTTGAAATTGCAAATTCACTTCAACTTGCAAAAAATCAACTTGAGTTGAAAGTGAAAACTGCAACTTCAACCACTTACTGTCACCTGTCAACTGTCAATTCAAGTAAAGCAACTTGTGACTGCTATCTTCCAACACTACATCAAACCAAAAACAATGCAAATGTCAAAGTTGAAAGTGAAAACTCCAACTTCAGTCACTTACTGTCAACTGTCAACTGTCAATTCAGGAACAACAGCTTGTGACAGGTATCTATAAGCACTGAAGTTCATTCCATGAATCCTTTGAATACTATCATGTCTCAATAAAGTATCAATCAAGTGTCAATCACATCTCAATCAAGTGTCAATCAAGTGCCAATCAAGTGTCAATCAAGTGCCAAGCAAGGTTCAATCAAGTGCCAAGCAAGTGTCAATCAAGTGTCAATCAAGTGCCAACCAAGTGCAAATCAAGTGCCCAGCAAGGTTCAATCAAGTTCCAATCCAGGATCAATCAAGTGCCAATCAAGTGTCAATCAAGTACCAATCAAGTGCCAATCAAATGCCAATCAAGGCTCAATCAACTGCCAATCAAGGCTCAAACAACTGCCAATCAAGTGCCAATCAAGGCTCAATCAAGTGCCAATCAAGGGCTGAATCAAGTGCCAATCAGGGCTGAATCAAGTGCCAATCAAGGCTGAATCAAGTGCCAATCAAGGCTCAATCAAGTGCCAATCAAGTTGCAATCAAGAGATCAATCAAGGAATCAATCAAGTGGCAATCAAGTGGCAATCGAGGTTCAATCAAGTGCCAATCAATGCTCAATCAAGTGCCAATCAAGTCTCAATCAAGTTGCAATCAAGTCTCAATCAAGTCTCAATCAAGTGCCAATCAAGGGCTCAATCAAGTGTCAATCAAATGCCAATCAAGAGCCAATCAAGTGCCAATCAAGTATCAATCAAGGCTCAATCAATTGGCAATCAATTGGCAATCAAGTACCAATCAAGGGATCAATCAAGTGGCAATCAAGGCTCAATCAAGGCTCAATCAAGTGCCAATCAAGGGCTCAATCAAGTGCCAATCAAGAGCCAATCAAGTGTCAATCAAGTGCCAATCAAGTATCAATCAAGTGCTCAATCAAGGCCCAATCAAGGCCCAATCAAGTCTCAATCAAATACCAATCAAGTACCAATCAAGGGACCAATCAAGTGCCAATCAAGGACTCAAACAAGTGCCAATCAAGTCTCAATCAAGTCTCAATCAAGTCTCAATCAAGGGCTGAATCAAGTGCGAATCAAATGCCAATCAAGTGCCAATCAAGGGATCAATCAAGTGCCAATCAATTGGGAATCAATAGCCAATCATTTTAGGATTTGATTGACACTTGATTGACATTTGATTAGCACTTGATTGAGCCCTTGCTGGCACTTGATTGAGCACTTGATTGACAGTTAATTGACACATGATTGACACTCGATTGGCACTTGATCGAGCCCTTGATTGGCACTTGATTGAGCAATGGATTGATACTTGATTGGCACTTGATTGGCTCTTGATTGGCATTTGATTGGCACTTGATTGAGCCCTTGATTGGCACTTGATTGGCACTTGATTGAGCCTTGATTGAGCCCTGATTGGCACTTGATTTGGCCTTGATTGGCACTTGATTTGGCCTTGATTGTGCCTTGAAAGATTCTTGATTGGCACTTGATTGACACTTGATTGACACTTGATTGATCCCTTGATTGGTACTTGATTGAGCCTTGATTGGCACTTGATTGAGCCTTGATTGAGACTTGATTGATACTTGATTGATCCCTTGATTGGTACTTGATTGAGCCTTGATTGGCACTTGATTGAGCCTTGCTTGGCACTTGATTGAGCACTTGATTGATACTTGATTTGCACTTGATTGACACTTGATTGGCTCTTGATTGGCACTTGATTGAGCCCTTGATTGGTACTTGATTGAGCCTTGATTGAGCCTTGATTGGCACTTATTTGAGCCTTGATTGTGCCTTGAAAGATACTTGATTGAGCCTTGATTGGTACTTGATTGGCACTTGATTGAGACTTGATTGAGCCTTGATTGGTACTTGATTGAGCCTTGATTGGCACTTGATTGGTACTTGATTGGGCCTTGATTGGCACTTGATTGAGCCTTGATTGAGACTTGATTGCCACTTGATTGAGCCTTGATTGAGACTTGATTGATACTCCGTTGAGACTTGATTGATACTCGATCGAGCCTTGATTGAGCCTTGATCAAGACTTAATTGGCACTTGATTGAGCCTTGATTGGCAATTGATTGAGCCTTGATTGGCATTTGATTGAGCCTTGATAGCCAGTTTATTGGCACTTGATTGAGCCTAGAGTGGCACTTGATTGAGCCTTGATTGGCATTTGATTGAGCCTTGATAGCCAGTTTTATTGGCACTTGATTGAGCCTAGAGTGGCACTTGATTGAACCTTGCCGGGCACTTGATTGGCACTTGATTGGCACCTGATTGACACTTGATTGACACTTGATTGGCACTTAATTGAGATATGATTAACACTTGATTGATTTTTTTTTTTAGAACAATTCAACTTTATTTGGCATTTTGTTATATCACAGTTACATATAGTCCTTCGATAACATTTTATCGGGTATCCTGAAACACTATCTTGTTGTTACATGATTTATCATATTTGTATAGTTCACAATTTTCCAAGAGTTATATTAGTTGTAGATTGAATAATACCGTATTTAATCATTTTTTTTAATACAATCATTTTACCCTATAGGACGACAGATTTCAAGTATATTTCAGTTGAAGACGGGTTGAAAATACTGTGCCAAACAAGTTAGGAGGGGACTTCAGCGTGGCTGATGTTATGTCTCCCCCTTATTTTAGTAATAAAGACAAAATAATTATTCAAAATGTTAATAACAACAAGATGGAAATAAAATCTGTGTGTATAGTACATCATATCAAAAACTCTCTTCTATGGTGGTGAAAAGATTTCTTCACTCGACACTTATTTATGTCGCTTCTTGAAAATAAATCTGTTTTGAAACAGCTATCACACGAGTTGACTTTAATAATTTCACAACTTAGACTCTTAAAACCTGTGTCTAGTCTTTTCTTAGGTGTGCTATTACACTTAAAAAACTCAAAATTTCATCATGGTTTAAACCACACAAATTATACATCATATACCGGTATTACCGGTACTTACCGGTACTACCGGTATTCTTAACCATGTACAAAACGATTTACTTGATCTCTCGGGATTGATTTTTCTAACAAAATCTTCATTTCTACCTTAAATTCAGACAAAGATTCAACATTTTTATGAGCATTTTCTAACTCGTTAATTGAGACTTGATAGCATTCATAGGATACATGGAGTGAACTTATAGATACCTGTCACAAGCTGTTGTTCCTGAATTGACAGTTGACAGTTGACAGTAAGTGACTGAAGTTGGAGTTTTCACTTTCAACTTTGACATTTGCATTGTTTTTGGTTTGATGTAGTGTTGAAAGATAGCAGTCACAAGTTGCTTTACTTGAATTGACAGTTGACAGGTGACAGTAAGTGGTTGAAGTTGCAGTTTTCACTTTCAACTCAAGTTGATTTTTTGCAAGTTGAAGTGAATTTGCAATTTCAAAATTTACAAAAAAAATTGACCCTTCTGGGCCACTGTATTTAGGACATAACAGCCTTAGTTTCTCCCTAGTTACTGATAGAGTCGGGCCCATCCTTGGGCCGTTTTGAATAATGCATTGCATACCAGATTGATCGGTTGGGTCTTCCATCCCAGGAATTGTATCCAATACACTGCTAGAGAAAGACACCACATATTTACCTGTTAATATATAACTGTTTTTTAGTCTGTACTAATGGATATTTTGTTTGTCTGGAGAATCTAAATGTTTGTTTATCAATAACTGGAAGTGGATGTTTCAGAGGAGCTTTTATCGCAGTAAATATTACTCAGGTATAATGTTATATAGTTTATGTGAATCATCACTAACCTTTTAAAGTCACTGTAATTTATCTCTACTGACTAGGCTGTTACTTGTATTTGGCATGCTTTTAGTGATCAATGTTTACTATCATATTTCTGGTCAAATCTAATGTGCTCACACAAGCTTCCCTCTACCCTAGCGTCACACCACCAGAAGCTTTGCAGTTAAGGTGTTCAGAAGTGATCTTTCTAGTTGCAAACCTTCTATTGCTGCCAATATCCATCAAATCAGTTTTATATCTTACTGTGAGCGAAGGGAAGCTCTGTAACACGGCTCTGTAAATTACTTCAGGGCTTTTCAAAAAGTATCAGTTGAGCAAAATTAATTCAGACAATCAATCTCCATTCACCTTGATTGTCATACATGAAAAGCACAACAGAAATGGCTCAACCTCATAACAGTCAGAAATTACCACAACCAATGGTTAATGTTGATAAAGAAGTCATATCAGGATGGATCCGGGCCATTAGTGAGGATAATGCTGATGGAATCAAATGCATCCTCACACAAAATGAAAGTTCAAAGAATCTTTTACTGTTTGAGATCCTACCTTGGTGCAAGATCCCACCATGCGGCCATAAAGGACAATGTCAATGTTTTAAAACCCATAAAGATGTGTTAACCAAGAACAGTCTGGAGATGTGCATCTTCATCCCATCGCCGTCCTGTCTGAAGGTTCTGGTGTGTAGCAGCAAGGATATCCTGAAGAGACCTCTGAGTTCTGGTAATATAATTCATGCTCTCCTCCACACTGCATACTATCGAAAACAGGATATTGAAGCGTACATGGAGATGTATAAGTGGCTCTCCTGTCATGTTGACTATCCTACATTTAAGTATCTACTCCTTGATGAGGGTACATTAGGTCTTGTCCCTCTGGAACTTTCCCTTTATCTTGGATTGTACAACTTCTTTGAACTAATTTTCAACACTCCTGGGGTCTATTTAGTCAAAGAGGAGAGGCTTTTTGGTTTTGTTTGTAGACTTTATGATATTACTCAGTATGAACATCTGAGAGGATCTCGGAAAGCACTGTCACCCCTGAACCTAATCTCAGGCATTGATGAAGAAGACCTTTCGAATCCTGACAGCCAAAGTTTCCTTGAATGTCCAATTATTCAAACCTGGTTTACTAAAAAGTTTGAGAATTTGAAAGTTCCAATTCTTTTTGCAGTACTATCAATGCTGTTGAAGGTGGCTTTATTCATTTACATTGAAACACATTGCCTTGTAAAAGAATTGTTATTTCATGAAAAGGCTTGTACACACTGTTGTTCTAGTGCCCATTGCAACTCATCAGTATCAAATGATAATCCCCTCGATCCCATTGTATCAAACAATAATGTTGCAAAGCATTCTATTTGTACAAATATTTCAGCATTTGATGTTGTTGTAATGTTATTGTCTTTTATAGGTGTTGTAGTTGAGAGCATCCTAATTATTCATAAGTTTAAAATCTGCAGAAATCTCTCACCACTTCTCAAAAGACTACCTGACAAAACTAGACATCCTGTTGTTGGGCCGAAATTCTATTTTATTATTGATTTTCTTATCCTATTCTGCTTTATTGTGAAACTGCTGATACTGACCTCCTGTTATTTCTTAGAGACACCGTGTCCTATCAGGTTTGTTATCAACTATATTGATATCATAAAAGTCTATGGCTGGATTTGGAGTATTCTCTTCTTTGTCCAGTTGACGAGGGTAGGACATCTGGTGGTCATTGTCCAGCACATGATGAACGACCTGCTCGCATTCTTTGTGATTTTTCTGGTGTTTCAGTTCATGTTCTCTCTGTGCTTCTATATGCGGCTTACATTATATGGAACCTCCCATACTCTAGGTCAGCCAGGCTTTGACAGTTTTGCAAATAGTATCTATTCGATGTATTGTGTGATGCTGAATATGCTTCCGATGACAGCTTACAAGCATGAAGACCATCAGAGTCTTTACCTTCTGCATCTTGTGTATATCGCTCTGGTCCCCATCCTGCTTATCAACCTTCTCATTGCCTTATTCTCAGAGTCAGTAGCCAGGATCTCAGAGTACAAAAAGCATGTCCTGATGTTTGAACGCCACCTTGTGGCTCAGCATATGGAAGGGGGTCTTACAACGATGAGTCCCAAAATATACAAGGCCTACATAAAGAAGAAATATTGTGTGGTTGATGGTAAACTTTGTCTTGCAGTAATGGAACCTCTGACAATCGGCCACGGGAGACCGCCACATAATGATGATGGATAGTGAAATGGGTATCTTTGAGACAATCGGATTTTGGACTATCACTTGTCGAGCTTCGTTACAACCAAGCTATACAAGATATAATAGTCGCAGAGATCATGTGACCAACAAACAAATCCTGGCACAGTGAATCTGCTGGAGCACTGAAAATCCATAGGTTGCAAGGGTTAGTCAGTACAGACTAACCTAGGTTGGTCATATGAGTGTTAGTCACAATGGCAAAGTTATATTCAAAAATGACGGAGGGGTCAGTCAGTAGTGGCTAACCTAGGTTCATCATTGGTGTGTTGTATTTGTATACCACTAGTTCGTGCCACCTGTGATGACCACTCAGTGGCTCCCCCCGGAAATAAAAAGACTAAAGTGGGTTGGTCAGTAGTGACCAACCTGACAATAATAACTAATCTAGGTTGGTCGTATAGGGAGCCAAAAAAGGACTAACTAGGTTAGGCACTAGTGACTGAGAGATTGGTCGTATAGGGAGCCTAGGAATATCAGTGAGAGGGGTGGCTTCTGCAGAGATATACATCTCTTAGGTATAAGGGACATGTGGTGCTATTCTCCGAGCCACCCAAGGCTGTAGGGGGTGTTGTGTGCAGAATCGGCAGCCATTTTGTTTGGGGACCTTGATTTTGGTACGACGGCCGCCTAAAATTCCCCAATTATGGCTAAATAGCGCTTATTTAGGCATCAAGATAAATAATAATGATAATAATATTATTATTATTATTTGTCTTGATAAATACACATTCCTCTATTGATTTGAGAGCATTTACTAATTTAGACGCCCATTTGATTTGAATCAACATTTTTTCTGTTGCCATGTTTAATATCATTGCTAGTTCCTGAGATTTTTCCTGGGTTTTTAGCTTGTGTTTTTCTTGTCCTCTCTGTTTTTTTTTTTCGTTTCTGGTTGCCTCTCCGAGCCTTTGTTTAGCTGGTGTCCTAATGCAGCCTTACTGGACACCAATCCTCTCTTTCGTCTTGTTCGAATGGATTTGTTCCATTTCATTTGTTTCATTATCTCATTGTCTTTCACTTGAGATCATTTTTGGCAACTCAACATTCATTGTCCTTCTATGTTGTCTCCGCTGGATGCTGTTTCTCCACAAATTTGCGGAGGTCCACGAATACACTCTGCCTATATTTATGGAGCTCCGCAAATATAGGCCCTATATGCCTTTTAGGTACCGGGTACTTAAGCATACAAATACGGACCTCTGTATATATTTGCGGACATCCATATAATATTTGCGGAGCTCCATGAATATATTTGCGGAGGTCTGCAAATTTGCTGACCTCCGCAAATTTGTGGAGAAACAGCATCCTGGTAAGAGTGCCGCGTGTCATTTACGGGATTTTACGGTAATATTAATGTTGTTCATCTGTCTTGGTGATATGGCTTTTATTAAATTTGTATATTCATAAGATGAAGCATGTAACATTTAATACAAAATTAACTATTATTTTAGACATGTTTGAAATAAATACATCTATCAAATTCAAGATATCTCACAACTTTTTGTTGGTGTTTCTCCTTATCTTTTCGTACAACCTTATTTGGTTTAAATACAGATCCTTCTGACTGACCTTATCACCAAACACCTGCCCATACACAGTTGAGTAACACTTCAAATTTAAGTACTTTAGTAAAGTAAATTCTCGTGTACCTTTCCGTATAATATATGAATGTAGATCACCGGTATATATTATTTATGTACTTCCTTGAATATTGTAAGGGAAGTGGTTACCACCCCCTTCCACACAGCGAACCAGCCCAGTAACGTACGGCACGGTCAGATTGTCAGACGGGGAAGTAGCTCAGTTGGTAGAGCAGCAGGTTACGTGATCTGAGGGTCTTGGGTTCGAGTCCCGCTTTCTCCAGATGATTTTTCCGCGACCGTTACACTTAAAGAAGATAGTTTTCCTTAACCTCTTTTATGGAAGTTAAAAAAAAAACTAGCTAAAAATACAACATTTTAGGGATTATGTTATGTTGATAAGAACACCAAGACACAAGTTGCATTGGACATAAATAATATAACTTTTATTACAAGTGGTACATACATATTCCACCAGGCTAGCATCATAATATTGCCTGGCCTTATCATCATTATTATACCAAGTACGCACATCACAGTTGGCCGTCGGGTGAGTACAGAGATGATGGTGCAGTCACTGTGTCCAGGTCTCAGCATGGCGGCTGTGGGTGTCATATGGTCCTACTTAATGTTACTGAACCTTCATTAGATGAAGCTGACACAGCTTAGAGTGGGTGGTGTGGTGGGTGGGTGCTAGGGGGGCAGCACACCGCCGGGACAAGGGACAGGACGCGCTACACGGGCTGTACAGGTACAAGGGGGGGAGGGTGGGGCACGGTAAGGGCCGCAGAAGACCTCGCGTATAAGCCTAACTCATTAGCCGCACCCCTAACTTTGGGAAATCCTATAAGCCTAATTGGGTATATGAAAATTGTTAATTTAGTACTGTACTATACTTATAAAAACTCTCGTATAAGCCGCACCCTATATAGGCATGTATGGTATCAAACGGAAACAGGCTCTGACTCGCATACAAGCCGCGGCTTCTACGCGAGGTTTTACGGAAGTGCTTTATACCACAGCGAGCACAGAGAACAAAGCATTTCACACCTCTTGTATACTGCATACAGCTAGTGGTATAAATAAGTTATAGGCCTTGTACCAAGCTGTAGGGGCTCCTATAATAAGGCTCCCTTCACTGTATTCGTGTACAGCTTGGCACTGGTCCTAAAACTACTATTTAATGCACCATGTCCTTTTAGCGTCATGGTGCATGAATACAGCACTGGTGGGGTATTTATCATGCATCAGGCCGATCCTATAGAGTTGATACCCTCCCGAAGATTCGGTATGACGCACCAACACAGTGCTGGTGAGTTACTCGCCGGTGCTGCGTGGATGCGTTATAACGACAAATGAACACGAAGCCTTGAGTCATTGCTCGGCTAAGCAACTAACAAGAAAAGGCCAAAGTTTGTTGATAGCAAGCCAAATAGTGGTAGTGGTGTACCCAGGAGGCTGTAGACACCTCGTGGCGGTTATTGTACTGAAGTGTTTAATACATTAAAGTAGAAGGGTCGGATTATTCAGTGAACATTAATGATTTACAGATTAAATCTGAACTCATGATATAGTCATCGGTAGCTGTCTTCATCCTCTCAGTCCATTATTAATTTTATTATTTTTATTTGTTATATTTATTAATAACCTTTGGAGTCAATTATTATATGTTCTAGCAAGTCAGTCACCAGCATATTAGGTAGATTTCTAGTCGCAATGATGGTGCTATTAGTCAGAGATGCCATACATTGGTCGACATAATGTAGGAATTCCTATAGCAAATCATCAAAATTTGAAATCCAAGGGATAAAAGAAGGAATTCCAGGTAGAAAGAGTGGCATCCCTGTATTAGTGACGGTTTGGGTAGAGAGCGGACACTAACGCTGTCTCCTTCACTACATACCCTGTCAGTACTAACCTATACTGTGCTATAGGCAGCTATAGTTACAGCACTGTACAATCATTATACCACACTTGGGTGGAAAGACAAAAAGTGCTTGCTTGTACAAAACACTAGTGTGGCATAAGTCAGTTAAACCACAGCCAGAGGCTGGTACTGAGGATATTGGCTTAGTGATCAGCCTTGACTGTCACCAATATCCTCAGTACAGGCCTTTGTCCGTGGTTTAACTACTACGTACACTTAACGTGTAGCCCTACCCACACACACCCCCCATACACCCTCAGTACAGGGGCAGGAAGATACAAGTCGGCAGTTAGAATATCACCCACACCTCTTATAATATCAAACTACCATGTCTTGTCTGGTGATGTATTTACACCTAGGCCAAATAAAAAAAAAGGTATGTTTCAGGTCACCCGACCGACCCTATCTAAACAGGGCCGACCCTACGTTTTTTTATGCAATTTTGAAGACATTTTTATATATTTATACTTTTTTGGGGTCAATTTTAGATTTACAAAATTTTGGGAAAAAATCTTCCCATTTTTACACTTTTTTGGGTCAAATTTAGAGGAGAATGTAAAAAAAAAATAAAAATCCGACCTACCGACCCTAGAAATTCTTCCCATGTTACCTGAAACAATTTTTTTTTTTTATTTGGCCTTATCAGAACATGTGTTAAGGGTGGTATATTACCGAAGGCTTCGGGACAAATTTGTCTTTGTGATGAACTGATGCGGTGAGTAACTCGCCATGATGCGATGAGTAACTCGCAGACGCTGTATTGGGTGCTTCATGCTAACCCTTTAGGAGTGTATCAGCCCTGTTCGGTCGGCATGATGCATGATTGCAGTACTGACAGGCGAGTTACTACCCACAAAAGGAGACAGAACATTAAAGCACTATGCTGTCCTATATTATTCCTCTCCCACATGGCACCTCTTTAAGCTACTTGTTTTGCCGAGCACAATATTATTATCATAAGATAGGTTTAGTGTTCAATGCTTTAACATCTACCGGTATGTTATTGCCAACCAGTGCTTGTTATACCCCTCACAATCTGTATAGGGAAATAACCAAACAACACGTGTTTCAAAACAGTCACACGTGTGGGGTCGCACAAGAATAAAGCAAAATTTAAAACTGTTGGATGATTGATTACTAAATTGCCACACAGTTATGAAGTCATTAATCCATGAAGTCAGTTGATTAAATCATAATCTGGACCAATGTCAATTTCATACAAAGTTGACTGCAAAGCGCACAAACGGGTTCACCTTTACTTCCATTCTTACAGCAATGACTCAGCTATTTAAAAACACAAACTTTAAGGGAGATATAGATATTGATCTCCTAAAGAAAACCAGAATAGGCATGGATTATAAAGTATTCAGAAGGCCAATGCCAGGTCAGTTCAATCCCCGAGCAATCTCAATTAACCTTTCATCATGTGTTGACTAGTTATTTTAAGGAATAGGAGAGAAATTTCATCATAATCAGGTTGAAAGTTGAGTATACTACCTACCAAAGTAAATGGCGGGAGGTATCTAGACGTCTAAACAATGCAACAAAAAGCTAGAATAAGTACAGAAGTATAGCACGAGGGGGCAACTTCATCCTACTTGGAATTAATCCCTGTCCAGGAAACCCTTCATCAAAATGCTAGATGTTGGTACCAAGCATGTTAAATGCATTACATCAGTCTCAGTGATGTAAAGGCGACACTTGCTACTGTGGCACTTTTTGTTTTACAAACCTAATATATATATAGTCTAAGCGCCTAAACCGTCTATCTCGTTTCTCGTTTCGACCAACGGCACCTGTTTAAGGTTTTATACAAAGTCAGTGTCACTTTTCTAATGCTCAAAACTCAGTAACATAAAACGACAGAATTAGATAAAAATCTATATACTTACACAAAAGCAAAGATGAAAATGTACAATTGCTTCACATTCAAACATATGTGCGGACGATAGGGACTATCTATTGGTCAGAATTGTCGAATTATTTCTCTTGAAATTAAGGCAAGTATTCAGCTATACATAGAAAACCCTAGAAAGATGCTGAACTGTTTTTTGATCATCATGTAAAGAGAGAACTATTCATATCTTTGTCAATGTGTCAAAGTTAGCTGGCTTCGACATAAAGTGACACCGCTGGGTAATTATTGTGTGACTACTTTCATCCTCCATCATCAAACACGATTCCTTCAGCTATTCACATAACGCCGATTCATGGTCCTCACTCATCTCAGGAAAACACATGAGAGAAAACGATGACATAGCCTTAGCAAACATGAGAGCCTCGATAAATTACTTAAGCTAAAACCGAGTGCATAAGCCTCACCCCGAGTTTGGGGAAATCCTATATGCCACACAGGGCTATTGGTTATGGCTACTTTAGTACTGTAACGTACTGAACAACAGCCCTAATATAAGCCGCACCTGGACGTTAGAAAAGTTGTATAAGCCGCACTGGGATTCTGGTTCACATCTGCGTGAGGATTTACAGCACAGGTTTAAGTTCAACAATTCTCACACCACATGGTTTTTGGATCAATTTCTATTTGGAACTCTAACTGCAAAATCTACCATAAAGACACATGAAGCACAGGTCTAAGTGTAATGATATGTTGGTAGTAGGCCGACTACAGAGACTACAGGCACCTCACCTACTGTAGGACACATGAATGTCATGTGCCGCTATGCCGTACAGTAGTAACCCTTTAACCCTGCATGATGCCTCAATACGCGTTCCATTTGACGTCATGATGCAGTAATGCAGGACTGGCACATGTCATGGTGCACTAATGCAGCACTGGTATATGTCATGATGCAGTAATGCAGCACTGGTACATGTCATGATGCACTAATGCAGCACTGGTATATGTCATGATGCACTAATGCAGCACTGGTATATGTAATGATGCAGTAATGCAGCACTGGTACATGTCATGATGCACTAATACAGCACTGGTACATGTCATGATGCACTAATGCAGCACTGGCATATGTCATGATGCAGTAATGCTGCACTGGTACATGTCATGATGCACTAATGCAGCCCTGGTACGTGTCATGATGCACTAATGCAGCACTGGTACGTGTCATGATGCACTAATGCAGCACTGGTACATGTCATGATGCACTAATGCAGCACTGGCACATGTCAAGATGCACTAATGCAGCACTAGCACTAGTGTAGCTCAGCAATGCATTGATGCAGCATGCCGACCATAGGGAGCGTATCAACCCCGTACGGACGGCATGATGCGATGATGCAGCACTGGTGAGCTACATTCATGCCGGATGACAACAGAAGGGCAGGGTGCATTAAAGCGCTATACTTCCCTACAAGGGTTACAAATCAGTCCAAGGCCCATTTGGCTGTATCTGCCGCTGCAGCACAGGTTGGTGGGTAACACATATCGCGAATCACAGAACCGTCCCCGTGTATGGGGGACTCGACGGGGGACAGAGACACACAATTACTTTACAAGGGACGCAGTCTTTTTTTTAGGGAGGATATCCCGCGCAGCTTGTGCCGGACACTAGGGAAGCTAGCACGGACCGTATGGGGTCAGTGAAAAACCACATGCACTGTGCCACTTATTAGCATTCTGTTAGGTATTCTAGCTTTAAAATCACACCAGTAGTCTTTTGTATATTATTCTCATCAAAGTACCCGGTAAATCACCACTGTGTAACCTTAATTTCTATTTGATGTACTTCATATACATCATTTTATAGATCCTTTAGCATTTTTACACGGGTTGTCTACTGAATACCATTGCCCATCCTGAAGTTAAGCCTCAATTAAAACTATAATTGAAACTGACACCTAGTGTATAAGAGCCGCATAATGATACAGAAAATACATCACATGTCGCATGACACTGTTTTACCATTGTGTAAGAAAAACATTTTAGCGTTCATTCTCGCAAAGAAACCGGCCACGCTGAATATAACGACCAATTCTCTTTTGGCTTTCCCCATATTTTTCATTTCCTTAAGCTCTGCATATATGCTACAAGAGTTCTTGCTAGATAAAAGTGGCCTTTAATGAAGGGAACGGTGACACTCAGCCAATACAGCAGACATAAGGAGTGAACAGAGCGGCCTGATGCAAACACGTGGGTTGTTAGTATATACATATATATATATACGACAGCCTTCTGAATTCTGCAAGCGTGAGAATAGCTTGACAAATTTTAGAATATAAATATGCTTTTAATAAACCCAAGCACATTCCATGCAGGCTTTTTCCCTTTTTATGATATTGTTTCTTGTGTAAATGCTAAGTGGTCTCGTTGGAGTCGGTCGGACACAGAAGTTATATGACGACTGCTCCCGCTACAATCTTGTATCCGCGTGAACTTGTATGAACAATAAAATGTACCGGCCTAACGCTTTCATCCTATTTCCATCCCAGGCTTGTTAAATGCACTTTTCCTAGAGCTTTGTCCTTGGTCTGTACATATATAAAAAGAACAAATACCAGTACTCTTACCTCAGAATCTCTGAGAAACAAGATAATTCTAGAGACGATTCATAAGGTCTGTGGGTAGGATGCATCCATAAGTGACCAATGTGAGTACATGTATATGAGACACTAATCACTACTCATGGTACAATGAAATGGGAAATAAAATTAAGTCTCCAATAAATCTGGTAAGTTCAGAAATATTGGAGCAACAATAACTTACAGTCACTGGTTAGTTGAGTAAAACTTACACTTTGCATGTTTATGTTTAGAGTGTCTCAAGAAATGCATGAACAACTATACAAAGCATTATTAAGGTTCCCTTGGATATTCACAGCAATGATTATGAATCTTTCTTCCTTACCTAGTAAAAGCTTCTTTCAGAATGTCCTAGCTTAAAAGGCCTATGGGTATACAGCATCTTAGCCCACCACACAACAATGACTGTTTATGTATGCTTCATCATAAATAAATAAGGATTAAATGATACAATGTCTGAAGCCAAACAGTACCTATAACAATAGTATGCAAATCTGCAAAGACCCTAATTTTTATACAAGTATCCATATTTTATAGTGTGACAATACATTGCACGAATCTCTCGCGGATAAATGTCAATCATTACATGTCGAGAATGTGAGTACACACTTAAACACCGGCGGTGGTCGATAATCATAACGACGCAGAATGGGAACTTTTCTGATACATTCCGAGTCTGTAGATATGATACCACCCTGTGAGAAACTCAGTATCAATTAGAAATAATCATTATCTAGCAAATCAAGGTGCCTTTTGGTGTGTAGCCCTTTAAGGGCCGCATTATAGTACCCATGTTCATTTGTCGTCATGATGCACCAACGCAGTGCTGGCGAGTAACTCACCAGCGCTGTATACATACTGCATCATGCCGACCCTACAGGAGTGTACAAACCCCATATTAAGGTCGGCATGATGCATGAATGCAGCACTGGCGATTAACTCGCCAGGGCTGCATTCATGCATCATGGCGACAGACACACCTCGTTCATTAAAGCACTGTGCTGTGTGCAGCGAGTTATCCGCTGGTGTGTAGCGAGTTATCCGCTGAGGGGGTCCTCTCGGCAGTGGATAGCGTAGAGCAGTCTTTCCGTCATCATGTGTTGGCTCGAGTACTGCGGCAGTTTGATCATGAACATACACGTCTCCACACGGATAAAGCGCGAGTCTGGAGAACCTGAAAAACACAAATACAGCAATGTAATTTTCAAAGTGGCTAATTTATTTGCAGAAATTTTACATTTTTCTTCTTTACTCCATAGTAAAATACATCTATACAGATAATCACTATGCTCAGAACATAAATGAGTGAAAAAAAAAGAGAAAATGAGTATTGTAAACGTATATATTTTCACTGGTATAAATTTTCGCGGATTTGCTGAAAAGTACAATTTCGCTCGCATTTAAATTCGCGGATTTTGAAACATGGTAGTTATAGGTCTATGTAGGATAAATTTTCACTCTGTACTTACTTTCGCGGATTTTAAAATCTGCGAAATCCGCGAAAATATGTACAGCGCGAAAATATATACGTTTACAGTATATGGTTAACTGACCGGAGCCATCAGGTGGAGCTATCTTCATGGGGTAGGGGGGGACGTGGGCGGTGTCGGCCCCCCCGTCACGACACGGGCAGGTCAGCGGCACCCGCTCCTGGTTACACGCAAACTTTATAAACTTGCGGAGATCCTCCTGAGAGAAGCTCTCCAGGGCGGCCCAGAAGTACTGTATGTGCGGGTCTGTGTCCATCAGGCCCACTTGGTACATGGTGTGCATCTGGAAAAGGGAACATGTTGTCTCACAGGCCGTGTACAAAACATGGTATGTTCGCATCAGAACTTTGGCGTGGTTCTCTGCAGGAGATCCTAATACAGACAATACATGCTGACTCTCCGCAATTTATCAATTCTATAACTCTTATACTTTATGTACATACTGAATAAGATATGATAGATTTAATGGTGTAAAAGCAGCAACAAATTTGTCGAATATCATGAAAATGAATAAAATTTGTATTTAACCAAAAGAAAAGTTAAAAGGAGTGGCCCATTTAATAGTTAAAAAGTCTGAAATCCTGAAAAATTCTAGGCCTAAGTAAAGGGTGAAAGGTATCCATTGATTTGATATGAGACTATTTGCCGACAACCACTGGGATGATACCATGAGTCCCAGCCTACAAACAGTTGTTTTTTGGGGATTTAGATTCAAATGGATTTTTTTTGTTGCCACTTTTGATATAACATTACTTTTTCTGCATCAAATTACCGGTAGGTGTCAGCTTATAGGCGTATAGACATCTATAGTGTCTGTACATTTGAAAGAAAAATGGGTAGATAATTTCAACATGGATGAAAGTGACCAAGCTCAAGAAAACTTGGAAGTTCAAATTAAAGCTAGACCGTCATGGTTGAAGTGAGACCAAAAGCACTTTTGGATATAGTTCAGTTTTCATTCACAAGAGGGCTCTTAAGGCCTGGATAGGGTGAATATGTTCTAGCTGGACAATGCTCATGGTCCCCTGTCCAAACACTGCTGCCCTCTAGTGGAACTGTTATTTTAGTCCATGTATGGAAAATGCTGAACTTATTCCCTGAGGGCACAGCTTTAAGGCACCTGAATAAAGTTCCTCAAAAGTAAAGTACAGGTCTTTACGACAAAAAAAACCCTTGAAATCAGGGAAAAACTTGAAGACTTTCATCTCTGTTTTAACAAATACCATATTCGACGTAATAAGCGCCCTGGGCGCTTATAAAATTATTTTTATGGCAGTTTAAGTACTTAAGAGTTTAATCGTCTCCAAAATCGGGAAATTTGTGCCTTTGTGCTAGTCTAGAAATGCCCAAAAAAGGGGAGGGGGCGATTATTAGGGGGAGGGCCCTTATTACGTCGAATACGGTTTACTAATTTAATCATCCCTAGCTGACCTTTAGGAAGTCTAGGTTGACCTCCGGCAGCCCGCAGGTGCGTAGTTCGGCGTCGGCGGGGGTGAGGAGCGGCAGGAACTCGATGGGGATGACGGAGGCCATGCCGGCCCGCAGCGCAGCCATCCGGTGGGGGCAGCGCAGCTCTGCCATACGCAGCGCCCGGATACAGTCCACGTACTGCTGTCTGTTCTCCCAGCTGCAGGGAGGAAAACACGATACACATATATAATGTCTCTCTAAAATATTTTTTATTATCATTGATCTCCTGCATGCATGTAGAATGATATACAATACTTGCCAATTACACTTCATCAGTATCACTTAACTCCTCATGGGTAGGATAGTCCATTAACAAATTTAATATGTAATTTTGTCGTCCTGATACATGATTGCAACCATGGCAATTTAGTGCTGCATTCATGCATCAGGCCGACACGACAGAGTTTATAGTGAAGGGTCAGCCAAAACCGTGTTGCGACAAATGTGCATCACAGCTGCGATAATACAGTGATATTACAACGTATCCCGCTTAGAAACTACTCATACACATGGCATCTACCTATTACTCATTAATAACTAAGAGTGTTTCTGTATATCATAATGAACTTACTTGACGGCCACTTTGTGCCCGTTGGGTATGAGCTCCACTTCCTGCCCGTTCAGCATCGTGAACACAAAGTGGGGGTAGTTGTCGGCCACAACCAGCTGGAGGTCCGACTCACTCTCCGCCTACAACAGCCAAATCATGCAATGGGTTAATTAAGTCACTTGGCAGAATATTTATACGAATATTCGTTGTTTTTTACCCTGACACATTTGTTAAAACATGAAAATTTCAGAGTGAATTTCCCTTAACCTTTCTGACAAAAAAATTACTATTTTACCGTTCACCGCAATATAGTCCTGGACACTCCTCAAGTTGACAGAAATTTACTACTAGTGGATTTGGTTATGTAATTTCCCCTTTTTAAAAATTTTCCCCGACTTTCCCCACCCCCCACTTTCCCCCGTGGGAATTTAAAGCGCGATGGTACCGTACTAACCACACCACCTCTTTTATTACAGCAAACCCACGACACAATACTGTAAACCATGGGGTATAGTACACGTATACTTTCGCATGCATACATTTTCGGGAATTTTTCGCTCTGTACATATTTTCTCAGATTTTAAAATCCATGAAAATATGTACAGCACGAAAATATATACGTATGTGGCTTAATCCTCATAAACAATGACAACAGAACAAGGTGAGTGATGCGGGTACCCAGTGTGGGGTCCTTACCAGTTCAAACTTCTTGATACAGTTGTAGGTCATGATATCTGCTTCCTGAAGGTCAACGATGGGGTCAAGGTCAAGCCCCACCAGGTTCTCCCAGTACACTGGCAGAAGGTCAAGGCCGAGCGGGATGTCAGCGCGGATCGTGATACCCAGCAGCTGAAAATACAAAATGACTCTCATTGTGTAAAACCTTCAGCAATAAAAACAATTTTACTACCGTAAAACCTCGCATATAAGCCTAACTCGCGTATAAGCCGCACCCCGAGTTTCGTGCGATCCTATAAGCTGCAGAGGTCATCTCAGAATTGTTAATTTGGTACTGTAGTATACTTATGAAAACTCTTGTATAAGCCGCACCCTATATAGACATGTTTGGTATCAAAAGAAAGCTGAGTCTGATTCGCGTACAAGCCGCGGCTTATACGCGAGGTTTTACGGTATACAGTTTTCCTCATCGTAGTTGGTTGGTTGTTGGGTTGCTTTACGCCTTAGTTAACAGCTGAGGTCATTTCAAGGGCGGTGATGGTGATCGAATCTATGGATCACTGAAGGTATCTTGTGTCATTAAAAATCCTCGGGGTATTTTGTAATATCACATTTGCTCTATTGATGGTTCTTGTTTAAATAGTGTAATTGTCATATAACAATTATATAGAAAATGTGAAAACGTACAAAGGTTTGAATATCACTCCCATGTCAGTTTGCTAACTAAAGGTGTATCCATGTAATCTAAAGGATCCCATATCGGGTTATAAGTAAAAGGTGCTTTCTTTTATTTTATTAACATTGAAAATTGATGTATGTATTATATAACAATTGTTAGTTTAATGAAATTTTGTCATCACCTCATTGTTCCCCTGGTCCCAATCCCCAAACTTGTTATCATCCCAAAGAATTTTTTAATTCTTGGTTCATTAAGCTAAAAAATGACATTGTAAGAAAATGGAAAAGTGTTTATATAGAGGTCATTTAAATGTGGACAATACATGTCATTTTTCGTCCGGCTGAGTGTATAATTGATACCTGCATTCATTTGTAGACTGTACATTCAGTATAATAAACAGTTAAATTGATTGAATTGATGCCCCTACACTTTTACTGAGGCAATGGTTCTTTTACATCCCACATTAAATAGGCACAGTGTGAAAGGGACAGGCCTTTGATATGCTGTATGTCTACCACAGCAGGGGGAAGGTTGCAGCTCAATCAGCAGGGCCCTGTATTAGTTTGCCTTGTTCAATTAACTCTTTAAGGACGGCATAGTGCTTTAATGTGCTACTACCTTTGTCGTCAAATTAAATCATAGAATTCAGAGATCTATAGGGGTCTGGACGGAGGTGCGCTGGTTCCTGATAAAACTGTTACAAACCTGTCCCCTGTTTGTCCCCTATTTGTACCCATAGTGGTATGTCTTATCAGTGCTTTTAACCTCGACCAGCGAAATTTAAAATGGCGGACCCACAGGGTATCTAGCTAGATTCCTATAATGAGGTTTGGTGGACGAGGCACTGTACGTTCCTAACACTACATTCCTTATGACACAGGTAGGTTCGATTTTGCCACTCTTTGGCTCTCAAAGGTCATGTGATATTTGTATCCCCATGTGATTGGCTGAGAGGGAATGCAGGTCTAATTCTTTTCCCTTCTCTAATTTATTATGCACCATTTCTCTTTCAGAGAAAATCAATTTGGATTTGGAACCGGAGTTCCTTATAAAAATGAAAATCATTTAATATATATTGAAATTTCTAAATGCCATATATGTGCCTCTACATGGGTAAAATTCGACACGTGTGACACGGCCCCTTTAAAAATCGACACGTGCGACACGGCCCCTTTAAAAATCGACAGACACAGCCATTCTTATAAGGCCCCACTATACTCTACATACATAAAAATTGACACGATGACTCGGCCCTTCTTGCTAAAAATCGACACGGCGACATGGTCAAATCTGAGGGTACCCATGTAGAGGCACATATATGGTATGGTCTCAAGGTGCTGTTTGATATAACAACTTACCTGTCCTACAAACTGTAACAACTTCTCGTCGGCGTATGTCATGGGGCCGGGTTTGAGGATGTACTTGCCCTTGTTCTTGTGACTCGCGGCGCTGGGGCAGGGCATGAACAGGTCCAGGACCGACGACTCCAGCTCCCGGGCCACCTGCCACAGGAAGTGCCGGAACGACCCACCTGGGGGACAACAAGACAGCTTAATAAGGCTGCTTAAAATTGATTATCGGCTTCGCGGACACTTAGATTGGGGCGGGAATTTGACCCTTTTTCTGTTTTTTTTGAACAGGGTTGGCCATTTAGGCTATTTTTTTTTTATTGAAAAGGCAAAAAAATAAAGAGTTGATGCGGCCCTTTTAAAGAGGTGCGGGCGCTGTCCGCAAAGCTGATAATCGATTTTAGTGGCCTAATATTTCCAATATTTGACTAAGAAAAGGGTTAATTATAATTCGTTATGTGATAAAGCATTTGAAAGTGTGCAAAATTATGAACTTTTTTTTTTTTCTTTTTTTTTAGTTTTTTCTTAATAGGCCACTTAAAACTGGGAATCAGATCAGCGGACCCCAGATGAACTCCCTAAGGCTTTTTATGCCTTTTTCCCTTCTTAAAAATTAAAGATGGCTGCATGCAATAAAGAAACGGTATGAAAATTGTCTTAAATGTATATATTTCATTTTTTCCTTAACCCAGTTTCCTACCCTTTAGTCCAATGTGGAGGGACATTTCAAAAATCGTATTTTTTGAGCAGAAATCGTAGTGGTAGCAATTGGGGTCAAAAATCGTAAAATTACGAAAATATCACTTGGCATCCCTGCATTGAAGTGACATTCTTTAATAGAAATCAGTGAGTACAGTGCCCACAATGTGAGAAGAGCTACTTACTTGTGCCGTGCACCTCCTCGCCGGTCATGCGTACGTTGAAGGAGTAGGTGGGGTCCCCCCCGGCCGCTAGCCGCACGTTGAACTGACTGCTGCTGATGTTGGACAGCTGACGCAGCGCCTGGCACAGGTTGGTCTGCAGCGCCGTCTTACGCTCTCCTAAAGTCAAAGTCATGGTAGCAGATTTGACATTTAATCTTCTATGAAATACAGCAGTGCCATTGATTTAACCAAGGAAGGCCGTATTTACACCTCCTGTTAAATAACTCTCTCCCGTAGTTCACGGCCTGTGACGTGATTTAAAAAGGTGGTTTGTTTACATTTGAACGATAGAGATAGAAGCTATTATAGGCTCCCCCATCATAATTTTGTCAATTTGAATAGAAAGAGGTAAAAAAATAAACGCAAAGGTCCAATTGTATTAGTCTGTTGACTGGGTTGTCTCACTTGTTGACCCTCGGGTCGCATTTTTACTTAGCCTACGGCCTTGTGAAATGTGGCCCAAGGTCAACTTGTGCAATAACCCAGTAGTCAACATACCGAAACTCGTATCTCTAATATTAATGCAAAAGCGGGTTTAAAATTCTTCAATTCATCATAGCATAAGCATGCCTAATCTGCTTACCTCCTACGTTTTCTAGTGGGTCTAGTGTGATCTCGGGCGCGGCTTGGTCAGGTTTGCGCTGTGCTGTGGCGTTGAGGATGCGGTTTAGTACGACGGTCTTGGTGTCGTAGAAGGTGAGTCCGCGTGCCGCTGCCAGGAGCTGGGCGGTGCTGCGACTGTACGCCCCTCCCAGCCCCGGTCGGAGATCCACCAGGGGAAGGAAGAACGTCTCCAGCGTGTTGTTTAGGGACTGCAGCAAGGCAAACCGCAGCCGCAGACTCTCAACCGGTAACCCTGACAACAAGACGACAACAATGTTAATATATAGACAAAACTCCACGCCATTGACATACACGTATGCACATCATACTTCACGAGTTGAAGCTGGGTCATATCACACGATGCCAAAGGCTGAGTGTGATATGACCCAGCTTTAACGAGTGATGTATGATGTACATGTATGTTAATAAGTGGGGTTTTGTGTTTATTACATGGCCCTACAGTCGTTAAATCAATGAAATCAACAAATTTGGAGGCCACAGAGTATGTCTACAGGGTACTCCATTGGGGCATGGAGTATGGAGCTCGGTACCACAGAGGTTTAAAATGTGCTAATACCCCAGGGAGAAAACGTCTATTACAACCAGGTTAGACAGGACTTGAATTTAGCTGAGATTGTAAACTTAGATATTGAAGCTGGAATCCTTTGGACCACACTAATGTATTCTGAGTTCTAATTGGTTGGCATGATGCATGAATGCATCACTAGCAAGCCCAGTCTCGGGCCCTGACTGTATGTTTACAGTCTGGGGGTTAACTTATAGACCTATACCTACACTGGCCCTCATATACTATGCTATTGTGTATCAGAACTCAGGAGGATGCGGGTTCGAACCCCACTGTGGCTCAATCAGTACTTCAATTGATATCTACATAATTGACCTAAATTTAACTTAATTTACCCAGTCACATATTTAATAGGTGATACTACTAGGTCATTATAGGTGGATTTATGCTTTAAATGGGTTTAATAGGTAATGTAGAAAACGAACCACCTATTGTGCCAAGGTGGGATTCGAACCCACACACCTCATTGAAAAATGATCCAGGATTCCGGATCATTTTATTTAGATACAAATTTGTCCAGGCCCAGTACCGCCTGATGGCGGCACTGGGCCTGGAGAGATCGAGGCTGTAGCAAGCCTGGTGATTGGTGCTGGACTCATGCATCATGCCGGCCATACAGCGCTGAAGGATTGGGTTACCAGCGCTGCATTGGTGTACCATAACAACGAGTCTACCGTATTCGACTTAATAAGCGCACACCCCCTGATAAGCGCACACCCCCCGTTTTTGGCCAATTTTTATACTACAGATAACCAAAAATATCTCAATTTTTGACCCCAATTAAACTCTTAACTACTAAAAGGTGTCCATAACCCTTTTTTAAGCGCACTGTGCGCTTATTACATCGAATACGTTATATGAACCCTGAGGCATCATGCTGTCCTAAAAGTGTTAACAACTAGAAGTGTGCCTCTACATGGGTAAAAATCGACACGGGCGACACGGCAATACGGCCCCTTTAAAAATCGACACGGGCGACACGGCCCTTTTAAAACTCGACGGACACAGCTAAATCAAAGATAAAAATCGACCCACAGAGATTTTTCTATGTGTTCCTATATATATAAAAAGTGACGCAGTGACACGCTGTTTCCCCTAAAAAGTGACACAGTGACACGCTCCAAAATCTGAGGACCCATGTAGAGGCACAGAAGTGAGCCCTACCTTGTAGACAGCTGTAGCTGGCGCTGGTGAGGGTGGCGTCAGACAGGTATACCTCGTGGGGGTGGAGGCGCGCGGGGGTGATGCCCAGGTGTCGACACAGGTGGTTGTGGTAGGTGACGAGCGCCGTGTCCCGCTCCACCGTCCACTGCCGACACATCTGCTGCGCCTGGCACACGTCGATACACGCACACCTGCAACATGCGGTTAGTCAGATTGTCAGATAACGTACAAAACCCTGTCTATTGGAGAAATTGATTTTGGCTTTTTTTTTCTATAAGCCGACTTTTTTTTTCAAATATGGGGTTCGGCTTATAGGTTGGGTATTATTACAAAAGATTATAGAGAAAAAGATTTTTCTTCTTTTTTTTTTCTGCTATAATTTGGCTTTTCCCCCCCTATAAGACGAATTTCTTTTTCCAAATATGGGGTTGGGTATTATAACATTAGATTACAGAGAAAAAGATTTGTAAACCCTTTTTCTAGAAGTCGAATTTTTTCCTCACGGTTGGGGTTTGGTTTATAGGTGGGGTCGTCCTATAGCAGGGGTTTTACGGTAGGAACCGTATAGTACTGAAGCACTTTACGAAGTAATCTTTATTGAATAATTTTATACATAAATTGACCTTACATCCCTATGTGCACTAGTTCCATACAAAGTGTAACCTTGTAATGAATCCAATTTGGCTTCATGATGATTTTGGTAGATCTTGATTTTTCTTAACATGGTAACAATTCATCAATATGGATTCAGATTGAAATAGCATCGATATACTCCAGTTTATACTGTGGAGGCACTATGCAAAGTTGATCTGTTTCAGACTGGTAAAGTTTATCAGCACAGATGACTCTAAGAATTTAAATTGCTACCGTAAAACCTCGCCTATAGGTCGACCTCACTTACAGGTCGAATTGGAATTTTGAGGGAAAAAATCGACCTATAGCAAAATACATTGAACTTTAGGAAAACCCCACTTATAGGTCGAATTAGAGTTTGAGATTTTTGGGGGGGCAAACCCCACCCTAAACCCCCCTAGAGAAGCTTTTCCCGAGGCCAAAATGACTATTATTTCTGGTATCTTGCTCTTTAGACAACCCCCTACTTCTTGCACAAAAAGATTTGGGTTTACAGGGATAATAATCTGAGAAAAAAAGGTATGTTTTCCAGCATTAGAATGAAGTTTTTTTTTGGCTCTTTAAATGGTTTACCATTTTTCAAAACCCCACCTATAGGTCGAATTGGACTTTTGGCAAGAAAAATCGACCTATAGCAAAAATTAATTCCAAATAAAAATCGACCTATAAGCGAGGTTTTACGGTAGTTAAATTTCTCACGATTTATTAAATAAACTTACCGATCTAGATAGAGGTCGAAGCCGCATGCGAGCAGACCGCGCCAGATGGCACGTACGTCCTGTTTGACCTTGTCCAGGACGTAGGACAGGAAGCCGTCCAAGGTCAGCTGCTTCTCCTCCTCCTTAACAGACTCCTGACAACAGCAGCACAAGGGGTTGGTATACAGACAACTCAACACACCAGGGTTCCCACTTTTTTTTCAGTCACAGTTTTACTGAAATTTAACTGACTTTTAACTGACAAAAATTCGTTTTGCTGACACGTTTATTGCCACGAATTCTGCGGATAACCCACATATCACTTGATTCATTTTCCTTTGATTTGATTTTTATTTCTTTTCTAATTCTATAAGTAAAATGGTGCATTGAGCAAATTGTTGTCACCGGGGTCTCCACAATCTCAGATGTATGAATAGAGCACAAAGATGACCAAATGTCCATGGATGGTCTAACAAGTCCCATACCATGAACGACACCATGTGACTCAAGTCATGCTCAACTGTGGACAATTGTTGTCATATGAGACACTAACAGTACACATTTCTTTGTTGACGGTGAGCTAAAAAGCGTCTTCCACCACCGCGAAAAAACTAACAGTACACATGACTCACCTTGGTGGGTTTTGTCGGACTCTCGCTGGCCGCTGACTCACGGCTCTGTTTTTCGCCTTCCTTCGGTTTGAGTTTCTTGTCCCTTAGTGTGGTCCTACAGAACAACAAACAATCCTTAGGGAGTGCTCATTTTTTAATGACATGGGGGAGTTGGTGGATTTTTTTGGGGGGGAGGGATAAAAAAAAACAACTCATTCCTTTATGTCAAAAAAGCCCGCGCATTACTATAGCTCAAAGGGGTCGGCGACGCTTAATTTCAACTTGCGTGAGGGGGGAACCAAAAGATTTTTGCCCCGCTCGCGCGAAAATCCACAAACCCAAAGTTGTATCTTATAATAATATATCTTTTGGGCTTTACATCTTGGGTGTCTACATTAGTTTTATAAACAATAAAAGTTATCATAGTATAAAGCTCAAGAAATTGGATTGCAGGAATCGTTGTTGTCTCGGTTAGGGGTAATTCAATTTTTCTTTATGCGAAATCGTATATGAAACATTTAGTCTAGACTTCTTGATTACCGTATGACCTATTTGAACTCTTTTGATGATCACTGTTTTAGAAAGAAGCAGATGGATGCTTGGATTCCTATGCAACTGGTCTGAACAAATCCAATCCGCAAACAAAGTGCAACATTTCAGCAGCATTCGTCTCAAATCTTGAAATTGAGTGTGACAAACAAATGGCTGATAACATCTGTAGTGCAGTATTGGTTGGAGACTTAAGCGGTGTGAACCCTACAGTGAGCATCCAGTGTTAGTGGGCCCCGAGCCGGTAGGGACCGGACGACGCCGCAAGACTTCATGTCCATTCATTTTCATGATGCACCAATGCTGCACTCGCGCAAGCAACTCGCCGAAGTGTATCAACCCCGCCTGCATGATGCATGAATGCAGCATTAGCGGGTTACTCGTCCATGCTGCATGCATGCATCATACCCATAAAACAACATAGTGGATTAAAACTATGCTGCCCTTAAACTCTTTCAGAACAGCAAAGTGCTTTAATGCACTATGCCCTTTTCTTGTCATGGTGTCATGGCATATTTTGCAGCTCTGGCCAGTAAATTGTCAGGGCTGCGTTCATTTATTATACTGACCCTAAGGGCTTGATGCACTCCTGAAAGGTCGGCATGATGCACTAATGCATCACCAGAGATGCGTTAGTGCACAGTGTTAACCCTTTAAGGACGGCATGATGCCTTAATGCATTATGCCCTTAGTCGTAATGATGCATGAATGCAGCCGTGGTGAGTAACTAGCCAGTACTGCATTCAAACATCATGCCGACCTTATGAGGTTGAGACACTCCTGCAGGGTCAGCATGATGCACCAATGTAGCACCGGTGAGTTACTAGCCAACGCTGCAATCCGTCCTTAAGGCATCCTTAAAGCGTTAAATGAACATGAGTCTTGGGGTATGGCGGGGTCCTTATCGGGTCTCGGGGTCGTGTTAAGTCCACTTAAGATTGAATATCAGCTTTGAGGACAGCGCCCGCACCTGTCTAAAAGGGCCGCATCAACGGTTTTATTTAGGTTATCCCCCCAAAAAAAAGTCAAAAAGGGCGCCCTTATCAAAATAATTCTTTTTAAATTTTTTTTTTTTTAAATCTATAAATACATGTTTATTTCAATATCTATGCCCATAGCAAAAACGTGATCGTTTATAAGTAAAAAAAAAAGAAAAAAAGAATCAACCTCCCTTGCGGTTTAAAAAAAATTAATCAAAAAAAAAAAAGCCTCCCTCCCTCACCGATTTTTTCCAAAAAGTGTCCGCAAAGCTGATAATCAATTTTCAGTGGCCTAAGCGGGTGTAAACTAAGTGCATGCCTCACCTGGGGGTGGCCGTGCCTAGTGCCATCTTCTCCTTCGGTGAAGGTTTGGGTGATTTCTTCACGAACTTCCCTTTAGAAGCTTTGGGGTCCATACTGAACAATGAAACAAAAACCTTTAACAGTTTGAACGACGTTTGAACCGTCAACACCAACAAAGGAAGAAGAAATAGCGTGCCATTTTCTAAATATTCCAACAAACTTTGCAGTCCCGAAAACAGAAAGCTATGAATGCAGTGATATAACGACTTATAGTTTACTCGTGACTTACTCTTCCTTGTCCATCATCTTAGGGATCCCGTAGCGGCGCAGGATGTAGCTGACTTGCTCGGGGAGCGTCTTTTTGGCGGCTCGCACGGCGGTGAGGAACGGGTAGAGCAGGTTTCCAGCCACCTGCAGCATAATCTGGTCCCGGCCCAGACAGATGTAACCCGACTCCTGCCGACTCTCCACAAAACTCATCCGCTGCTCCGAGATGAAGCAGCTGTGGAAGACCTCGGTGAGCGCGATCATGACCGGGTCATTGAGCTCGGGGGTCTCCTTGTTAGTGGAGGTGAGTTTACTGAGGAGGTAGTCCTCCAGCACATTGTTAGCGTTATTCTGGGGCTCCGTGATCAGACTCTGGTTCACTAACGACACCGACATCATCTCCTCCGGTATGTCGCCGGGGTTATCAGGATCCAGCGTCATACCGTCAATCACCGTCTTACTGCGGAACAGGGCCTTCTTAACAGCCTCAATCTTAGTACGAGACCGCAGTTCTATCACAGCATGCCCTTTGATCATTGTTTTGGTTACTTTTTCTTGTTGTTGTTGTTGTTGTTGTTGCGGCGGTGGTGGTTCGGGTGATGATGTCGATTCCTCTTTGGCAGAGTCTGATGATGGTGTTTCACCTGTTTTTTGTTTCGCTGTTACGTCAATTTCCTCTGTTGGTAAATACAACTCGTCCTTAAACAGTCCTCCGTTAGCACTGCAGGCCTTGCGGATAGCCATAGCCACCACCGCCTCATCTAGGTGGGTCGGTATCCCCGTGATTACAAGGAGGCGGGAATGTGCCGTCGGTGCGAGCAGAGCGTTAGCAGCGTCAGCGATGGCGTCGTTGGTGACGCCCTGACCCTGGACATCCCCGGCTGTTATATGGCGCAGGATCTGGGACATGGTGAGGGCTCGGTGGAACCAGAGCATGTCCTCGGGCTTGGTGCCCGTTAAGGCCACGTTACTGCTGCTACTGGAGCTGCTACTGCTACTACTGGAGGAGGAACACACAGAGGTACCGGAGGAGCTCCCACCAGACGGCGGGCTGGTACTCACCTGGTCTGACTCACTCAGTCTGCGAGGGCTACCACTCCGTTTGGGAGTCGTTGCACCTCGTTCCCGCTCTCGCTTGGCTTTCAGTTTTTTCCGCTTGCCCACGGCCATGGGGCTGGTTGGGACCGGTGGGGTGGTGGTGGTGGTGGTGGTAGAGGGGGAGGTGTCTAGGGAGGTGAGGGAGGTGAGACTGCTGGATGTAATAGGGGCAGTCACCTCCGCTACAGCCAGGCACACCTCCATGAGGGCCTGGAAGTAGGTGGAGAAGCGTCCCGTGTCTCCAACCCCGAGCCCCATCCCGGTGCCGCTAACCGTGCTCCCGGTGCTCCACGACTTGGTCTCGTCGTCGTACAGTTTCCGCAGCTCACACTGCAGCTGCATGAGCAGGGCTAGGGAGGGGCTGAGCTGAGGGCTGAGCGTGGTGCTCCCGGGGGGCAGCGAGCCCTGCCACTTCTCACTGTGGTGCACCATGCGCAGACACTGGGCCAGCAGGTGGAACACGTGCTCCTTGATGAGCGCCGGCATGTGAGTCCGCCAGAGACACCCCCCGAGCAGCTCCGTCACGTGGAGTAACACCGGCGGGGGGATCACCACCGTCTCAAAGTTCCTCCAGGGGCTGGTCGTGCCCTGCTCCTTCCCTGACGACGCCCCGCCCTCCCCGGTCGTGCCGCCTCCCCGGTCGTGGTAGGACCCCGACTCGGTGTCGCCCCCCCGGGCGTCCGTCTCCGGGTGGCGGTGTACAAAGTTGTACTTCTGGGAGGCCAGGGTCTCTATGTAGGTGATGGCTAGTGGGAACTGAGGCGGGAGGGCGTGCACCGTGACGATGATACCCGGCGGGGGCGACATGCCGATCCGCACGTGGATCAGGTCGCTGGGTACGATGACGGGGGCGTACTGGTCGCTCTGGTTACTGCTAGAGGAGGTGTCCCGCGGGTACGACACCACCTCCTGTTTGGTCGGCTGTCCGGTCTTCTTAATGCGGCTACCACGGTACGTGTAGATACGCGCCCACGGAGACTTGTACAAGGAAGTCCTGCAACCAGTCAAAGATATATGGGTAAGAATTTATTTGGAAAACTTGTATACTATAAATGTAGATATTTTCGCGCTGTAGATATTTTCGCGATTTTCACAATTTTTAAATATCCGCGAAAATATGTACAGAGCGAATATTCATACAGTATTGAATCAAAAAGCCAAATGTCCCAAATCCGCGAATTTCAGTACCAGCGAAAATGTCCTTTTTAGCAAATTGTGAAAATTGATACACGCGAAAATATCTACATTTACAGTATCTCAGTGAGGTTATAATAAATATAAATACTGTGATAGTGAATAGAAAATAGCATAGTTGCAACATAGTGATATTCTTTTCAATGTAAAACCAGTATCTTGCAAAGTTTACGTATAACTCTACTTTTTGTCATTTGAGGGACACAGCTTCTAAGACTTACAACATGCATTAGTTTTAGAGTATTGGTCCTACTGGATAAAACAAAGCATTTCGAAGAATGTAAAAGGACAAATCATATGGAGGCTGTCAGTACCTTCAGTACAAATGACACAGACTTTAATATCATGCCTCTGATGAACCCGCTGGCTTATCATCTTCCAGCTTATTCAAAATTTAAGTAACCATTTCCATAAATTAACACACGGGTAATAGGGCTGTCTAATTATATCTTGGACAGTACTATATCCCATTACCACCCCCCTACGAGGGCTAGTGGCCTAACTACCGTTTAACGGAGCTATATTATATGTATAAAGCTGTGGAATACAGTAATACAATCTATAAGGTTATGTATTTCCTCAGGATAAAAATAAACGAAATAACAACAACAACAAAACTTACTCTTTGCGGGTGGCTTTGGGGTCAGCCTTACAGGAGACAACCAGGAAGGCAGCCCCGGGGAAGTAGATGTCTGTGGTCACCTTCACATCCACCACCGGTAACTCCTCAAAGGCAAACAACTCCGGCGCAGTCTGTGCACACGTGTAAAGGGTGATGATTTAGACGAGCAGTCTTAGCAAGAAAGTTACTATATATATGTACATTTAACAGCAGCTGATGATTTTGAAAGATTGATAAAACCACTCATAACATAAAAAAATATAGCTTATTTCTATAGGTCAGAGATGAGAGTGACCAATCTCAATAAAACTTGAAATGTTCAAATTGAGGACCTTAAATAAAGGTCCTATATATTTAAGAACAGATCTTAGCGACAAAAGAAACAAACTTGAAATCAGGGAACAAAGACTTGGGAGATTTTCAACCCTGATAGGTTAAAAGCATACGGCTCATTATTTCCTATGGGGCCTGGCTGGAAGAATGGTCCTTACCCAACCCCAGCGGAAATTTACTGCAAATCAAATTAAATGACATCCGCATGACCACCCACCTGTAGACACATGCAGATCTGGTTGGAGAGCTCTATGAGGTAGTCCTCCCCCTGGTTAGCGGCACGAGCTATAGCGACCCGCAGCTCGTCACGGAGCCGGCCACTCTGGTGGTACAAGAGGTCCGACAGACACATGGTCTTAGAGCTCAGGCACTGACTGGGTGACTGGGCCGTCTGCAGGGAGGAGGGCACCACACAGCTGAAACCAGAATACACATACCTTTAGCCATTTTAGATATGAATACAGATTTCACAAATATTTGGGGAGCATTTGGGAAGGTATTGTGTAGGACAGACAACTAACTTACCGGTATATATAATATTACACTGGAACATGTATTTTGGCTAATAAGGATGTTTAGTTCATTATGGGCACCGCACCTTTTGGCTGTCATGATGCATGAATACAACCATGGTGAGTTAGAGACCATGTGCTTTACCATAGACCTACCCATGTGGCTGGGGGAGGTTTGCTCCCAGACTTACCCATGCGGCAGGGGAGGGGCGAGCAGCTCGTTGGACAGTAGCTGCAGGTTCTGTGGGGGTTTGCCCCCAGACTTACCCGTGCGGCTGGGGAGGGGCGAGCAGCTCGTTGGACAGTAGCTGCAGGTTCTGTGGGGGTTTGCCCCCAGACTTACCCGTGCGGCTGGGGAGGGGCGAGCAGCTCGTTGGACAGTAGCTGCAGGTTATAGGGGGGTTTGCTCCCAGACTTACCCATGCGGCAGGGGAGGGGCGAGCAGCTCGTTGGACAGTAGCTGCAGGTTCTGGGGGGGTTTGCTCCCAGACTTACCCGTGTGGCTGGGGAGGGGCGAGCAGCTCGTTGGACAGAAGCTGCAGGTTATAGGGAGGTTTGCTCCCAGACTTACCCGTGTGGCTGGGGAGGGGCGAGCAGCTCGTTGGACAGTAGCTGCACATTGTGTGGGGGTTTGCTCCCAGACTTACCCGTGTGGCTGGGGTGGGGCGAGCAGCTCGTTGGACAGTAGCTGCAGGTTATAGGGAGGTTTGCCCCCAGACTTACCCGTGTGGCTGGGGAGGGGCGAGCAGCTCGTTGGACAGTAGCTGCAGGTTAAAGGGAGGTTTGCCCCCAGACTTACCCGTGTGGCTGGGGAGGGGCGAGCAGCTCGTTGGACAGTTACTGCAGATTGTGTAGGGGTTTACCCCCAGACTTACCCGTGTGGCTGGGGAGGGGCGAGCAGCTCGTTGGACAGTAGCTGCAGGTTCTGTGGGGGTTTGCTCCCAGACTTACCCGTGTGGCTGGGGAGGGGCGAGCAGCTCGTTGGACAGTTACTGCAGGTTCTGTGGGGGTTTGCCCCCAGACTTACCCGTGTGGCTGGGGAGGGGCGAGCAGCTCGTTGGACAGTTACTGCAGGTTCTGTGGGGGTTTGCCCCCAGACTTACCCGTGTGGCTGGGGAGGGGCGAGCAGCTCGTTGGACAGTTACTGCAGGTTCTGTGGGGGGTTTGCCCCCAGACTTACCCGTGTGGCTGGGGAGGGGCGAGCAGCTCGTTGGACAGTTACTGCAGGTTCTGTGGGGGTTTGCCCCCAGACTTACCCGTGTGGCTGGGGAGGGGCGAGCAGCTCGTTGGACAGTTACTGCAGGTTCTGTGGGGGTTTGCCCCCAGACTTACCCGTGTGGCTGGGGAGGGGCGAGCAGCTCGTTGGACAGTAGCTGCAGTTTATAGGGGGGTTTGCCCCCAGACTTACCCGTGTGGCTGGGGAGGGGCGAGCAGCTCGTTGGACAGTAGCTGCAGATTCTCCACGTCGAGTTCCTGGAGGAGGGCGGCGCTGGCGGCCATGGCGTTCCCCAGGGAGGAGCAGGAGGGGAAGCCCATGGCCGGGCTGTTACACTGAGAGATGAGCTCCAGTAGGGCTGAGCGGCAGTGCATGCGCGCCAACACCGACTCCACACGCAGCAACTCCCTGTGGGGGCAAGCATGGTATAGGTGTACGTGTGTGTAAGCAAATCTGTAGTACATTTTGTACCTTAAAACTCCTCCTTTAGGCCACACCAAAAAAAAAGTTGGTCAATGGATTTCACCCACGTTATTTTCGGAAATGGAAAAAAATTGTCAGTGGATTTCGCTCGCTTTTTTTTCAAAATTGAGAATTTTTTTTTTTTCGCAAGTTTCTTCCAGTTATTCCTCCAGCTTAACCACTAAATTTTTCTGTTAGGGGTCCACTAAGAACTTTTGTTGGAGGCTGGGTAAAAAAAATAAAAAAATAGTCGCTCGCTCAACTTTTCAACCGACAAAATCCATTGAAAAAAAAAATCTTAAGAAAAAAAAGAATTTCGCTTGCTCGCATCATTTTTTGAAAAGTGAAATCCTTTGACCAACTTTTTTTTGGTGTGGCCTTAAGAGGACTTATTTTGGACTTATTTTTCCCAACCAGGGGCTCATCTTAAAGGCGGGGTTTTCTTATATATATAGGTTTAAAGATTTTGAAGTTTTCTCTAATACAAACGGTTGTCTTAAATGTGAGATCGTTTTAAAGGAGGGGTTTATAGTATACTGATCGGATACTCTAATCCCTGGTTGACAATAAGTGGGAGATCTTATTATTTGAGCTAATCGTTTGTAGTATAATTCTTCTCAGGAAATCTCAATACAAGAAAAACCTAGGAATTCATTCAATAGTAGGAAATTAGCCTCTCTGAATACTACAGCACAATAAATGCTGCAAGAGAATGGTAACAGGAGTTATCATTTTTTCAACCTACTAGGTTTATCGTCAATGGAAGGGGAAAAATGCTGAACAGATGATACACCTTTATGTCTCGTTGTTGGTTGGTATTTGTGATACTGCAATGCTAAAGCCAATACTGGTGCTTTACCTTCTATATTCAGGGATGAAAGTCGACAATGTCAAAAAAACTTGAAGATATAACATACCTCATAACTACATTATAGAATATTATGAATGTTTATGCATCTATAGACACATATCTAGTGCTGTGCAGCAGGATTTGTCATGTCTATATTCTCCTGGACGCTCTCTCCTGCTGAGGAGAAGCATTTGTCATGTCCATGTGGTCATGGACGTTATCTCCTGCTGAGGAGAATGAGATATCTGTCCATGCACTCTCCATGCATAGCACCTTAGTTTCAGTGGCTAAGCCTCATGTGAAGAGTGTAAATGCATAGGACTATAGAGGAGAGAGAGGGCTTCAAGCTTTCTCAAGTTAACTTGAGAAAAACTTGACACTGAGATCAGTGTGGTATAGCCTGTCTGTGTATGTGTAGGACCACTGGGGATGAAACAGTGATGATTCTGCTGTCTTATTATAGGATTACACAGACAAAATAAGTTTGATTGTGTTTATATTGAGTAAATATCAAATATATCCTAAGACAGCCTACAGCTAAATATCCTGATTATATTTTTTGTGATTGAAAAAAAACTTGATTTCAGGGAAAAACTTGAAGACTTTCATCCCTGTATATTATCTGATACAGAGATGCCAGGCACTGGTCAGTAAATAAATATCATTTACCATAGACTCCGAGTCTCGCAGTGTTTGCGAAAGCTTTTTCATCCCACAGGACATTTGGTCCTGCAGATTTTGAATGTTGCAGGACCGGCTACATTTTTGAAGGACCGGATACCAACATATCTGATGATTCAGGCAATTTAACTAGAAAATAGTATGTACATCATATTTGTAATAATTTATGGCCAAATTAGGCTAAAAACATAGTTTTACACAGTATATTCACAAACATATTTCAGGTTTAGAAACCCAACTTAATTATTTTAGTTCAGAAAAAACCAACATGTGACTGGACATTCGGTCCTGCTACACTTGTCAATCTGCTGGACCGGTGGCATTTTAGGAGGACATTGCCACTGTCCTGCATGTTTTCGCAAAGACTGGACTCCATGAGAAATGATAGGACCTCCTACTAAAGGAGGAAAGTGGTATCTCTATTACAAACAACATACCTGTGAATGTGTATGCTGGCCATATCCAGCATTTGGTGTCCTACGATGGATGACTTGCGGTAGCCGGCGGGAGGTCGCTCCAACATGTCGATGGGGTACCAGAAGCGGACCAGCACCCCCTCACTGCGCAGGTACGTCTCCACCTGTACCAGCTCATTAGGCTGTGGGCGAACAGCAAAGGTATAATGAGTTACCTGTCAATGGTGTCGGTCTGTGCAGAAACTCTGCAAGTGTGCCCCAGTGAATTCTATGGTATAGGTACTCTCGTTCCCAAATCCTTCCGAAGGAAGGCTCTGGTAACAGCCAAATGACCTTGAACTTGGGATTTTGCTGGGACTGGGCAACCCCTGCTGGTAGCCTGGAACCAGTGAACAGGAACCAGAATGCATTATGGTAGTTTTACTGTATTTTACCATCAAACTTTCTAGTTCCATTTCCTGTTCCTGTCCACTTATTCCAGGCTACCAACAGGGGTTGCCCAGAACCAGCAAACTCGCAAGGTCAAGGTCATTTGGCTGTTACCACAGCCTTCCATCGGAAGGATTTGGGAACGAGAGTATGGTATAGGTAGCGGAGGGGAGGTCCTACTACTACAGGGTGGGGTGGGAGAAGCATCTGATAGCATAGCTTCTTGTAATGTAAGACGGCTTGTGAGTAGGGCTGGACGGAGGCTAGACTTGCAGGGTGCCATTGTTAATTGTTACATATATGCAAGGGTATTAATATAAGGCTATATGATTACCGTAAAACCTTGGCTATAAGCCGAATGTGAGTTTGGGAGTAAAAATTCGGCTTATAACAAAAGTGCTTGAAATTTGTTTTCACTATGTTTCTACATTATTAAAACCTCGCCTATAAGCCAAATGGGAGTTTGAGGCTTAAAATTCGGCTTATAGCAAATAAAAACGCCAAATAAAATTCGGCTTATAGCCGTGATTTTACGGTATATGACATTTGTTGAAGACTCATTTATTGCTACTGAAGACCTGAGCTGCCCTCACCTGGTCCACATCGAGGACAACTCCGGTCAACCCGAACGTCTTCATCATGCCTCTCACGGCAAACTTGGGCACCACCGTCATGCCGGCCGCCGGGGTGCGGATCACCACCGTGGTCCCCTTACGCACACGCTCGATGCTGAACTTGGCGAGCTCCTCCCGGATGTCTTCTATGGTGGGGAGGTGCAGGTCTCGCGGCATGCCCCCGTTCTCCTCATAGAGGAACTCCACTGTCTGACGGGCAATGTCCGTCATACCTGAAATAAGTACAATCAGCACATTGTTAATATCAATATCAAATAGTTTTTTTTTTTAATAGCAGTAATTTCAGACCAGGCTTCCTATTACAGAGTGTGGTTCCTATAAGCTCCAGTCATGAAGTATAGGTAAAAAGTTTTAAAGTTCATCTACATCTTTTAGTTACCGTAAAACCCCGGCTTTAAGACGGATTTTATTTGCTGTTTATTTTTTGCACAAGACGGATTTTTTCCTTAAGTTGGGGGGTCGTCTTAAAGGCGGGATTTTGGAAATTGTCAATGTGAAAAAAAGCATGAAAAATTGTGAAGAAAATATGAACGACCTTATATCATTTATTAACTTTTCCTTCACTGATCTTAAAAAGTAACATGTATTGTTCTACAAAATTCACGGATGGAGAGAGAGGGCGCCACCAGTGTGGGACAACAACAACAAACCACTCACCAATGTTTTCAGGGTGTTTGGCCATTCTAAGTCAACCCTAAGGCAAATATAACCCAGCACAAGTGCCATGAACGTTTAAAGAAACTGGAGGACAAAATAGCAACAGCAGGAGTGCAAAGGGAGGCCACACAAACAACAAAATCGTCGTCGGTGGGCGATATTACAGTACCTCGCTGTCCGTTTAGAGAACTGGCACACGCACCATCGAACTCGTCACGCTTTTCCCATCATTTTGGCGTGTGTTGTGAGTCTCTAGGTCGATTTTAAGTACCTCTGAAGTCAACTTGAAGTGAAATCTACTCCAATAATCATATAAACATCGGAAATATACTCAAATAAGCAAACATAAGAAATAGGTCATAAATATAGGTCAGGAAGGGGAGAGAGCAACAGTCACGCCACCTTCAGTCTAAAGGTTATACTACTGTTCCTGTGCTTCCCCTCCTTCAGATGGCAGCACCAGCATATTTCACAGAACGTTCACAATAAAATCAGGAGAGGGAGCCACCATATGCAGTAGTTACTCACTTTCACACAAGGTGGCACCACATTTATCAAGACATTGCATACTGACAATCCCCTGTTCTCTGGTAAGCAAACAGTTAGGCCTGGCACAGAAGGGGCCTAGTACTGTCTCAGAGTCAAAGTGTGCAAGGATAGTATGTAGCAGATGAACATTATCTCTGTATCCACGTGTTTCAAATATAGATGACTTCACAGTTGCTCAGAAAACAATGAACTTATAAGTCATAGTGAACCATAGGGTCGACTTATTGCTGGCTGTACCTCCCCAAAACTGTGAACAAATATTTTTAAGTAATAAAATCTACCAGCCCGTGAGAGTCGACCCTATATGCACAAAGTCACTACACGACCTAACACAATGCGAACATTAGAGGTAATCTCATCTGGGGAAGGGGAGGCCCTAATGGATCACCTTAATTCCGACAAAGGAGCGAAAAAGCGAATGCCGGAGGAGGCTGGACTGTCTGATGAAGATGGAAGTACAGACAGAAAACTAAGAGTCACTGAGGAACCACACCACAATGCATCTACCAAAACTGCCACCAAACCCACTGCAGGCAGTGCTGAGGGCGAGGAAGAGCTCAGCCTGCTGGTACTTGCTAAGACCCTTGCCCGTATCGAAGATAGACTGATTAGGGTAGATAACACTGGACAGACTACATCCAGCGATATTAAGGAATTTCAGGAGGATCTGTCAACCCTGGCAAACGATGTAGAAGTAAACAAAGGTGACATTGAGGAGCTACAGGAACAGGTGGCCAAACTCCGATCTGATCTGACTGAGACCAAGGCAGAACTAGCAGAAACTAAAGCAGGGATGAAGGCCAACGCGGTACACATAGACAAAATTGACGACATCAATATAAGACAAGAGGCGTACTCCAGGAAACTAAACCTGATACTTGATGGTCTACCAGGAGGTCAGAACGAAACTCCTGACTCTTTGAGATCCGAAGTGGAGAGAATCTTATGGCGCCAAACAAAAGTGGCCAACAGCTCCATTGACGTAGTTCACCGCATCACCAGAAGCTCTGCTCAAACATCCAATCCCAACTCACCAAGGCCTGTTCTTATAAGGCTAAAATTCTTAGATGCCAGAAACAAAGTATGGGGACAGAGGTCAGACGTGGGAAAATACACCGAAAAAGGGGCCAAACTGTGGGTCAGCGAGGATATCCCCACCAAACTGAAGAGCGAACTAGCTAGGGTCAAGAAGGCTTTCTGGGTGGCCAGGAATCATGGGTCTTTCAGAGAGGTGCGTATGTCAGGCACCACCCTATATCTCAATGGGAAACCATATAACAAAGACAACTGGAGTACTCTGCCCGAATGGCTGGGGCCAGAGGCTATGGCCACCATAGAAGATGAAGACACTCTGGTGTTCTTTAGCAAATCATCCCCTCTCAGCAATCACTACCCCGCTGGGTTTGAGGTGGACGAAAAAACATACTCGTCCATGGAGAAATATCTCGCTGTACAACGGTGCATAATCGCAAGAAGACAAGACCTGGAGGCACAGGCATGGAGGCTAGATCTGCCTGCCAAGCTCAAAGGTATACTCTACAAATGCAAAGATGACCATAAGGATGAGTGGATCGCGAAGTCCAAATCAATCACGAAGAAAGGGCTAAGGGAAAAAGTCATGCAAAACCCCTATGTCCGTCAGCGCCTCCTCAGCACAGGAAACAAGACCATCGGAGAAGCCTCAAAAGACTCAATATGGGGCATCGGGATGAGGCTGACAGACAAGAATGTGCTTAACAAAGAACTATGGTATGGAAAAAACCTGCTAGGGGTCCTGCTTCAGGAAATCCGACAGGAACTCCAAGGTGGTGCCAACGAATGATGCCTAAGCAACTGAAACTACACCTTGGTGCAATAACATGGTGCTCTAGATTCACCTAATATGTGGGTGCATCAAAATAGTCGAAAACTCCAGCCTCTATACAGGCTACCGAGCATAAGATCAAAAGATATTTTGAGTTGAATGAAACACGTGGTTTATGGAGCAACTCTTTATACATGCTCTGTTGTGTTCTTTTTATGTGTTTAAATGTTATGTGTGTGCGCAATAATATGTATACCACTTTAGAGGTAGTGCTACTGTATCTGGTCTTTGTGGCGTGCCACCAGAATGTAAAGAAGATGGTTGATAAAACACTACATTTACCTTATTATGGTTTGGTGAATCAGCAGGGGAATATACAACAGACCCACTCAAAATTATTGATACAATCGAAACATTATGTAACCCCTGAAAAGGGTGTGGCCTATGTCCTGAATCCAATTGGTTATGAATAATCACACTGGACTTATTGACCTGTGTTCCTTTAATGTAAATGGTATTGGCCTAAGAGACAAACGAAGGGCTATTTTCAAAAAATTGAAAGATGAAAATTATAATATTGTATTTCTCCAAGAAACCCACTGTACAATGGAAGTAGAAAAGATATGGCAAGCTGAATGGGGTGGGGATATGATATGTGCGCACGGCAACTCAGCATCGAGGGGTGTAGCCATACTCTTTAGCAGGGAATACTCCTACAGATGTCTGGATAAAATCCTAGATATTAATGGCAGGTACATAATTCTACACATTGAGGTGGAGGGAATAGAATACATCTTATGCAACATCTATGCCCCAACACAAAATTATGAGACAGAGCAGATGGCTGTTCTTGATGAAATATCAGAGATGCTAAAGAAATATGAGGTGGAAAACTTTCTTATAGGAGGGGACTTTAATGAAATATGGGACCTGACTATAGACAGGAGGGCTACTAATCAAACAAGCAGAACAAATAAGCATTACAGGGAACAGTTACATAGTCTTAAAGACAGTCTTGGTATGGTTGATATTTGGAGAGTTCGCCACCCCTTGCTACGTAGATACTCCTTCCACAGGCGAGAACAAGCATCAAGAATTGATTTCTGGTTAATATCTGAACATCTTTCAGGAGTAGTGTATCAGACAGATATCAAACCTGGAACACTTTCTGACCATAGTGCTGTAACAATGGGAATTTCCTATAGTAACAAAGACCGTGGCCCCAATATATGGAAATTCAATAACACCCTTCTCTCTGATGAAAAGTATGTTAAACAGCTGAAAGGCATGCTTGCAGAATACAAAATGAAATATCAAGACCTACCACCCAATAAAAAGTGGGAAATTCTGAAATATGAAATAAGAAAATTTTCAATAAAATATAGCAAAGAAAAGAGGTCAGAATCTAAAAGGCTTGAAAAGGATCTGACAGACAGTATGAACAAGCTAACAGTAGCATTTGATGAGGGCTGTGATGTGAGTGATGAATTAGAATGTGTGAAAAGAGACCTGAAAGATATTGAATTAAAGAAAGCCAGAGCAATCATGTTCAGGTCAAAAGCCAACTGGTCTCAAGTAGGGGAACGACCAACAAAATACTTTTTGAATCTAGAAAAGAAGAACTTTCTAGACAAACGTATTACCCAGCTAGAGGATGGAAATGGGCATATTGTCACTGAGGACAGGGATATCCTCGAGGTACAGAAACATTTCTACAAGACTCTATATTCACAAGACTCTAGGGAACTAGACGACATTGATGATAGGTGCCCATTCATAGTAACAGACAGTTTATCTGTATTATCTGAGAATCAACGGGAGCTAATAGAAAGACCATTATCAAAGTCAGATTTTCTCACTAGCCTGAAAACCTTAAAAAATGGGAAGTGCCCAGGCACCGATGGACTGAGTGCAGAGTTTTATAAATTCTTCTGGGCAGATATTGGGGACTGTGTAAGCCAAAGTCTTCTATATGCAATAGAGATAGGGAGTTTAAGTCAAGAGCAGAAACGAGGCATTATAACCCTTATTCCTAAGAAAGAAAAGAACAGACTCCAACTCGGGAACTGGAGGCCAATTAGCCTATTAAATACAGACTACAAGATCTATACCAAGGCACTTGCAGAAAGAATAAAACCCCATCTCCCTAGTATCATAAATACAGATCAGTCAGGATTTGTTAGGTCCAGATATATAGGAACAAGCATTCGCACAATTGAGGACATACTAGCATACTCTACAAAGTACAAATGCCCGGGGATCTTGATGGCAATAGATTTTGAAAAAGCATTTGACAAGATAAGATGGGAGTTTATCTTTAAGGCACTTGAGAAGTTTGGATTCGGAGACAGATATATCTCATGGGTGAAAATATTATACAAAGACATTGTAGCATGTGTTATAAATAATGGGTTCACAAGTGACTGGTTTGAACTTACGTGTGGTACCAGACAGGGATGCTGTTTGTCACCTTTCTTATTTGTTATAGCCGTAGAACTATTAGCACATAATATACGCACGAATGTAGATATAGAAGGTATCAAACTTAGTAGTAGAGAAGTAAAAATAAGCCAATTTGCTGATGACACAACTTGTTTTATTAAATCAGCAATAGCTCTTGGTCATCTACTGGACTGCTTGAAAAGATTTAGAAGGTACTCTGGCTTAAAGGTTAATAGATATAAGACACAATATCTTGCTCTGGGGGGTATTAACACCACCCAAGCAGGGCTGGAGAACATCAGGTGGAATGACAAACTGGTAGTATTGGGCATTTCTGTGGCAACGGACAGGACAGAAGCTCAGAACTATTTATGGAACTTTAAACCACAAATACGGAAAATCATGAACATTAGCAAGGACTGGAGACACCGTAACATATCACTGAAAGGCAAAACTATCATTATTAACAGTCTAATGCTCCCGTGTGTCATGTATCCTGCCTCCGTCACTTCTACACCACCTAGAGTAATACATGAAGTCAACAGAATAATCGACAGGTTTTTATGGAACTCAAACAGGAACAAGGTCGCTAGGGCCCGGGTGCAGGTACAAACTAAACATGGTGGCCTGGCGGTAGCAGACCTCAGAACGAAAATCATTGTATCGAATATAAACTGGATTAAAAGACTCTTTATGAATCCAGCCATGATCCCGGGTGAATTTATAAAGCTACTTCTAAATGAGACATCGGATCTCAAATTGTTTCTACGCACAAAGTCAGATATCAACATACCGCGGGAAGCTCACCCATTTTATCATCAGGTTCTGAGTGACTGGCATGAATTCCATAACGTAACGCTAGCTAAAGAAGCAGAGGTGCGCAATGAAATATTGTGGAACAATAAGTTTATTACTGTCAACCATTCACCTATATTTTGGAAGACCTGGAGAGATGCTGGTATTGTTAGGGTTGAAGATATATTGATAAGTGGAAGTTTTATGTCAGACACTCAAATTTCACAAAGGTATGGTGTTAAGTGTAACTTCCTTCAAGCTCTACAAATCCGAAATAGTATACCAGGCGGTTGGAGGGCTAGTCTCTCTGACCGTGAAGTTGAGATCCCTGAGGACTGTATTTGGATAATTAATAACACACCAGATATCGTGAATATTTTCTCTACACCAAGTAGAGAGTTGTATTGGATAATACTTTATAGATACTCCCAGGTCATAACAAAGAATGAATGCAAATGGGGCAAAACTTTCCCAACGATCCAGCTTACAGATTCAACATGGCATGATATATATGTTTGTCCGTACAGGGTGACTAGAGAGACAAAATTACAGTCCTTTCAGTACAAGGTGCTTCATAGAATACTTGCATGTAATAAGTATTTGTCTGACATACGGGCAAAAGATAGCCCAGAATGCTTATATTGTGACGGTGTAGTTGATACTCTAGATCACTTCCTTGTAAAGTGTCCACAAGTAGCCCACTTTTGGAGGTCTGTTATAAAATGGATGAATATAGTTGCAAAACTTGATACCGGTATATTAGATGAACATGAATTAATACTTGGAGTATGTAGAAAAATTCCAAACAGGGATATCATTAATAACATACTTCTCAGAATTAGGTTCTACATATATAGACAGCGCCTGTACCATAAGTGCCAACTCGATATATTGCAATGGTTGAGAGAATTCAAACATTGCCTTCTGTCAGAGCAATACATATGTAATATTGAAAGAAAGCAAAAGAAGTTTGAAAGGTGGGTAATGATTCTGAATTCTATATAATTTTTGTACACAATTCAGCGGTCTCAGTTCCAGGTCCTTATAGCAGATAGTAGATAGATCATACACTAGAAACAAACATTATGGCTTGATATAAATACATATAAGATATGATACATATAAGTATATACATATATACACCAGTATACCATTATCTGTATCTACGGTAGCATGAACCATATACATATAATCATACTAGTCTTTAGCGCACAATGTATTGTCCTGTAATGTCCTGTGATGTCCACATATCCCAAAAAAAAAAAATTAGCGAGAAAATATATTTTTGTAGACACATATATCCTGAATAAAGAATGAGCGCTGCTCTTTTAAAAAAAAAAAAAATTCACGGATAAATGATTTAAAACTTGCGATTTTGGTGACCTGCAGGGGGTCTGGGGGTTGGACAGGACCCCAAAAGTCGGGGGTCGTCTTAAAGGTGGGGTTTTTCAAAATGTCATATTTTTTTTGCACAAGACGGATTTTTTTCTAAAGTTAGGGGGTCGTCTTAAAGCCGGGGTCGTCTTAAAGCCGGGGTTTTACGGTAAATGGCATTTATTTAATGACCAAATGGCACACAAAAAACGTTTTGATACCAATTTAAAGCTAAGACATCATGGAATATGAATTTTTCACTAGAGAAAAAAGTTTTGAAAAATTGTGGATTCTGTTGCCATGGCAACGAGGATTCTAAAATGTTGAAATTTCAAATTTTTCACTCTTTTACAAGGCAAAGTTGCCATGACAACCAGAGTGACACCTTTTAGCTAAATGTTTCAAGAGGGGTAGTTCAGAAACTAAATTATCTTTCAAATGAGACCATTTAGGGTATTGTATCTAGTCTGGTCTCTGAAAAAGACTCATTCAAAGTTGGTAGCGAAATGTTGAATTTTTGGATTTTTTTGCCATTTGGCTCAAAATGGATCTTTCACCCCATAATTTATTTGTACAGCATGATCAAACGTACCAAAAAAATGAAAATGTACTTGCACAAAATATTAAATACTGACAGTGATGATGAAAACTGTACAGATTGGGGTCCCCTTAAGAAAATATGTGTCTTTTGTAATAATAAGAGGTCTATATGTGATAAAAGTCAGCTGTACTATGTGAAATATATGACAAAATCGTGCTTTTTTGGGCCAAGCTTCTCAAGATTCCGATCTAAAGTATATTTCTCGATCCAAAATGGCCGACATTTGGAGGATTCATCCCGCATTATCAAGCATAATGGATCCAAGACTGACAACAATAGTAACCACAAGTAGCCCTTGAGAAGTATTGCTGAGTGGTCAATTCTCCCCGATTTAATGGTATTTATGGGTATAAATGCCCAAAAATGACACTTTCCCACCAATTATTAATGACAAAAACATAAATTGCTCAACAATTGTAGATATTTTACTTCATATTTATGGTATATATGTATGTATCAATTTCCTAGAACAAAAGAAAACCCTTCACAGCCTAATCTATGTGGATATACTAGAGAGGCAAAGTAGGTGTATTCACTGGCCGTTTCTTGGTGACTGGAGCTATAGCCTGGTAAGGACCTCCCAAGCGGGGTGTCCACAAGTGAGGCTTCCTATTACTGGGTATTAATGCTTCCCTTAGCGAGTGGTCATTTTTTAACAACGGGGGGGGGGGGGGGGGGGGGGGGGGTCGGTGGATTTTCGCGCAAGCGGGTCGAAATTATTTTGGTCTCCCCCACGCGAATTTTTTTTTGTCTCCCTCACAAGCAGGCTGAAATTGAGGGTTGCTGGCCCCTTTGAGCTATAGTAATACGCAGGCTTTTTTCGCTAAAAAGGGGTGAAATTTGCCCCCTCCCCCCCTCAAGAAGGGTCCAAATTTTTTTGGTCCCCCCCCCTTCAAGGGGTCCAAAAGGGGTCCAAAAAATGACCACTCCCTAAGCTGATCTTATATCATGCTGCATAGAGATGGCACTCCCTGATCGACAAAATGCAGGAAATCTTACAATTGTGGTCAGCTTTTTAGTTGATAACAAATATTCCAGCAAAGAAGCAGGAATCCCCAAAAAAGTTGGAAAAATTCCATCTGTGATTCCTGCCTAAAGAAGATGAAGTTATGGAGACATTACAACTAGCTGTTATCTCTACCACATATATAGGGACTAATTTATAAAGTTGCAGAAAAATCATCTGGAGAAAGCGGGACTCAAACCCATGACCCTCAGATCACGTAACCTGCTGCTCTACCAACTGAGCTACTTCCCCGTCTGACAATCTAACCGCACCGTACGTTACTGGGTCGGTGTGGTACAGAGGGAGCCGGATTACCCAAGTGATATTAAGGGCTTATCACCAAGGCACGGGGAATCCGACCCCTACAAAAGCATCTGGTGGAGAAGCACTTACCAAGTTGGAGTGCGCCCCTGATTTGCTCGAGGCCGTCCTTGCGCTCAGCCTCATTCCTGAAGCGGCGCCGTATGGTGGGGAACACCTTCTGCTCCCAGGCCTTGACGAGCAGCGCGTAGTGATCCTCTGTCGGCTCGTCTCCGTCCCCATCCTCCACGTCTGACTCATCATCAGCGTTTGCCGCCTGGGTCCGTAAGTCGGGGCCTGTCGCCGTGAAACCCTCGTAGGACGGTAACAACTTGTAGTGCACCGACTGGTCACTGTTGTATTCTGAAATAAAATGTAGTTTTTACACATATGGCTCTGTTTTTAAATTGTGGTATATTACAATACAACTATCATTAACAGAATGCCCTTTGTAGTTTAAAGTTGCCTTTGGAGCTTTTGACTTTAAGAGCATTGACATTTGAATCCCTCAAGAGAACAGGTCAAAGAAAGCAAATTTATAAGTGTGATTTAACGTATGTAAGGTATTGCAGCCTGACCCAGTCGGAACCAGTACCGCCAGAACCAGATCATGTGCTATTTTCCTCATCTTTCCATGAGTTATCTCATGATTATTTTCCTGAACACCGCATGCGCTGCCTACCTCTCAGGGAGCGTGGTACCCCTGCGGTGCGGCAGGGAGGGCCTGACGGTGTCCGTAGCTCCACCCCACTGTCGGCGGTGGTCAGGGTGGCAGCGGCCGTGCCCTCACTGTCGCTGTCTGACCCCATGCAGAACGGCAGCGCCCCAAACGTCTCGCGGATCTCCTGCGTCACGTCGTGACACTCGTCTGCCGCGTTCCTGTGCTGGAGACCCTCCGCGTAGGCAAACGGACGGCCGCCAAAGTTAGCCTTTATACGCGTGTTCTGAAAGGTGGCAAAATAAGGGTTATACCGTTGGTCGCATCTATGTTATCAATACTTGAGGGGCGGACCCAGCATCTATCAGGCCACCTATTATAAACACCCAGTGGTTTTGGAGAGAAAAAATCAAAAGTCAAACAATATAGGAAAGTAGATGTTTATTATATAAGTTGGTATAATCATATACATATTGACCCAGGATGGCATGGTTTTAATGTGATTTGCCGTTTGTCGTCATAATACATCATGCACATGAATGCAGCCTTGGCAAGTAACATGCCGATCCTGCAGGGTTGATACACACCTGAAGGGTCTACGTAATGCATCAGAGCAGTATCAATCACAAATGTTTTAAAAACAGAGATGCTACTCTCTGGTCGATAAAAAAGTAGGAAATCTTTTTTTTTTTTTTTACTTATATGTAGGAAATAATTTGATAAGGAAATTCCTGTGAAAAAGTAGGAATTCTTGCAAAAGTAGGAAAAGTGCCATCTGTCTTTAAAGCAACATGCTGCCCTTGATGGGATAACCATATTCACAGCACTCACCTTCTTCTGAATGTGTACGACCGGCCACATGGCGCCTGACACATCGTCCAGGGTGGCCGGCAGTTTGCGGCCGTTGTATGTGAAGTAGACCATGCCCTTAACGGTCTGCCCGGGCAGGACGGCCGAGTCTCCCACCCGCTCCCACCCGATACCCGCAATGTCTCCCGTAGCCAGCCCCAGATCTAGACGCACACTCTTCCACTGCAGCAGGCTCGACCCGTTATAGTGCACCGCGCGACCGTTACTGAAACAACGAGGTTTTGAGTTATTTCTTACCCTTTAAAGATCGGTTAGGAGCTAATTTGGGGTCGATTTTTATTTTTCAGTTTTTCAATGTATTTGTGTTCATAATGTCCACATAAATATGTCTGTAGCTTTTTATATCATTCGGGCTGATACATATAAACCTATAAAAAGTACAGAAACTCATGGTCAGAATGGGTCAGGGGACCTGACTCTATTAGAGAAAGGGGTCCCTGACCTAGTTTTCTCTATATTTTATGCATTTATAAGTCTCAGAATGAGTTAAAAAGCTACACACATATTCATATGGACATCATGAACACAAATATGTTGAAAAATAAAAATTGACCCCAAATTAGCTCCTAACCCATCTTCAACGCCAGGCACTATGCTTTTTGTCGCTAATATTGCCTGGTGAGTAAATCGCAGGCACTGCATTCATACACCATCCCAAGTTGTAATGCTGCAACAATGCGGTGCAGGCCAGTTACTGCCAGGTATTGCATTGGCGTTAAGGCCCTATGCGGCCCTTTTATAAAGGGTTAAGTTGTTGTTTTTTACATTTGAATTTCTATTGATAACAGAAAATGTACAAGGCTATAATGTACAATTATTACCGGTACATATTAATTGCTCCTATTTATACAAATTCAATCGATTCTGATATAAAAGATCTACAGATATGTTTTTCTTCAAGATTAATACCACAGCATGCCCTAATCCAGACATAAATGTAAGACTTGTAATTGCAAATGTTTAAAAATGTCTTACTTATGAAATAAACAGGAGCCGACAGGATTGGTCCAGGCACCGTCCTTTTTCTCTGCGGCAGGCATAAACCCAAAGGAGATGATGGGTCCACTCTCATCCGGACTGTCGCCGAATGAACAGATCTCTATTTCCCAATAAAATGCTGGTGCCTGCAATTATACCACAGATATATTAGATTCTTGTTGACAGAATCCCTGAAAATGTACGGGATTACCCTGAGAAGCCATATCTTGAGCAGTATTTAAAGGGCGGAGGACTTAGAAATCGCTATATTAGGAAAATACCAGGCAACTTACATCTCTGATACCATATTTGTGACAAGAAATTCAAGCATCATGACGACCCTATGAGGTTGAGACGCTCCCTGGATTCACAGACGTGACACATATTTGACAGAACACATATTTTTGGTTATCACCCTTATTACATGGTGTTACAGCCTTCTCCATGCTAAGCCTATGGGAGCTCCATACACCATGCCCCCATTGAGTACGGTGTGGCCATACTCCATGGCCTTTAAATTTGTTGATTTTCTTCATTTAAAGACTGTAGGGCCATGTAATAAACACAAAACCCCACTTGTTAACATACATGTACATCATACATCACTCGTTGAAGCTGGGTCATATCACACTCAGCCTTCGGCATCGTGTGATATGACCCAGCTTCAACTCGTGAAGTATGATGTGCATGTATGTCAATGGCGTGGAGTTTTGTCTATTTATTAGCGGTTCCATAAAAATACTTGGTAGGTCCCACCAGGACAATACAGCTGCAGATATCTTGACTTGATACTGGTGACGTACCTGTTGTGGCACGGCCTGTGTGGCGTAGACGACGGTTCCCCGGGGGTAGCCGCTGCCGGCACTGGGGTCACCCAGGAAGGTGACCCCCGTCATGGCGTGCGAGAAGAGGCAGGCACGCACCGGCGGGAAGGCACGCGCTGTGTCCCAGATTATCTCTTTTACCTGATAAACACATGAAATAATAGCACTGTAGACCTGGTCATATTCATGGCAAGGAATATTGTTAGATGGTACATATCTCTTTATATGACATTTCGCTCACTTTTATTTCTTTTTCTCAACACAATAGCAAGATTAACCTCACATTATAATTTTCCTTTTTTTCTTAAAACTTCTTAAATATCAATGCCCATATAGAGACTGCGATCCGTACAAAGTAGGAGACCAACTCAGTTATTCTACTCACGGGCCTGCTGAGGGTCTTGCTGGGGGGTGGTGGGGGTTTGGCACAGTCGCGGTACGCCATCCTTAGCCGCTGACACTGGGCCTCTGTCACCTGGGCCCTCTCACCTAGTCACATCACACATTTATATTCATTATACCACAGCGGGCATGGAGAACAAAGCATTTCACACCTCTTGTATACTGTATACAGCTAGTGGCATAAAGTAGTTATAGGACTAGCACCAATCTGTAGGGGTATAAAGCTCCTTCACTGTATTTCGCATACAGATTGGTACACGTCCTATAACATAATTTAATATCATAATGGCATTTATGACTTTGATAGTTTAAAACAATATAGCCGGCCATAGTAGGAGAAAGGGTCTAATATCATAATGGCATTATGATTTTGGTAGTTTTATACGATATAGCCGGCCAGAGAAGGGGAAAGCAAGAGAAGACTGAGGGCATTATTTTCCTTGGGTTGAATGTATGATTTGGTGTATTATCATTCTCTATTACTGGCTGCTAATTCAGGGTTTAAATCCTGAATATCTATTGGGTGCTAAACGGCAAGTGATTGATACAGTCCTGAAAGGTTGGCATGATGCACAAATACAAATGCATAAAACATTAACATTCTGTGTGGCCCTTAAAAGGTTAAAAGGGGCAGGGATGCCATGTTAGCCCACCCCAAAATCGTTTTTTTTTTTTTTGTATACACACTTCAAAACTTCCTAAAAATCGTAATTTGCCAGCAGAAATCGTAATGGTCGTAATTGGGGTCAAAAATCGTAAAATTACAAAAAAAAATCGTAACACTCGGCATCCCTTTAAGGGTAAGTATTGTACCGACCTGGCCGGCTGTCTTTGGCCAGAGACTTGAGGAGGTCTATGGCCGCACTGGAGTGTTGGATGAAGGCACTGGCGAAGGAGAGGTCCCTCAGGTGTCCGGCCAGTACCTTACACGCCCTGCAAGGTAACAGATTATTGTGTTGATCACAGCTGAATTAGTGCATTGTGAAGGAATAGATGTTGCTCTGTTACTTTGTGAATACGATCACAGTAAATTCCAGTGTATAACTGCATCTTGCATATTTATTAACCCGCACTTCGGTTTTCGGAAAGCCCTATGACCCACACTTGGGTTCTAACTCGTGTATAACCCATCGGTTGTAGTGGGATAAACGACACTCCCCCTTCTGAACCTTCCCCATACACTACTCCATCACTTATACACCCTTTTTGACGTCTTACTTTAATAGGCTGTTTATTATCGCCTCTACTCACCGAGTGCGTATCTCTGCGACGACTCTGCAGATCTGGTTGGCGACGGTGTTGGCGTCGCTGCCGTGTATGGGCAGGGGCTGGGCGAGGGGCGACCCGGACGAGTTCTGTGGCAGGAGCAGCGACTGGACCGCCAACACAATGGACTCGGACATGGAGAGGCGGTGCAGGGGCAGCGGCTACAGGAAAGAGGTACTGAGAGTTACTATAAAAGTATTTTATTTTGCGCTGTACACAATTTTGCGGATTTCGCAGATTTTAAAACCAAGGAAAATATGTACAGAGTGAAAATTTGTCAAATATGGCTATATAACTACCGTAAAACCCCGCCTATAAGCCGACCCCGCCTATAAGCCGAAAGTGAGTTTAAGGGCAAAAATTCGGCTTATATGAAATCATATTGATATTCAGGAGAACCCCGCCTATAAGCCGAATGTGAATTTTGGGGTCTTAGGGTCCCCCCTAGCCCGTACATTGGCCCCACTAAAAAGAGTTTTAAAACAGATTGAATCCTTTTATTTCATTGGAATACCATGTGAAGTTTGTTAAACATGTATACTTCACGTGGAAATGATAGTTAGGCCTTAAGACACAGTCAAATTAATGGCTAAGTTTTCATACTTTCCTACAGTATTATTCTAAATATTCTTTGCCAAAACCCCGCCTATAAGCCGAATGTGAGTTTGAAGCGAGAAATTCGGCTTATAGGAAATAAAAACGCCAAAATTAATTCGGCTTATAGGCGGGGTTTTACGGTACATGTACCATATTAAAAAATCCACAAATTTAAATCCATGTTAAATTGTATTTTTTAGCAAATCCGCGAAAATTTATACCAGTGAAAATATTTACGTTACAGTGATTTTTATTGGTAATATTGTAAATATTTAAGCCTTAAAAGGCAGCATAGTGCTTTAATGTGTTAATGTATTTCTTTTCGCCATGATACAGGAATACAATCCTGGTGATTGCATTGGTGCATCATAATAACAGATGACCATGAAACTTTAGGCTCTTACCATTCAGCTCATAAATGCATATGTATAACCCTTCAAATTGTGTTCAAATTGTGTTTTTGATTGTTTGATTGATTGTTATGCAATGACACCCAGACTCATCTCAAGGTAGAAAGATAGCCATGTACAAATAGTAGTAGTCCTGCCTTGCAGTAGGACAATTATTTATATGCTGTTGGCTGCCCAATACAGCAGTCACCGCATCTATGGATGATCGAGTCTATGAAATGAATGACTACACTATGTGGTTTCTCACCTCGTTGCGTGGTGGTTTGAGTCTGCTGAGCGGTACCTGTACCTGGTCGCTGTAGCGTGCCGGCTGGTGGTCGGGGGCCGCGGGGGGCTCCAAGCGCACCGTGGCCAGACCCGTCTCCTCCGACACACTCACCACCGTCGCCATACACGACGGCTCCAGACCCGGACCCGTGATCTGCAGAACACACAGAGGGGTTTTAATGATGAAATAACTCACTGGGTATCTATAAGTTCTTACCCTACAAAGAACACATATACACAGTTAGTACGATATATCTATTTACCGTAAAACCCCGGCTTTAAGACGGAATTTATTTGGTGTTTTTTTCTCTCTACAAGACGGATTTTTTTCCTAGAATTAGGGGGTCGTCTTATAGGTGGGGTCTTTATATAATATATGACAGTAAAATCGATTTTTAAACGGTTTTTGTACAGGACAGATTTTTTTCCAAAGTTGGGGGGTCGTCTTGAAGCCGGGGTCGTCTTAAAGCTGGGGTTTTACGGTAGATGTCAAATGACATTTACCATACGATTTAAAAAAAACAAAAACAAAAAAACAATTACATTTATTCGCATATGTGACAGTTGAAATGCATGGATTGCTAGTTCATCTTTCTTATTGCTCTAGTCATAAACCAACCTAATTTTGCAAGCAAAAGTGAATTTATCCAACTGACCTGTACAGTGCATCCTGGTTTAATCGTCTCCTCGAACCCTCCGAGTGCAGCCAGGGCGGCGTTGGCCTGCTTGGCCATGGACATGACCTGCTCCTTGTGACAGCGCGGGGACCCCACCTCCTCCACACAGTGCAGCAGCTGCGGCAGGCACGACAGCGACTTGGACATCACCTGGATATAGTGTTAATATTTTATAAAGAATTTATATATCACACAAATATATATCCACATGATTAGCATATTCAACGAAATTCACACCCTAGGCGCTTGCATAATGCAATATTGTTTTAATGGCATTGTGATAACGTAGTGATGAGTTTGTCTCCAATGAAGGAAATTTGGACCTTTTCTCGCATAAAAATAGACCGGTAACGGGGAGGAAGGGCGCTCATTTATAATAGGGGAAGGTACTTTTTACGCCAAATAAAGTACACATGGAAATCCCTGGGGAATTTCTATATATCAAAGATGAAAAGTTGCATCTCAGAATTTTATCAACTTAGGGAGTGGTCATTTTTTAACAATGGGGGGGGGGGGGGGGGGGTCGGTGGATTTTTGAAATTTTTTTGGTTCCACCCCCCCTCAGGTAAGTTGAAATTCAGCGCAGCCGACCCCTTTGAGCTATAGTAACGCGCAGGCTTTTTCATTAAAAAGGGGTGCAATTTGGTCCACCGCTCAGGAGGGGTCCAAATTTTTTTGGTTACCCCTCTTCAAGGGGTCCAAATCTTTTTGGTTCCCCCACCCCCCAAATCCACCAAGCCCCCCCCCCCCCCCTGTTGTTAAAAAATGACCACTCCCTTAATTCACTTTGCATATTAAAAATGGATTAAAACTCATTCAAACATGAGTGCAGGTACCTTCTCTACGGCGGTGGCCCAGGTCTGGGCGGCGTGTGTCTCGGGTGCCGTCAGCAGACTGTGCAGCAGCGCGATCACCTCCGCCGCCATGCTGTTAGCGACATGCCCACTGATAAACGGACGCACCGGGTCAGTCCTGCCACAACGAGAAATCAAACTTATAATTTGATGGTTTGAAATAGAGAACCAATGCAGTACAAATAACATAGATTCTATATATTTACATGAACTCAGCATAACAATTTAATTTCCATTAATACAGACACTTTGATAGACTTATAACTGAGTCGCACCAAATCGATACAACTTAAAGGTCTATGACCGATTGGTGTCTATGACCTGCTGACGTCTATGGCAAGAACTGAAAACGGCTTTATATATATAGTGTACATATATACAATGGATAAATAATGATAGGCATACAATAAACTTGGTGCAATACATATTGTAGAGCATGTTACGAAACTTTGAAACTAATCCTGGCTCCCCGGTCATAGATGTCATTCGGTCAGTTGTTACTCAATCATAGACTTTTAACTAGTATCGATTTGGTGAGACTCAGTATATAGAAAAAAAACATACCTTGCTAGTTCTGCATTTTTCTCTTTACAGACCACCTCTACGGCAGTTTTCTTCTTGTCGGATGAGTTGTCGCTGGGTACCCCGTCCAGGGGGAGCCCTGTACTCACCACCAGCCCCGTCTGTGCCCACTTAGCCGCCCGACGTAACGCTGACATGGCGTCCTCCGTGGTAGCCTCCGCCTTACCATGCTGAAAACAATGTAGTAGTCAGCATTTATAAACAGTATTTACAAATTTTTTAATTTTATTTTAATTTAATATAAATTTTTTAAAACTTATTTTTAGCAATTTTCAATCACATTTTGTCACAACTCCTCTATCTAAAGGTAGAAATGGTGAAATATATTCTCATTGGATCTGCACAGATTATAGCCATAGGGGTGATATTTTGGGCTTCAAAAAAACGGAAATCTGGACAAAACCGGAAAAATCCCAAGCCTGAATATCCTTATTATGTTACCTTCGACATTTCCCTGTCCATGCGTACCACCCGCTCCATGTTGGCCCCACCTCCGAGGCGGAACGGGCGGCTGTCGGAGCTGAGCAGGGGCTGGATGACCTCGTGTGAGGACTGGTCGTCCCGCTTGTGGATGAAGACGGAGAGCCGCCCGTCGTGCACGTCCCGGTCCTCCTTGTCCTTGTCACTGCCCTGGGAGGCCGAGCCGCCCGGGCTGCACGAGGCGTCTACAGACGGACGCCGGCTGGAAATGGTCGTCTGGCCGCCTGCAACATAGAGACAGCAGGTTTCTTAACTCTTTAATATATATATGTAGAGGTCGCGGAAAACTGAGTCATTGGATCGGCCGGGAATCGAACCACAGACCTCTCGCACCGATGACAAGCGTGCTAACCGTTACACTACCAACCCGTGTCTGACTGTTCTCCGCTCCCTACGTTACTGGATTGGTATGGTACAGAGGGGGAGGATTACCCAGATGTTTCACCCCTTTGGGCTCTCCACCAGGGTACGGGGAATCCGACCCCTACATATATATTGAAATAGTTGATTTTTTCGACATATTTCTTCTAAATCGTACTTGAAGCCCCAGCGCCCGTATATATAGGGCTCAGTACCTGTCCCGACTGCACTCTGACTGTTACTGGGCAGTAAGATCTGCGGGATTAAATGTGTTCCAAATGTTATAAACATTCAACCCTTTAATATCACTCAGCGATTCTTTCTCAAATGAGGTGGTTCTTAAAGTCAAGTTTCTTAACCCTTTAAGGATGCATGTCGCTAAAAGATGACATTTGTCGTCATGATGCACCAATGCAGTCCCGGTGAGTAACTCGCCGGTGCTGCATTGGTGCATCATGACGACCCTTTAAGAGTGTCTCAACCCTGTAGGGTTGGCATGATGCTTGAATGCAGCAGTGGCGAGTTACTCACCAGGGCTGCATTCATGCATCATCACGACCAAGGGCATGATGCATTAAATGGTCAAGCATTTGTGCTTTAACCTTTGTCGTAATGATGCATGAATGTAGCCCCGGTGAGTGACTCAGCAGTGCTGCATTCATGCCTTACTATAGCACCGATTGATTTCCTCCTGACGTGCTGGCATGCTGCACCAATGCATTGCCGGGGTACATGACGACAAACGTTGATGCGAAAAGGGTCTAAAGATTGATTGTGTGATGTATATCACATGTGACCCAGGGCTATGATGACCTATTAAGAAACAATCTTAAGATTGTTTTTAACCCCAGTGTGACATGACATCTGGGTGAATCACAAGAATGACCAATTTGAAGACCAAAAGATCTGAATTCAGATTTTAATCTGAGCTTTCATTTATTGGTCAATTCAGGCATCAGAAATGAATTCCTTGTTAAAAGGTACCCTCAAATCATGTGTCATACATGTATGTTATCCCATTTCAGGCCAGCAGGCGATTTTGGGTGAGCAGGTGGGTGTGGGAGAGCAGGTGAGTGTGGGTGAGCAGGTGGGCATGGGTGAGCAGGTGAGCGTGGGTGACAGTCGCCGGCTGTGGGCATCTGCCGCCTTCCACCCCTGTCGAAAAAGCAAGTCGGTCGGACCGTAAACAGCGAAGATATGTGTGGTACAGTTTCGCTCTGGACGTGTTGCATCCGCCGATTTTGTACACGCCACCACCGCCGAACACAGACCCAGGCCAACAGAAAAGCTGAGTGAGGGGGGGGGGGGAGGGGGTTACTCTCTATTTACTCTTTTTTTACAAACTGAAAAAAGAGGGAGGTACAGTTTGTTTCAATCTATATGCAGGTCTTTATTTCGATCAGATAAATGAAATAACAAATGCAGAGGAACAGTTCAAAATCAGCTGGCCAAACTCAGTTTTTTGCTGGAAAACCGTCTCACAGAGAGCCAGGGTACCCTGGGTCAATGAAAGGCCAGTAGTAGTTCACAAAGAACAGTCCCAGCCACCTTATTTGGCATGTTAAAAGCGTCTCATATTTTGATCTCACCTAGTCTTAACCACTGTAGGTATAGGTAGTCTGTGTGAACGTGACTCTTTTAAAGGGTGGATTCAAGGTCACTGTCCTATTCTTTAGCATTAGTTCACAGAGATCAACATTTTCACCTAAAAGTAACACTTTTTAAATGGCTTTTTTGGCCTATAAGTATATTCTTTTAGTGGTTTCTTTGCAGAAGAGGAGAGAGTCATTGCTTCAAAGAATACTGTGATGCAGTTGCATTTATTCTTAATGAAAAACAAAACAAATGCAGGCTGGTTAAAGTTGCACAACAAACTCACTACATTTCAGCAGAAACCGTCTCCCTAAAACCCAGGGTGCCCTGGGTCAATAAGGGTTTAGATATCATCTGTGTAGTTTTCTTACCTACTTGAAACAGTTAAATTTGGTGCCTAACACCCTCCTTAATCAGACTTTTATAGGAAGTTTTTTTGTTTATTTTTTATTAACCGATCATCACATATAACAAGTGATACATGAAGGTCAACATTACCCCAGCGACTCTTTCCCAAATGCGGTGATTCTTCACAAGCGATTTAAAGTCCAGTGTCTTAAATAACCAATTGTACAATTCTACAATGAACAACAGCATACCTGGTACGATGAAGTCGCCCAGTTTGGCGAGCAGGAGGGAGGCTATCTTGAGTGGTTTGTCCGAGTCGGGGTCGCAGGTTGACGGGAGGTCGTGTCCGAGTGTGGGCAGGTCCACCTTGTCACAGTCCTCGGTCGACATGAGCGGCAGGGCCACACGACACAGCTGTAGGATGATCAGCACCAGCTTCGGGGACGGCCTGGGGACAAGCATTTGTAGGTGTTATTACAGAGATATAAGTTAGGAGAGGTGAAAAACCAGGAAGTGCTCCCGGCCAGCAGAACGGCCTTCCCAGTGCTCTTGAGGCCCTCCCCACCTCCCCTGCAGTCCCTCCCGGCCAGCAGAACCGCGTTGTGCTAGCCGGGTGGGACTGCAGGGGAGGCGGGGAGGGTGTCAGGGGCCACAGGAGGCCGTTTTGGGCTGTTCTGCTGGCCGGGAGCACTGCAGGGGAGGCCGGGAGGGCCTCAGGAGCACTGGGGCAGCCGTTCTGCTGGCTGGGAGCATTGCAGGGAGGGCCAAATATATTGAAATATAGAAAAGTTCCCTAAAGTGAAATTCCAGGAATTCCTGGAATTCCAGGAAGACTTACCACCGTCCTATCACGTTAAAGCTCTGAACTTTTTATAAGTATTTGTATGCATAATGACCACCATACCATCACCTTTACGAAAGTGCTGAACTTTTTATAAGCGTCTGTCGTGTTATAGTTCTTAGTAGGACGGTGAAGGGAGTGTCTAGAGATACCAAGCCTCCAAATCTATAAGCGCTGGGCACTTGTACAAGGTGGGGAGGCCTGAAAGTGTATAGTAAGATAGTACAATGAGCTATTATTCAGCTGAAGTGCAAAACTTCCTAAATATTTTTACACTTTTTACATGTTTGTCTGTAAGACGGGGCGTAATAGGTACAAACGCTACCTTGTGCGACCACACTCCTCTCTTTGTTTCCAACTTTATCCTGTTTACACAGAATCCAAAGTCACCTTGAGAATTACTCAAATTGAGAAATCTTACCTCTGGTCAAGTAGTAGAGACAAAAGGCGTGCTACACAGGCCGGCTGTGATAGAATAGCTTTCCCCATGCGGGAGCGTGCCAGGTCGTTGAGTAGTGACAGTACTTCTTGCAGCGCCTCGTTCCCTGCAGCTTCATTACCGGAACACTCGGTGGCGCGTGCCAGGTGGTTGGTGAGTAGAGTGGAGACTTGGCGCGCCAGGCCGGAATGCTCCAACTCATCTAGTCCTGCACCTGATGATGAATTTAGAGAAATTTTAAAGTCAGAAATATCTAGCTATTTTTTTATTTTCCTCTTTGTTTTACATGCACATGTGCTTTAATTTATCTTTTTATTCAAATATTGTGCCTTTTTATTTATCTGATACTAACTAAGAGTATGAGATATTTTTTGCATAATGAACAGAATTGACATTTGATTAAATACCAGTAGGGAGCTAAACCCTTCTCTGTATTACAAGGATGAAAGTGAACAATCTGGGGAAAAAAACAAAAAAACTTCAGATGGGCAAATGGAAGTCCTTGCATAGAAGTCTTCTGTAATAACAGATCCTTGCAAAATAATAACAAGGGGACAAATTCAAGGATTTTACGGTAAAGCCGTAGTGGCTTTAGGGTTGTTATGAGGGCCAGCTAGGGCTTTATCTAACAATGAACAAGGAGACCTATGCTAGTCTTTTTTTGTCACTTTTACCAACTCTCCCTCTGTGGTGTAAATGAGACAACAATAGAAAAGGTTTTAAGACTTCTATCACTAGTATTCCACCATCATGACGCGACTCACCGTCCTCCGTCTCCCACATGACGCAGCGGTTGGAGAGGACCTGGAAGCCGGCCCAGGCCATGACGGAGACCTGCTGCCGCGTACACTGGGCGTCTGAGTTGTTGGTGTCCCCGCGGTAGTTGTTGAGGCTGCACAGCCGGTCCAGCAGGTGCACCAGCCCACAGCGCACCAGGCACTTCTCTTCTGACCTGTTAAGGCATAACATGTACACAGGGATGTAAGCTAGGGTAGAGAGAAAAATCTGAAAACTAGAATCTTGCTGCAACAATGTCAACTGAGTGGATGTTTTGCTTATACAGCCTGTTCTGGTCCTACCTCTGATTCCAATTGGATAGGCTACCTCTCATGCTGGTATCAAATCAATTTAGTTTCTTCATTTCGCACCAGTCAGCAGCACCCGCAGTGCTGAGTATTAGCCAATCAGAGGTCATGGATCCATTTACTCGTTAGATTTGACTTTCAGATTTCCAGTTTCTGAAATCCTGTCTGAAATTGTTCTGAATTTGTTATTTGGACACTGCAGTGTCCCTCTAGACATGGCTATAGGGTAACAATATGCACTTAACTAAGATATAAGAGTTGAATACACCCAGAATATATGTTTCGTCAGAAAATACTTCAGAAAAGAGAAATGCAACAGGTTCTGAAGGGACTTTCTGACATACACTAAAAATCTGAAATCAGTCAAAATTCTGAAGACTTACATCCCTGACTGTACATCAATACATCCCCAGTACACAACTACATCACCCTAACTCTAACCCCAGTAGGTCAGTAGGTGCACCAGGCCACAGCGCACCAGGCACTTCTCTTCTGACCTATTATAGTATAACATGTACATCAACACATCCCCAGTACACAACTACATCACCCTAACCTTACCCCAGTCGGTCAGTAGATGCACCAGCCCCAGCACACCAGGCATGGGTCAAAATACAGTGTGGGTCAAAAAGAAATGAATAAAGCCAATAAAAGAAGCTTTTGAAAACATTTTAAAAGATCTAAGTACTTGTTATATTGCAGAGACAACACAGTGCACTTGTTCCTGTTTCCCCATCACCTTAAGGTGTTAAAATACCGGGTACTTCCTATTTCTTCAGGTTCTAAAGGAATCCTGGTACATGTGTAACGTCATACCTATATGATTTTTAACTGAATAAAGGTAACGTGCCCATGCTAATTTACATATACATTTATTTTGATGTATGTATCTGTATCAATTAAACCCAATAAAAAACATTTATCAAAAAGTAAATCCATTTCCCCTTACCTTGTGTATGGTATGATACAGAGCAGCCCTATGCTGTTACAGCAGGCGATGGGGAAGCGTGCCGCGAGCTGCACCACCGACGTCATCGTCTCAGCGAAGGCCTCTTGTACGTCGTGCGTCATGCCGCCGCACGTCAGCTCGTCGACGCGGGGGCCGTGTTGGAGCACCGAGGTGACGGCGGCCACCAGGTGGGTGGCGCCCCCTACGCGGGACGCTGCCGTCAGTAACTCCCGCATGTGGACCAGCGCCTGACGCCGGGTGCGGCTACGACGGAGTCTCACACGGGCCGCCGACAGGAAGCTCTCACACGACACCTGCAACGGGGCACAGGGGGTGCTGGTTAGGCCAATATTAAAGACGGTTTGTTTCAGGTCACCCCACCGACCCTCTGAAAACAGGGCCGACCCTACGTGCAATTTTGAAGGAATTTCTGTATTTTCACGCTTTTTCAGTCAAATTTAGGGTCTTCGGAGAGGCTTGCTAGTACTTCCATGTTGATAAAAAAAAAGTTTTTAAAAAAATCAAAAAAATCTGACCTACCAACCCTATAATTTTTATCCATGTTACCTGAAACAAACCTTTTTGTTTGGCCTTAGCAACTGGCATGATGCATTCAGGGCTCCACAAATCGCAGTGTCCAGTGCCCGTGACACAGAAAATTTCAATTGGACACAGAAAAATTGAAAGTTGTGCCCAGTCGACACAACTCAAATTGAGTAGATTTTGGGCTTTATTTCCATGAACAAAAACATTAGGCAAATAATATCATATAGCCATGTCTTTAATACATCATTGGAATGCTTGAATCATAAGATAAACGTCAATATCTGAATACAAGGACCTGAGAATCCATCCTAGTTAAAGAGAAAATATAAATCTGAATTTTCACGGCCTTGTCGGGCACAGATTCCATCGACTGGATACATAAGATTTTTGGCTTCATGTTCAATTGTCTTCATGATGCATGAATGTAACACTGGTGAGTTACTGACCAGGGCTGCATTCAATTCATGCATCATGGCGATCAAAGGGCATAGGGTGATCAGATTAAAACACCGCGATTAGAGGAAAGAAAGCAGCAATCAACCTTAAAAACGTCATTAATCCACACCTTGGATGATCAGCTATAGCTTTCTATTTTGCGTCATGATTCGCTCGTCTCCTACGCGCGTATATTACGGACTCTGCAGCACACACATGGGTATTTAACGCATTGCAGAGCAAATTAGTACACCGCCATACGTCTATGTTAGAAATAGCATTTTTGGCTGAAATTAAAACTGCTTCATGAAGCATCTACTAGCCTTATGTCCTAGTCATACCTTGTTCACACTTGACTTGACAGCTTTTATTTAATGCTATAATGCGTTATTCCCCAATACACCACCATGTTTGACTAATGAGCATGGCCTGATATCTATCTTCTTAACACTTTTGCACAATCCATTGCAAGTTGGGGTTTTTTGCACCAAATACAGGGAATTTGAGAATTTATCATTAATGAGTAATAGACCAAGTGAAAGTTAAAGGCGCACTCAACCCAGGACCTAACCCTGCCGAGTTTTGTACGCAAATGACGTCGTGGGTTCAGTGCGCCTTTAACAACCGTCGTAGTCGACTTCCTTATCTCGGCCCGCTGTGATTATGTCCAACACCAGAGCGTGTTTTCTGCGCACCATATTAGTGTCGCTACACCTTGTATAAACAGGGAAGGGTGGTCGAACCTTCAGCCACTTATTATAACTTTTGGGTTTGTGTTCTTGTTATTTAAATTCTATTCTTAAAAACTATTACCGAACCTTTTCTTGTGTTTTCTGTGCCACTCCCTGGAATTAAGAAAAGAAATTGAATATATGCTTTTCTACACTGCACAACTGTGCTAACTCCATCCCTGCAGGCTCCTTGTTATTCTCCATACACTAAACTCAAAGCTGATGGCTCTATGATCTATAAACAAAACCATTACCGGTAGTCATTCCAAAATGAACTCATCAAGATGAGGACGTCATTATGCCTCAAGGATTCATGTTTAGTTGTTGCCATGATACACCAGAGCACTGGTGCATCATGCTGGCCCTTCGGGAATGTATTAACCGTGCAGGGTTGACATGATGCATGAATGCGAGCAAGGATTGCTGGCAAGTTCCTCTTCAATGCTACAGACAAATGGGCATAGATCATTAACCCTTTAAGGACGACATAAGGCCTTGGTCGTCATGATGCATGAAAGCAGCCCTGGCGACTAACTCGCCAGTGCTGCATTCAAGAATCATGCCGACCCTATGGGATTGAGACACTCCCGTAGGGTCAGCATGATACACCACTGCAGCCCCGGCGAGTTACACACCAGTGCTGTATTGGAGCATCATGCCGACAAATGTAATTTTTTAGCGACATCCATCCTTAAAGGTTTATATTAGAGAATGAAGTAAACCATGTGTTGTTGCGGTTGTGTCCTTAAAGGGTTAAAGCAGTCACAGACCTGCCCTATAGGGTTAAATACAAAGAGCACTTACAGCTTTCTCTGGGTTGGAGCCTATGAAGGAGAAGAGCTGCTCTATGAGTGTGACGTGAGCGGGTCGGTCGGGTGCCTCTGCATCCACCAGGTCGCTGAGCAGGGTGTGGGGACCCTTACGCTGGGCCTGCCTGCGTCGCTGCAGCTTTATGATGTCCAGGACGCTGTCGTCCAGGGACCCGCACGTCTCCAGGGGCGCCGAGAGGCTCCTGGTGTAGGGCGGCGTACCTCGCAGCACGTCTGTGTCCGACCGCACCATCACACTCGCCACTGTAAGGGGTTAGGGGACATTGTATTGATGTCTTACATCATGATATTGATAATCGAAAACAATATTGAATTGTCAGAAGACCTTTGTAACCAGAACTTGACTTTCAACTGAAGTATGCTGAAGTTTTTCCATCATCTCAACTCAGATGTTAATCATTTTCCTCATCAAGCAGTCCCTCACTTACATTTCAGTAAAACCGAATCTCACAAATGGTCGTATTAACCCTTTAAAGGTAGCATAATGCCATCATGATGCACCAATGCACTGCTGGGAATACCCCAGAGCTGCATTCATGCATCATATCCACTCTACAAGGTAGATACACCGCAAAAAGGTAGGCATAATGCACCAATGCAGCAACAGCGAGTTACTGGCCAGGGCTGCATTGGTGCATCATGACGACAAATGTGATCTTTTAGCAACATCCGTCCTCTCAAAGAATTATACGTACCGTTAAACCTCTCTGATAAGCCGACCTTTTTTGGGGATTTTAGACTTGATTCGGCTTATAGCATTGTCTCATAGAGGGGGGTCGGCTTACAAGGGAGGTTTTTTATCAAGTGGTTTATAGTTTAACCATGTTTAAATGGACCTAAATTCGGTTTATAATATTCTCTCAAAGTGGGGGGTCGGCTTATAAGGGAGGTCGGCTTATCAGAGAGGTTTTACGGTACTCCCAGATTGTACTCACTGGGTCTGTGCGGCTCCGGCATCTGGCTCATGCTGCGGGTGAGGCCGGTGCTGCCCTCTGGTGCTATGGTCACGTGCAGGAGGAGGTTGAGACGCTCCAGCAGCCCCGCCACCACCGCCGCCGTCTTCTCCATCCGGGGCCGCGCCTCGTCCGCACACAGCAGCGCCAACTCACTCTCCATCTTCTCTCTGTCACACAATAAATATATCAGGAGTATTATACATGAAAATCCCTGAAATGATCCATTATCGGCCCAAAAACCTGAATTTTTGTATGAATGTATAGCGCCTTGGGACTACAAAATCCCTGAAATCAGGGAAATCCCTGAAGACTTTCATCCTTGGCCGTATAAAATGGAAAAAATTATTTCATCTGAAGATGCCGCGCAAAGTGACGATGCGACTCCTAAACCATGTAAATGACATACTTTAACATTACCGTATTCGACGCAATAAGCGCCCTCCCCTTAATAAGCGCCCCCCCCCCCCATTTTGGGACATTTTTAGACTAGGACAAAGGCTCGAATTTCACGATTTTGGACACAATTAAACTCTTAAGTATTAAAACTACCATAAGAATAATTTTATAAACGCTCCGGGCGCTTATTACGTCGAATACGGTAATAGTATTTGGGGCATGCCCCCCCCCCAAAGGAAATGTTGAAAATCTAGAAGCCAAATGGTGCAATTTTATGTACTTTGGTACAGTGTGTTTTCAATCCCCCCCCCCTCCACCCTAATCTCAGGAACTTTCCTAGTGAAAATAAAAACCTCGGATATTTCACAACCCTGTATATACAAGATATATAGACAAAGGTCCACGAGTTTTAGTCTGTTGACTGAGTTATCTCACGAGTTGACCAAGGGGCTGTATTTCACAAGGCCGCAGGCCGAGTGAAATGCGGCCCCTTGGTCAACAAGTGAGATAACCCAGTCAAAAGACATAAACAAGTGGACCTTTGCGTTTATTTTTTATGCTTTTCGATTCAAAATACCGAAATTATGGCATGGGGGAGCCTAAAAAGGCTAAAATGGCTTCTTTCTACCCCGTTCAAATGTAAACAAACCGCCGTTTTTGATGACGTCACAGGCTGTTAAATACGGCCATGGGTTATTTAACAGGGGGTGTTAAATACGGCTGTTCTTGGTTAAAGCAATGGCTCTGCCGTATTCCATAAAAAATAAATTGTTTTATCTATCATACTACCGGTAAATCATTTAGCATTTTACAGAGTATTCCCCATGTAAAGCTAACTAGAAAGCAACGTAATTTAATACAGAAATTCTGTAAAGTAAACAACCCTGGAATTATGTCTCGCTCTCTGTGCCACACAATATATACAAAGATTGTCTAATAATTCTGATTTGTATATAGTTTTATCTATTTAATATGGTAGCTCATTTAGCATTCTACAGAGTATTCCCATGTAAAGATAACTAGAAAGCAACATAATTTAATACAGTAATTTTGTACAATTAATCACCGATTAAAGTTCATCAAATGATACTTTACTCTTCAGAGAATTTTAATACCGATAGAAGTTTTATACAGGACTTTAAAATAGTATCAACAATATTCATACCTTAGCTCGTTGACGCCATTTTCCAGGTCAGACGGGTCGAGTTCAATGTCTTTGAGGAAACAAAGACAGGCCAGCTCCTTGGTCTTATTCTGGGGGAAGAACAATAACATTAGACTCCCAACGTGCATTGATAGAAACAAAAACACTCATGAATTTAATTTCAACGGGGGAGGATGGATACATACATATCATAAATGAGAAACCCCGTGTTTATTTCATATACTTAGGGAGTGGTCATTTTTTAACAACAGGGGGGGTCGGTAGATTTCCGCGCGAGCGGGTCGAAATATTTTTGGTCCCCCCCGGGAGAGGGGTCAACATTTTTTTGGTCCCCCCTCCAGCAGGTTGAAATTGAGCGCAGCCGAACCCTTTGAGCTATAGTAATGCGCGGGCTTTTCCGCTAAAAAGGGGTGTAATTTTTTTGGTCCCCCCCTCAAGAGGGGTCCAAATTTTTTTGGTCCCCCCCCTTCAAGGGGTCCAAATTTTTTTGGTCCCCCCCAAATCCACCAACCCCCCCTGTTGTTAAAAAATGACCACTCCCTTATTGATAAACTATATTCAAAAGTGAGATGCCTATTCAAAACAACATTTAAAGATTGGTTTCATAGCTATTTTAGTGACGTCATCATGGAAAAACTCCATGGAGAATGAGCATCAGTTTTTCCATGGGTGTGTGGAAAACGGCCATTCTAGTACTTAGGCATAGTAATTTTGTTTCTCCGCATGAAATAAATAGACAAAGTTGCACGAGTTTCAGTCTGTTGGATGGGTTATTTCACGAGTTGACCTTGGGCCGCATTTCACTCGGCCTACGGCCCCAAGGGTCAACAAGTGAATTAACCCAGCCAACAGATTTAAATGAGTGTACCTTTGTGTTTAGTTTTTATGTTTTTCGATTCAAATCCCCAAAATATTTGAAAATTATGATAGGGGGTGCCTAAATTAGCTTCTCTCTACGCTGTTTAAATGTAAACAAACCGCCATTTTAATGACGTCACAGGTCGTGAAATGCGAGCATGGGTTATTTCACGGGGGTGTGAAATACAGCCCTCTTTGGTTAATCTAATGGGACTGTCGTATTCCATAAAAATTAAAACTGTGTTCTCTAGGTGGGTATGAGCCGCATACCTCTATCAGGTGGTAGTCGATGAAGAAGACCTCGGCCGGCTGCAGGATGCCTGCCCGGATCTCCTCCAGCTCGGTCCTCCAGCGCCCCTCCAACTCCGCCAGCGTCTGCAACAAGAGAGGTGATAGGTCAACACGGGCTGCTGTTTAAAAACTACCGTAGAACCTCGGTTATAAGCCGAATTTTATTTGTCGTTTTTATTTTCTATAAGCCAATTTTTAAGCCCCAAACTCCCATTCGGCTTATAGGTGACTTTTTTATAATGTAGGAACATAGTGAAAAAAAATTTCAAGCACTTTTGTTAGAAGCCGAATTTTTACTCTCAAACGCACATTCGGCTTATAACCAAGGTTTTACGGTATATTCTTGGTCGTCATGATGACAGCACTGCACTTACCCTTTAGTTTTTTTGATCCTTGCGAATTTGCCAAATCATCCAAAAGAAATCATCTAGCCACGTAGACTCAGACCTGTAGTGTAGTGTGAAGCCAGTAGATGTCTCTGGTGTAAACCTGGTCTGAGTCTACGTGGCTAGATGACCGGACCATACTTGTGTTGGGCCTTACCCTAATACTACCACCGCCTGCAGACCATCTCTACCAGAAGGCTCTCAATCCGCCTGTGCTCAATACAGACCTGTAGCTGCCGTATGATGGCGTATTGATGCCGTATGATGATGTACTGATGCCGTATGATGGCGTATTGATGCCGTATGATGGCGTACTGATGCCGTATGATGGCGTACTGATGCCGTATGATGGCATACTGATGCCGTATGATGGCGTACTGATGCCGTATGATGGCGTACTGATACTGTATGATGCCATACTGACCTGTAGTTGCCGTATGCTGGCCTACTAGTGGCGTACTGACCTGTACCTGCCGTATGATGGCGAACTGATGCCATATGATGGCGTACTGATGCCGTATGATGGCGTACTAGTGGCGTACTGACCTGTAGTTGCCGTATGATGACGTACTGATGCCGTATGATGGCGTACTGATGCCGTATGATAGCGTACTGACCTGTAGCTGCCGTATGATGGCATACTGATGCCGTACTGATGCCGTATGATGGCGTACTGATGCCATATGATGGCATACTAGTGGCGTACTGACCTGTAGTTGCCGTATGATGGCGTACTGATGGCGTACTAGTGGCGTACTGACCTGTAGCTGCCGTATGATGGGGTACTGACCTGTAGTTGCCGTATGATGACGTACTGATGCCGTATGATGGCGTACTGATGCCGTATGATGGCGTACTGATGCCGTATGATGGCGTACTAGTGGCGTACTGACCTGTAGCTGCCGTATGATGGCGTACAGATGCCGTATGATGGCGTACTGATGCCGTATGATGGCGTACTAGTGGCGTACTGACCTGTAGTTGGCGTATGATGGCGTACTGACCTGTAGTTGCCGTATGATGGCGTACTAGTGGCGTACTGACCTGTAGATGCCGTACTGATGCCGTATGATGGCGTACTGATGCCGTATGATGGTGTACTGATGCCGTATGATGGCGTACTGATGCCGTATGATGGCGTACTAGTGGCGTACTGACCTGTAGTTGCCGTATGATGGCGTACTGACCTGTAGTTGCCGTATGATGGCGTACTAGTGGCGTACTGACCTGTAGATGCCGTATGATGGCGTACTGATGCCGTATGATGGTGTACTGATGCCATATGATGGCGTACTAGTGGCGTACTGACCTGTAGTTGCCGTATGATGGCGTACTGATGCCATATGATAGCGTACTGATGCCATAATATGATGGCGTACTGATGCCGTATGATGGCGTACTAGTGGCGTACTGACCTGTAACTGCCGTATGATGGCGTACTGGCGGCGGTACACCTCCCCCATGACGTCCTTCAGCAGCATGTACTCGGGGGTGCGGCCCTCGTCATGTGACGTGATGTGCTGCACCGTGTCCGTCAGACTCATGTGTTTGAGGGTGGCCGACAACACCGCCTCCTCCAGCACCTCAGGGCGGATCACCTCTCTGAGCAATCAAATCATATTTGTCAATTTTAACTTATCATAAATCATGAGATGATCATTATTTCAAAATTTTGTACTTTGAGTGTGACATATTAAAGGAGAAAAGTGGCATCTCGTAACTCGCATATTCATATAAGCCACACAGAGGTTCTGATTATGGCGACTTTAGTATTGTAGTATACCTCTAAAATGTTAACTGTAAGGCCACATAAAAAGAAAGTGGTTTCTCATCACCAAGGTCTGAAAAATGTGACGAGGGAGGTTTTTTTATTTATTTTTTTTACTTGCGGGCAAAAATGTAGATGGGATGATGGACGTTTTTCTTGACCAAAATTCCCATTTTAGTAGTTAAGAATTTATGGATCTTTAAAAGTAGGGAAAATATAAGTTATTTCTATCCGACTGCATTACTGGCAGTATTAGCTTTAATTTGATACCAAATATCCCAATATTCCATTTTTATCATATTTATCATCAGGCCACACCAAAAAAAAAAGTTGGTCAATGGATTTCACTTTTCAAAAAATGGTGCGAGCGAGCGAATTTTTTTTTTTTTTTTTTTTAAGAATTTTTTCTTGTCAATGGATTTTGTCGGTGGAAAACTGGAGTGTCAGAGCGACAATTTTTTATTTTTTTTAACCAGCCTCCGACAAAAGTTCTTAGTGGACCCCTAACATGAAAATTTATTGGTTGATCTGGGGGAATTACTGGAAGAACTTTTGAAAAAAAAAAAAAATTCTCAATTTTGAAAAAAATGAGGCGAGCGAAATCCATTGACAAAAAAAATTCTATTTCCGAAAATGAGGTGCGCGAAATCCATTGACCAACTTTTTTTTTTGGAGTGGCCTCAGAAACCTTTTTTTTTTTTTGAGTGGCCTAAGCCGCATCTTGACTTTGTCCTGATACCATAAGCGCCACTAGCGATCTGACTTGAGTACAACCCGCGGCCTATAGATGGATACGAACAGTTTCATGGTAGTACTTCACAGGATTAGACTTACTTGATGCTGGGTCTGACTTGTGGGGCCTGGCGTTCGGCCATGGCGCGGAGGCGGTGCACGATCTCGGCGGGGAGGCGTATGCGGGGCAGGCGCCTGAGGCCGGGGCTGGACGGTAGGTTCAGCTCAGAATCCTCCTCTATGGGGAGCTCGGTCGGGCCCCGGGAGGCGGCCGGAGACGACACGGTCACCGGCTCCGACACGGCCACCGGCTCCTCCGGCCACGTCTCATCCTGCCACACACACCTGGGGGACAGAGAACAGGGTTAAATAAGGCCACTTAAAATCAATTAACAGCTTTGCTTTTCACACTTAACTGTGAAATCTTGTCGGTCTCTGACACATTTGTTGGCCACATTATTTATAAAAGCCAAGTGGCCTCTACAAGGCTTCTACTGACTCTGCGCGTTACTATATTTCAAAGAGGGGTGGGTGAAAAATTGTTGATGCCTTCGTCGTGGGTGGGGGGGGGGGGGCGAAACGTTTCCCGCACTCTTACCACCCCGCCACTGTAATTAATAAATGAACACTCCATTAACATAAAAAAATGAATCTTTGAAAAAATCTGAAAAAATTGGGGGGGGGGAGCTTATTAGGAGGGCGCTTATTAAGTCAAATCCAGCATTGGAAGATTGAGAGGTTCAAATAACCACCAAGACTAATGATATATCAAGAGAATATTAAAATTTAAAGAAAGGTAACGTTTTTGTAGTACCTTTGTAATAGCCTGGCCTTGAGTAGATGCTGACATGTGTCTTCGGCCTTGGTCCGCTCCGGTCCCTGGTACAGCAGGTGTAGTAGGGTACAGGCCAGCACGGACAGACCCAGAGCCAGGTCGGCCAGGAACGGCAACCCGTTAGACACCTCCTCCGCAGACTCCTACAACAACAACAACAACACAACAATGAGCAACAAGACTGGAATCATGAACACGTCCAATCCCGACCAACCAGAACGGTGTGCTAGACATTGTGGTGCTTGGCCGGGAGCGGAGAGTGCCACAACACGTGACCTGGGACCAGTGACAAGTACACAGATAATCCTAGGCTCCCTATAGTAGGCTATACGACCAGTCTCTCAGTCACTAGTACCTAACCTAGTTGGTCATTTTTTGGCTCCCTATACGACCAACCTAGATTAACAATTATTGTCAGGTTGGTCAGTACTGACCAACCCACCTTAGTCTTTTTAGTTCCAGGGGGAGCCACTGAGTGGTCATCACAGGTGGCTCCAACTAGTGGTATACAAATACAACACACCAATGATGGACCTAGGTTAGAAACTACTGACTGACCCCTTGGTCATTTTTGAATATAACTTTGTCATTGTGACTAACACTCATATGACCAACCTAGGTTAGTCTGTACTGACTTACCCTTTCAATCTATGGATTTTCAGTGTAGGGGAGTGGTCATTATTTAACAACAGGGGAGTGTTGCTGGTTGTTGTTGTTGTTGGGTTGCTTTACACCCTAATTGTCAGCTAAGGTCATTTCAAGGGTGTTGATGGTCACTGAATCTATTAGGTTACTGAAGGTAGAAAGCACGCCCCTACACTTTTACCGAGACAATGGTTCTTTTACATCCCACACTACATAGGCACAGTGTGAGATGGATAGGCCTTTGATGCTGTATGTCTACCACAGCCGGGGGGGGGGGGGGGCGGGGGGAGAGTCGCAGCTCTCGTTGTTAGGGAGTAGGGTTGGGGGGCATAGGGTTTTAAACCAATGTTGGGCCCTTCACAGAGGGGAGGGCTAAAGATGTGTCACCCATTGTCATAGATAAAACGTGTGTGTTATTAGTTCAAAGGGGCGGGTGTCAAAAATATTTGGGAAGGGGGGAGTTCTGGGCAATTCTATGAGCAATGACCAATCCTCTTGTTGTTAGATAATGACCACTCCCTAAACTTGTGGCATTGACCATGTGGGCTCATTCCTGCTTATATCCAATATGGTGCAGAGGGATATACATATTTCCGACCGCTGTATGCCCACCACTTTTAGCTGCACAACCTACCGTACCGTCGCTTTAAGCGCTGGGTATTGAATAAGGGCCGGCTTGGAAAAGCGCCGGGGGTAGGGGAGCCTTCACATATACGGGACTAGCGCATTAGGCTATGGGGGCCGCCATCTTGGCTCAGAGCAATGCATTGTGGTTAGGCCCCCAACTCCAGAGCAGTGCATCATGGGTGATTTTCTTATCAGCACCATTGTTCTAGGTGTGAGGAGAGGGGATTAGCCTGATAAGGAGATAGGGGTTTAGCCCCCGACTACCTGAGTTACCAGGATGCGCTAGTCCCGTATATAATATCTTAAGCACTAACAAGTGATGGCGCCACTTGAGCTAAAGACCTCTTTGTATGGACAGGGCCATATTTACACACCTATGGCTACTGTATTATAATGCTGGGATTGAGTTTAGACAGAGAATATGCTTGGAGAGTGATCCCTCTGCCAGAGATCTAAACAACACAGAGAGGGATTCTTGGGTTGACTTTTCTCTCAGAATGGGGGATAGGCTGGGGGCATATAGTGTTTTAGTTGGCCGGAGAGGATTTTGATTTTGAACCGAGGGTAAAGCAATCATGATACGTGATAAGTTAACCATAGATAACTATAAAATTGAATTCAAGGACAGACGGTGCAAATAAAACTTGAATATGTCAACTGTAATAATAATGGTGGAGTTAGGGCCCTAACTGTGAAGGTTTCGGATTAGTTTTAACTAAGAACACAATATGAACATAAATGATATATTTGTGAAGGTAAAGACATAATCGTATAAACTTTCTTAAACAATCCAACTATATTATACTATTATTTCTATTTAATTCATAAGCAAATTATGAATATGATCCTTCTCTTTTTTTTTTTACACTGGGATAGCGCCAAGGGTTTTTACAGCAGGGAACTCACTTCTAGAAGTATTAAGGAAAATGGAACTTCATAATATGGAAAACCTCAATTTAAACAAAAAATAGTAATTTTGGGAAGAAGACTTACGTATTCAGGACGTAGCTGCCAGAAAATAGTAGAGCATTTCGTGAATAAAAGAAAACTGCCGACACAAGTTCTTATTTCTGTTTGCCTTACTATATGTAAATCAAAATATTATTATTTAGTTTAGTACATCTAGAATGGCACATTGGGTCAGCATTTATTTTTAAAGATATTTTTCATGTAAACCATTTAGAAAATGTAACAGTACAAGGAATTGAGGTGGAAAAGATGCCTAACGATTTATAGAGACGATCAGCTCTAATGACTTTAAATGGATTGAAAGATAGAAGGTTGACATGAATTGTTTGTTATCTTGAAAACCAGCCCATACATTGTCATACGCGACATCCTTACCCCAACCCCCTAAACCTAACTGTATCATATAAAGGTATTTATTACATGGTGGTACAGCCTTCTCTATGCTAAGCCTATGGGAGCTCCGTACTCCATGCCTCCATGGAGTATGGTGTAGCCATACTCCATGGCCCCCAAATTTGTTGATTTTCTTCATTTTAGGACAGTAGGGCCATGTAATAAACACTAAACCCCACTTATTAACATAAATGCACATCATACATCACTCATCGAAGCTGAGTCATATCACACTCAGCCTTCGGCATCGTGTGATATGACCCAGCTTCAACTCGTGAAGTATGATGTGCATGTATGTCTTTCGTCTTTCAAGATGGGAGCAATCTGTTCCCTACCAGCAGATGTTTTCCTTACCCCTACTTTTCGGAACTATTTGCAAAGTATTCCTACACCGTCAAACTAAAAAACATATTAAATATCAATCCAAATATCAAAGACGCCGACTTAATTGTTGCTACACTCCTGACTACATAAATACTATACTCGCCGTCCGGGAGGTAGTGCATGAATTCAGCCTTGGGGAGTAAATTCGCCAGGGCTGCATTCATGCATCATGACGACCAATGGCATAACCTCTTTAAGGAGGGCATCAAATCAGTCAGCCGCCCTAAAAGGGTCAATTAAAGGAGTACTGATTCTTGTGTATTCATAAGCTGAACTCACGTATAAGCCGTAAGCTTAAATTTAAACCGACCATACAAGCCGCACAGGGGGTATCAAATTAGAGCTGAGTCTGACTCCTGTAAAAGCCACGCCTTATATATGAGAATTGGCAGTATGGAGCCCTTAACCCCTTAAGGACGGCATGACACCTGAATACATCCTGCCCTTGGTCGGCATGATGCATGAATGCAGCGCTGGCGAGTAACGCGACAGTGCTGTATTCAAACCCCTGCAGACCCTACAGGGTTGAGACACTCCCGAAGGGTCGTCATGATGCACCAATGCAGGACCAGCGAGTAACTCGGTGGGGCTGCATTGGTGCATGATAACGACAAATGTCAAATGTTAATCAAAGTAAAATCAATTCTAGATATAAAAAGAGGTAAAAAGTCAGTAAAAGCTGATACGTGCCCGGCTCACCTGTGCGCGGACTGTGATGAGGAAGCCCCACATGGCCTTGTCGGGCGTGTTGTGTTCCCGCCCACTGCGCATCTCAAACGTGATGGTCACCGTGTCTCCCTCCACTTTGACCAGGTCCTTGGGCCACCCCGACCCCAGCACCGAGCGCGACCCGTAGCCAAACGTGTTCCCACCGTACTCCGCCACCTTACGGGAACTCGTGTTGGCACCCGCATAGATCACCACCTGTCAATACAAGTGTACTCGTTAACATAAACATAGATCACAACCTGTGAACAGAGGTGTACTCGTTAACATAAACATAGTTCACAACCTGTGAACAGAGGTCTACTTGTTAGGCCTAAAAGGAAATAGTTGTGTTCAGGTAACATAACCCCAAAACAATAGGGTAGGTACCGGTAGGTCGATTTTTTTTTTTTCAATTTTTTACCAAATTTCTATTAAGATTAGGAGAGAAAATTTCTCATCTTTTCTTTTTTAGGAATTTTTTAACACAACTACTTTTATTTGGCCTTAACATTAACGGTTTGATAAAGAACTGGGTAATGCCTCAAGGTTCATAATTCACGAATGCCGTACTGACAAATTATTCGCCAGGTTTCATTATGGCAAACGGGCACTATGGCGCCGCATAGTGTATTAAAAGCTATACTTCCCTTGATGGGTCACCGAGGGATAAAGAATGATAAAAGCTAGCCAAAGAACTATTTCATTCAACTTTATGTAGCCAAATGCCTGCCAACATATCTCCCAATTTCAATCCAGCACTGGTATCTGAATCCTTAAACCATATGAGGCAAACTGAAACTAGATATTAAAGTTCCTCACCTTGTCGTAGTCATATTGGGAGGTGCACCGGGGGTCAAAGCGCAGGTAGAGGCAGCGAGCCCCGGGAATGTGCACCGTCTCCTTGAACTTGTAGTTGTCCCTCACCGGGTGGATCGTCTCGATAGACTTGCCCGTGGCCCAGGGCGCCGGGATCTTTAGTCCCGCCAGGAAACCCTGCTCCTCCTTGTTCTCAAGGTCAACACTGCCAAGGATATACATATATTTTTTGGAAATACAAGATTTACTATGCTTAACTATAGGATGGTCCGTATTCAATGCCCCCCATTGAATACAATGTGGCCGTATTCAATGGGCTAAGAAATAGCTGTTTTCTCCTCATTAAATGACTTCAAATCAAAAAATAAATGCAAAAATGCCAACTTCATTGATACCTCTCAGCCGTGTTTCACTCGTGGGCGCTGGGGCATATCCCACTCAGCCTGTGGCTTCGTGGTATACTGCCCCAGCCCCCACTCGTGAAATACAACAGAGACGGTATCAATGGGCGTTGGCATTTGTCTATTTATTTTTTAGGAAACACAGCAGTGTCATCGTTTTAACCAAGGATCGCCGTATTTCACTCCCCCAGTGAAATAATATAAAATTAATCGAGCACTTACCTTAGGTTAGTGTGAAGATTAATTGTTGTTCCCTGAGCAGACAACAAAAGTTGTCTGCAGCGTACACAGGAGAATCGCCGGTCACCAGCGGTCACTTCCGGAGCAAGCGAGCAGTGGATTTTCTGTAAATTGAAAAGTACACAGGAAAAAACCCCCTTCTTTGTCTATGTCTTCAGGTTTGTTGTAGATTGGTATTGGCCCAGTTAAAACCCCCAATTCCATCTAGGGTAGGTAGGGTGGGCCTGTGTACGCTGCAGACAACTTTTGTTGTCTGCTCAGGGAACAACAATTAATCTTCACACTAACCTAAGGTAAGTGCTCGATTAATTTTATATTCCCTGTCGCAAATCAACAAAAGTTGACTTTAGCGACACAGGAGATTTTAAAGTGCAGTCAATCCACTGCGTTCACCCCTAGCGACTCGGGGCAACTATTAGAAATTTCCAATTTCATTCATCAATTATCCCTGTCCCACAGAACACTGTGACTCGGTACATAGGTGATAATTAGACAGTATTTATTAACCTGACAAAGTCAGATCATAACAGGAAAACGGAGTGCCTCTGGCAGCGGCCACCAAAATAAACTATTAGTTTTATCCAGCACCATACTCGGTGGAGGCATGAGCATAACATTGCTCCCAGTATGTAACTTATATGAGATATAGTAGCAGTTATAATGCTAATAGGAGGGTCAGCCCCAAAAGAAAAGCAGGAGAGACCTAAACACCCCTTGCAGATGCAGTTCCTCAGTAATCATCAACAGTTTAAACCTAGTCACTCTATGGTGTCCTCCAAGAGCATCCTGGCCAGAGTCTTTGGAGGCTTGGGGTCTGAAATCGGTTTGTTGTAATGCTTCGCCATGGTCTTGGCACCTTTCCAAGATCCATGACGAAGCAGTACAGCAGTAGTTACACCGAGTCTCCCTCCAGCCGAGGTGCTAGCACCCATGGTGGAGTGAGCTCGATATACCCTTGTGTCGATCCCTGCTGCGGTAGGCACCGCCAAGACCCATCTTTTAGATGTGTTAGATGTGTCTTGCGAGATCTCCCCAAAAGGCGAGCGGAACGACAAGAAAATCAAGTGTTTCCTTCGCCCTTCCTTGTCCTTCCTGTATGGCCTCCTGACTTTCAGGTAGCACTTCTGGGTACAGACAACAACACAGAGGCGTTCCTCCTCATGGAACGGTTCCAGTACCAGTTCCTTCAGAGGCTCACCAGTGCGTGCTGTTTTCATTAAGCCCTTCAGTACAAACCTTACTGATCCCGAAGGCAACCACCCCAAATTGCAGAGATCCAGAGCAGGGATGACCTGGCCCTCCTGGCCAGAAACTAGTAGTATGAGCACTACTAGTTTAAGCCCCAAGTACTGGAGAGACAGTAGCTCGTTTGGACCCCAACGCAGTTACATATCAAACACTACCTGCAAGTCCCAGAAGGTGTTATATCTCTTGTCATCTAAACAAGTGAAGGTAAATGTAGTAAACTGCCTGAATTTCATAAGAAAACATAGCAGAAACCTTAGGGTGATGGACCTTCCTCTCTCATCACTCTCATCCTTAGTAATTTTTTCTCTTCAAGCCACTGGGTTAAGCTTTTGTCTAAGAGGGCAGCCCAACAGATACTCTACTTGGTGCTCCTTGTTGAAATTCCTTTCACCAAATTCCCCAGTGCTTATTGCAATAAATTGCAATTCTGCTTGAGAGCATTGAGTTTAACCTTCACCCATACGTCTAACATATAATGTCTATGACATGAGTGCCTACTATTATGTCTGTCTTCATGAGTGCCTGCTGCTATGCATACCTCATGAATGGCAGCTCTAAGTCAACAAAGTGAGAAGTGAAAGTCATCTGCTTTGTTCATAGCCGGAGCGCCAGCTTGCCGTATCTTCTAAACGAACGACAACTTGTTGTGTCCATAACACAATGCCTAGCTGTTAACGTTAATAATGTCCGCAAATAGGTGTATTGGCCAGATGAAGTTTATAACGTTAAAACACTCATTGTCCCTTCGTCAACTAGTTATAGTCATTTGTTGATACATCACGCAGATACAGTCATAGGGCCATTGTAAGATCACCCAATACACCCTGTTGCGGACAAGACCCCTATCCTGCTTATGTCTATTTAGCAGCTAGCAGCTGCAGCTAATAAGACAGTGCCAACAACAAAAGCACTAGCATCTCCTAGGACTGGAGCATCTAGCATCTACGAGAGTCCCAGCACCTGCATTTACTCCGAGAGCACCAGTAACTATCTCAGGAGCTTAGAGTAAACTTCAAAACCCCAAAAGAGTACTTGTTTACTCCAGTCACCCTTACTCGGTAAGTATTGGAGGCAGATAGGTGTATTGCTTTATTTGGAAGTAGAAGTCCTCCAGTTTTGCAAAGTCAATGACGACAGCCCCATTGACAGTGATGACATCAAAAAAGTATCATCTTTTTGGACGACATGGATGTCGAAATCCTCTGGCTGACCAATACACCCTGTTGCCTCCAATAAAGTTGTCTGCGTCTATGACAAGAGCGCCAGCTTCTGTGTCTACGACAAGAGTGCAAGGCGCTCTCAGGACAAGAGCGGCAGCGCCTGCGTCCCCCGGCGAGAGCGGCAGCGCCTGCGTCCCCCGGCGAGAGCGGCAGCGCCTGCGTCTCCCGGCGAGAGCGGCAGCGCCTGCGTCTCCCGACGAGAGCGGCAGCGCCTGCGTCTCCGGACGAGAGCGGCAGCGCCTGCGTCTCAGGACGTGAGCGGTAGCGCCTGCGTCTCAGGACATGAGCGGAAACGCCTGCGTCTCACGACGAGAGCGGCAACGCCTGCGTCTCACGACGAGTGCGGCAACGCCTGCGTCTCACGACGACGCAGGCGTCTCACGACGCCGCCTGCGTCTCACGACGAGAGCGGCGACGCCTGCGTCTCACGACGAGAGCGGCGACGCCTGCGTCTCACGACAAGAGTCTACGACGAGAGCCCCTGTGCCTACGACGAGAACCCCTACAACGAAAGCTCCATCTCTATGACGAGAGCGCCAGCGTCGGCGACAAGAGCGCCAACGTCTTCGACAAGAGCGCCAGTATCTGTGACAAGAGTGCCAGCTGCAAAGAGAGATCCAACGTCTGCTACTCACCGCGAGGGTGTGTCACACACGGAGAGCAGCAATGCCTGAGTCTCACAGCGAGAGCAGCAATGTCTGCGTCTCACAGCGAGAGCAGCAACGTCTGCGTCTCACAGCGAGAGCGGCAACGCCTGAGTCTCACAGCGAGAGCGGCAACGTCTGCGACTCACAGCGAGAGCAGCAACATCTGCCTCTCAGAGCGAGAGTGGCAACGCCTGTCTCACACTCACAGCGAGAGCGTGTCACACATGGAGAGCAGCAAGCCCTGCGTCTCACAGCGAGAGTGGCAATCAACGCTTATGTCTCACAGCGACAGGCTGCGACGCCTGCGTCTCGCCACGAGTGGGGTTGACCCACTCTCTATGACCTAGAAGTGGCCAATTAGTACAATTACTCGACCTGCTTTGCCCGAGTAAGACTACAAGAGTGCCAGCGGCTATCTCTAGGACTAGAGTGACTGCGTCTACATCAAAAGTATGACACCGGGAGCTGCAAAGCCTGAGTCACACATGAGTCTGCGTCTCAGGACAAGAGCGGCAACGCCTGCGTCTCAGGGCGAGAGCGGCAGCGCCTGCGTCTCCCGACGAGACGGCAGCGCCTGCGTCTCCCGACGAGAGCGCCAGCGCCTGCGTCTCAGGACGTGAGCGGCAACGCCTGCGTCTCACGACGACAGCGGCTGCGCCTGCGCCTCACGACGAGAACGGCAACGCCTGCGTCTCACGACGAGAACGGCAACGCCTGCGTCTCCCGGCGAGAGCGTCAGCGCCTGCGTTTCCCGACGAGATCGGCAGCGCCTGCGTTTCCCGACGAGAGCGTCAGCGCCTGCTTCTGCCGAAGAGAGCGTCAGCGCCTGCATGTCAGGACGTGAGCGGCAACGCCTGCGTCTCACGGCGAGAGCGGCAACGCCTGCGTCTCACGGCAACGCCTGCGTCTCACGGCGAGAGCGGCAACGCCTGCGTCTCACGGCAATGCCTGCGTCTCACGGCGAGAGCGGCAACCCTTCGTCTCAGGACGAGAGTGGCAACGCCTGCGTCTCAGGGCGAGAGCGGCAACGCCTGCGTCTCAGGGCGAGAGCCGCAGGGCCTGCGTCTCCCGACGAGAGCGGCAGGGCCTGCGTCTCCCGACGAGAGCGGCAGCGCCTGCGTCTCCCGACGAGAGCGGCAGCGCCTGCTTCTCCCGACGAGAGCGGCAGGGCCTGCGTCTCCCTACGAGAGCGGCAGCGCCTGCGTCTCATGGCGAGAGCGACAGCGCCTGCGTCTCAGGGCGAGAGCGGCAACGCCTGCGTCTCAGGGCGAGAGCGGCAACGCCTGCGTCTCACGGCGAGAGCGGCAGCGCCTGCGTCTCACGGCGAGAGCGGCAGCGCCTGCGTCTCAGGGCGAGAGTGGCAACGCCTGCGTCTCAGGGCGAGAGTGGCAACGCCTGGGTCTCAGGGCGAGAGAGGCAACGCCTGCGTCTCACGGCGAGAGCGGCAACCCCTGCGTCTCACGGCGAGAGCGGCAACGCCTGCGTCTCACGGCGAGAGCGGCAACGCCTGCGTCTCACGGCGAGAGCGGCAACCCCTGCGTCTCACGGCGAGAGCGGCAGCGCCTGCGTCTCAGGGCGAGAGCGGCAACGCCTGCGTCTCAGGGCGAGAGCGGCAGCGCCTGGGTCTCAGGACGAGAGCGGCAACGCCTGCGTCTCACGGCGAGAGCGGCAACGCCTGCGTCCCACGGCGAGAGCGGCAACGCCTGGGTCCCACGGCGAGAGCGGCAACGCCTGCGTCCCACGGCGAGAGCGGCAACGCCTGCGTCCCACGGCGAGAGCGGCAACGCCTGCGTCTCACGGCGAGAGCGGCAACGCCTGCGTCTCACGGCGAGAGCGGCAACGCCTGCGTCTCACGACGAGAGCGGCTACGCCTGCGTCTTACGCTAAGAGCGGCAGAGTCTGCATCTCACAGAGGGGGTGACACACTTTGACCTAGAAGTGGTCAACCAGTACAATTACTCAACCTACTTGGCCTGAGTAAGACTGGGAGTGAAACCGATTAAACACAAATAATCAGTGAAGCATCTCACCTGTATACTCTACAGTGGTGGTGCTTTCTTAGTGTCACTGTTATCATACACTTCCTCTACAGACCTCAGCGGATCTACAAGTTTAGTCATCTACCAGCTTGGCTTGACAACACTCGGAGGAACAACTGCTCATAGCAGTAGCACCCTTCCTGGTAAGAAGGTGCTAGTGTAAATAACTTCCCTGTACACACTCAACATTTCTTCTGTCACCTAAACAGGTGAAGGTATATGGAGTAAAACTGCCTCAATTTCATCAGAAATCATAGCAGAAGCCTTAGTAACCTTGCCCTATGGCACTGGGTTAGGCTTTTTGTGTAAACAGGGCAACCCAACACATACCTAAAAAAGGTGTTCCGTGAAATAGTCTAAGAACTATTTCTCCAAATTTGTGGAAAATTTGGGCATAAGGTATCTGTCTTGGTGAATTTCCAGTCCACATACAGATTAAAGCTAAATCTGCTTGAAAGTGATGGGTTGTCACCTTGTCTGGTTGCCAGAATATCCATCAGGATGCATAGCAGAGCCATCAAGGTTCACCCCTTACAGACAGAAGCTCAACAGTCAATCTCCAAATTTGTAAAAAATTTGGGCATAAGGTATGTGTCTTGGTAACTTTCCAGTCCACATACAAGTTAAAGCTAATTCTGCTTGAAAGTAATGAGTTGTCACCTTGTCTGGTTGCCTGAATATCCATCAGGATGCATAGCAGAGCCATTAAGGTTCACCCCTTACAGACAGAAGCATGAAAAAGCCCAAGTGTAACTTCTAAATAAATAGAAAGTGCTGGTTAACACCAGGCACCCTTACACAGTAAGCATTGGAGGCAAATAGGTGTATTGGTCTTTTTTAGAAGTTGGTGTCATCCTGAATTGCCACTGTCAAAATTGACAGCAGTGTGACAGTGATGACATTGAAAATATTTCCATATTTTTGGATGACAATTTCCTAAATTTCTAAATTATGGATGACAATTTCCTTTGCCACCAATACACCCTGTTGCCTCCAATTTTGCCACAAATCAACGCAATTAGAGGCAAGTAGAGAAGACGATTTGGGAACACAGCGAGTCTAGCGCTAAAAGTGGACCCCGGCCACGCCGGTGAGCGATAATGCGTGTAGTTGTCGCATTGGCTTCAAATTTAGCGCTAAAACTCGCTGAAAAGATCCTCCTGTGCGACAAATCGTCCCCAATGCCTCTAAAAGCGACAATATAACAAATATAGGCGACAAATAAGGTATAATCCGGTTAAAACATCGAAAACTTACCATGGTTGTCGCAGCTTAGCTCCGGTCGCGTCCGACGTTGACGCATGCGCGAACGGAAGTGACCGCTGGTGACCGGCGATTCTCCTGTGTCGCTAAAGTCAACTTTTGTTGATTTGCGACAGGGAACCCATAGCCGTTTTGCACGGCTCTGTGACATTATTAAAGTGGCGGTTTGTAGACATCTGAACCCATATCACTTTCCAGCTTCTTGTGGAATTTATCAAGCTTATACAACCCCTACAAGGTTATTTGGAAATATTTTAAACTTTTACATTCACCCTTATGCCTTTTATCAAGGTTATTACCCGGTACATTATAGATTAAGTATAGGCTGGCAATAGAATATATGCCCATATGATCATGACCGGGAGGTCTTATAGACCAATGCAGGAAGAAATGGCGACATTTCAGTGAAGTTGTTAATAAGGTTTTTGAACATTTATGAAGTGTAACCGACCAGTGCATGAGTACTGTATAACCTCAAAATCCTGCATTCTAATATATACTATTTGAAAGAATATTGTCCTGTGAATCTCCTGATGTGAGATGTTTGCAAACATAGCCATTACAGACAATGCAATGAGGATTCTGCTAAAACCAACGTAAACACAACTTTATTATGAGAAAGTCAACCTTTCTTGCTGCATTGGTCTATAGATGAACTAGACAATTCCCGGTTAGAATAGACTGACCTCTCCAAGTTGAGGTCCCCGATGAGGTCACTGAGGTCGTGGTCCGCACTCACGTCTAACAGACGGTCGTTACGGATAGCCTGCACCTGGCTCTTCAGCAGCAGCGCCGCCTGCAGGGGTTAGGGAGAGTTACAGTTATTTAAGCTGTTTTTTAGACATACATTTTATGCAAATTTCATGAGATTCAGTGAAACTGTCATTCCAGAACCCAGGATCGGGTTATACACAATTGTAAAGTTATGGGTAAGGTGATTTTGTTTTTGTTTTTACAATCTACTAAAGTCCTTATTTTACTGAGACAATGATTCTATTTCATTGGGGCTATGTTCTCGAATACAAGTTGCTTTTAGTCCTATCAAAGTGTAAAAGTAGTACCATAAATTCCCGTGTACTACCTTACCCGCATCTCGCGTATAACCCGCACCCCCAACTCAGGAGAATCCTATAACCCGTTTTTGGATCTGAAAATTTCAATTCTAGTACTGTTCTATAAAGATAAAAACCCTCGTACAACCCGCACCCTGCATAGGCATGTCTGATATCAAATGAAAGCTGAGTTTGGTTCGCGTACAACCCGTGGGTAGTATGCGGTAATTTACGGTAGTTACCTGACTAGTGAGTACGACGAGCTGCACGAGTTGTGGCATGAGGGCGTCGGCCATGGGCAGACAGCGCAGCTTCTCGTGGTTCATGGCGGTGACCAGCACGGGCAGCAGGTGGCCCAGCACGGTGGCCTTAGCGACCCGCTCCAGGCCGGCCAGCCAGTGCTCCTGGTCCACCTCCGTGCTGTGGATGATCACGTTACACGTCTCCAGCAGCACCTCCAGCACCTGAACCGACACATAAAGGCATTTAAAGTTGTTTTGTCTTTTTTTTTTAAATCAGTTTTATTTAGGCCACTTAGAATTAATTATCAGCTTTGCGGACACTTTTTAGTAAAAAAAGGATGCGGGAGGGCGCTTTTTTTTCTCTTTTTTTTCTCTTTTTTTTTGTTTCCCTTTTTATCTGGAGGGGTGGGAAGGCCTTTTTCTTTTTTTCTAGAAAATTGATGGTTTGCAATTTTATTTTGTCATTTTATTTTGCACCTGAAGGACGCACAACAGGACATTTATAGGTTTTTACAGGGTTCCCACAACATTTTCAGGTTGAAATTCCATCACATTTCCATGACATTCCATTACAAAAATCTCAATTTCCATGACATTTATAAGTCTTGTGGGGGTCGGTTTGAGAAAATGTCTAAAATCAAGAAAGCAAACGGGGGATTTCTAGGAGATTTTGTGATATTAATTCTATTATTTTCGTTTTCCATGACATTCCATGACACACTGCAATTTTTTTTTTTACAAAATTCCATGACATTCTATAACTTTCCAGACAGCTTTAAATTCCATGACATTCCATGACTTTCCGTGACATGTGAGAACCCTGTTTTTAGTCTTTTCTAAAAATCAGTTTTATTTATCCTGAAAAACAGCTCAGCTGTCACATTGACCTATATATTTCATATGAAATTAAAATCTAATAATATGATGTTCGAGTATCATTGTTCTAGTATATGAATAGAATATTGATTAATATATAAGAACAGATAAGACATAATAAACAGTAGAGTAATCTGACAAGATAAATACAAGCTTTTCATGTAGTTATTAATGTTAAGGGGTTATGTGAGTGGGGGCGGAGCGTTTGCGGCAAGTTTAGGCCAGTAAAAAATTGATTATCAGCTTTGCGGACACTTTTTGGAAAAAATCGGTGAGGGTGGGAGGCTTTTATTTTTATATTTACTTTTTCCTGGAGGTTCGGGAGGGCTTTTTTTTTCTTTTTTTTTGCATAAATTGATGGTCTGCACATATAAATGAGGTCTAAAATGCCCTTTAAACTTCGTTTCTACCCCTATTATCAGCTGAGATATTGATAATTTTTGCAACATGTCTTCTGATTTTTTTTATATGCATTCAACGTCATAAGCGTCCCCTAATAAGTGTACTGCTCTCTTTTATCTCACTTTTTAACACTAATTAAACTCTTAACCACTAAAAAGTCTTGGTTATAATTTATACCTCGTACGCCCCAGAGAAGACGCGAGCGGCCAGGTTGTGTCATATATAAGTGTACTACAATGTAACAGACTGCTGCTTACCTCGTATGCCCCAGAGAAGACGCGAGCGGCTAGGGTGTGTCATATATAAGTGTACTACAATGTAAGCTGCCTACCTCGTATGCCCCAGAGAAGACGCGAGTGGCCTGGGTGTGTCATATATAAGTGTACCACAATGTTAGAGACTGACTCCTACCTCGTATGCCCCAGAGAAGACGCGAGCGGCCTGGGTGTGTCATATATAAGTGTACGGCCAGGGTGTGTCATATATAAGTGTAATGAAACAGACTGACTCCTACCTCGTATGCCCCAGAGAAGACGCGAGCGGCCAGGTTGAGGACGCGGTTCTGTAGCTGGGAGTGGGACTCGGTGGGCTGGTAGCGGGGTGTCTGCTGGTTCCCGTCAGACTCCTCCTCCTCGGTGGGACCGGCCGGGTACAGGATACACTCCCGCAGCAGGTGGGACTGCAGCGCCATCAGGTAGCGCAGGCACGGCGACGCCATCTGGGGGCAGCGAGGGAGTGCATACAATGATCACTATGCTTAAGTACCGTAAATTCCCGCGTACTACCCGCATCTCGCGTATAACCCGCACCCCCAACTCAGGAGAATCCTATAACCCGTTTTTGGATTTGAAAATCTCCATTTTAGTCCTCTTCTATGGTAATAAAAACCCTCGTATAACCCGCACCCTATATAGGCATGTTTGGTATTAAATGAAAGCTGAGTCTGATTCGCGTATAGCCCGCGGGTAGTACGTGGGAATTTACGGTACTAGAAATCCCGTATCCCATGCCCCCCCCATGGGATACAATGTTCCCGTATCACATGGCCTATGACGTCATCATTTGTTCAAATTCTTATGGCCATTTGTATGCATTTAAACATATTTTGAAGAATAAAAAAACATGAAATAAAGGCAAAGGCCCATGGCCAGAGGATTTTTGGTATTGCTCTCCCCTTGGTGCGGCTGGGGCCGCATCCAACTCAGCCTGCAGCTTCGTGGGATACTACCCCAGCCCCACCTCGAACGATACCAAAATATCCTCTGGCCATGGGCCTTTGTCTATTTTTTATATACTGTAAACAAACTTTATTTTGCGCTGTACATATTTTCGCAGAAATGAAAATCCCCAAAAATAAGTACAGAGCGAATATTCACCCAGTATAGTTATAATAGATTCTACTACCATATTCCAAAGTGCGCGAATTTAAATATGTGCGAAATTGTACCCTTGGAGTATGGTTTAGCCATACTCCATGGCCTCCAAGTTTGTCGGTTTCCTTCATTTTAAGGTGGATCGCTACCTGTTGAAAATGAACCCACTGCGCAGGTCTCTGCGCATGCAGCTTAAACGTATCAGAATGAGCCCATATTGCAGTCTGATACATATATGAGTTCCCTGTGTCATATTCGAGAATTAGGCAAATTCAAGTAAAATTGAGCATTTGATGGGACTTTTAATATTTGATATGTTTGTTACCGGTAATATTTACTATTTTTTACATGAATTAATGCATTGGCATTATTTACCAATGAATCTTCTTAGAAATACTATAGATCTTATCATGTTTCTTAAGACAGCCTAGGTCATTTAATGATAACAATTTAGGGCCAGATTTTGATGATATTACCCATCATACAGTGCTCTGAATATGAAATCTAGTCCAGTTTTGCATTATTTTTTATTTTCAAAGGCCCAAAACCCTTAAATTATGCACGGGACCACCCATCAAAATTACTTTCATATGTTAGCAAATGATCTGAACTAATTTCTGAGAGAGTTAAAAAAAATTCTGTTAATACTGAATACTATTTTTAGCCAATAAGCCTACAAAATAATGACAATTTTTTCTTACCCTTTCCCGAAACATCATAATTTTACCCGGAATGCCATTGCATACAACTGTAAAATTATTTTTGCAATAAAGTGGAATATATAGGCGTTTCACATGTGAGGTTTTACATGTCTGTGCATAAATGTTGATATGAAAAAAAATCATGGAAGTTTTCACAATTTTTTCAATTTTTTGGTGAAAAAAGAAAATACTTTAATTTTTCAAAATTCTGTATTTAAAAAAGTAGCTCGGGACCCCCCATTTTTCTTTGCATTATCCAATTCTATATGCTTTAGACTGCATGTAGAAAAAAAATAGAGAGATTCTGTTAACTTTGATCAAAGGGTAGCGACCCACCTTAAGACACTATGGCTACATAAGTACAGTAAAATTCCGCTACAACGAATTCTGTTACAACGAATTTTCGGATATAACAAACAAATGGCTGTGCCAAAAACCGTTTCTATACATTCCTATAGTAAAATAATCCTGTTATTACGAATGTTTTCAGATAAAAGTTTGTTTATAACGAACTTTTTAGGGCCAGATAATGAATATTTCATGGGAAAATCCCTATTCAGAAATAACTTCTTTTTGATAACTGCCGCCTACCTACCCCCCACACCCCGCACTATACAGGTGGGTGAGTGGCTCTGGCTTCCCTGTGATGTGTGAGCTCTACCTGTCGCCTACCTACCCCCCACACCCCGCACTATACAGGTGGGTGAGTGGTGCTGGCTTCCCTGTGATGTGTGAGCTCTACCTGCCGCCTACCTTCCCCCCACACCCTATACAGGGGCCACCCCCTGAAAATGACCCTTGATATGACACTTAACTATAGGAAATTAGGTACAGTACCCTGCCTAGACCAAATTCTCTTAGCTATGCCCCCCCCCCCTAGATCAACCCTTCTGGATCCGCCCCTGATGCTGCATTGTTCACCCACCCACCTGTGCATGTCTAACCCCCCCCCCTGCCCCGGCCCTCCCCAATGAAAGATTAATGATAGGTTATGGACATTTTTTGGCAGGAACATTATGGTCTAAATGCTGTATTTGGATACTACGAAATTCGTTTATAACGAACTTTTTTGCTGGTCTCAAGCACTTCGTTATAACGGAATTTTACTGTAATGCAAAACACCACTTATTTACATACATGTGTATCATACGTCACTCGTTGGACCTGGTCGAACGAATGACGTATGATACGCATGTTTGTAAATGGCGTGGAGTTTTGCCTCTTTTTTTATACAAGATTTACTATGCTTAAGCATTGAAGGGCCGTATTCAATGCACCCAATTTAATCCAATGTGTCCGCATTCAATGGGCTCAGAAACAGTATATAAACATACTTAAATTCTGTAGAAACAACCATACAGTATCAATCAATCAAAGTAAATTCATAAATCAACGGCCGTTTTTTGTGGCATCTTTTAGCAACCTTTTTTTTTTTATCATCAATCTTTATTCTGGAGGTAAGAGAAAGGTTCCTGAGCCTGAGGATCCTGTTTGCATCGGGCTCCAGCCGTGCTGATCTATGGTTGGTTGTACTTACGGGTACAGAGGCTAGTAGTTGCTCGAAGGCGGTGCGGTCGGTGGTCTGACACTGTCGGAGGAGCAGGCAGGACTCACGGATACAGATGCGTAGTGTGTAGTGGAGGAGGTGGTCGGGGAGCCGCAGACAGGCCGTCTCCTCCGTGTCCAGGGGCTGGGTACGCAGCTGGTCAGCCAGGTCTACCAGGATGAGGTCCCTCAGGTGGGTCAGCCCCGGCTGGTCCTCACCTGGGGGAAGGCAGTGAGAAACTTGTTAGAAAGGTTGTTAACCCTTTAAGGATGGATGTCACTAAAAGGTGACATTTGTCGTCATGATGCACCAATGAAGCACCGGCGGGTGCTGCATTGGTGCATCATGCTGAGCCTTCAAGATTGTCTCAACCCCGTAGGGTCGGCATGAATGCTTGAATGCAGCACTGGCGAGGTACTGGCTAGGGCTGCATTTATGCATCATGATGACCAAGGCATGATGCATTAATGCACTATGCCGTTGTTAAAGGGTTACAGGACCAGGGTTGCCACCGACAAGGTAGTTTTGAATTGTCTTTTCCCTGACGTTATATCAAATTTCCCTGATGATCGTGACATAATCCCAATGTTTTTAAATGCCAGCCAACTATGAATATGCACTCCTTTTAAAGTTAGCTTCTTCTTAGTGAGCGGCCATTATTCAACAACAGGGATTTTGTGTATTACATGCACACAAAATTTTCTCCTTTAAAATCATACTAACATACAGGCTTTTCAAAGAAAATAGGTAAAGTTTTTTGGGTAGGGGAATTTATAACATATTTGTAATATATATATATCTTTTGTATTCTATCTTACCGGTAAATATCAGACTGCAGGAATGGTGCCTGTGAATCAGGTTCAATAGTCCTAATATCCTATACACAAATTGTCAAAATTTCACTATCAAAGAATATTTCCTAAAATGTACAAAAGTAGTGCATCATTAGCTGGGGTGTGTACCTCTGGTGAGGAGTCTGTGCAGCAGAGACTGTCGTTCAGCCACAGCGAGGGTCGGCAGGCTGGCGGCGATGGCCTCGCACGCCTCGTGTTGGATGGCCGTAGACTCGGGAGTCTTGGTGACCACCGCGCTGTGCTCGTCCAACACACGCCACGTCAACTCCCTGAAACCACAATAAACCATTATGTTTTTTATTTCTATTTTGATAATTATTTAATTCTATTCTATAAGGAAGTTTGATTAGCGGTTTATTATTGTAGTGTAACGGATGTGGAGAAAGAGGGACTCGAACTCACAACCTTCGGATCCATGAATATGCTGCTCTACCGCTAATCTACTTCACGGTATGGTACAGAGGGTAGCAGGATTACCCGAGTGATACCCCCTTGCTGATTTACTACCGAGGCGCGGGGAATCCGACCCCTACAGTAGTGAAGGCCGTCCAGAAATGGAATTTAAAACTGTAGTATGTCGTGTTTTTGCTATAAACTGAACATGAAATGCTTACCTTGCTCGTTTTAATAACTCGCCCTCCAGAGGTCTGTCCTTATTGAATATACTCATTTTGTAGATTAACTGAAAATATTAGAAATGTACATTGAATATACTACAAGTTTAAGGCCTGGTCACACTGGTCGCGAAATCCAGAGCAAATATCTTGTAAAGCAAAGACAATTGCAGTAAGCCTACAACAGACAACTGTTTCATAACAAAAACGTTTTGCAGCAAAACATTTGTTTTCGAGGCCCACAACAATTTTCTTGGCTGTATTAAACATTTGTTCTAGATTTCACGTACAATTCCAACATATAAGCCTATGAGCCTATATGATGCCTATGTTTAATAGTACCTAATGTACTACTGTAAAACCTCGCTTATTCGAGGTCGATTTTTATTTGGAATTAATTTTTGCTATAAGTCGATTTTTCTTGCCAAAAGTCAAATTCGACCTATAGGTGGGGTTTTGAAAAATGATAAACCATTTAAAAGTGCCAAAAAATGTCATTCTTGATAATGGAAAACACACCCGTTTTCCAGAGATTATTTTCCCTGTAAACCCATTTCTCTTTGCCCAAAAAGTAGGGGGTTGTCTAAAGGGCAAGGTACCAGAAAGAATATTCATTTTAGCCCCGGAAAAGGCTGCTTTAGGGGGGGTTTAGGTTGGGATTTGCCCCCCAAAATACTCTCAAACTCCAATTCGACGTATATGTGAGGTTTTTGAATAGTTCAACCCATTTTGCTTTAAGTCGATTTTTTAACTCAAAAGTCCAATTCGACCTATAGGTGAGGTCGACTTACAAGCGAGGTTTTACGGTATATGTATAATGGGTTACAGAGTTAACTCATATTACCGTAAAAACTCGGTTATAGGCCAACCTTGGATCTAAGCCGAATCTGAGTTTGGGAGAAAAAATTTGGCTTATATGAAAAATGTTTGACAAATAGGAAAACCTTGGTTATCACCTATTTTCATTGAAATATCACTCAATTGAACACGTATACTTAAAATAACAAAATAAAATTCGGCTTATAAGGCCAGACCAAAAAAAAAAGTTGGTCAATGGATTTCGCGCACCTTATTTTTGGAAATGGAAATTTCTTTTTTTTTTGAAAAAAAAATTGTCAATGGATTTCGCTCGCTTCATTTTTTTCAAAATTGAGAATTTTTTTTTTTTTTCAAATTTTCTTCCAGTTATTCCCCCAGATCAACCAATAAATTTTTAGGTTAGGGGTCCACTTAGAACTTTTGTCGGAGGCTGGTTTTAAAAAAAAAAAAATTGTCGCTCGCTCCAGTTTTCCACCAACAAAATCCATTGACAAAAAAAAATTCTTTAAAAAAAATAAATAAATAAATTTCGCTCGCTCGCACCATTTTTTGAAAAGTGAAATCCATTGACCAACTTTTTTTTTTGGTCTGGCCTAAGGGAGGTTTTACGGTCGGTATATAGGCCACACTTTTTGATCCTTTGAGTTACGGACACGAAAATTTTCTCAAGTAAGGAGGACGAAATTTAAAAAATCTAAAATAAAATAAAATTTTGTCTTTCACGTTTTAGCACCTAAAAACTTTAATAATGGTCCGATTTACACGCCTTAAAAACATATAGCAATTTAAATGGAGATTCAAAATGTAATTCTTAGTGTTGGGTTTTTAATGGTAGTGCGGCGGGCCCGTAACCTAAAGAATAAAAAAAGTGTGGCTTTATTAGGTGTCAGTTACCTGTAGTATGATGAGGGTACATATGACGATCTGTGCGTGCTTGGTGTCGATGGCATGTTGCAGGATGTCACAGACCCGCTGCATGTAGACCAGGTCTGGGGGGGTGTGCGGCAGGAGCAGCGAGCCCAGCGACGTCTGCAGCTGGTGGATGCACATGGAGCCCACGTGTCGTAACAGGCGGCTCACCACCACCGACACCGGCACCTGCACCTCTGTAAAAGAGTGATTGTGTGATTAGCATCACATGTGACCCTGGGCTCTAATAACCCTAGTCATAGTCATAACCGTAGTCATAACCATAGTTATTGTCATTGACAATAGTTGAAGTCACAATCCATCCATGTCTTTGTGATCTACTATAGGCCTTTCTCTTGGTGTTAAAAGCGTCTGATTTTTTTTATCTCACCTTCCCTTTAACACTGAGCTCTATGGGTGTCTGTGTGAACGTGACTATTTTAAAGGCTGGATTCAAGGTCATTCTGCTATTCTTTAGCATTAGTTCACAGAGTTGATATCAAATTGACTCTTTTTCTCCCATCTTTTTCACTAGGAAAGATTTTTTTCTTCAAATCTTTGGATAAAGGGATGAACAGACATAGGTTGGAAGTTAGTTGCAGTGCTGTTCTTTATTCAAAATGTGCAACACGAAATGTATACAGTTGCATCAAAGTTTGACTGCAAATCTACTCATTTTGTCAGAACCCAGGGTTCCCTGATTCAATAACAACACGGCATGTTATAATGGTTCATGACACATGGGTGAGTAACCCTGAGTCAATAACAACACCACATGTTCTAGGATAATGCTACGACATATTTGTTAGTCAATTTGGGGAATTTGTACTGATTATGATTACCCAAATAAATACGAATCTGGCTAATATTGGGGACGGGGGATGTCTTAGGTAGGTAAGCGATAGGCTGAACAGGTGGGAAAGTAAAATCTTATCTGACTGATCTATTTGAATTCATATTTATTTTGGCTAATCATAATCAGTACAAATTCGCCAAATTGGCTAGCCTAGCGAGTCAATAACAACATGACATGTTATAATGGTACACTACACATGGAGCGTCTTTGTAGCCGGCTCACCACAGCTGGCCTAAATGGTAAAGAACTGAGTTATCTCCTAAGGAGTGATACCTTACCTGTGTGTGTGGGTGTGGGGGGCGGGGTGTGGGGGTCCAACACTCACCTGTGTGTGTGGGTGTGGGGGTCCAACACTCACCCGTGTGTGTGGGTGTGGGGGGCGGGGTGTGGGGGTCCAACACTCACCTGTGTGTGTGGGTGTGGGGGGCGGGGTGTGGGGGTCCAACACTCACCTGTGTGTGTGGGTGTGGGGGGCGGGGTGTGGGGGTCCAACACTTACCTGTGTGTGTGGGTGTGGGGGGCGGGGTGTGGGGGTCCAACACTTACCTGTGTGTGTGGGTGTGGGGGTCCAACACTCACCTGTGTGTGTGGGTGTGGGGGGCGGGGTGTGGGGGTCCAACACTTACCTGTGTGTGTGGGTGTGGGGGTCCAACACTCACCTGTGTGTGTGGGTGTGGGGGGCGGGGTGTGGGGATCCAACACTCACCTGTGTGTGTGGGTGTGGGGGGCGGGGTGTGGGGGTCCAACACTTACCTGTGTGTGTGGGTGTGGGGGTCCAACACTCACCTGTGTGTGTGGGTGTGGGGGGCGGGGTGTGGGGGTCCAACACTCACCCGTGTGTGTGGGTGTGGGGGGCGGGGTGTGGGGGTCCAACACTCACCCGTGTGTGTGGGTGTGGGGGGCGGGGTGTGGGGGTCCAACACTCACCCGTGTGTGTGGGTGTGGGGGGCGGGGTGTGGGGGTCCAACACTCACCCGTGTGTGTGGGTGTGGGGGGCGGGGTGTGGGGGTCCAACACTCACCCGTGTGTGTGGGTGTGGGGGGCGGGGTGTGGGGGTCCAACACTCACCCGTGTGTGTGGGTGTGGGGGGCGGGGTGTGGGGGTCCAACACTCACCTGTGTGTGTGGGTGTGGGGGGCGGGGTGTGGGGGTCCAACACTCACCTGTGTGTGTGGGTGTGGGGGGCGGGGTGTGGGGGTCCAACACTTACCTGTGTGTGTGGGTGTGGGGGGCGGGGTGTGGGGGTCCAACACTCACCTGTGTGTGTGGGTGTGGGGGGCGGGGTGTGGGGGTCCAACACTTACCTGTGTGTGTGGGTGTGGGGGCGGGGTGTGGGGGTCCAACACTCACCTGTGTGTGTGGGTGTGGGGGGCGGGGTGTGGGGGTCCAACACCAGACGGCGCAGCACGTGGTGACGAGCCTGGTGGGACGGGTTGTAGTACTGATCCACCCAGTCCGTCGAACACATCCAGATCAAATTGTTGGTCACGTCATAACATACACCTGACGAGGCAACCACAGTTACACAATGTTTAGTCCATTTTCTGATATAAACCAGAGGGCCAGATGTCGCTAAAAGGTGACATTTATTGTCATGATGCACCAATGCAGCCTTGGTGAGTAACTCGCCGGTGCTGCATTGGTTCTTCATGCCAGCCCTTCAGGGACGTCTCAACCTCGTAGGGTCGGGATGAATGCAACACTGGCAAGTTACTGGCCTGGGTTGCATTCATGCATCATGACGACCAAGGATATAATGCTTTCATTAAAGAATCATGCGGTCCTTAAAGGGCTAAAAAGCACAATGACTTTCTTCTATATTTTGATAAACTTAAGGGACCTTCTTTTTTTTTTAAATTAAATAATTCATGAATGAAAATGTATTCATTTTCAACTGGAAGTATGAACTTGATTATAGAGAAAATCTCATTACCTAATGAGTACGAATGATATTCTGGCAATAATTTTCTTGGAAGATTCTAAGCAAAACTTTGCCGAGCTCAAACTCAAGAAACAATGTGGTTCTCACCTAGACCAAAGACTTGTGCTCCTCTGGCCAAGGCGCATGTCGGGGCGTCGATCAGATCTGACCGGCTTACGAACTGACCGTCCTCCACCGAGAAACACAGATTGGTCGCCAATGCTGCAAAAAAGATAACATAATTATCAATACAAATGTTTGTTTATTTGTTTTTTTCTTCAGACATCACAATGAATTTGTGCATTGTTTATTCATTCAATACCTGAAGAGATTGGCGTTAGGCCTACAATCCTGGTTACAATTATGCATACTTAAATCGTTACAACACCTCCAATCACAATTTAGAATCACAATTTTATTGAATAGACAAAGAAATCTATTCTATTGTGATTTTCCTATCTGAGCTACCAAAGGAAGTTATACTATAGGGTTATACTTCCAATATGAGAAGTGGGCCTCATATGAGTTGTCATACTCACATCGTAGGCTGGCTAGACTGGAGCCGCTACCAAAGAGAGAGCGAGCGACACCTGCGTTGGCGCTGCCCGGGACCGGGGTTAGGAGGACTAGACTGGAGCCATCACAGTACACGGGCGTCTTGAGTAACGTCTTCAGGGGCAGCCCACAACTCGTGTTAGCTGCACACACAAACAACATAATACATTATTATTATATGTATCATTTGTGGATTTTACAGTTATGCATTTTAAATGCACTCCATTTATTGACAGTAGGAAACGATCTCATATTCATGAGATCCCAAATATTTTTTTCTTTTAAAGTAGAACAATTTCTTCTCTATAGAATCCAGAACAATGTGTTCAATAAATATATTCATAGTATTTTTTATTTTTTAATCAGAGAAAAAGATTAACATTATTGGTAGGTATAATTATATTTGATGCATGTAAAGACAAGGAATGAGAAGTGAACACGTGCCACGGTTGTATGACTCACTGTCTTCTTTGCGCTGGCCCTGTGGCGCCCCCTCGTTCCCCCCGAGGGCGACCAGAGCTGCGGCCGATGCCGCTGATGCTGCTGAGCGGTACGGCCGCAGACGCGACAACAGCGTCTCGTTTAAAGACTTTACTGACCCATCTTCTTTCCGTTGAAGAACCAGTCGAGATTTAAGTGGTATGACACACATTTCATTCGCCTGCAAATAAGTAATAATGACATTATGTTGCTTGCTATGGAACAGTTATAAATATTCAATCTTGAGTGAGATGTGGATAACCAGTTAAATATAGCCACCCAAACTAACAGCTTTCTATATAAATATCCTAAACAAACAGTTTTCCCTAAAGGTAGTTGTTATTTTCTAAACATTTCATATTGGGTGTAAAAATATATTTGCCTGTGTTTTTCCCTCTTGGTGTCAAAATCCCCCCCCCCCCCCCCCGCTGTGTTTTGGCAAAATTTACTATTTTCCCAGACAGGGACAGTGGTGGGTACCCTGCAAGGTTACACCTCCTCCCAATAAAATCACTTTTCCTAACAATAATCATTCACATTTAAGCTCTTGAATCGGCCTTTGTGCAACTTACATCTACTCTGAAAGTGTCGAGGAAGATGTTCTGTCCTTTGGTGGGTTTATCGGTGGAGGCGCCCTGGTACCACAACCAGTAGAAGAGTGTACCGTCGCTGCACAGACTGACCGTGGTCATCACCCCACTCAGGATATACGGCTCTGGGCACGGCAGCACCTTTACCGACTGGAAACAAACAGGACGACTTGTTATAGTGTACCTTCAGTAATGGTTCTTGAACAGATATCTATCTCAATGACCATAGATAGCTATCTCAATGACCATAAAATATTGGCTCCAAAATAATTATATTTGTAACGAGATTATCTAGTATATTTTAAATCTGCGGGTCACAAAATGACATCATAACTCCACAAAAAATACTTGAGCTCCCTTACATGAAATACAACGAAACTATCACCTAGGGACCATTATGTTATCCTTTTGCAGGTATTGATATAGTATAGTAAAGAAGTTTTAAGCTGAAAAAAAGAAGCAGAAATCCTTGCAAAAGATAGAAAAAGTGGGATCTCTGAAATAAACTTTACATTACAATAGCACATGTAATATATGTAGTACCGTAAAACCCCGCCTTTAAGACGACCCCGCCTTTAAGACGACCCCCTAACTTTGGAAAAAAATTCGTCTTGTACAAAATACCTTTAAAAATCGTTTTCACTTTAATCTAATATATAAAAACCCCGCCTTTAAGACGACCCCCCAATTCTAGAAAAAAAAATTGTCTTGTAGAGAAAATAAATCCCAAAATAAATCCGTCTTAAAGGCGGGGTTTTACGGTAGTTATAGGACGTCAGGGATATTTCTAGGATTTTATACAATGGGCCAATGGCGCATCTATATGGAAAATAATGCGCCATTTTCAAAATTAATGGGCCATTTACCGTAAAACCCCGCCTATAAGCCGAATTTTATTTGGCGTTTTTATTTCATATAAGCCGAATGTTCTCCCCCAAACTCACATTCGGCTTATAGGCGGGGTTTTCCAAAAGTTGTTTGAAAATTATGTCTGGAAAAATATGAAATCTTTGTCACAATAATTACTCAACTTTCTTTTTCTTTAATGCCCTTAAAGGTCATGTTCAAATAGAGTATAAATGTTAAATTAAGGAGACGTAATATCTCAGTGAAAAAATAATATAAACCTGTTTAAAAAGAGGTATGGTTTGTAGCCAGGGTAGGGGCTAAGCACCCTCCAAGACACCCAAAGTCCAATTCGGCTTATAGGCGGGGTTCTCTAAAATGTGAAAACATTTCCATATAAGCCGAATTTTTTCTCTCAAAGTCACTTTCGGCTTATAGGCGGGGTCGGCTTATAGGCGGGGTTTTACGGTAACTATATTTTCTTGGAAATAATGATTTTATTTAAAATGGCCGTGCTTCCACAAAAATAATCTTACGTTAAAATTTTCAATCACTATTCCCCTCCGACACCATGAATCATATAGACTGCTGTGGAACAAAATATCATTAAATGAAAAAAAAATCAAAAGTAAATTTATCAAATCTGAAAAGAGACATTTTCCCCATTTAAAAAAAAAATCAAATCATCGTGACTCTCTCTAACTACATGTTGTCCTAACCCATGGCATGGGTACCATGCATGATCAGGGAAAGAGTCGAGATGAATATATGATAGAAAGACTGAAGGTGCTAACAAAGACAACCAATATATAAAAAGTTAAAAAGGGGGCATAGGAAAATTCAGTATATCTATTTGAGCTTAAGATGACTGAATTCCAGCTGCTCTTAGCTTTCCAATGATATGCTATACGCCCTATCTGAGAAATCTTACACATATTTTGGGCAATATATTTTTATATCTTTAGTATACCCTGGTGCCTTATGCGCCAATGGGCGCACATTTGGGTGTTTTAATGCCCCATTTTGCATTTAAATGCGTGTATAGCGCGCTGCGCGGCCCTAGAAATATCCCTGGGACGTGTACCAATCTGTACGCGAAATACATTGAAAGAGCCTTATAGGCTCCTTCACTGAATACCCCTACAGATTGGTGCTAGTCCTTTAACTACTTTATGCCACTAGCTGTATACAGAACACAAGAGGTGTGAAATGCTTTGTTCTCCGTGCCCGCTGTGGTATGAAATATACAATCAGGGATGAAAGTCACAGAGCATGAAAATCCCTGAAATGGTCCATTATTGGCCCAAAAACAGGATTTTTGTATGTATGTATAGGGCCCTGGGACTTCAAAATCCCTGAAATCAGGGAATCCCTGAAGACTTTCATCCCTGTACAATAGCCACATCTCAAACTTCCTAAATAAGTATCAGTTATGAAAATTTTAAAAATAAAACAGCGTACCTTGAGTGAGTGCGGGTGTAGTAGGTGCACCATGTTTGCGGTGTTGGTGTCCTTGTCCCACTCTGCGGGGCGGTGTAGCAGCAACCCCCCGCCCCACACCACGTGCCCCGTGTGCAGTTCCGGGTTACGTGCGTACAGGTACCCCCGCAGCGTCCCGTGCAGCCCCGACCCGATCTTAGCCAGCCCCCGCCCGCTGATGTTAGTCGTGTAGAGGAAGTGACCGTCTGACGTCACCCGCCGCCCAATGTCACCTTCACCTTTATAACGCAGCAAGAGTGAACACATTTAGTCTAAATATTACATCTAAACAATATTCTATATCTGTCATGTGAGTACAGGCTCAACTTGAGCGCTTGCCTTGCAGGCCCTTTGAAGCATAGTAACGCGTGGGCTTTTTGGCTCAAAACAGGTTACATTTTTTTACCCCCCCCCCCCCCCCACAAGGCCGAGCCCAAAAAAAATTGACCAAAAATTACTTTTCTCTTTTTTTTTTACTGAAAAATGTGATATTTATGAACAAAATGGGTACATTTGGTATCAAATCAAAGCTGGCAGCTATGCAGTGGTGACCTAGGAATAACTACCACTTTTACAAATTTTGCATATTTTGCAAACGTTAGATCCTATTAAAGAGCTGGTTCTGGATCCCAGCAAAAAAAAATTATAAACAGGCTGTGAACTGTATTACTGTGGGTCCCATACACATATCACATGTTTCGTCATCTTTAAGCCTGATGATGAAACATACATGACACATAAGGTATTTCATCATTCTTTCCCCAACATTATAATCCACAACCAAAAACACACACATCGAACCCTATGTCACATTTCACAATGCATATTTTGAACTATGCACAGTGATCCTCACATTTGGCATGAAATAAATTAGAAATTCGGGTAGAGAGAGGCCGCATTTTTTTCTTTAAATACGTTTTTATTGTTCCTGGGCGTAACAGCAATTATCTGTCTTTAGCAACTAGACTTATAAACTCCAAGTGCCTGTTACTCCTTGCGCTCATACAGGACCTGCATTTTTTTTTTTTTTGGGGGGGGGGGAGAATTTACGTTTCAAGGTGGTCCCACACCTAAAGCAATTTTCTATTTCGCTAAATAAAACCTACCCTCATCAACAGGCCATTATCATGGTATACCTTAACGTTATTAAGGCGTGTCCTTACCTTTGTCCTTGTCCTTGTCCTGGCCGGTGGGGGGCGTCTGACCGGCGGCGGCGGCGGCCGTGTCTTTGTCCATCCCAGACAACATGTCCTCGTACCCCCAACACACCAGGTGTTTGTTACCCAGCACCGCAGACGCCTGCAATAACAAACACTTTTTTTGTACATTATGAACCTTATACCGTATTCGACGTAATAAGCGCCCCCCCCCCCTTTTTTTGAAGAACATCCAGACTAGAACAAAGTCTCCAATTTCCAGATTTTTGAGACAATTAAACTCTTAGGTACTGAAAACGCCCTGAAAATAATTTTATAAGTGCCCAGGGCGCTTAGGGAGTGTTCATTTATTAGTTACAGGGGGGGTGGGTGGTGGGTTTGGGGGGGGGCGTAAACATTTTCGACCCCTCCTGAGGGGGGGGGGGCGTAAAAAAGTCTGACCCCTCTTGAGGGGGGGGGCGTAAAAAAATTAGCCCCCTTTTAGCAAAAAAGACCGCGCGTTAATAAAGTTCAAAGGGGGGTGGACGAAAAATTTTCGGCGCCTTCGGCGAGGGGGGGGAGCGCAAAACGTTCCACGCACACTCGAGGGGGGCCGTAAAAAATTTTCGCCCCTCCACGCGAAATCTCACCACCATTCCCCTGTAATTAATAAATGAACACTCCCTTATTACGTCCAATACAGTAATGGTAATATCTGTCCCTCGTCATTTGAGGGACAAATATGATTCACCAAGAGTAGAACAATCAGAAGAATTTTTCATTACATGAACAGGTGGATAAAGAGAATCATGATAACCATGATGGCCATTTTGTTTAGTTGGATACAGCTTTTTATAAGGGAATTTCTTCTGGCATTTCATCTATAACCAAAGAAATAAAGGATTTTATTACAGTGCTGAATAACCAACACTTTTTTTTTGAGTTTATAAAGTATTTCTATTTTCACATGGTGATTTTCAAAAAATACGATACATTTCAAATGATGAGTATTCATGACAAATCATAGTAATATCATTTTTCGGTGGTAATAACAGATCTCATCGGATATCCACAAAATTGATCTCAAACGTACACTAACTTATATTGGGTCAATTCTATTCGCATCACAGCCTGCCTCAGCCCATTCCGGGGTTGACTGCATGAGGTACCCATGGATATTCTCGCTTTGTGAAGTCCATTTCAAACTCGATTTTCTCAGTTATTTTACAGGTTTGAAAGAAAAGGAAGGTATCTATCAAAAGAACACAGTCATTTTCACTTATGAATACGCTCCAGTTCTTTCAAATGTGTAAAGCAACTGAGAAAATTGATATAAAGATAGAAATAGACTTCTCAAAGAGGGAATATCCGTGGGAACCTCGTTCAAGGAAGTGCGAGATTGCGAGAGTTGGTGCGAAAACTGCAACCATAAGAGGGCCTATAGTAAAATTCATGATGTTATGATGCACCAATGGGACCCTTCGGGGTGTTTGAATCCGTTAGGGTCGGCATGATGCTTGAACGCAATGAATAGCGGCACGATTTAAGTACGTGAATAGGGCTGTCAAGCACTTGGGGGTATTGATTAAATAATCCATTTACTTCAAGAGGGGCTCTTGGTGTGATGAGTATACCATTAACTGATTGAGTAATTTACTGATTGACCTAGCTACCCGGTAAATATAATCTCATTGATTGATTTTGTATGTGTTTCAAATCCTCTGCAAATGCTGGGTGCCTATATTTAATTTGCTATGGTATGTTTAAAAATGTGCCTCTACATGGGTCCTCAGATTTTTGGGCCTGTCACTGAGTCAATTTCTAGGGAAGACAGTGCGTCACTGTGTCATTATTTATAAAACAATTTTGGGGCTATTTCAGTCAATTTGATAGTCCGCTAGTCGAGACCGTTGTCTGCAAGTCAGTGCTGAAGTTTGCAAGTAAATTTTTGGATACTTTTCAGGCCAGAGCAAAACACTTCTAAAACATATCCCAGTGCGTACAATGCCCTTTGCATTCAGAGGGCTTTGATGTACTCTGCCCTCTCATTACTTAGCATGATGCATGAGTAATTCGGAGGATTGCTGCTACTGCATTCATACATGATACGGTATTACCAACCCATGATCTCATGACGATCAATAAACTTGAACCTTATGGAAACATGCAGTCACTAAAGGGTTAATTAATTAACTCTTTAAGGACGGCATGTCACTAAAAGATGACATTCATCATCATCATGCACCAAAGCAGCCTCAGCGAGTAACTGAGTAACTCACCAGTGCTGCATTAATGCATCATGCCGACCCTTCAGGGGTGTCTCAACCCCATAGGTTCAGCATGATGCCTGAATGCAGCACTGGCGAGTTACCCGCCAGGGCTGCATTCATGCATCACGACGACCGAGGGCATGATGTAATAAGGTATCATGCCATCCTTAAGGCCACACTTTTTTTATTCTTTGGGTTACGGACACAATGAAAATTTTCTCAAGTACGGAGGACGAAATATAAAGATTTAAGATAAAATAAAATTTTGTCTTTCATGCATCAGCACCTAAAATCTTTAACAATAATCCGATTTACATGCCGTAAAAACTCACATATAGCAATTTAATTAGAGATTCACAATTTGATTTTTATTGCGGGGTTTTCATGGTAGTGCCCGTAACCCAAAGAATAAAAAAAGTGTAGCCTAAAGAATTAAGATGAGAAAGCTGACTGACCTGTCCCTGTCCGCCGTCCATGTCGACCAGTTTCTGCAGCAGGTCGGCTACGGGCAGGGTGTGCACGTCCTGTACACGCTGTAACAGGTGTACCGTGTGGATCAACGTCTTCTGCTGACCTCTGCAACACACAAGGTCAACACACAAGGTCAACACGCAAGGTCAACACGCAAGGTCAACACACAAGGTCAACACACAAGGTCAACACGCAAGGTCAACACACAAGGTCAACACACAAGGTCAACACACAAGGTCAACACACAAGGTCAACACGCAAGGTCAACACACAAGGTCAACACACAAGGTCAACACACAAGGTCAACACACAAGGTCAACACACAAGGTCAACACACAAGGTCAACGGGGATGAGGTATATAGTGTTTGGTAGAAATTAACTGATGGTACTGTATCATAAAACCATGCGTATAAGCCACGGCTAGTACGCGAGTCAGATTGCTAGTGTGGCTTATAGGATCGGCCCAGAGTCGGGGTGTGGCTTATTGGCGAGTTTTTGCTGCTATAATACAGTACTAAGGTCACCATACTTAGATCGCTAGTGCGGCTTATAGGGTCGGTCGAAAGTCGGAGTGCAGCTTATACGCGAGTTAGGCTTATACACAAGGTTTTACGGTAGTTGGCAACTAATTCAAACAGGGAAGTAAGCTATAGATATACAATACATGCATTGTATGTTTGAATTAAACTGTGCCTCCCGGTATGTGTCTACACGCTGTCCCTGTGCAGAAGCTATAATAGGTGAACAAGTAAAGGTCCCAATACACATCCCAATACACAGACATAGATTCTAAATAATGACGGACTATCAAAAGGAAAAGGTACTTCATCTGGCTACTACACGATGACAGTCAATGTCACAAATATACTTCCTTGTTTAAATAAAGTGAATATTGAAGTGAGATGCCTAGCCCTAGATATGTGTCACAGTGGTACAGTAATGTAGGAGCCATTCATAATTGTGTCATATTTCCCACAATTAGATTAAAATGGGGGTCCGTATCGCACGGTGCGCATGAGTGCGCAGCACGATTGCGCACCGTGCGATACGGACCCCCAAACGAGTCGTCGTACATCCAGTTATCTTTAAGAGTTCTTTTTTTGTTTTATTATACCTAGCATATGATTGGGAAGATAACAATAGATTACGATAGAAATTGCGAAAGAAATTACGATAGACATCCTGAAACACACATTTCCGAATAGCCCTGTTTTGCGCACCACCCTGTCTGTTTACGCACCATTTTCCGTATCGCACATGTCGCAATACAGAAGTGTGTATTACACACGTAGTTAATCTGCCGCTCCTATGTTGTAGGAATAGCAATGTCATATGCTAGGTATAATAAAAGGGTAGATTTAACATAAAAAAACATGACTTGTGTTTAATATGCAATGTAGAAGAAAGGATCGATGCCCTGACTGCTTTTCTTTAGAAATATTTCATATCTCATATCAAAAGGGGCATTTTACCATCATTCATTTAGTCATGTTGCTTAAAAGGCCATACTCACTCATGGGCCATAGCTCAGCCTCTAATGGGAATACGGTATCTGAAAAGTTCTTTCACTGTTTAGAAAGCTGAGATTTAGGGGGTATCTATACACATAAACATCATGTTGACACCCATATAGAAGTACACTTCGCATGCTTCACTCGATAAAGAACTAAATATAACATAGATAAAAATATATGAAAAGATTATATTTTGGATAATAGTAAGCCTGAAGTTGGTTATGATACCAATGACACCCCTACTTGCATTATAAATCAGAAAATGACATACCTTGCACAGGTGAGTGCAACCAGTGCAGATGCAGCATTTTCCCTCTGGTGAGGATCTGAGACACCAGGACCAAGTTTGCCCACCACTTTGCTCTGCCCTCCATCCTCCTCCCCCAACCAGTTGGACAGTAGCATCTCCAACCCATTCAGACAGTCTCCAGGCTCCTTGGTCAGTGACAGTGGCGGACAGTCCCGTAGACAATTGAACAACAACTGCGCTGTGACACCACATAATGCTGGGTCAAACTTGCTCTGTGACTGTAAAAGAGGCAGGACTAGCAGTAGGGAGACTCTAGTGGAGAAGGGTGCTGGTTCTGCTTCCTTCCACAAACCCTGCTTTTTGAGGATGGCGATGGTTTCTTCGTGAGATGTCCCCTCCCTCTCTGCCTGCTCGTCCAGTGCCATTTGCTGCTGTGCAGACCAGAAACCTCGCAGGGCATTGAGCCTGTACTCCAAAAGTCTGGCGTAGGCATTGTTTTGAGTACCACAAACCGTTTTCAGACGCTCGCTTAGCTCTTTGGGACTCTTGGAGTCGAAGGTTACAACTTCGTGGTCGACTTCGTTGACGTTGTTTACATCTTGAGGAAGCTCGACCAAATCTGTCACCCGAATTAAGCCGTCGTGTAGAAAGAGCGTCTCCTCTGTGACAGAGAGCCATTGGGAATTGTCTTGAGTGTTGTTCCCCGCCATGCTCTAAGAATGCCTTCTTTAGAGCGTAGGCAGGCTGTAAACATCACCAAATATTGCTGGAATTGAATTCACATTCTTCTCCTTACGATGAGTTCGCAATGACTTCTTCAACAGAGTTAGTGGCGTTCGACTAATGTTGTCTGTAACAAACAGTTTTCTATTTGTCGGCGATAATACGCTCCAAAACTGCTAAAATCAATTTAGAAAATACTCATATATTGTTCTCATTTGGATTGGTCAATCCTTGGTAAAACTGTTGCCTATGATAATACATAATTATAACCATTTTGTTTGATGGAAACTACATCTTTGCCTGTCGAACGCATCCAAAATGGCGAAAAAGCGACGACCAATGAAAACGTCGCTTCTATTTTGGGTTCGACAGAAAATGACAACTTCCTTTACACAACTTCCGGTCAGCTGTCAAAAAATTGAGCAGACAAAAATGTCTCTGTTATTTCCCTTTCTGCGGGATGCAGCAGCATGCACAACGATTTGAGTCGTGAACGATTGACTGTGAAATGTGTTTAACATCTCAGTTGCTTCTCAGTCCTCGGGCTATAGTTCTGTATCATTTGCAACGGGTATAAGCCTACATAAAGTTTATGATAAACACCTAGAGTACCGTACTGACTGTAGCGGGTTACGCTGCTGCCGATCACGCAGGCGACATCGGCGAAATTCGCCGTGGCCGCTAAAGTCGGTGCCGGTAAAATGCGTTTTTCGATGTCTAAATCTCACTCAATCTAAAAATAAACTTACCCATGGTTTGGGAAACACTTGCCCGGTCAGAATGACATCTTGGGGATGTAAATAAACCAATATTTAGGTCCAGGGGGCCATGGGAATGCAAGATGGCATGCTCCAAATTAGCACTTCCTATGACCAGTGCAGATGGCACAAGCAGGCACCAGCCAGGACCCAGTTACAACACCTGTTACCTTAGTTACAGTGGCATTGGTTACAGTACTGGTATCTAGGTAACTGTTCAGCTGGGTCAGATATGGCCTTGGCTACATTCTGGTTGTTGATTCATGGTTTTGTGATAACCCGTTCGGTTTCTACGACATGGTGACCTTGATTGAAGTTAACTTTCCAAACAACTTGACACAGTAGACTATTAACTAGATTTACATTCTGGAAACTATATTTAGGCAACAGTTCATGGTCTCCCCTTTCCAGTCATATGTGACAGGTTTCTGTACTCCAAATATTAGTCCTGCCGAAACTATTTTGAAAAAGGGAGTGCTGCTAATTTTGGAGCTTCCGTTTACAATGCAATCTCTATGGGGACAGCATAGGCGCTGAAACTGCAGTAGTTGCCATGCAGCAATGATGATGTTAATCCTGCTTATTTACTATTTCATTTTAATTTTCACTCAAGAAACTATGATATTTACAAAGTATAAGTCTTAATCTTCACAATGATGATAAATTTGAAATGGTCATAATTTTTTTTAGACCGCCCGCGGGGCAGCAAAAATGGGACGTCGGCGTAATTTGTCCTAATTCATGGGCAGGTGTAAGGGCCAGGGTTGACCCACCCATAACATATAGGCCCTACATTGTCCTTCCCCCTTCCATGTCCTAGTGTGCACCCCCTGTTGTTAAGGGAATCATTTGTTAACATTGGGGGGAGGGAGGTAAAAAAATTTGCACCCCCCCATGGGTCAAAATTTCCCCCACCGTCCCCGGACGGGTCGAAAATCGGCCCAATCACCCCATTCTAGTTTTCTACAATCTACCCATAATTTATAGTCACTAAGGGAGTGATCATTTTTTCAACAACAGGGGGGGGGGCGGTGGGTTTCACACGGAGCGCTCGAAATTTTTTACAACTTCCCCCCCCCCCCCCGGTTGAGGGGTCAAAATTCCCCTCCCCCCCTTGCGGCCGAAAATCGGCTCGCCCGCGGCATAGTAATGCGCGGGCTTTTTGGCTCAAAACAGGTTAAATTATTTTGAGCCCCCCCCCCCAAGAGGGGTCAAAATCTTTTTGGCCCCCCGGTCAAGGGGTCCAAATTTATTTGCCCCCCCCCCCCCCCCAAACCCACCACCCCCCTGTTGTTAAAAAATGATCACTCCCTAAGGGAGTGATCATTAATTTTCCAGAGGGGTAGTTTGAGGGGGGAGAGCAAGGGGGGGGGGTAGAAAAATTTAGACCCCTCTAGAGGGTGGGGGCCAAAAAAGTCTAAGGGAGTCTGGTCTGGTAAGATTTTGAGGGGTTGGACACCACATCTGCCCCCCTCAAATTTTAGATTTTTCTAGCTAGGCCTATTTTATTTATTGCAACCTTGCTCTGCTCCAATAGGCCTTCTTTGGTGTTTGGTGAGTGGTCATTATTTACCAACATAGGAGTGTTTTCTTGATTTCTTTTTTTTGGGGGGGGGCATCAATTGTTGTCCTCTCCATAGGGGAGGGGCAAAACAATTTATCTTATTGTTAAAATTTCTCCCCCCCCCCCTGAAAAAGAAAAATTTAAATTCCACCAACCCCTCCCCCTCTATTGTAATAAGATATTCCTCCTTACCCTCAAGTCTTCCCTGGAGCATATAAATAAGGGGTGTGCAAAGTTGGATTCCCCTAAATGTCTGCTGATTATAAGCCTATAATATTATGCAGCAATCTAGCAGTGCTTTGCTGTTCAGGGGGTGCTCATTTTTAACAATGCTAGACAATTCTTTGACCCCGCCCCCCCCCCCCCCCCAACCAATGATCTCTTTTCTGAAGCTCTGGTCTAAAGCTTTATATTCTAGATTCAAGATTAATAAATGTACACTTAGTTTACACTAAACTGTGCCAAGTTTATTTGGGAGGTTAACTTCAGTCAAGTTTACAACTGAATGGAAATGGACCCCTTCCTGTGTGCCTCCTCACCCTTTCTGTCTCTTTCTTCTGATCCCTACCTTACTCTTCCTACCTGCTCTTCTTCAGGGCAGCTTTTCCTCTTCTTGTCAATCTTCCTTCCACCAGTCAATTCATTTATATATTCAGTGTGAATTTTACCCGGAGGTGGGGGAGGGACATATGTTCTATAGTAACTATATGCATACACAAAGTAGTGGTGAAGGGGTATTTTTTGGGCCTAATTGCCAGTCTCTACCAAAGGTAACCCCCCCCCCCCCCCTTAATTGTAAAAAAAATTAGCACTTCCTAACTATGGGTAGGCCTACTAGAAACTACCCAGGAAACTACCCCCACATTTTACTGTCTACAAAGGGCAGCTATCAAAATAGCAGCTGTCCCGTTTTCAGAATCAAATGGGCAGGACTAATAATTGGAGCACAGAAACCTATCACTTATGAGGTGATAGATCTAAATCTCGATATTCTACATCTCAAGACTAAAGAATGGGCACTTAGTTTACATCAAACTGTGCCTAGTTGTTTGGAAGGTCAACTTCAGTCAAGTTTACAACTTCATGGATCCAGAACCCTCCCTGTCTGACTTCTCACCATGCATGTCTCCTTTAATACTTCTGATCCCATTACTCTCCCTACCTGATCTTCTCCACGGCAGAATTTCCTCTTCTTGGCAGTCTTCCTTCCACTAGTTGCTCTCTTTTATGTTTAGTGTGAACTTTTACTTTTAACAGAAACACTGTTGATTTGCTGTGATGAATGAAGTCTGTATGTATATATTATCAGTTCCATTCATGACATTCTGAAGTTGATTTCAGAAGTAAACCTTCACAACTTATTAGTCCAAACTCATATCACATTTAAGTTTTTTTCAGATCTAGACTACATGTATTCTTTGTCTCCTTATTTGAGTTATAGACATAGTGATCCACCCAAAGAATTTTGAATTGTTTAGAGTTTTAGTATGTTCAGTAGTAATGTTAAGAAGTTTGCCATCACACATTTAAATATTTCTAAACATCTACAGTGTAGGCCCCATGACCAAAGAGAAGCAAACTCAGGCTGTTAAAAATGTAGATTTATTAAAAAGGTATAAAACTTTACACAAATATGGTACAGCCAAGTCTTGATGACCATTTGTCAGTTGTGTGGATGAAGAAGGGGTCGACCTCTCACTGCTGTGCTACCTTGATGACTGATGTTTAACACAGTCAGACCAGACCTGTTTTTTAGTACTGTAAAACCTCTGAGTCTCTCTGATAAGCCAACCTTTTTTTTTTAGAATTTTAGGCTTGATTCGGCTTATAGCATTGTCTCAATTAAAGAGGGGAGTTGGCGTATAAAGGAGGTTTTTTATCACATAAATTATAGTTATACCCTGTTTAAATGTGACAAATTCGGCTTCTATTATATTTTCTCAAACTGGGGGGTCAGCTAATCAGAGAGGTTTTACGGTAGCATTACCCAGGTTGGGGCCACAACCACTATTCTAGTACGCCCTAAATGAGCTGTACTCGTACTCACCATCTAGGGCGTACTAGTATAATGGCCTACCAAGTAGCATCAGTGTATATAAGCAGGGGTAGACAATAACTTTTTCAGGTGTGGGCCACCCAGGCCCGTAGCTCCAAAAATTTATGGGCCCGAACTTTTAGCTGTGGGCCAGCGAATATATTCTTATTTTTTCAAAGAGAAAATCATATAAATTCTTGATTTACCAATGGTAAGATGACACCAAATTGCTTCAATTCTTCACATTTTTCTCTTTCCAACGACATATTACATGTCTATACTGATCAGTTATATTCCTATCAAATATCTTGCAAAATTTCCTGTGGGCCACCTGGGTCCATGGGAAGGTAATTCTGTGTGTGCAAAACGTGCCTGTCAATGGCAAGGATTGGTACCAGCCTTATAACTATTGACTCCTATGTCATGCCAAGCTGTCAATGTCAATCCCCATATTATGCACATGCAGGACCTATACTAGAAGGTCAGTGGTCCAGGTGGCTCTTCAAATCATTCAAGCCCGCCCAAAGACAAACTGTGAACTCTGACATAATTCCCCCCCCACCCCCGACACACACACATGTTGCTACAGTCTCCGAAATCATATTTGACTACCAGTATTTTATAAAACTGAGCATTCAACCTCAAGGATGATCACTGATTATCATTTGTGATCATAGTCAGTTGTTGGCTTTTCTGTTTTCACCTGTTCCAGGATTGGTACCTGAAATTGAAACGGAACAATTGCTGTATTGTATGATGCAAAATTCAACCCAAATTGACCATCAAAACTTTTTCTTGTTATCTATATCCCTAAATACACATAAGACCTAACTCAATTTTCAAAGAAATATAATTTCCTTAGCAACACTTACCAAATGTAATGCTGTAAGAACAGCAATTGTCAACTATTCCAACAGGGTAAAATCCAATGACATCAAGGAGAAGAAACTGAACACTTAAAGTATGATAGCAGCCAAAGAAAAGTATGAAATTATTGGTCTTAAAAATGAAATGTCTAGCAGTGTCCTTTAATCAGTTAAATGTAAGCCATACTCAGGTAGCACACAAAGATCGAATCCACTATCGCCGGACATGTTCCAACAAGATTCTGAGGATGGCCCTATATTGGCAGGACATCAGCATGTCAACCGCATAGACAACCAATTTTGGCTTGATATGATAGCCTAATGTTTTTGTGCTACCTGGTATTAGAATATGAGTTAGCTTAAACATCTTAAATGTAGGTCCTAAAACAAAGAATGCAAACTACTGCAAAAGTCTTGGACGCGCGATTTAGGCTTGAGATTATCATGCATTATTGATATTAGCTATTAATTCAAGCAGTTTAAATTATTATGTCGAGTATACATGCAAGATGTCTGCAGATTACTTGAACATATCTATTAAACCTTGTAGAACTCACTCTCACGATTGATATGCACTTAGAATTAAGTCTCTACTCCAACTATTGGGATGGATATTCATGATCGAGCTCAGAATATAGTGCTATGGGACAAACCTTATGACCTTGACCTTAATATAACTAGGGTCATTAGAAAGTTTTTAAAAAAAGCAGAAGCCTTTTGAGACATTGTAGAGCTAATCTGTACGATTCCAACGCACTTGGAATTAAGTCTCTACTCCAATTATTTACTGAGTAATTCAAGATTGAAGATCTTGGCAGACGTCTTGACCTTGACCTTGGCCATATTATGACCTGGCTGGCTTTGAAGGTCACAGGAGAACACTGCAGAGCTTAACAGCCTATTATTCAACATACTTTCTGATAATAATAGACAGGAAACATGAATATATAAAGAATTTGGGTCATTTGACTGGTATTTTCGGCCGGGGGGTATTTTCGGCCACTTTGGCTTTATTTTTGTCCTACCCAATTACATTTTGGAAGAAACATTATATAATTATTTCAGAAGAGAGCTGGAAGCATTGTTCTCGTTTTCTGAAAATGAAAGGGGACCCAGGTTATCCAAATCAAGCATTAATTTCCTCATTTATATAGAGACCACTAGATTTATTGGCCATGACTTGAGAATGCTGTGGAGCCTTAACATGTCTGTTAAGTCATCAATATAAAACCATCAGTTGCTCAGGGGTAATCATATTGTGAAATTCCATTAAAATCCAGGCTGTGCTCAGTATATTATAGCTCTATTGTATATTTTAGCTGAAATTTTCTATATTTGTATAATCCATCCCTAGTTAAGGGGGGTGGCCGGAAATAGGTGCCCTAATTCAACTGTGGGGGGGTATTTTCGGCCACCAGGCATCATTTATGCTGTTAAAAGCACCCAGAACACTTTTTAAAATTGGTAATAGTTTATTTCAGCTCACAAACACATTCAATATGCACATTTAACCTCGTATCTATTTATAAAGCACTTTGTATAGAATACATATAGTTTCTTATTTGGTATATTCATTTTGAATAGATTTGGAGACCTAGATCTACATTTTCGGCTGGGCTAACACATATATACCTACCACGAACATCCATATGTAAGACTGACCCTGAATGTCTGAGTTCAAGCCTATTCACAATTTTTCCCCATAAGGGAGGTCAAAATAAATATCTCATTTTGGGAGACAGATTAAATAAATGTACCTATTTTGCATCTGACTACACTTTTGATTGACAAAAAAATATCATCCACCTGGCCGAAAATACCCTCCCCTGGCCGAAAATACCCCCCCAAACCTACAAAAACTGCAGTTGCTTGTCACCATGGCAGTAAAATCAATATTTTGGTGCTACCTCTCAAAATAGGTTGCTTATACCCTAATTCACTTCACAAATCATTTAGATTGCTTTAGATAAATATTTCCATGGTGTGGTAGCAGATTGAAGCTTAAGTGGCCGAAAATACCCCCCACTACTCTACCTCTATTTAGGGAGTGATCATTTTTTAACAACAGGGGAGGGGGTGGTGCGCTTCCGCGCGGAGCTCGCGAAATTTTTTACACCCTCCCCGGTCGAGAGGTCAACATTTTTTACCCCCCACCCTTACGGCCGAAAATCAGCTCGCGCGCTGGCCTTTTGAAGCATAGTAACGCGCTGGCTTTTTGGCTCAAAACAGGTTAAATTATTTTGACCCCCCCCCCCCAAGAGGGGTCCAACTTTTTTTGCCCCCCCCCCCCCGGTCAAGGGGTCCAAATTTGTTTGCCCCCCCAACCCCCCCCCCCCCTTGTTGTTAAAAAATGATCACTCCCTTAGGGAGTGTTCATTTATTAATTACAGGGGGGGTGGTGAGATTTCGCGCAGAGGGGCGAAAAAATTGTACGCGCCCCCCTCGAGAGCGCGTGTAAAGTTTCGCGCCCACCTCGCCGAAGGCGCCGAAAATTTTTCGCCCCCCCCCCCCTTTGAACTATAGTAACGCGCAGGCTTTTTGGCTAAAAAGGGGCTTACATTTTTACCCCCCCCCCCTCAAGAGGGGTCAGAATTTTTTACGCCCCCCCCCTCAGAAGGGGTCGGAAATTTTTACGCCCCCCCCCCCAAACCCACCACCCCCCCCTGTAAATAATAAATGAACACTCCCTTAGGCCTAGTATTTGGGAATTCAGCTCGTATAGGGAGTGATCATTTTTCAACAATGTAGTAGGAGAGCAAACTGGTCAAAAGCCTCTAAAATAGGATCCAGTGACCCCCGAAAGTCTAATGGCTATATATCATGTATTTGGGTAATTTTGGTATGAGGAATCCATTTCCGGTATCCGTTTTGCTCAAAAAGTGTAGCATCATATCCGTTTCCATGGAAACAGAAGGAGTATCCATTTTCCTTAGAAACACCCATTTTCTGGTCAATATATTAACAATTCTGGTCTGTAAACAGGGAAATACCCATGTATTATAAGCAATAGCACCTCTATTACAATATATAATGATGGAGACATTGAATAAATGCATTATTAATGTCGCTTCAGAAAATGGTTGCCATGGCAACCAAATTCAGATTCACATTTTTTCAAAAAATGTAACACTGCCTAATATAATGACAAATAGTCATATATTTGGCCCCATTTGAGGGCCTTATGGCTGATAATCTTGCATTAGGGTAATTTAGGTATGAGGAAGTCATTTCCGGTATCCGTTTGGCTCAAAAATTGTAGCATCATGTCCGTTTCCATGGAAACAGAAGGAGTATCAAGTTTCCTTAGAAACACCCATTTTCTGGTCAATATATTAACAATTCTGGTCTGTAAACAGGGAAATACCCATGTATAAAAAGCAATAGCACCTCTATTACGATATATAATGATGGGGACATTGAATAAATGCATTATTAATGTCGCTTCAGAAAATGGTTGCCGTGGCAACCAAATTCAGATTCACATTTTTTCAAAAATGTAAAACTGCCTAATATAATGACAAATAGTCATATATTTGGCTCCATTTGAGAGCCTTATGGCTGAAAATCTTGCATTAGGGTAATTTGGGTATGAGGAATCCATTTCTGGTATCCGTTTGGCTCAAAAAGTGTAGCATCATGTCCGTTTCCATGGAAACAGAAGGAGTATCCAGTTTCCTTAGAAAAACCCATTTTCTGGTCAATATATTAACAATTCTGGTCTGTAAACAGGGAAATACCCATGTATAAAAAGCAATAGCACCTCTATTACGATATATGATGATGGGGACATTGAATAAATGCATTACTAATCTTGCTTCAAAAAATGGTTGCCATGACAACCAGTTCGGATTCACATTTTTTATAAAAATTTAAGACTGCCTAAAATAATGACAAATAGTCATATATTTGGCTCCATTTGAGAGCCTTATGGCTGAAAATCTTGCATTAGGGTAATTTAGATATGAGGAATCCATTTCTGGTATCTGTTTGGATCAAAAAGTGTAGCATCATATCCGTTTCCATGGAAACAGAAGGATTATCCATTTTCCTTAGAAACACCCATTTTCTTGTCAATAAATTAACAATTTTGGTCTGTAAACAGGAGAATACACATGTCGTATAAGCAATAGCTTTTATTTCATGGTAAATACGGCCGTCCCATTGACTTAACCAAGGAAGGCCGTAATTCACACCCCCTGTTAAAAAACCCTCTCCCGTATTTCACGGCCTTTTAAACCATTAAAAGGCCGTGAAACGCTGTAAAATAGCTGTTTCAGATGAATTAAGTGGAATTGTTGAGGAATACAGTTAATAATAACCTGAAATAAACACAAAGGAGCACTCGTATAGTTCCCCACTGAGGGTTATTTCACTCGGCTCTGCCTTGTGAAATAACCCTCAGTGGGGAACTATACTCGTGAACCTTTGTCTATATATAATGATGGGGACATTGAATAAATGTGTTATTAACGTTGCTTCAGAAAATGGATGCTATGGCGACCAAATTCAGATTCACATTCTTTCAAAAATGTAAGACTGCCTAAAATAATGACAAATAGTCATATCTTGGGCTCCATTTGAAAGCCTAATGGCTGAAAATCACGAACTTTGGTGAATTTGGTATGAGGAATCCATTTATGGTATCTGTTTGGCACACAAAGTGTAGCATCATGTCCGTTTCCATGGAAACAAAAGGATTATCCGGTTTCCTTTGAAACACCCATTTTCTGATCAATATATTAACGATTCTGGACTGTAAAGAAGAGAATACCCATGTATTATAAACAATAGCACCTCTAACACCATATATATTGATAGGGACATTGAATAAATGCATTATTAGCGTCTCTTCAGAAATTGGTTGCCATGGCAACCAAAATCAGATTCACATTTTTTCAAAAATCTAGGACTGCCTAAAATAATGACAAGTAGTTATCCATTTAGCTCCATTCGAGTTACAGACACAATCAAACACTCTAAGGCCTTGTCTTATGAGTTTGTAACAATTGAAACGTCTTCGACCGGGTGTTGTCTTTGACCTGTGTTGTCTTTGACTGGTGTAGTCTTTGACCAGCAAGTTTTAAAATGGCTGAAATGGGAGCTATGTACACAGAAATGGGGGGAAAAGGTTAATAGATATTTTAACACTATAAACTACAAACTTCCCGGCATTTCTGTGTACATAGCTCCCATTTCAGCCATTTTAAAACTTGCTGGTCAAAGACTACAATGGTCAAAGATGACACAGGTCAAAGACGACACACGGTCAAAGACGTTTCAATTGTTACAAACTCATGAGACACAGCCCTATATGTTTGTTTCCGAGCAGTGATAATCTAATTTGAAATATTGGAAATCCCATAGTGCAACATGTTAGCAGTAATCTTGAATTCAAAACTCTAAGATACACTCTAACCTGAATGTTTCACTCACAAAATGTCCCACGGTCTGTATAGAAGTCACTGATAATAATGGAGTACCAAAATTGAGGTCAAAAGTATAAAAACTACATATCTCGTCAATACAGACCTCAGCAATCTGATTAAGGCATTGTTTTGGTTCAAAAGGTGTAGCATCATGTCTGTTTCCATGGAAACAGAGGAAATATCAATTTTCCTTGAAAACCCCACATTCATGGCAGACATCGTAAATTTTGGTCTATAAACACAAATATATCTATGTCTAGTAAAACATATCCCTTCTAACATCATACATAATTCACTTGAACATGAAATCAATGGTTTTATCACAAACTGTTGCCAAAAAGTCTAAGATTTACAAGTTTGTAGTATCTTAGAAAAAACAAAAAAATTTGTATTATGTTTTGGCCACATTTGAGCTATAGCAACCCAGAATTACTCTAAATGGATGCTTTCCTGCACACAGAACCGGATGAAACATACTAGAAATCCCATCATGCAATATTTTGCCCACCATCTTGAATTTAGAACTCCACCAAGATACACTGCACCCAGACTGTTTCACAATGTCTGTATACATTGAGGTTGGTAACTTCAATGAAGCATCAAAATGGAGGTAGATCTGATAGATGGAAATTACATTCGTCACCTCAGTGGAGAAATGTTTTCAACTCAGTGGAGAAAGGTCGTAACTGCTTTGTCTTGATCATGTGACCATAAATACCATTTGATATGACTATTGTAAAATGTAATTTTGCTAGATATAATCTAGAGGTATGGAACCAGTTTATAGATTAAGTTGAAATGACATGCCTTCAATATTTCATGAATGAGAGAATTCCAAATACACCTAATTTTCAAAAAGTGGAAATCTCTGAAAAAAAAAGAAGAGATTTTCACTTACGACCTTTCTCCACTGAGGTGACGAGATTTGGTCAATCAAGATGTTAAGATTCTACGTCAGGCATTTGAATGGCTCAAGAAGTGTACTATCGTATCTGTTTCCAAGGAAACAATGGGATCATTCATTTTGCTTGGAAATCTAATTACAGGTTACGAGGCAAAACGAGGAAATGACCCTGGATCCTGTTTTTCAAGATTCATTTTGGATCCCATATGTCATATACAGCCAAAAAGAGTTTTTCTTCACTCAATATGGGAAAATCATTTGAATACAGAGGTACATATTTGAATATGGTCATTCAAGCAGGTGGTATTCAAATTCTTCCAGGGGGGAGGCAAAACTATTCCAAAACTAAAACTGCTCCCTGAATAGGTTTGGCAAAAAAATGTGAATCTGAATTTGGTTGTCATGGCAATGTTTTTTGAAGAGACGTTAATAATGCATTTATTCAATGTCAATATATCTGGTGTTAGAAGTGCTATTGACTATAACACATGGGTATTCTCTTCTTTACAGACCAGAATCATTGATATATTGATCAGAAAATGGGCATTTAAAACGAAAATGGATAATCCTTTTGTTTCCATGGAAAAGGACATGATGCTACACTTATTGAGCCGAACAGAAATGGATTCCTCATACCAAAATTACCCTAATACATGATGTTCAGCCAAAAGGCTCTCAAATTTTGTCATTATTTTAGGCAGTCTTACATTTTTGAAAGAATGTGAATCTGAATTTGGTTGCCATGGCAACCATTTTCTGAAGAGACATTAATAATGCATTTATTCAATGTCCCCATCATTATATATCGTAATAGAGGTGCTATTGCTCATACGACATGGGTATTCTCCTGTTTACAGACCAGAATTGTTAATATATTGACCAGAAATTGGGCGTTTCTAAGAAAAATAGATAATCCTTCTGTTTCCATGGAAACGGACATGATGCTACACTTTTTGAGCCAAGTGTATATAGGAAATGGATCGCTCATACCAAATTACCCTGATATATGATTTTCAGCGATAAGGCTCTCAAATGGAGCCAAATATATGACTATTTGTAATTATTTTAGACAGTCTTAAATTTTTGAAAAAAATGTGAATCTGAATTTGGTTGCCATGGAAACGGACATGATGCTAGACTTTTTGAGCCAAACCGATACCAGAAATGGATTCCTCATACCTAAATTACCCTAGTGTAAGGTTTTCAGCCATAAGGCTCTCAAATGGAGCCAAATATATGACTATTTGTCATTATTTTAGGCAGTCTTAAATTTTTATAAAAAATGTGAATCTGAACTGGTTGTCATGGCAACCATTTTTTGAAGCAAGATTAATAATGCATTTATTCAATGTCCCCATCATTATATATTGTAATAGAGGTGCTATTGCTTATAATACATGGGTATTTCCCTGTTTACAGACCAGAATTGTTAATATATTGACCAGAAAATGGGTGTTTCTAAGGAAAATGGATACTCCTTCTGTTTCCATGGAAACGGATATGATGCTACACTTTTTGAGCCAAACGGATACCGGAAATGGATTCCTCATACCAAAATTACCCAAATACATGATTTATAGCCATTAGACTTTCGGGGGTCACAAGAGCTCAATTCTGAGGGATCCGCTCCCCTACTAATGGGGTCCAGGAGGGGGTTGTTTGGTTTTCGTGCAGAGCGTGCAAAATGTGTTACCCCCCCTCCCCCCGGCCAAGGGGTCCAAATTTTTTACACCCCCACGGTAGGGTGTTCCATCAAAAAAATATTATTTGTCTTACACAATATTAAAAAAGCAGATCTGATACAGAAGACTTGGACTAATTCAATGTAAGAAAAAGAATAATGATTTATTCACTGAGAGATCTGTAGGAACCACCGAAAGTTGAAGAACTGCTGATACTTTTACCCCTGCTGGTCTATATATAACCTACCAGCCCGGTGGCACCCATACACAAGGTTCGGTAAGGGTCTGAGTCTACTGTGCAATTACCCTGCATTCAGCTACAGCCCTAGGGAGACCAAAACACATGCAGTTCAAAGTATAATGCAATAATGTGTGTATATGTTAGGTAAATACTTATTTTACCAAATTAATATTGCATTCATTGCTGTTCAGTGGGTATATTACATAGCGGCTGATGTAAAGGCTTAACATTGATATTTTGACTGTCACTAAGGTTAATTTCCGGGGGAAACTTCAATAGATAGTGCAGATTTTATGCCCTCATTCTATTCTTAAATATTTGTATTAAAATGTGTCTGGTCCCCGGATCTTCAAACATTGCATTATACATATGTTGTACTACTTGAAAAATTGAATTTTACCATTATTTCACAACTATTCATCGTAGAGAGGCCGGGGATAGTCTGGTATATACCCCTGTATGTAAAGAATAGTCATATGTGGTTCATTTTAATGAGGCATTGATGGTAACCCCCCGAAATGATGAAGACTGACATAGTAAGGATCCTGCTCTACTACACAGGCAGGTGCCATGGCCCGTATTCCGCATTAGCGAGATACAGTGGCTCCACCTTATGGAACACTGGTACCAATCATAACCCTTTGCTCTGCAAGGACCAGCTCAGCCAAATCTCGTGTCCGAGATTAGGGTGCAAACAGAGTGACTGTACTGGGAATAGGTTGTAGGTAGACATTTCATATATTATCTGTCCAGGATAGGGTAGTGGTTAGCATATTGGACTCATAATGCTGGGAGCCCAAGTTCAAATCCCTACCTGGCCAAATAAGTGTATTTCCTTTAAATATATATTTCTAAATTGTCGTTAGTATTGTGAATGATAATTTCCAAAATCACATTATTTATGAATTTGATTACCATGAATTGCATGGCAGAGAATTGAACTCACGTACTCTGTATCATGAGTCCACAGTGCTAACCACTACCCTATCCTGGACAGATAATATATGAAATGTCTACCCACAACCCATTCCCAGTACACTCACTCTGTTTGCACCCTAATCTTGGACACAAGATCTGGCTGAGCTGGTTGTTGGAGAATAGTGGGAGTACAGAGGGGTACCATTGCAAATGGCGCTGTACACTGGTCATGTAGCTAGGGCGGAATATACCCACAGTGGTAGCGCTTGGGACACGCTCTGCTGACTGTGTGGGACACCCTACCCACGGGTCGAAATCGGCGCTCATGCGGGCCCTTTGATTGAAGCATAGTAGGCCTAGTAACAAGCAGGCTTTTAATTTTATGCTCAAAACAGGTCAAATTTTGTTACGTACCCCTCCCAAGAGAGGTCCAAATTTTTTACCCCCCCCCCAAATTTGTATCATATTGGGGGCTCTGCCCCTGAACCCCCTTTTTTTTTTCTTTTTTTTTTTCTTTCCAAACTGATATCAAACACAACTAGGCCTATGGACAACTGCGCCAGGCATAAATACAGTGGTGCCATCTGGTGTTTAGAATCTTCAATTTAAGAAATAAATGTTATTATCTTAAAATGTGTAGGGAAATGTTTTTAAGGGAGTGTTCATTTATAAGTTACAGGGGGGTGGTGGGTTTGGTAGGGGAGCGTAAAAAATTCTGACCCCTGTTGAGGGGAGGGGCATAAAAAATTCAGCCCCATTTAAGCAAAAAAGCCTGCGCATTACTAATGTTCAAAGGGGAGGGACCAAAAACTTTCAGCGTTTTCGGCGAGGGGGGCATGAAACATTCTATGCGCTCTCAAGGGTGGGGCGTAAAAGAAAATTCGTTCCTCCGTGCGAAATCTCACCACCCCCCCTGTCATTAGTAAATGAACACTCCCTAAGATTACCGCTTTTAAGATTGAAACGATTTTCTTGTCCAAGTTCCCAGGAGAGTGTCCGCTAGTGCATCTCTGACCTATGTGCCTCTACATGGGTAAAAATCGACACGGCGACACGGCCCTTTTAAAAATCGACACGCGCGACACGGCCCTTTTAAAAATCGACGGACACAGAAATCTTTGAAATATAAATCGACAGACACATATAACCTATGCATAAAAATCGACTGACAAAGTGTGGGCAATGCAAAATAGTGGGTGAGTTATGAATTGATGTATGCTGGTGGGCTCTCACACCTAGTCCGAGCAGCATTCTCACACCTGCAGAGGGTGTGAGAATGCTTTGCCTGGGGGTGGGGGCACTTGGTCTTGGTATATTTTGTATACACAGGTGTAACATAGTGTTTCTGCATCTACATAGCTATAAGTAAAAATCGACATGGGTGACATAGTCCTTTTAAAAATCGACGGACATGGACAGTGTATGGGATAAAAATCGACACGGCGACACAGCCCTTTTGTACTAAAAATCGACACGGCGACATGGTCAAAATTCTGGGTACCCATGATGTAGAGGCACACCTATGGCAGGGGGGGGGGGGGGGTGGGCAGGGTAAAAAAATTGACTCCTAGGTCCCAACCCAGCAAGCAAAGATACGTTGCACCAATGTTGACTATGGTCGGCACCGTCGCTGGTACACAGCCAAAAATAGTTTTCTTACCCCACTAGAATCAAGATTAAATTTTCTTGATTCAAGGAATAAAGTCATTTTGAGTTTTCACGTTCATCTTGTTTACTTTTCAGAAAGGGGAAGCTAAATAAAAGAAACTTGTATTTTTCTAGTACTCTTCTAGAAAAAAAGTATTCAAGATTATTTTTCTTGAGTAATTTTCTTAAAACTGGTCATTTGTGTGTCCGACAAGATTATATCTTATATTCCTGAAATAAGTTCTATTTCTAGATTTAAGATTGCTAAGTCTTGAAAATCTCCTCAGTCAAGAATTAAACTGAAACCATGTGTCTATAGGGATGAAAAGATATGCAAGTATACTCTATTATATGATGGTTATGACTATGCTTAATGCCTTCATCAAATTCCTCTCATTATTTGGGAATTTTATAGGTGTGGAATGTGAATGGAATGAAAACGTTTTTTTGGGCTTCTTTTCATTTAAAATAATGGGGATATTGGAACCAGTACTAGCCCTTGCCTTGTCAAATACATGTGTATCATAATAACATTTGTTCTCTCTTTACTGTCTGTATTCTCATGGAGGGAGTGGAATCATTTGTCACATCAGTCCCCTTTAGGTTTCATAGGGTCCTAGTATACAGACTATTAAATAAGGATTATTGAACCAGGGCACCCCTGTGCCAGGTTCTTATACGACAGGTATTTTTGCCAAAAAAATCCCTTGCCTTTTGTGTCTTATTTTGCTGTGAAAAACCTGCAAGTAAAATATTTGAATGCTGCAGCATACAAGTGTTGATCAATGCAAATCAATGCCATCAAATATTGAGACAAAAAAAGCAATATTTCATGCACAAAATTGATACTGAAAAAAAGTCACCTAAACAGCACAAAACCAACCTTTTCAGCTCAATGCTAAAGGATAGGGTTTCAAGTAAACTACAGACCTTCATGAAGTGTCACTTTGCATGAAACGAAAAAAAGACAAAAAAAAATCATCAGGGCAGCCTGTTGACAAAAGCTGAAATTCTTTATTTCTGTAACATATGAAGAGAAGTACAGATGCCCTCAGTCAGGCGTCAAGCCGACGAGGGACCGGCAATCCTCGGCCAGCAGCCACTATTTTGATCAGTTTACACAAGGATAAAATTTATTCACACTCAATCTAGAAGACGCTAGAGTGATATCAATCACATATACCATTCATTTTCTTAAATTTTAAACATTAGTTACATGTTGTGCTACAAGAGGCCACCACTATGCAATACAACAACTTTTTTTATTATTAAACTGGGTATACATTTCTGCCTCAAATTTATTCCCAGAAGAACAGAAAAGGGTAAAAATATGTGGGAAAAGGGGAATTTTGTTAGGGATTAATATGATGTAAGAACCCTTCTTCCAGTGAATGAACTATATTAACTATAAGTAGAAAATATAAGAGACCATTTGCTTGATAATATCATTTGAATAAAGGGTAGGATTACCTGTCCCATTACATGAAGCAAAATGACTTTGAATAAAGGTCTGTTTGCTAAAATTCAAATTGTAGCTATAAAGAAGCTGCACTTAATCTGATGAACCTCTTTCTGATGCTCTGGCATCACTCCTTTCTCTCCTAGACTAAAATCAAATACAGTTATATCCCCTTCCCAGGCAAGAACATCAATCTTGTTTATCTATTTGAATAAGAAATTAAAACTTACTTAAGAAAAAAGTTTTCTAGAAAAAAGGACTATCCCATAAGAAAGATTTTCTTGCCATCTTTCAATCCACATTTCAATCACATTATCACCCTGGCCCTGAGGCATGTTCAATCGTTTGTGATGTTAATCACACATGCAATCTTTCTTACCAACAATTTACATAAAAACGTGCCCTGGGTCCACTGTGATGCCTACCAGTATACCATTCATTGATATCACGAGAGTGTGTCTGGTTGACTGCAGCACCTGTAAGTATAAATCCCATCTGCATCATACGTTTGTCTTTGTCATATTTTCCTGTGTATTTTACCTGACTATACTAATCCTCAAACAGAAATGTGTCCATGCAGACATGGAAGAAATTGCCAGATTATTTCAAAGGAGGTAGGGTGAACTATAAAAGTGCAAAGACTGTTGGGAGGCAGATACATCTAAATATTATTATAGGTATTAAGTAACGAGGAAAGGTGTGTTCCCTTCAGACCACTTGAAATCTATGCTTGTGTAAGAAAGCAGATAACTTTTAGTTGCACTGTATGTAATACTGGGAGAAGTGAGTCTCTAAAAGCTCGATGGGAGAGTAAAACACTTAAATATTGGGAAAGGGTTCTGAACATGAACAGTTTGTATATATTACAAAAATGTTATATGAAACTGTACAACCCTGAAACAGATGGGCCATGAAAATGTACAAGCTTGAAACAGATGGACAGGATAACTGGTTTAAAAATATCAGAGGTCTGCTACACTCACTAGGTGCAAAATATGGCCAGCTCTGGAACAACCAGTCAACGTCTAAAGACCACTAAATTGTATCTAGGGCAATAGAACCTATTCACAGATAACATAGAGAAGAAATTATAAATGAGATTACACTGGCAGAGAAGGGTAAAACATTAAGGACATACAAATAAATTGAAACAGAGTTCCGATTTGAACACTATCTACTAAGAATAAGAAATTCAAATAATAGGACAGCATTAGCACAGTTCAGACTAAGTTTATAACTTGGGCATAGAAAACCTGACTGTGACAGAGTCTGCCTATATTATTCCACTCGTGCGGTAGACAACAAGGTACATTTTCTTACAGCATATGAAATGCATAATACACTGCATACAACTTTTTAAAATTATCAAGTTGAGAAAATATGTAACTATCACGAAAGGTCAGCTATGGATAAGGCTATTGCAGTTATGAAAGAGACTGAAATTGGTATTATAAATGCTCTGAATGCTCTGCTATTAACCTGAATAGATTTACTTCAAAATATTTGGGTTCACAATGCCATGTCAAAATATAGTACCAGAAAAAAACTAAAATTATCTTCATATTGAAGCACATATGTTTTGTGAGTGGACCTCGACTGCATGCCTAGCAACAAGCACAATAGATAGGTATAGAATAGGCGATAGGAAGAGGCCCTATATGAGCTAGTAAATACTTTTTGTTCCCGCAAAAGGGGCAGTATAAATTTTTGTGGTTTTGTATAGAAAATGACCCTACTAATCACAAATAAAAAGTTCTGTGCTCAAAATCCTGCAGTTCTTGGGGAGGTAAAGGTCAAAGGTCAAGAATCAAAGGTCAAGGTGTACAATCTTTTATAAAGCCTTCTAAAACAGGAGCTAGTTATGTGTTGTCTCTGTGCAATAGGTCTGATCTAAATCAAAAAATAATTCCATACAGATTCTTCTTAATGGTCACAGCATGGTCATAATGTCCAAAAAATGAAATTTAAAAATGGTAATCATAGTTAAATATATACAAAAAAAAAAAAAAAAAAAAATAATGTAATTGATATCCCTAATTAGGTTAACGGTTTGGAATTTGTAACCATTTGGAGCCAAACCCATTGTGGTACCAGCAGATTATTTAATGCACACTTCCATTAACAAATCTTGCTCAACAGTTGATATCGTATTGATTATCAATTTTAATTTAAAGTCCTATTTATATGCCATATTTGAGGTACCCTGGTACTGCATATATGCAGTATGGATTTTTGAGTACTGAAGACACGGAACTGCATATATGCAGAATCAGTTTTACAGTGGTACTGCATATGCAGTATCGGCAGGGAAAGGGTTAATGGGTGATACATTTCTTCCATCTTCCATCCCCAATTTAGAACTTAAGGTTGATCGCTACTCTTAACTTTGTATCCATGAAATGTCCTGTTTTTTACCCCAAAGGTAGCTTATATTATTTAGAAATAGAAAATGTAAAAAAAATGGGGGGGTCCCGAGCTACTTTTTATATTACAGATTTTTTTGATTTTTTCAAAAAATTGTTTAGATCAATAGCTAACATTTTAAAGGAATATTGATAGGTGGTCCCGGGCATATTTTCATGGTTTTGGGCCTTTGAAGTTAAAAAATATTGCAAAACTGGACTAAATTTCATATTTAAAGCCTAAAATAATGGGTAAAATGGCAAAAATCTGGGTATAAAATGGTTGTATACCCTTGGTTATTTCAAAGAACCTGATGAGATCTATGTCTATCTAGATAATGATTTATTGAAAATTAAGTCCAATATTCTAACTTATATTAAAGATAGCAAATATTATTGGCTATAAATGTATCAAATATTTAAAGTCCAATAAAATGCTCAATTTTGCTCAGAATTAGCTCATCTTTTAATATGTCTTTGTACGCATGTATAAGTATATAGTTTTCTAATATTAGCCCAATCTGATACATAAAAGCTAGATGCGCAGAGACCTGCGCAGTGGTCCATATTCAATGAGTAGCGATCAACCATAAAAGCTTATAATCTCATATTCATAAATTTAAGCTGTGTTTTCAACGACAAATTCTGACTGAATAGAGGGGGATTCAGCATTCTGCTATGATATTCTTTTATGGGCTTAGTCCTTCCTCCGTCCATCATTCGCTACATCACCATGTATTGTTGCCTGTCACCTAACTTCCTAACATACAAGAAATTTCCCGCCAGACCTCATGGCTTGGGCCTTCTGCTTAAAGATTGTGTTGTATCTGGCTAAATATCTTTACATCTCGAAATATCCATAAACTATCAGAGATGATTGGATAATTGCAAACAAGATAACATTAACAGCCTTCATGTGTGTACATTATGCTCAGTATACATTTGAATTGCCCTACTGTCACTGTAGAAATGTCTGCGCTGTACATATTTTTGCAGAAATAAAAAATCCGCGGAAATATTTGTACACACAAAAATACCTACGTTTACAGCATCTATTGGCTGGAACGTAGACTCCACCATCAGTTGTATAGATTGTCCTAAGCTACAGAGTGTAGCTTCACAAGCCCTTGATATGATTTTTATTATTGCAGGTAAAATAGATTTTGCACAATGGAACTGCAGAGACTTAGAGGTGAGGATAGGAGCATAAAGGGGAGATTTTTCATCATCGGCATCTATATGATGGTCTTCCTCCATATCCTGACTGATGTTTCCTCCACAGCCTGTGTCCAAGTCCTGCAGGGTGCCGTGGGGGACTTTGAGTTGGGCGCTCTCCGTATAGTCCTCACTGTCCCACTCCTGTATGCCATGGCTAAGTATGAACACCAGACTATAATGATCGAGACTAACAACTTCAAGTGGATAATCATCGCAACTGTAGGATTTCTCCTCTGGAATGTAGGATACTATAGCGCATCAAAATGTTTGCCCTTGGGGGTTTTAGGATCAGGTCATCGACTAGGTGCTGCAGTGATGGTGATGCTACTAATGTGGTTCATGAAATTCAAACGACCCAGGCTAATCAATGTTGTGGCCATAGTGCTATGTGGGTTAGGGGTTTTACTTATGGTACAACCAAGGGTTCTGTTTTCAATGATGATTGAATCCCTCTCTGTCAGTACAGATGAAAACAACACTCATGGACTGAATTCTACTGCTAGTATGGTACAGAAAGCCCTATCTAGTGAAAGCGTCCCCTTAACCTGTTTTCTTGCCCTTTTTGTGGGATTCACTGGTACGTCGCTTTACGCATATTGCATTGGGCATGAACTGTTACACTTAAACATAGCAGTCCAATTATTCTGGATATATTCACTCACCTTTATCGGCTGCACGCTGTGTGCATTCTACCTTGGAGAAGTCAGTTTCAAGTTTCTGCAAAACCCAAGGCAGGCGCTGCTTGTCCTAGCGCATGCACTTCTCACATATGTGACTGTCTTAACAGGGGTGCCTGCAATGAGGGTGATAGGAGCTCTTCGTTTCATCATATGCATGGTATGCACTCTTCCTGTTCAGTTGTTAACACAGTACCTATTCCTACAAGACTACAATCCTGGGACACACAATGCTCTGGAGGTATTCGGAGGGATTGTGGTAATGATTGGTATTGCAATAGCCCCAGCAGTTGATATTCTCAAAGAAAGCAAGGCTGGTATAGTTCAAGATATTTAAATGAATGGTTGGTATAATGTTGGCCTAGGCAGAGTTATCAATAAAATATGCCCCTGCATCTCAATTACAATGAACAAGCGGTACAATATAATACAATGCACACCATTGGAAGAAAAAGTACTCAAGTCAAACGTTTCATGCAAATATAGTGGTTTTAATCATAGACCTGTATTTATATTCAGTTTTTGAATGGAATAGAACCTACAAGGACAAAACGAGGATACCAGCAGCGCCATGGTGGCTGGTGTGGTAGAGATATGAACTAATACAATAGACTTGTCTTGTGTAGGTCTCCTAGATATATCCTGATATAACGGTAGTATATTATATCCATATTCATGAGGGTAATTAATAATCGGTAAAAATTCACCACTTGCTAACAGAGGAGGGAAACAGTGCGAGGACATGCAGTGAGGAACATTTGAACTAAAGTTGGTCTTGTGAAGCAAAATATTTTCGTGTCAATATATATATATATTTCACCACACTGCAAAAATACCACATCTGACGATCAACTAGGCAACAAGGGACAAACTTGTGTAGTCACTAGACGGCGCCCATTCTATGCGTAATCTTAAATTGCCACTTCTGGCGTAATCTTATTCCAGAAAAAGAAAAAAAAGAGAGAAAGAAAAAGGGGGTGCGCGGGCAGAGCCCCCGATATATACACCAATGTTACAAACTTACAGTGGTCCCATCTATAGGATAGGTATCACCTGGAAACTGATTAAGATTACGCCAGAAGTGGCGAAAACTGATAAAGATTACGCCGGTAATGGCGATTTTAAGATTACGCAAAGAAGGGGTGGCGTCTAGTGACTACGCAAGTTCGTCCCCACGTGCATCAACTAGTCTATAGAGAGACATTAAGTTAACTACCCTCTATGTGTCTGATACACTTTAAATAGAGATACACACAGGAATAAACAGGAAGCTCATTTGGAAATTGGTCTTCTGAAAGCCCACATTTACCTAACTTTGAGAAGGTCCTATACACTATTCAGTGGATCTCTATCAAATCTGATATTAGCAATGGACAGACTGATATATGATGTCATATAAAAGTGAGGGAGACAGAAGGTTTATAGGTGAGAATTATGATACTATAACTACTAGTGTGATGTGTGAATTCCAGTACATTCATATAACAAACTAGTCTCTGTTATCACCACAGGGTGGCATCACAGGCTGTTAGCAAAGCTCTTGGCTCACCTGTGCCATGCCACAGAAGGCACAGGGAACCATTAGTTCCTCTAATTTCCAATAGGCCAAAAGGGTGCTGTTTACCTCCTCTGGCTTGCTAAGGCCAAAAAAATCGTTGTGTGTTCCCAGTAACATCATGGAAAAAGCTAGGTAGGTAGGGTCGGACTTTTATTATTATATATTTTTTTTCTTTGGCTAGAATCTAGAAGCAGCCCTTTTTTAGGGTCTAACGTTTGCAAAATATGCAGCATTTGTAAAAGTGGCAGTTATTCCTATGTTACTGCGTTGCTGCTAGTATAAGGTTTGATTTGATACCATGTTTTCGCTTAAAAATGCATTTAAAATTTATTTTTTTCGGGGGTCAAAGGCGTAAGGGAACAGGAGCCTCTACAATCACCGTAAAACATTGTATATGAGCTTAACTCGCACCAACTTGGGCCAATCATATAAGCCGCAGAGGCCCTCTGAATCAGTTCTGGGAAAAACTCTGAACTTTGGCCTAGGGCTGCCCCCCAATCCTATAGTATAGGCAACAAGGGACGAACCTACGGAGTCACTAGACACCGGCCATTCTGTGCATAATCTTAAACCACCACTTTTGGCGTAATTTTATTCCTCCCCCCCCCCCCCCATAAGATTACGGGTAATGAGATTACAAGTTGAATGTGTATTTGTCATATACCCAGGGAGGAAAAGCCCCATATGGAGGGTCCTGGGTGTTGGTAAAAGGTTGTGGTGTTTTTTCAATGAGTAGGACCCTTAAAAAGTTGATTCTACCTGGACAACCTTTCTGGAAATCCACACGGAAGATATGGCGGCCATTTCGAATTCGCAGGTGGAGCAATATTTAAGATATTACTAAAATATATAAAGGTGTCTATCTCTGCTTCTTATCAGTTTAGAAACGCAATCTTAGACTCAAAATATACATTTCCGATGCCAAGGAATTGAATGGACCACTTTCTGAAATGATGTGGGCAGCCATCTTGGATTTATAATGAGGTTACTTGTGAGAAATGCACCATTTTCCATTCATTTCGGAGATCAAAAGCCTATCCTTGCTTGTAATCAACTTAGAAACACAGTTTTAGATTCCATATATATACTCCAGAAGTCAGTGAACTCATTGGTGTGATTCCCAAGTAGGTTAGAGGAAGCCATTTTGAATTTATGATGAGTGATAAAAGTCGGGCTCAATTTTTCCCAAGCTATGCTCTAAATGTGACAATGAATTCAGAGATACCATTAAAAATTCAGACCGTGCATTAAGAATATATTTTTATCAAATACTTGCATCCCTTGGAAGGCTAGGACAGCCATTTTGAGTATCTAATGAGGTCAACCTACTAAAGGAAACATGTTTCTTTCAGACAAATGTGTTGGTCTTATATCATGTCTCTGTTTACAATTTACCATTATAATCTTCACAAAATTGTAAGCTTAAAATGTCCAACCATCCTTTAAAGTCTCTGCAGATGTTAAGGACAGGCAGAAAATTGGAGGGGAACAGTACTGTGTACTGATTATTTTCATTTTTACCTGAGGTCTGGATAATCTGGTGTCCAATAGTTTGAGGGGACTTGTTAGAAATGCACAATTATCCATTTATGTCAGAGATCAAAAGCCTTATTACTTCTACAGACTTGTGAGATCCTTTCTCATGATCAGGAACGCTGTCTAGGATGTCCTTAAATGAAAAAAGTAGCAATTGTAGTAATAAGATTGATAGTTTTATATATAGTTTTTGTAATATGATAACACAAATACTTCATTTTTCATGTATATATTCTTTCCATTTTGTCAATAAAAGGCTGTATATGGGACCATTGACTGTCCCAACCGCTTCCAAGAAATAGTAGTACGTCTTCCTCCTACCTATTGTATTATCAGACATACATTACAACCATGCCTGTTGTAATCAAGATGTAATGGGTATTATCCTAGACAACAGTGGTCCCTGGGGCCCATATGTCTCTTACTTAGGCCAGCTGGATTTGCCCACTTCTGGGATTTGGTCCTTTTTATCCAGCGCTATCAGTGGGTGCCCAGATGAGCTAAGCCCACAAATGCCATTATGTGAAATACAATGCAAATACTTCAAAGCATACTCATCTATGATAATTCTCTGGGATACTGCCATATATTGACAGCAGGAGATGAAAATTGTTTCCTTCAGCATAGAACTTGAACAGATGATACAACAAGATCATGAACCGTGTCATGACAAACAGTTGAGTTTTGACAATTGAAATATGATTAATCCTGATTGAACAATATGGGAGATGAAGAGGCACCCAAGAATACAAATATTAGGATTGAGGTTGATGATTGAGGTATAGTATTGAGGATTTAGGCGTGAAGATTAATGCTAATATTTATTAATTCAGATATTTATAATGTGTATTACCACACCAAAGGTATGAGGACCAGGTCCACTTTAGAGGACTTTTTGAGGATGGGATTTCTGATAGTGTAAGATCGGTATTTTTCAACAACAAAATAAATGAATAGAATTATATATATAAATATATAATTTTTATTTTTTTAATTAAAAAAAAAGAGAAGAAATATATATATATATAGAGAGAGAGACTAATTGATACTCAGCACCCTAAGGTCAACTCCGTCAACCTTACCTCGCCCAGTTAGCCTACCCTTGCTTCATTAGGGATTGATCCATTTACACACCTATACACTACATACAAGCTACTGGTAGGTGTCGTCTGCAACATAGAACCCTGCTCTCACCCTCCTCCTCCATACACCCATATACTACTGTACACCCTACTGGTCTACAGAAAACACTGAGTGTGGCCGTGATCATTTTGACGGTGAGGCCTTGTCTACTTCACCAATATCCTGAATAAAGAAGGCTCAGTTCCGTGGGAGAATAGCTGGAAGTCATACGATCATATTAGTAGTCAGATACTTGGACAGTTCCCGGACAGTCCCTAGACCTGGCCTACCCCAAGTATACTGATCAATACAAATGCAATTCTCAGCTTCTTATCAGTTTAGAAACGCAATCTTAGACTCAAAATATACATTTCTCATGCCAAGGAATTTCACAGGTCTAGACGAGTTTGCTTGCTATTCTGCTACCTCCTGCTATCAAAATACAGAAAGAAGAGATCAGCTGATCAATAACACCAGGGGAGACATATTTTGTTTGTTAGATACATGGAATAGCAATAGAAGAAAGTATAGTGATATAGTTTGGTATCCATAGTTACAGTTAACCAAAGGGATGTCAGCATGAGACTTTGGGCCGATCCTAGAAGCTGCAATAGCAGCATGACTCACATATTAGCCACGGTTTCTATACTTTTTATGCTAATCTGCATGGTCAGACCCAGGTACTGGAGCAACAAGGTAAATGTTAAAACTAGATCTGCATTATGTTACCCATATTTTCCAACTTGAGCTGGAAGCTAAATTACTGTATTACTAAGACTATTTTGATGCTATAAAAAACAGTCCCCACAAATTCATCACTGGAGGGTATGATCACTGGACTGACAATTCTGGGGAGATAATAGTATTGGTAAATTATAAACAGACATGATATAAGACCACCACATCTGTCTGCAAGAAACATGTTTCCTTTTGTAGGTTGACCTCATTATGGCTGTCAAAATGGCTGCCCTAGCCTTGCAAGGGATGCAAGTATTTGATGAAAATATATTCTCAATGCACAGTTTGAATTTTTAATGGTATCTCTGAATTTATTATCACATTTAGAACTTAGCTGTGAAAAAAATGATTTTTATCACTGAGCTGATTATAAATTCAAAATGGCTTCCTCTAACCTACTTGGGAATCACACCAATGAGTTCACTGACTTCTGGAGTATATATATGGAATCTAAAACTGTGTTTCTAAGTAGATTAGAAGCAAAGATAGGCTTTTGATCTCCGAAATGAATGGAAAATGGTGCATTTCTCACAAGTAACCTCATTATAGATCCAAAATGGCTACCCACATCATTTCAGAAAGTGGTCCATTCAATTCCTTGGCATCAGAAATGTATATTTTGAGTCTAAGATTGCGTTTCTAAACTGATCAGAAGCAGAGATAGACACCTTTATATATTCTAGTAATATCTCAAATATCGCTCCACCCGCAAATTCAAAATGGCTGCCATATCTTCTGTGTGGATTTTCAGAAAGGTTGTCCAGGTAGAATCAACTTGTTATGGGTCCTACTCATTGAAAAAACACCACAACCTTTTACAGCAAGACTAACACCCTTGACCCCCCCTTGGCTCCCTGGGTAATACATATGTGCAAGAAGGGAAAAAAAAAAAGAAGAGCGGGGGTTGGGGGGGCAGAGCATCCCATATCAACGCCATCCATCTTAAGATTACGGGAAAAGTGGGCTCTTTAACATTACAGGTGGAATGGGTTGCGTCTAGTGACTTCGCAGGTTCGTCCCCACGTGCATAGTATAGGGTCTAGGTGAAAATATCAAGGTGGATGTGGAGCTCCCACCCTAGAGCAATTTGAAAAATTCAAGATGGCTGCCATTCTTAAAAAGCTATGGGGCAGCCATTTTGAAATTTTGATGAAATCACCAATCCAAAGTGGCAAAATCAGAGTTGACCCAGGGTCTATCAATATCTACCGCTATACAGGCTATAGGGTGAGCCATCCTATTGTAAAGTTTCGTTCCCATGAGAGGGGCTACACTGCTTAGGTTTTAAACATGTTTAGGTCTAAACATGTTTAATGTCTATACATTTTTCTAGGTTTGTGTCTTTAAATCCTTCTGTTTAGGAATTAAACACTTATTCTGAACACATAATACGGGGCAAGATTGTGTTTAGGATTGTGTTTAGGATCTAAACATATTTTTTGCAGTGTAATCATTTCTCTGGGTAGCTGCTTAGTTAACAATAAGTCAGAGTTGATCTTAATAACTATGATAAGTTAGTTGCTTCCACTAACATAAGTTAGCAAGAACTAATGCCCATTATTTTAAGTGTGTCCCTGTGGTATATTGTCCATACCATATATTCAGTATGAAACAGACAAATAATCATTGGATTATGTTGGAATTGGAGCATTTCACACTCAGTGATCTCAAATTAACCAATTATTTTGCAGGTCGCTGAGCAATGTAATTAGTTAGAGGCAATTAATTAACCAGTTTTTCTTAGTGGACCAGGCCGACCTGTAGTACAGAAGCCCAGAAGGGTCAGAATTTTTTTTTTAATTTTCAAACAAGAAAAAAAAATTTCCGTTTTTTTTGTAAATTTTTTTTTTTTTTTCACTTTTGCAAAAGTTTTTTTTTTTCACTTTTGCAAAAGTTTTTTTTTTCAATTTCGTAATTTTTTTTTTTCAATTTTGAAAAAAGTTTTTCTTTTTCCTTTCCTGAGAATATCTTTTTTTTTTGTTTCAAAAAGTTTCTTTTCATTTCTGGGAAAATGGCCGATTTGGCGAGAAAAAGGGTCAAAAATGGGAAAATGTCGATTTTAGGGAAAATTGCAGATCTGGGGAGAAAATGGGTCAAAATCGGAAAAATGTTGATTTTCAGGAAAATGGCAGAATTTGACCCATTTTCTCGCCAGATCGGCCATTTTCCCTAAAATCGACATTTTTCCGAGTTTGACCCAATTTGATTTTAGGGAAAATGGCCGATCTGGCTAGAAAATGGGTCAAAATGCCGATTTTAGGGAAAATGGCCGATCTGGGGAGAAAATGGGTAAAATCGGAAAAATGTTGATTTTCAGGAAAATGGCCATTTTCCTGAAAATGGGTCAAATTCCTGAAAATCATTTTTACGAATTTGACCCATTTTCTCGGCAAGTGGGCCATTTTCCCAGAAATGAAAAAAACGTTTTGAAAAAAAAAAAAAAAAAAATTCTAAGGAAAGGAAAAAAAAAACTTTTTTCAAAATTGAAAAAAAAAGATTACGAAATTGAAAAAAATACTTTGGCAAAAGTGAAAAAAACTACTTTTGCAAAAGTGAAAAAAAGTAAATTCACAAAAGTGAAAAAAAAACTTTTACAAAAGTGAAAAAAAAAAATTCTTGTTTGAAAAAAAAATCAAAAAAAATCTGACCCTTCTGGGCTTCTGTACTACAGTAATACGATTTGCAGTATATATGATAACAGACATCACAAGAGCATGTTTAGTTTACTCCAGCACCTGCTTTGTAAGTATGTTTGTCTTTGTCATATTTTCCTGCGTATTTTACCTGACTATACTAATCCTGAATTCTTGTAGATACCCTGGTACTCCACATGGGGCCAGGCCTTGTGTTGCTGAGTTCCAGGTTATGCGACAAATACAGAGTAATATGACCCAAAAACAATGATTCATGTATAATATAAACCAATTTGTCTGGTGCTGTTTTAGAGAAGCCGATCATGGTATGTACAAACTTGTACAACAACCTACTCAGTGTCTAGAATAATCCTGTGAAGTTCATGCAAATGGTAAAACAGGAATTCGTCCATACAGAGATGGAAGAAATTGGCAGATTATTTCAAAGGGGGTAGGGTGAACTAAAAAAATGCAATGACTGTTGTAAGGCAGATAAATCTAAATATTATTAGGTATTATATAAGATACTTGAAATCTATGTTTGACAAGAAAGCAGATAACTTTAGTTGCAGTGTGTGTGAAACTGGGGGATTGTCTCTAAAACCTTGATGGGAGACTAGAACACTAACATTTTGGGAAATGGTTATGAATATGAACAATTCATATATATTGCATAAATGTTATATGAAAATGTACAAGCTTGAAACAGATGTATGGGATAACAGGTTAAAGATATCACAACCCAGCCAACATTGCTTAGTGGGACAAATATGTTTTTTTACCTGGGCAAGCTGATTTGCCCATATATGGGTTATGATGCTTTTTGTCCAGGGCTACCAGGGGGAATCCAGATGGGCCAGCCCAGATTCAAAGTGCCCAGCTCAAGCCCAGATTAAATATAAACTATAAAAATGTACAATAAATGGTGATTTCTGGAGGAAAATCAGATGTCAGCATGTTTTGAAATATTTACAATGTATTTACGGAAAAATAAGATTTCCTGGGCTGGCCCATCTAGGCTCCCACTAGTAGCCCTGGACAAAAAGCACCATAACCTGGATATGGGCAAGCCCAGCTGGCCCGAGTAAAACACATATTGGCACCAGGGACCAATGCTGACTGAGAGGGTGACTACACTCACTAGGTGCAAAATATGGCCAGCTCTGGGACAACCAGTCAACGTCTAAAGACCACTAAATTGTATCCAGGGCAACATAACTGATTCACAGAAGGGAGGAAATTATGAATGCCTATGTTATTGTTCCAGTTGTGTGGTAGACAGCAAAGTACATTTCCGTACAGCATGTGAAATGCATAATACACTTCAGACAACTTTTGAAACTTGTCAAGATGGAAACATATGTAACTATCAACAAAAGTCAGCCATGGATAAGTTTTATTACAGTTATGAAAGAGACTGACATTGGTATTATAAATGCTCTAGCCTAACTTGCTGTGTATTCTGCCGAAAAGCAAAGGCACACAGAGAGAAGTAAATGTGTCAACTGTGTCTCCCGCGTGGCTCTGGCAAAAATAGAGTGTCAAACAGCGATTGACTCTGCTATTGACACTGATAGTAGAGCGTCAACTCAAGTTGACCCTTCATATCAGCAGAGTCATTAGCTGTTTGACTCTATTTTACCATAGCCACGTGGGAGACACAGTTGACACCTTTACTTCTCTCTGCTTCAAAAAGCTATGTGCCCGGACATCAGTGTGTATAACATAGCATTACTTTTACAATCTTGTTCAATAAAAGCATAGTTAATATTTGTGTGTCACTTTTAAAGTAGTTTTTATTTCTTTATTTCAGAACTAATGTTGTTCCATGTATTATAAGCACTAACAGGAGGAACTGGAACGTGTCTTGTTTAGGGGACCAGCGTCAGTTCTTGTGTTTCCATTTTTCACCAATTGTAATTGGTTTAACCCAATTAACCTGTAACATAATATAGCTTGTAAATACTTATGCCTTAGATTATTATCTTTACTGACACAGATATCGAGTCTCTTATTCTAAACAAATTCTTATAGCCATGTTCCGGAGAATTTAGATCATTTTCTTAAGACCAAAGAAGAACAGATTGTTGTAAGGCCAAAAAAAGTCTGTTTCAGGTGACCCGAACGACCCTACCAAAACTGTGCTGACCCTACGTTTTTTAATGCAACTTTGTCCTATTTTTCCCTTTTTTGGGTCAATTTTAGGGTATTAAAAAAAGTTGCCTAGTACGTTCATATTAAAAAGAATTAAAAAAGTCCGAACTACCCTACATTTTCCTCCCATGTTTAATACCTATAACAAACCTTCTGTTTTTCTTGGTCTAATCAATGGATGGCAATAAAAAAAACGTCAATACTAAAATAGAGGTTTTGTAGCAAACAATTTTGGACTTGTCCATTATTACACCAAGATATTTATAGATGGTGATTCTACCCACTCGACACTTTTCAGGGGCACTGGCAGTAAATCAACATTTTGCTCAAGAGTTTGGGTCCAACCAATATATGTTATACAGAATTGGCTGGGGTATTGACGGATGAACTCACCAGGTGGCCCCACTCTCACCTGGGTCACCTGGGACGTAAGGTGGGGCTCCACTAACTGGTTTTCAGATCGGGGCAATTCTCACGAATCTGGCTCAGTTATATACCATGACAATGGTATACACTAGACAGGATCTTTGTTTACAAATGATGTTTTTGTTTATAAACAATGTGGAAAATAGAATTGCCGAGGCAATGTAACAAGATTTAGGTCCCGATTTTGCATCTCAGGTCGATTTTGACTCCCGATCTCATATCAAACTGCTTTGATTTTTATTTATCTGAACTGTATGATCTCTAGGCCTATGTTTATATCTGATCAAACTCTACATACCTATAGTGAGATGTAAACATAAACAAACCCTCAGATTCTCCTTATCGTACTGGGTTTCTCATGTTATTCTTTTCTGAAGGGAAAGCTATGGGGTTCTCATATGATCGGATCGTGAGAATTGCCCAAGAAAATCGCGTAGTGGAGCCCCAGCTTTACCCCAGCCAGTGCCAAGAAGTCCACCGTACAGGGTGCCAGGACTGTAGCTCAGTTCTGCAGTATTCTACTTATTTGCTGTAGATTACCAGAAACATATAGTGCAAGCAGTGACATAAAGCAATCTATTCTCTTTAGAATGGATGTTTATACAATCACAATATTTGGGGTAGGGGGGGTTCCGCAAAAGCAGAACTTAGTGCCGGGGGGCGAGGGTCGGAACAAAATTTGCAATGTTAGGAGAATTCACTAAGCCCCCCCCCCTACCTTGTGATAAGTGATTAGTCCCTTAACACATTTAGATACGTTTTAAAATGAGAACTTTCCTTTCAATCAGTCAATCAGATTGGTCTGCTCTTAAATCATAATTATGATGATACAAATTTGACACAGATTCTCCATAGTTTCAATGTAATATGTTCATAACTCTCCTTTTCGTGCATAAACATGAACAAATGTGTATTTGTTCTTAACTTCATGCTACATCTAACTTGTCGTGATAAAAAAAATCATAATTCATTTGTTGCTCATTGTAGTGTACACAACCGCTCCTCAGCCTGGCCTGTAAGTGTAAAGCGGTTGATAAGTTCCTGTATGTATGACAGGCAGCCCCACTAACGGCTTTAACGGAGCTCAGCTCGTCATTAATCATGGCTGATAATAATCTAGGGCCAAAAAAAGAGAGGTTTGTTTCAGGTCACCCGACCCACACTATCTAAACAGGGCCGACCCTACGTTTTTTATGCAATTTTGAAGACATTTTTATATTTTTATACTTTTTTGGGGTCAGTTGTTGGTTATAAAATTTTGGAAAAAAAATCTCCCCATTTTTTTTCTCACTTTTATGGGTCAATTTTAGGGGGGGGGGGGGTAAAAAAAACGACCTACCGACCCCAGGGTTTCTTCCCATGTTACCTAAAACAATTTTTCTTTTTATTTGGCCTATGCCTACAATACGTTGTACTCCCTCTTGTAGGAAACACTTAAAAGCCCAGATCTTGGTACCCCTCCAGCGACAGTCAGGGTGGAGCTGGGAGGGGTACTCAGCCGTATTTATAGGGGCGCTGGGGGTTTCTTACAAGAATCTATTTTCAATCCTACCAACTTCTTTAAATAAAGTCTGACATTTCAAAAGAAAATCGGAAATCATACCCCCACCACTATCATACTGTTACAGGCTTGGTGCCGTACATATTAACAATACAGATATTGAGTATGGGAAGAAGACGGCCTTATAATAAGCAATAAAATGATCATTATTAATTTTTTATAAAATACCTGCTATCTCATTAAATCATGTTAGAGGCACAATGCCCTACAATTCCATCGTGAATGCATTAGTCTCAGCCTCGTGCATAGGTAACCTCACCATGATAGCCACACACAAGGGTCATTACATTTGACAATTTTTGATTATCCCCAAGCTCTTTCACCATACAATATGATATTTTAAATGTATGTATTCATGTGTATCTCATGATACATGTATGGGCATTTATATTTATACAAAACTGATTGATTCAGAGTCACCCGACCTAGTGGTCACAGTCCAGTGGTCTGTTTGCCCACCATATCTCCGATATGAATAGAATAATCAAGTATATGTAACTCAACCTATAAAAAACTGACCCTTCTGTCCGTAACCCTCAGAAAGCCCATGGCCCCATCTGAGAGTTACAGCCGTCACTATTTAAAGGCCCAGCGCCCGTATATATAGAGCTGAGTACCTATCCCGACTGCACTCTGACTGTTACTGCACGTGCAGTAAGATCTGCGGGTTTAAGAGTAGGGGGTGGTGAGGGGGCTTGGGAGGACGGACAGGGACAAATAACACCTAATAATACAACTTTTAATAAATTCTATTATTAGGTCCAACTCGAAGTTCAAAGGCTTCTAGCATTGACTACCAGTTGGGCGCAGGTAGAAGAGGGGAGAGGCCGGGCGAGGAGACACGTCCATACTCTAATACAGGTTTACACAGTTTACTACAACAAGGCAGGTATAGTAGAGTATTCCTTTATCTGTACTATAAGTGGGGACAGAGGCCGCAGGGCCTGCATCATGTGTCAGCCAGTGACCTCCTCCATGGTGATGGATGTAAGTAACTTAATAATCTTAGGTAAAGTGCGCCCATATCAGGGTGCAGGGTTTCAGGAGAGAGACAAGAGAGAGAGAGAGAGAGAGAGAGAGAGAGAGAGAGAGAGAGAGAGAGGGAGAGAGAGAGGGAGAGAGAGAGAGAGGGAGAGAGAGAGAGAGAGAGAGAGAGGGTGGGAGAGAGAGGGAGAGAGAGGGAGGGAGAGAGAGGGAGAGAGAGAGGGAGAGAGAGAGAGAGAGAGAGAGAGAGAGAGAGAGAGGGTGGGAGAGAAATGAACAAAAGGATGGAATATACACTTTAAGAAAAGTGTGTCAGATTACCACGCTCTATTACAACCATTTTTTTAACACATATATTGTAACACACAACACTTGGTCAATAGTGTGTTGATGTCAAAGCGTGCTGAAAAAAACTTGGTTACTTTTTAAATGCATATTTCCATAACCTCCGTGGCTACAGAGCTTTCTGAGGCTCCTGCTTGCTGGGTAAGCTTCAATATATATATACCGGTATATATATATATATATATATATATATATATATATATATATATATATATATATATATATATATATATATACATATACACCTATATATATATATACACCTATATATATATATATATATATATATATATATACCAGGGTGAGATTCACCTCCACAACCTCTTCTGTACCATGTGACACCACCAGGACAAAGGTATCCACACGTGCATTAACTAGGTCATTCCATTCTCCAGACAGATGTTCTGATATATTACTAACAGTGTGGGAAACCATTTGACTACCACCTGCTGTGTAGGGTGCACTAGGGGAGGGTTCATTATTTATGGGGGGGGTGAGCGTTTGGCAAATCGAATATGTCAAAAATAATTGGCCCCCCCCCCCTCGGAATAGGTTGAAAAAAAGCCCCCCCCCTCGGAATAGGTTGAAAAAAAAGCGCCCCCCCCTCACCCTGGAACGTTTTCAGCTTTATTACAAAAACGATGTTGGTGTCTACTAATTGTATGCATTTAATCATGGGCACTTTTTTACCTACAATTTACTACCTTGCAACAAATACATCCATTCGTAAGGTGTTTTAGTATAAACGTCTCATGATACTCGCTGGTGAGCGATAATAGTCAAACCTCAGACACTCCACTTACATACCGTTGAGTTTAAGGGCCCCAGTGCTTATAAATTGGAAGCTCCCATACCCTCAGTGCTTACATGAGGCCGGCACTTTTTTTGAAGACTGATAAAACGGTGGGCTATTCTGAGTGTCAGAAGTGATGCAGTGAGAAATTTGCTGGGAGTTTGAGGGAAATTTTAGAAAATTTAGAAAATATTGACATAATTTGGTAAAATATAACACAGGCCGTTACCAAAATTCGCGACATTTCAACGTACTAAATTCGCGACATTTTTAGGAATACCCCTAAAAAAAAGGCCCCCCCCCATAAGAATAGGGTAAAAAAAAAAGGCCCCCCCCTTTGAATACCCCTAAAAAAATTTGCCCCCCCCTCAAATGCTCACCCCCCCCCTGCCATAAATAATGAACCCTCCCTAGGGACAATCTGAGTGAAATTAGATGCCCCAAATGGTGCAGACCTTACTTATATCCTGATTCAGTTACACGCTGCTATTCCAGAACCTAAGAAGTACTTTATATTTGAGATTTTAAGCATTTTTGTGTTTGTCTACCACCTCCTATGTCATCTACCAGGGAGTAGTGCAAAAAAATGGCTGACATTCAGAGTGTCCCACACTGTACCTTATAATAGGCAACCTCAGCTGTGAGAGTGTATTGACCCAGTTTATGCACTTGGGTATCCAGGTGAGTGATTACCAGTTACTAAGGTGTGTCCAGAATCTAGGCCTATCATTGGTCCTAGTACTGGGGCAAGGCCAAGGCCAGGTGAGAACATACCCAGACTGTAGACTTGCACAAGTCCTTGTTTATTTGAACTTATTGGTACACCTTCAGTGAAATACCACAGATAAATATAATGGATTGATGCCAAAATATTTTCAAAGTAACTTTAGCTTTTCGGTTTCATCAATTGACTCATCAGTAGCATTTTAGATTTTAGATTTTTTTGCGGAAAGCCACTCAATTCCATAGAGAGGGCTAGATGCATAGCCGCCCCGGTACCTGGTACCACCAGGGGAGGTTAGACATTAGGCTTCGGAGTTTGAGAAAATTTCACCAAAAGATGATACCCAGTGTATATATATATATGTATATATATATGTATATATGTATATATATATGTATATATATGTATATATATGTATATATATACAAAGGCCTTTCTTGCAGATGTTGGGGGACAAGCAAATTGGAGGGGTGACATGGTTAGTGTGATCCTACATGGGATCTCACCACCCCTGCTGTTGATGAATGAGCCTGAAGGACACACCGTGTCCCCATGGGACCTGGGCGGGGTGGGGGTGTGACGGAGGGGGCACTAAATCATTGGTCAGAGCAAAAGCTTTAAAAGGTACTCAATGATGAAGTCAACATTTTGGGAGGTTCACTGCTTTGGTTAAAAGCATCACTGTATTCACTTTTTTTTTGGCAATCACAATTAAATAACTATTTAGAACAGGATGCCTGCTACTGTGTAGTTGGTTTCTGTTCCTTTCGTCAAAATGTTCCGATGTGGATATTGAAGGGTTAAGCCACTGTTCATACATGCGTGAAGACAACTCTACTCATTGATCTGACAGTTGGCTACCATATATACATGAGGCCAAAAAAAAAGGTTTGTTTCAGGTCACACCGACCGACCCTTCTTTTTTTATGTAATTTTGAAGATCTCTTTATATTTTTACCCTTTTTTTGTGTCAATTTTTTATATTCCCCCCCCCCATTTTTACACTTTTTTTGGTATCCCAGTCAGCGCCTCCTTTCTGGACTCAAGCGCCCGGGCCTCACGTCCGGGTGCGATCCGCTCTTAAGACAATGTCAGGCGGGGACTCCGAGGGGCTGTAAAATAAAAATGAAAAGTTAAAAAAAACACGACCTACCGACCCTAGGTTTACATCCCATGTTACCTGAAACAAACCCTTTCTTTTTTTTATTTGGCCTGAAGTCTACTTGGTGCTGTCCTCAGTTATATGCAGCTCTGTGGTCTACTGGGTATGTCACAGCATTGAGGACCAGATTGTCGTGAGTTAAAGCTTAAGACTTTCCATACATAGTTTTATTTCGCAATTATTCATTTAATATAACAGAGTATTGTTGGAATTGGTGTGACTTTAGATCAACATATTTATATATGTGCTGGGCGGGGAGAACCACAGTTTGAGCCAGTGGAGTACATTGTATCATTAGAGAACAGAAAGTTACCTAATAATGTCAAAAAGTAGATGCCTTGTTGTGCCTCTCTCAGGTCTTCCTCTGTAGCCTGCCTGTGGCCTATCTGAGTGCTGATCATGTAATCACAGGGTTAAAAGAAAAACCCACTCTATTCTTATGATGACCTCTTAGATTCAATTTAATATATTCTGAAATATGTAGTAAAGTATGAGCTATCAGAAGGGAGCACAGCAGGCTTATCTGTAGCAGCCCATGACGTCACCATTGGGGTAAACACACTAGGTACTGCATTGATTAAGCCCGGATCAACGACTTTTGTGGTATTTTAATTCAAAATGTGAAATCTACAATGTCATAATATTAAGTAGGGCACTTCAGTGGGGTTGTGTGGTGCTACTTGTCAAAGGAAATGTACAACCAATGTCAAAAGAAATCTAGAAGGGACATGTGGGTGTAGACTGACAGTGCGGTACAGGCACTACTGTGATGTGTTTACCCCAATGGTGACGTCATGGGCTGCAACAGATAAGCCTGCTGTTCTCCCTTCTAATAGCTGATACTTCACTAAATGTGTCAGAATACTGTTAATTGATACCAAGACTATCGATTGAAGCCATTATGAAAATAGGGTGGTGTTTTCTTTTAAGGGTTTAAACCTTGTAACATTTTTAGTCAACAATTGTTCCTATTGGTGTATGTAAAGTTTGTGAGGTTGCTAGTAAGGGTTAGCTAGAGATATATTGAAATTAGGCCTTGGTGTGTATCTAGATAAATCAATACTGTAACATAAATAAGAATTACTGTAAACGTAGTTTATTTCGCGCTGTACGTATTTTCGCGATTTCCGCGAAAATAAGTACAGAGCAAATATTTATTCACTGTAGTCCTATTACTACCACACTCCAAAATCCATGAATTTGAATACACGTGAAATTGCATTTGTGGGCAATTCGCGAAAATATACATGCGCGAAAATATATACGTTTACAGTATCAGAATCCGTATAGCTTAAAACTATTCATAAATATGAAGCCAGATCTAAGGCCAAATAAAAAAAGGTTTGTTTCAGGTCACCCGACCGACCCTAGCAAAACAGGGCTGACCCTACCTTTTTCTTGTGCAATTTTGAAGAGAATTTCATACTTTTACACAATTTGGGTCATTTCTAGGGTTTACACAGAGGACTGCTAGTACTTTCATGTTAAAAGAAAAAGTCTTTCTTCCCATGTTACCTGAAACAAACCTTCTTTTTTTGCCTAATAAATTAACAAATGGGTTTGCACTCCTATCATTTAGTCACAAAGGCTAAACCTATATATCACCACTATATTATCCTGAACATATAAGCCCAGAGGGGTTTAATCTCACTGTCATGCATGCCTTCTTATTCCCACCAGTTGTGAGCCATAGCCTACCCAAAGCCTGCGTGTCTCGCCTTCACATATCAGGTTGCAGCCAGTACACTCTTCCAATGAGAAATGATTAAGTATAAATTCCATCTACATGTACTTGATATACCATATTTCCCCGTGTATAAGCCGGGGCCCATGTATAAGCCTGGGCAAAAGGTGACTTAGTGTTGTATAAGCCGGGCTCCGAGTATAAGCCCGGGGGTGCAAAATAAACTCATATAACATATTTCAGGCCATAACTCCATTTCTACTCGGAATATTTACATAACTCTTTTGGCTATGTGACCCCCATTTACCATCCATGTCCCTAGCCATTTCAAAGAGAAATACAGCTTAAATTGATAAGAAAGTTATTGGAAATGTTGCAGTAAATGTGTCTGAAAAGTAGGTAATTCTGAAAATTGTAAAAGGTATCATGGTGTTTCTACAGCTAAAGGAATATAAGCCTGCCCCAAGTATTAGCTTGCGCCGTGTATAAGCCTGGTCAGTTTACCACTTAGTAGTGAATACATTGGTGAATACATTGGGACATATCCATAAACCATCAGAAATGAATTGCATGATTGCAAACCAGATAACAATAACAGCCTTTATGTGCTGACATCAAGATAAGCACCCATTGTTTATTGCCCTATCTATTGGCAATAATGTAGACCTCCACTATTTATAAGTGTCTATAGATTGTCATAAGCTCTCAAGTGTAGCTGCACCAGCCCTTTTGCTAGTTTTATTTCCTTCATTTAATATGGTACAATATTTGTTATTGCAGGTCAAACTAATTTCATGTGATGGAGCTGCAGAGAACTAGAGGTGAGGATGGTAGCGTCAAGAGGAGACTCTTCATGGTCGGCATCTACATGATGGTCTTTCTCCATATCCTGACTGATGTTTCCTCTACAGCCTGTGTCCAGGTCCTGCGGGGTGCTGTGGGGGACTTTGAGTTGGGCGCTCTCCGTATAGTCCTCACGGTCCCACTCCTGTATGCCATGTCTAAATACCAACACCAAACTATAATGATCGAGACCATCAACTTCAAGTGGATAATCATCGCAACTGCCGGATTTCTCTGCTGGAATATAGGATACTATAGTGCATCAGAATGTTTGCCATTGGGGCTATTAGGTTCAGGACATCGCCTAGGTGCCACTGTGATGGTGATGCTACTATTGTGGCTCATGAAATTCAAACCACCTGGGTTAATCAATGTTGTGGCCATAGTGTTATGTGTGCTAGGGGTTTTACTTATGGTACAACCAAGGGTTCTGTTTAAAACAATGGGTGAATCCCTCTCTGTCAGTGCATATGAAAACAACACTCATGGACTGAATTCTGCTGCCAGTGTTGTAGACCAATCCACCTCTAATGACAGCATCCCCTTAACCTGTTATCTGGTCCTTATTGTCGGATTCACTGGTATGTCGCTTTACGTATATTGCATTGGGCATGAACTGTTACACTTAAACATAGCAGTCCAATTATTCTGGATATATTCACTCACTTTTATCGGTTGCACACTGTGTGCATTCTACCTTGGAGAAGTCAGTTTCAAGTTTCTGCAAAACCCAAGGCAAGCCCTGCTTGTCCTAGCGCATGCACTTCTCACAGATGTGACTGTCTTAACAGGGGTGCCTGCAATGAGGGTGATAGGAGCTCTTCGTTTCACCATATGCATGGTATGCACTCTTCCTGTTCAGATGTTAACACAGTACCTATTCCTACAAGACTACAACCCTGGGACACACAATGCTTTGGAGGTATTCGGAGGGATTGTGGTCATGATTGGTATTGCAATAGTCCCAGCAATAGACATTTTCAAAGAAAGCAAAGCTGGTACATTTCAGGATTTCTAAATGAATGGCAGCTATCTACCTGAGTCAAAGTAAGCCTATCCACAACTCATGCACAACAATGCCTCATAGAATAACTTTATTTCTCAAGGGTAAAGACATGCATTTTCCTTTTACTTTATATGCTGGAAACCAATAGATTAGAGTTTTAAATGTCCAATACACTGAAAACCGAGAGGAATGGAGCCTCGTCATTATTGTAAGATTGTAAGATTTTTTATTCGAACTAAGTCACGGTTTTCACTGCGATTTTCAAAAGTTGAAAAACAGAACAATATGTACAAGCAATGGTAATATGTCGTACGTTCAATGATTAACTCTGTATTTATACACAGAGGAATGTCCTGGATAGCGGTATTTCATTTAAAGTCAGAGAGCTGTGATAAGATTAGGAGAGTATGTAGACTGATGAGTGTTGGTGACTCATATAACATTGATATTCTTTCATGAGATCAGAGGGCATTGCTGGTGCAATGTACCATCTATGATATTAATATGGCCAAAATATATTAAATGATATATCCTTAGCACAGCCAAAACGTTCTGATGCGTGTAGTAAAAGTGGCACTCTGAGAGCCAGCATATCCTGAGAAGGGACTCCCAAAACGTACCAAAACGTGTAGAAAAAAGGGGCCTCCAGATGCCAATACCTTCTGTCAGAGGTCCCCCAAAACGTACTGATGTGTGGAGTAAAATGGGGCCTCCAGATGCCAGGATTCTAGAGGTTGGAAAGGCCCAGATGCCAGACATTTCTGCATTTTTTTCTACTTTTAACATTGGATATTTGCATGGAAAGAAAACTTAACAATATGAAAGTGAGACATCTTAAAGTACAACTTGTAATGTTTTGGACTTGATAAAATTGGTTCATGTTACTTAGAGATTTTTGTACCCTAATTGCTTATTGGATGTGCTAATTAGTTAATTGCATCATATGGAAAAACATGTCATTTTCATGAACATATGACCTAATGATATATTCAATTATATTTATCATTAAAAGGCTTATTGATTAGAGAAACACTTCAAGTATTGGGAGAAAGTTCAAAATAATTGATTATGACCTGATTAATGCAAAATATTTGATTAATTGTTACTTTGATGAAATACGTTTTTACAGTATATGGCTATTCTGACATAAATGTAATCATGCATTCTAAAAACGTTTCATCACGTTTTGGCTCTTTGTTCTTGTTCACTTTTACAGCTAAATGTCTACAGTAAAAAAATGCCAAAACGTTTTAAAGAGTTTTGAGCTCTATGGTAAAAACGTTTTAAAACGTTTTACAAGTAAGACCCCAGTGCTTGTTTTCTTAATACACATGGACCTACAAAAAACAGAACGTTTTAAAACGTTTTGGCATCTCTGTTTTGGCAACATGGTTTCTACAGTAGTTAAATGCCAAAACGTATCAAAGAGGTGTAAGGGATATCTATCTTTAAAGTAATACGTTTTAACACATTTTGGCAGTATGGTTTCTATAGTAGGTGCATGTGTGCTGTGCATGTGGAGTGTGCATATGTATTGTGCACATGTAGTGTGCCTGTGTAGTGTGCATGTGCAGTGTGCATGTGTAGAGTGCATGTGTAGTTTGCATGTGTAGAGTGCATGTGTAGTTTGCATGTGTAGTGTGTATGTGTATTGTGCCCGTGTGCTGTGTATGTGTAGTGTGCATGTGTATTGTGCATGTGTAGTTTGCATGTGTAGTGTGCATGTGTAGTGTGCATGTGTAGTGTGCATGTGTAGTGTGCATGTGTAGTGTGCATGTGCAGTGTACAGGTGTAGTGTGCAACGCTCCCTGAGTCAATGATTGAACACGATTGGGCAAGATGGGATGGGGGTGGCTCTCTGACCATATATGCCTTCACAAGAATACTTACTGTACAGGCATAGATGTCGGTGTGGCACACGTCAAATAGGATGAGGGTGGCACCTTGACATTTATCTAGATGTGAACTAAAAATGATTTATATTGTTTTGTTTGAGATTAGAGTGGTCGACTCTAGGTTAATTTCGGTCTACATTAAGTAAAAAAATAGACCATATGAGATTTCCAAATATAAGGGCAGTAATCTATATATAGTATTGTTAATTGAATTATCAAAAATATCAATTGAGATCCCTATATTATCATTCAATGTCTGGTACAACAGATATGATCCAAAAATGGTTTTACTTAATGCAATGACGTATCTACTAAAGGCAATGAAAAACTGATTGGAAGGGTCGACTTCTGGTGAACCTACCCTATCCCACAATGTCATTATTGGTTTAAAACATGTTAAATTGCATCTTATTCGGCAGTAGACATGTACACAAACGTAAACCATAATGACATCACAGGCCATTAGATATGATTTGTCATGTTTGCATGTATGTGTCCATGATGTTCGCATGTAAAACTATGTTCCTGTCATGTTGTCATGTCCCAGGTAACAAAGAATGTTAATCTAACGTTGATCCACGTTATTTAAAGGTTAATCCATTAACACTAAGTGAAAAACGTTATATTATAATTAACGTTGGTCTAACGTTTCTTTGATAACTGCAAATGGACGAGGTAAGGGAGTGGTCATTTTTTAACAACAGGGGGGGTCGGTGGATTTTCGCGCAAGGGGGTCGAAATTCTTTTGGTCCCCCCCACGGTAGGGGTCGAAATTTCTTTGGTTCTCCCCTCAGGCAAGTTGAAATTGAGCGCAGCCGACCCATTTGAGTTATAGTAACGTGCGGGCTTTTTCGCTTAAAAGGCTTTTTTGGTCCCGCCCCCCTTCAAGAGGTCCAAACTTTTTTGGTCCCTCCCCCAAATCCACCACCCCTCTTCATGTTGTTAAAATATGACTACTCCCTTAACTTGAAGTTATTTAAGGTTTATCAAATATCGTTTTCTGAGTATTTGGCCACTGGCCAACTCTATATGCAACAAAGGACGGACCTGCATAGTCACTAAACGCCGCCCATTCTATGCATAATCTTAAATCGCCATTTCTAGAGTAATCTTATTCCAGAAAAATAAATAAAAAGAGAAAGAAGAAGGGGGTGCGGGGGCAGAGCCCCCGATATATACAGCAATGCTACAAACTTACAGTGGTGCCATCTAGAGGATGGGTATCACCTGGAAACTGATTAAGATTACACCAGAAGTGGCGAAAACTGATTAAGATTATACCAGAAGTGGCGATTTTAAGATTACAAACAGAATGGGTGGCGTCTAGTGACTATGCAGGTTCGTCCCAACGTGCACTCCATATCGTGAAATGTTGGCATGTGATGCTCTAACCCTTCGATTTTCTAGATTTTATGTGACTTAAATGTATAGGCGTCTAGATAGTTAATAAAATCGATAGAATATCATATTAGTGCTAATCCCCATAGACAGATTGAAATGACCATAATTCTTCCAATCTCTTCTAAATTTAGATTTTTAGTATTTCATGATGTGCTAACTTATACATCTTCTACTATAATGAAATTCAAGAAATGATTGAATTATGGCATTTACAAGTGTATCTAATTTTTCGCAATTTAGTGTTGGAACCATGGTGCTAGCCATACATATTCATCAGGCTTAATGTTACTTCTATTATCTTTAGAGCTCTACACTTTAGGGGTAAAATTGTCTCCATAATATCATTTGAATTCTAGTTATATCACATATTTTGGTCTTTAGGAAAGAAATCCATGGTATTAAATGTTATCAGCCTGGTATCATAATATTGTTGAAATGGAGAAAGAACATTAGAATAATGTTGATTTAATGTTATACATTTGTATAAACATTAATTGTATTTCCAGTCTTAAGTCACCAGGTGGTAGTTGAGTTGTTGACAATCAATTTATTGACATAATAGGGCTCTTTTATGTTTTGTGGATTTAGGAAATATAGATATAAGACAATATATTTATACCGGTTTTCAACACATTCTCCGGTCAATAACAGAGCTAGGTATAATGGGCGCATAAAGGAACCATCAAGTATGTCTAACACCAATACATCTGACAAAAACTGAAAGATAGGACACTCATCCCCACTTATTAATGTATGTGTTGATTTTCAGGTCCATCTAACTATGATTATAAGAAGGGAAGGTTTTTGGATTTACAAAATACAAAAGCTATAATACCGTAATTTAAGAAGAGATATTCATACTGTTTTTGATTTTACGAAACTGATGGAGATTTATTTTTGGTTATGGAAAACCAGTGAGGAATTCTATATGATAGGTAGGTTTGGGGGAGCAACATTTCCACCCATAATATTCTCTTAGAGCCTTTAGAATATTCAGACTCTTCTTTTTGAATTCTTCAAGTTTTTGAATATTTCTCCTCATGGGTGGAAGATTGGTCCATTTTACAGCACCATGGAACTCTACACTTCTCGAGTATATGGCACTGTTTGAGTGCAAGACCTTGACCATAGGGCTATCAAAGGCTCTAGTTCTCATATGCCAATTATCCACATATGTATCATCACGAGAGCGGTGGTACATGAAATTCCCTAAATGAATATTTGGATGAGTACAGAGGTTGGAAAAAGTTAAAATAACCTCAAAATAACGTCAATATTTAGTATTAGTATTGATTAAATGTGGGGTTAAATCAAGGTGGTATGTAATAATGTTGTCTGCATGACGTTTATCAATGTTTTGTTGTTTGGTTTATTTGTTCCCAGTGAGCACACAGGGCAAATTCAATGAAGCAATGCTGTTTTAGCCAAATGATATGACCTGACAGGGAAATCATACCCATTGAAAACCAACATTTAAACATTAATCTTAACATGTAAATAATCTGACCTACAGCCAAAACGTTCTAAAACGGTTTTCTTTAATTCTACTCTTTTTCTCTAGAACACTGTGGTACGTTCTGGCATGGTGTCACTACTGTCATCTATCTTCCAAAACGTTTTAAAACGTTTTTCTCAATCATTTTTTTAAATGTCAAAACACTCTGATACGTTCTGGCATAAGAGAACTGCAAAAAGGCTGCTGCCAAAACGTTTTATAACGTTTTGCTTTAAATGTAACATTACTTAAAACATAAATCTCAAAACGTCTTTAAGTGTTATGCTATTGAAACTGCACAGTCCAATGTGGGTTCATGTGTATTAGGCAGGGGAATTTATATTAAAAATAGAGAGAAATAAATCCTTGAATACACATCATTACTGTATGGAAGCCAAAAACTTCAAAAATCCATTACACATATCACGTTTTGGTAGCCCCCCAACAGAAAGCCCTGGCATATGGGAGCCTACTTTTACTACACACATCAGAACGTTTTAGTAGCCCTCCAACATAAAGCACTGGCATCTGGGAGGCCATTTTTACTACACACATCAGAACGTTTTGGTAGCCCCTGTACATAAAGCCCTGGCGCTCCTAAGGATATGGGATTTTGGCGATACAAATGTATAATGTGATGCTGAGTCATGATGGGCAGTGCTGGTGCACTGTACCGATCACTTATGGTTTCTGTGTTGGTGATCATGCCTGGGAATTCTTCCTTCAGGGTTTCGCCTTCTGGGGTCGATGTTTTGATGAATCAGCATCAGTGGCAGTGCTGGTGCACTGGACTCACTATATAATAGACTTAAGGACTAGGGACTAGCAGACCTGGTGCACTGTACTTAGTCATATAATAGACTTAGGGCTAGGGACTAGCAGTGCTGGTGCACTGTACTTAGTCATATGGTATGATAATGGCTGATCAATGTTAATGTCTTATGTGGTGATAGCAGTGCTGGTGCACTGTACATGTCACAAATCAAATCGAGAATAATGATAAGGGTGATAATACTAATGAGATGTTTCATATCAAGTAGCCAATTCTATAGATTTTTATCTATCTTAATGCAGCGTGTCTAAATTTTATTGCAGTGAGATAAATTTTTTCTATGGCAGTCTTGAACTTTACACGACTATTCAACATTTGTGTGGCCCTATCCAAAGAATTCCATAAAACAATCCCTCTAGCAAGTGGTGATTTTTTTACCACATGTAGTTTTGTTCTACCAATTTTGAATTTCACCTTGTTGTCTGCTCGTGTGCGTGGGTTCTCGATGACAATGGTGTTGTTTGGTACTTTGGATAATTTGAACATGTGTAATAACAATTGAATATCCCTTCTATTGGCTAGGGGTTTATACTGACACTGTGTATGTAGCTCTTCCTGAGTCATTTCCCTGGGATTTCTTATCCTAAGGCTTGCTCTTAACCCCCTATTTTGTATAGTTTGTAGACTCTTAATATCTAAGAATGTGGCACTGTCCAGCATAAAGCCACAGTATTCTAGGGTGGGAAGAATGCAATGTTTATAAATCACGAGGCACTTGTCATTGTCAACTGAGTCCCGAATTCTATGAGACTGCTTGATCCTAAAATTACCACGTTTCCTGATGCCTGCCATGTGCATCTTCATTGTGATATTTTCATCCAAAATAACACCCAAATAACAGAAAGATTTTACTCGTTCAACGTCATCATTGCCTATTTTAAGGATGGGGCCCTTGACTCCGTTGGTTTTGGGTGGAGTGCCATAGACAACTTGCATGGTTTTATCGCTATTTATAGTTAATCTGTTGATGGCACACCAATCTAATACAGAGTCTAGGTCTGGCTGACCAATACGAGTGAGGTCATTTGACCTGCTGCCCTCTGTAATCATAACAGCATCATCGGCATATAAAATGACTTTGGAATTTTCTACAGTGTTTGGAAGATTATTGATATAAACTGAGAAAAGTAGGGGGCCGAGTATCGACCCCTGAGGAACACCATAGCCCACTTTGATTGGGTCAGACATGATTTTATTGGCAAATGTACAGTGTACTCTATCTCCGAGGTAGCTCCTAAACCAGCGTAAAACGGATCTGTTGGCTCCAATCAGCCCTAGTTTGTCCAACAGCCTACCATGATGTACTGTGTCGAAAGCTTTCCTCATGTCTATGTGTAGACATGAGGAAAGCTTTCCCCTCCCAATGGAGAGGTAGATGTTCTGGGTCAGATCATGAACGGCGTCGGCCGTAGAACGGCCTGGTGTAAAACCATATTGAAAATCAGAGAGCAAGCTGTTTTCCATTAAATAGTTAATTAGTTGTCCATGTACTACTCTTTCCATGATTTTACTGATTAAGGGAAGGAGTGTTATAGGCCTCCAGTTGCTTAGGTTTTGTAAATCCCCCTTTTTGGGGATGGGAATGATTGTGCCTATGGCCCATTTTTTAGGGAAAAAACCCTTGTCTAAACAGTTGTCAATTAAGACCTTCACCTATGGGATAATCATTAGTAGATAATCCTTCATAACATTAGAATTAGCATATCTTACCCCAGAGGATTTTTTCCTATTAATCTTTTTGATATAGTAAGTCAGATCTTTGACCAGTACTTGTCTAAACATGAAATCCCCTTCTGTGTATGCTGGATTATCCAGCACTTCCTGTGCTGTAGTGTCTCCAGGTAAATGAGTGAACTTCTCAGCCAGGTTCTTACCCACGTTTCCATAGAACTCATTGATAAAATTGCTTGTGTTCTCCAGCTGCACATCCTCATCATCATTATCTTTGAGATGGATTGAGGTGTCACCTGCTTTATTAGTTCCTAGTAAACTATTTATAATTGACCAGAACTTGCTTGGGTTGTCTTTATGGTTTTCTACTGTATTTTTAACCTGGTTAGAGAATTCCATATGATGACCTAGGTTGTCACAATGAATAATGGCAGGTGGCAGTACTGTCCTCTGGAGGATGGTGTATAAAGATAGTCTCAAATTAGTTCACCTCTTATTTCACATATTTGGTGTATTCTTGATTGAACTAAGTAGCATTACTTGCAAGTTGCCAATGGGTGAGAATGATGGTATTGAGACACTGGGTGGCAGTCATGTGCCAGTACATGACTTGTGTGCAATAGCATTGGGTAGTATTGGGTAGTCATTGGGACAACCTAGGGCTTGAGAGTTGTCATTACTGATGACTTCAGGTCTTCAAATTGACAATACCTAAATCAACAACCTTAAGGTAGTCATTCTGACAACCTAATTAATGTGACTGCGTAAGGTCGTCATTATGACAACTTTAGTCTGAATGGATCAGATGTCACTACCTTAGGTCATTAAAATGGCAAGCTAATGTTGTCACCTTGACTACCTAAAGTTGTCAACTTTAGAATTGTCAAAATGATGACTCTGAGGTTTTCAGTGTAGAACTACATCCTGGTAGCTAAAAGTTACAGATAGGGCTTCTTTAAATGTAAGTTCTATCTTTACTAGATTATAAAATGATAAGAAGAAGAATACTTCCCAAGTTAATATATATAAAGATCTCGCCGTTCATACTACATTGCAATATGATATGCAAAGAGTAGAAAACGCAACAAATTTGAGGTAATATGACTTTATTCACGACATGATGTGGATGCATGGTTTTTCGTTTTTTGCCCTTAAAATCTTTTAAAAATGTCTTCATTTATAATTTTATGAATACTTTCAGCTTACCAACTATTTACACCTATTGTCAAAATTAGATACATGATATGGGTATTCATTGTGTGATGAATAGATGGTATGTTTCATTATGATATCATAGTTGTCAACAAATATTTTTTATATCAACAAACTATCACTTCTACCAGCCTATGATGCAAATATCCATATTGGTATTCTATGATTGGACATGCTGTTATATTTATCTTCATGAATATTAAGAAATGATTGCTAAGATGATCTGTAGACGCTTATCTGTGAATTGAAGGCAACATTTAGATATCTATTCATTAATTATTGCCAGCTTTGAACTTGAAACACAATTATTCTCTCTCAGAAAAATACATGCTAGTTTGACAATGGACACAGTGGGGCCTGTCACTAGGCCTGTCGCTATAATGATGTAGAATACACAAACGATGCATCTTCATAATCCCAGTCTAATCGAGACTTGTATAAGTGATGTGACATATCATATTTCTGCTGGTCTCTTCTCCACACGTACCATGAATGAGCCTAGATTTTCAATGCCTTCAGAAGGTTGTATTCAGCAAAGACAATATTGCTGTTTCTTAGATCTGGATGCTGCTCCCTGTACTTGCTGTCTGACTGTTCAAACGCAGCTGTGATCTCCTCTTTGTGAAGTTCAGAAGCGATATAGAACCTACACCTGTGAACATATAAACATGTTATGAAGATTAATATGAGGATTTTATTTAGAATAAGTTTTGAATTCATTGTCCTGGGGACACATCTGAGGAGGTAAGCCATAACTTTTGCAACAAAATCTAATGACTTAAATTATAAAAGCTCTTTATTTTCTTCAAGGGTATATCGTGCCATATATCTATGCAGTTGATTTTTGTTTATATTGTCAATATATATTATCAATATCAATTCAAATCTATATAGATATAGTGTTAATGACTGAGACAATAAGTTGAAATTCGTGCCAATAAAGATGTCATTTCACTAATTCAAGGCACTCTATCTTGTGCCCAATTCCTTTTTATCTACTTGCCTTTCCCCCGTAAGTTTCTCATAATTTCTCAACAATGGACTTTTATTATTACTTAAAAACTTTCAATAGTGTACAACAATTTGATCAATTCACCTGGGGTTTTTCTTCAAGTGTTTGTAATTAAACTCCTTACGGCAGGCATAACATATGCTAGTGAGACAGTTAGTGCAGGTTATGGTGTTACAGGAGGCTCCGTCCTCCATGATGAACCTGAGGTCACACTTGGGACAGTTACGGATCATGGCCTCTGCCATCTGGTTCTCCATGAAATGTTTAAACCCTACCCCTTTCTTCAAATTGAATTCCTCGCAGCTGTAGGGTGGGTGAGCAACCTCTTTACATTTTCTGAAATGGAGAATGTGTGAGTTGATTGTGGTTGTTTTCTTTCAGTTCCGGGGATTTTCTTTAATACAATTACATATTTACATAAGAATATTCAATACTATATTGTATGTGTTCAAAATTAGTTCTATTCATTTATTAGCATACATCGAGAGAATATATCAGGTCTGGATGAAGTTATCAATTTGGTTTTCTGAATTCATAGTTTATTGTGCAATATAATTTTTCCTGGAGAAAAACCAAACCTATCTTTTAAATATGCTCTGATATCAAAATGCATGTTAACAAGCCTTACCTGCATGAGTCTACCATGCAGTCAGGATTTTCACAGCGGAGTACAGAGGAGCTGACATCGTCACAAATCACCACAGCGTAGGGACAGAAGGGACATGAGACCATGTCCTCTATGTCAGCCAGTCGGATCTCCTCACTCTGCACCCTCCTCAGCACCAAGCTGTAGGTCTCCCGTCTCAAAGCCTTCTCCAGTGTGACCAACATGTACTGACAGCCACAACCGGCCTCCAGACAGGGGAAGGAGGTACAGCCCTGACCCAGGAGCTCCTCTGTAGAGTGCTGCACACAGTCTTTACAGAAGAGGTGCTCGTTCTGGCAGGCCACCATGTCCTCTAGCAGGACCTCTGATGACACACAGATGGTGCATTCATGGAGACGGCCATCACGCCTGGCTTCCTCAAGACAAAGCTGTTTAGCCTCCTTCTCTGCAGCGATGCGGCCTGTAAAATGCAAAGATATGGATATATAAATTGTAAGATTTTTTACAACTTAAAGTGGAATATAATTTTTCCTGGATGAAATCAAACGCATCTTGAAGATTTAGAGTTTACTTAATGTTTTCCATATGCTGGAAGATTATCACTTTTCCTATCTTCATTGTACTAATTATTATTCTTGTAAAACTCTTTAGACAATAGTGATTTATATGAAAATATAGCCAAAGTATGTCATATTTAGTTCCTATTGCATTTTGCCTCAGAGACCAGTGTAGTACTTTGCACAAATCCTGGTGGTGTTTGTAAATTCATAATCTGATTTCACCTTAGTCACATTTAATTCTACAATATACTATATTCATATACAAAAGAAAAGCTACCTTGTATTGCTTCCTGGTTAAGGATGTAGAGCCTTTCCCAGAAGAATTCCTGGTCAACTACATCACGTCCCTGGGGGTACTCAAATGTCTCTGACCTTGGATGCATGCTGTATTTTCTATTTAATGACCGCTGGCCTTTTTTCCATTTGTATGAAGCAGCTTTAGCATTCTCTCCCTTCAGTGCATTATAGGCTGGTGTCAAATGGAACCCAGATTTGTGTAGAACTGTCTTTATGTAGCCAATCTGTAAAGATCTAAACTCATTTTTCAGGAATGCTTCAGCATATTCATTATATATCTCAGTCACATCAGGTTCTTTGACATCAAAGGTACCAAGTGGGTCGGGGTACCTCTGGAGGAACTCATTCAAGTCAAACTTCATGTTATTGAGGCGCTCATATTCCCGCTCAACCAGCTCTAGTGCTTCCCGGTGCTCCCGTTTTGGTGCATTGAAATTGCCATAGAGATCAAAGATCACTTTGGAGACCCTACACAGGTCGTTCCCTAAGAGCGCTAGCTGATCACGGATGTAAACCAGATCAACCTCTGGGTGGATTTCACAAACTAGCTCAACGTCTTTCTCAAACTGAGCAGCAATTTCAGCTTCAGTGAATGATTCTGTGGAAGCTGCTGCTAAGTCAACTCGAAGCTTTCCTAGTATTTCTTCTTGGTTGAGGACAAAGAGCCTTTCCCAAAAGAAATGTTGATCAATTCCATCACATCCCTGGGGATACTTATATGTCTCTGACCTTGGGTGCATGCGGAACTTATCTTTGAAGTACCACTTCTGTCGTGTGTCCCCTCTGTAGGCTTCAATTTTAGCAATGTCTGCCTTCAACGCATTATAGGCTGGTGTCAAATGGAATCCTGATTTCTTTAGCACCTTTTTAATGTAAGTTATCTGCAAAGACGGGAACTCATTCTTCAGGAATACCTCAGAATATTTGGAGTATATCTCAGTCACATCAGGCTCTGTTACATCAAAGGTACCTTGTGGGTCAGGGTACCTCTGGAGGAAGTCATTCAGGTCAAACTCCATGTTGATGAGGTCGTCATGCCGTACTGCCTCGAGAGCCTCATGGTGCTCCCTGTTTGGTGCATCAACATTCTCACGAGTAGGCTGCTCATCAACCAGTGTTTGATGATCATCGGCTGTGGAGTGAAGGCGTCGATGTTTTGCTGGTTTTGCCTTCCTCTTCCTCTTGGTTCCACATTGGTCCCTTCTCTTGTGGGAGGCAGTGCTGATGTCGCTGTCAGTTGGTGGGAGTTGGGAGTTGAAGGACTGCACTAGGCTGATGTTGTTAGATGGCATGCTTGTGAGACTGGACCGGAACCGTTTCAGTGGCGGGGCCTCAGAGGTCTCTGTTGACACCCGCTTTCTCAAAACTGCACTAGCCATTGTGAGGGTTTTCCTATAAAAGGATTGAGAAAGTTTGAATTTAACCTTTTTTTTTTAGGAATAAAGACAGAAGCTGTTAGATTTCATAAATTGTATCATATAATTCATGTCTCAGGGCTTCATTATCATTGGTTCTGACGATGCACCAGTGAAGAACTGGCAATTGACTTGCAGACATTACATTGGTGCTTAATCCTTAATCTTAACAATATAGGAGTGTATCAGTTATATAGGCTTAGTATGATGCACTGAAAAGTTACTCGTGTTGTAATCATGCGACATAAGGATATTAAAGAATTTTGCTGATAAAGGTTACTCAATAACATATTATGCTAATTAAGGCTGTGTCTCATGAAATTGGACCAATGTGAACGTCTTTGACCAGATGCCATCTTTGACCGGCCACCATAAAACTTTTTTTTTTAATCTTCTTTAATATGTAAGGGATGAAATAAAAAAAATGGCATGAATATATCTCCATATATCACTGTACCTGCCCTGAATAAACAGTCTCTGTCAGGAGGTCAAAGATGGCACCCAGTCAAAGATGGCATGCGGTCAAAGATGGCACCCAGTCAAAGATGTTCACATTGGCCCAATTTCATGAGACACGGCCTTAAGCTTTTAGATAAATTCAATTGGGTAGTGAATTAAATCTTAAACAAATAATATAAAATTACTGATAATGATCAATATAAGATTGCAAGTAATGAAGTGAATGTTATTGTCAAAATGGGGGCAAATCAACTTTTTCTAGGGATCCATTTCAAATGCAATTGCCAGAGACAGGAGCAGTGCAGCCAAGTGACAGGCATGACACTAATCACAATGACATACCAAGACACCATTACATCATGGGCCCCATATGTGTTTTACCTTGGCGAGCTGGGGTAGCCCACCTCTGGGTTCTGTCATTCTTGTCCAGGGCTGCCAGTGGGAGCCCTTATAGGCTCAACTCAATCAATTCCCTCTGCTCGAGGTGCATTGGATTTGCTCAGCCAGCATTGCATATATCAAATGGGGCCCATAATTATGGTCGTCTCTGGGGGTTTTCATATGATCCCACACTGGGATTTGGTCCGTTATAAAATAGACCTAATATAGACTTCCATTCATCATTTCCTTATCAACTGACAGGCCCCTTATCATAGGAAAGCCATCTAGATGAAAAACCGAATGGAGGGCTCTCTGGTAGACCTATGAATTCACTGTGAGAGCCTAGGTGTTTTGTATGTTCATAATGAAGGTTTTCATTTGTGATGGCTGGCAGTTATATTCTTTGCACCCTATTATGGTCATATTTACTAAATAAAAGAGAAATAACAGACTTCAAATTCCTCATATAGACTCAGCATGTTGACTACACACACTAGTACATACCTGTATCAGTGTAAGATAAGCTTCTCCTGTCATCTACTCAGAGTGATTTCACTGTTTGTTTCCGTCACTAGTGTCTGTGCGGTGTGGCGGGTGACTGGTACAAAAGGCGGGAACCCACTTATATACCCAGTCAGACACTGAGCTGGTTACTTTGTGTGAGTACAGAATGACTGGGACCAGCGGTAAAGATAAGAGCGGAGAACGCCATGTTGGGACTTGTCCTGTGACGTCACACAATCTCCACCTACAGTCGCTACCTGCTGCCCCACTATCTTATCTCTAAATACACACTAACATATGAGTCTCTAATACAACTATCTTTATCAAACTCCTTTGTGAAGGGTGTAGTGATATTATCAGCAGAGCCGGCAGGGGGAGGCTGATAATGTGACTAAACCCTTCATGAAGGAGTCTGATAAAGATAGTTGTATTGGGGACGAGGTAGTTTGTGGATTTATCTTCAGTTGGTTGCCCAAAATCAACTTTAAAGAAGGTTATACTGGCTACCTGAGGGAACTACCTCTCTAAGAGTATTGCCCAATTGTTTTGGCTGTGTTCGCATGTCAAACCGGACCTCTTGGGTAGGGTGATCCTTATGTAGTAAGTGTGGACAGGGCAATTAATTGGCTGAGTATCAGTCCTACAACACCAGGTACCAAGGTCTGAGCCTGACTTGTCTACGGCTGTGTCTCACCACCTTGAGCCAATGTTTTTGTCTCTGACCGGGTGCCGTCACTGACCAGGTGCCATCTCTGACTGGATGCCGTCTCTGACCGGATGTCACTTTGGGAGTTTAGTTATGTTCTACCAACAGCAGGAGGCTAATAATAATTACATAACAGCTGCCATAACGTTTTTACATATCCTTATATATATGAGTATAGGTTAACATTTAAAAAACACGTTTTTCTGACACCAGGTCAGAGATGGCACCTGGTCAGAGACGGCACCGGGTCAGAGACGGCACCCGGTCAGAGACAAAAACACATTAGTAGGGCTCAAGGCAGAGGAGGAAGTAAGCGCCCTGACGGCTGGTGGGAAAACGATGCATAGCTGGTTCTCTGTGCTGTCTGTGACAAGGCACAGGGAACCAAATGAAGCCTTCAGCAGCACATTACTGACCCCTTTTGATAGTCAGAGGAACTAAATTTGCATGCAAGTTCTATGGGACAGGGCCAGCAGATACTTCATATATGTGTAGTTGGATGTATATATGATTTTCATCCAAATGCAGTGTGTCTCCTCTGAGTCTCCGGTCTGCTTATTGTACGTCACACATCTGGCTATTTATTTCCAGCAACATGTTGAATATACTTCCACTGATACGTGTGTAGAACATGTTCAAAGTTAGCTAATATTCGGGTTTCCGAAGAGCAAATGTCATGGGAGATTTCTGCATCTGAATAAGCTTACACATCTTCAAAATTATACCAGGAAGATGGAAGAGTTCCTAAATAGTGTGACTGTACCAATACAATAACTGCCATGTGTAATACAATTGCATTATGAGGTAATTTTGCATGACCTGTTATGGTCAGGTCCATGGGACCTAGACGCTTTAGTTCCCTTTTTCTCCACCCCTTGTCAGGTCGCTTCACACCTCCTCTGGGCTCAAGGTCGTGAGACACAGCCCTACATGTGAGTGGTAAGTGCTGTCTAATAACAGTCAAGGCCTGAGCTGTTGGATGTGCAATCAGGTGAGACGGTTTGACCAAACTGGCTAGCTGCTGGAGCTTACCTGTGGGTGGGTAGTGGTGCAGTATGTATGTCATTGTCCCCTCCTCTGATTTGCTAATAATTATGGCGGACTACTTTCCTGCAGGTGGACAGGGTTGGTACAAGAATAGTTATCATCATAATATGCGGCTCTGTCTTTGTTTCAATGTATCACTCTCGCCAAATGACAATAAAAGATTATATTCAAGTATAGCAAGCAGGGAGTTAGACTAAGGCGTCACAGTGAACCCTTGATAAATTGGCCTCCAAGAAGTTGGTTGTCTTATTTCATAGATAGATCCATGGCAAATGTTCTGATTAGACTCATATGTTTATAAATTCAAATAGATAAATATATATAATATTATTTCAGATAACCGGCCGTTTTCCAGAGGGGTCCGATATATCAAGACTTCACTGTACATATGCAAAGCCAGGTGAGTCTATTTATAGATCTGGAGAACCCCATGTTAAGTCCACGCCCGGGATAGCTCTCCTAGGTGCGCAGACAAACACTAACAGCGCAATCTTAATCTCAGAATTAAGATTGTCTTAATTATTTTAAAATTAGTACAGTAATTTCTCAATAGAGTGCCCCACCTGTTAGCCTTTAGTTTTTTTTCTTCTTTTCATTTATTTTAGGTGTTTATTTTGTCTCATCTGTAAGATTAAGATTGCGGTTTTAACGTTTCTCCGCGCACCTGGGAGTGCTATCCCGTATTTGCATGTTAGGTAGGGCAGGATGGTAGAGATGTGAACACGACTGACGCAGTAGCCACTGTAACAGGTAACATACTAGTCTTGAAATTAGGTTGTCGTACTTGAAGCAATACCCTAAGTTGATAAATTACACAGCACAACGACCTAATAAAAAATGGGGGCAGACCTACAAAACTAGACTAAATTGAGGTGAGACGTGGTTAAATGCGGTTCTGACAACGAACAAGATACCTTCTCAACTGTAAATAAACTGTAAAAACACTGTAAATACACTGTAAACGTCTCCACATGGCCCTGAATGCGGACCGCAGGCCAGCCTCCTTGTGACGTCCTCTCATTGGCTGTAGCCATGGAGACCGTACTGTCGCCTAGAGATATATTGAAGGTGTAAGGGTGTGCAAGTCACACTGAAAATCCATGGGTTGAAAGGGTTAGTCAGTACAGACTAACCCAGGTTGGTCATATGAGTGCTAGCCATAATGGCAAAGTTATATTCAAAAATGACCAAGGGGTCAGTCAGTAGTGGCCAACCTAGGTTCATCATTGGTGTGTTGTATTTGTATACCACTAGTTGGGGCCACCTATCATGACCACTCAGTGGCTCCCCCTGGAACTAAAAAGACTAAGGTGGGGTGGTCAGTAGTGACCAACCTGACAATAATTACTGATCTAGGTTGGTCGTATAGGGAGCCAAAAAATGACTAACTAGGTTAGGCACTAGGGACTGAGAGGTTGGGCGTATAGGGAGCCTAGGAATATCAGTGCACGTCGCTTGGTCTATAGCATTCAATGGGAGAGTCACTGCCGTAAATACATAAGAATAGTCTGGTCCCGTTTGTTTTTCAATTTTTGAAAATCTGTTGTACAGTGTTAATTTTTAAAGTTGATAGCCTAATCTATTTTACGGAAACTAACTTGGGTACTCCATGCCTTCATGCAATTTCCTCTTCAAATCTGGTCTCTTTTTCTTGGGCTTTAGAGAATAGATGAGTTGACTTCTCTTGGCCTGAATATTGACTGTAGAAAGGTTTCAATGATACCTACCCCAAAAATCAGACCCAATTTAGAATCTATTTGAGTTATTACTTTGTTACCAGGATAAGTGGTTGCCTAGCAACAATTGTTTTTCATAGCAAACAACCCCACCAGAGAACGGATTAGCATAGACCAATTATATCATTTACATTACTGGAATCCATACCTTGAAGGGCTCTGAATGAGATACTAGTAGTATAACTGTTTTAATTTCAATCGTTTTACCATTTCTACGCAGAAAAGAATAAGAATATATTTCACAGGAAATAGAGGTATAAACATTCTAATGAGCAAGCAGCTCTGACATGCCATCTAGTGTCACATGCATGTACTACCTCTGTCAGTGGCAGAGAAGGGGGTTTCAACTGATAGGACTAGGAGTATGTAAAGATCTAATTTAGCTAGTAATATACCACCATTGGCCTACTTAGTTTAACCTTACATGCTTCTCGTATTATTATCAACTAAATCGATGCATTGTTCATTCCACATAGCAATATGATATACAAAGAAAAGGTAACACATGTTTGAGATGTTATGATTTTATTCAAACAAATGGAGATATAAAGTGACATGGTGTGGATGACATTTCATGAACTTCTGTTTTTTATCTTTATAGAATGCCGGTATAAGTTTATGAATCGTTCCAGCTTACCAGCTATTTACACTCAATTCAAACATTTAATGCATGATATGTGGATTTACAGTGTGATGAATGGATAGTGCATTCCTATATGAAAATATAGTTATCAACAAACATGTTCAATATGAACAAACTGTCAGTAGATACTTCTACCAGGCTATATAACTATATATATTTTCGTTTTCCTGAGTATATTCTACTATAAGACAAACTACTTTTTTTTAACAACACATAAGATATATTTGGATAGAGGATCTAGTCAAATCACATAATCCAAGGGAGAATATGATATACAAAAGATAATCTGGCTATAATCTGGCTTTTATTACCAGCATCACAATTCTGTCAGAGAAACACATAATAGCCTGTTGGTAATGAACACAGTAGGGTCTGTCCCTAGAAGGTGGGGAACAGTATGTTGATTCTTTTGCATTCTAGTAATTGTGTAGGGGGAAGGTAGAACAATTTATAAATCTCAAACAAAACATGTTCATACCTCCAGTCTAAGTAAGTCTAAGTGATATGATCAATCATATTGTGGATTCTTCTGCACACAATAAATACACACATTTAGATTTGCAATGCTTCCAGAAGGTTGTATTCAGCAAAGACAATATTGCTGTTTCTTAGTTCTGGATGTTGCTCTCTATACTTGGTATCTGCCTCTTTAAACGCGGCTGTGATCTCCTCTTTGTGCAGTTGGGGAATGTTGCTGTAGTCTCGACACCTGCAAATATATAAACATGTTGGGAAGATTAATATCATGGTTAATTTCTGCGAATCATCCAAATATTAAATTTTAATATAAGCATTACCTTACATAATATTTACATCTATGGTGAATTTAACCTATAGCGAAGACTTTGATCACTTAAAAACTTAATTAATCTTCATGCCAGTGATATTTAAATGATTTTTATGATCTCTGGCTTCTTCTTTTGACTTTGGGTTCTATTTTCAATAATTTTCTCATGACTGGTAATTTCAATTATATATTGTCTTTATCATTCCTCCAAAACCGATAATGAGGTACAAGAAATACTGGACTCACCTAGGGTTTTTCCTGAAGTGTTCATAGCCCTTGATCTGCTCACGGCAGACATAACACGTGACAGTACGACATTTGCTGCACGTCATGGTGTTACAGCCCTGATCTTTGATGAACCTGAGGTCACACTTGGGACAGTTACGGATCATGGCCTCTGCCATCTGGTTCTCCATGAAGTGGCCGAACTCTGCATCCTTCTTCACCTTAAATTCCTCACAGCTGTAGGGTGGATGACCAACCTCTTTACATTTTCTGAAACGGATAGTTTGAGATATTAAAGCTAGGTTCATCTATGAAAAATAGCAATCATGTGGATAAAAGTATTTAGTTTTATTTGTATATGTTTTTGATAACTAATATATATTTGTAAGCTAGAATTGTAAGAGTTCTCAGATTAAAGTCTACTTAATATTTTCTGTTCTGATGATACATAACAAGTCTACTCACCTGCAAGAGTCCTCCATGCAGTCAGGGTTTTCACAGTGGAATACAGAAGAGCTGATATCGTCACACATCACCACCGCATAGGGACAGAAGGGACATGAGACCATGTCCTCTATGTCAGCCAGCCGGATCTCCTCACTCTGCACCCTCCTCAGGACCAAGCTGTAGGTCTCCCATCTCAAAGCCTTCTCCAGGGTTGCCAACGTGTACTGACAGCCACAGCCAGCCTCCAGACAGGGGAAGGAGGCGCAGCCCTGACCCAGGAGCTCCTCTGTAGAGTGCTGCACACAGTCTTTACAGAAGAGGTGCTCGTTCTGGCAAGCCACCATGTCCTCTAGCAGGACCTCTGACGAGACACAGATGGTGCATTCATGGAGAAGACCGTCACGCCTGGCTTCCGCAAGACGATGCTCTTTTGCCTCCTTCTCTGCTGCAATGTGGCCTGTACAACATAAAAATATAGATTTATGATTGGGTATGAACGTTTAATTTAGAATGGACATATGAAAATTTATATATTTTCCATCATTTAATTTAATCATTATTCATTTAAAAGTTTTGGATTAATTTTTATTTGAAGTCAAAATATTCATATTTACGTCCCTTTGGATTTACATTTAAAATAGCATCCGAATGATGAATCAAAAAAATGTACTCACCTAGTATTTCTTCTTGGTTAAGGACGAAGAGCCTTTCCCAGAAGAAGTCGTCATCAATTACATCACGTCCCTGGGGGTACTCATAGGTCCCAGACCTTGAATGTGTCAGGTGTTTTTCCTTGACGAAGAGTGTATGTCTGTCTGCATTGTCTGCCTTCAAAACATTATAGGCTGGTGTCAAATGGAATCCAGATTTCTGTAGCATCTTCTTGATGTAAGGAACCTTTAAGTTTGTGAACTCATTCTTCAGGAATACTTCAGCGTAGTCATAGTATATCTCAGTCACATCAGGTTCTTTGACATCAAAGATACTGAGTGGGTCGGGGTACCTCTGGAGGAATTCATTAAGGTCAAACTTCATGTTATTGAGGCGCTCATATTCCTGCTCAACCACCTCTAGTGCTTCCCGGTGCTCCCGCTTTGGTGGATCAGCATTCTCATAGAGGTCAAAGGTCACTGTGGAGACCCTACAGGGGTCGTTAACAAGGAGAGTTAGCTGCTCACGGATGTAAACCAGGTCAACCTCTGGGTGGATGTCACAAATTAGCTCAACGTCGCTCTCGAACTGAGCAGCAAGTGCAGGATCAGTGAATGACTCGATGGCAGCTGTCCCACCGACTGCTCCTTCTGCTGTAGCAGCTGCTGCCTGAGCATCCGTAGCAGTAACGTCCTGAGGGGTTTCCATCTCATTGTCTTCAGTTGCCTCATTGTTGGATGTTGTAGCCCCATTGTTTGACATTGTTGCCTCATTGCTTGATGTTGTGGCCTCATCAAGCACTGCTGGGGTGGTATCCATCACGTCGGCTGTGCTGTCACTAAGGTTACCTAGTATTTCTGCTCGGTGGAGGATAAAGAGCCTTTCCCAAAAGAAGTCCTCATCAATGACATCAAGTCCTTTGGGGTACTCGTAGGCTAAGGATCGTGGAATCACACGGCACTTTTCCTTGAAGTAAAACTTACGTTTGTTCACACTACAGGCTTCAATTCTGGTTAGTTCTGCCTTCAAGCTATTATAGGCTGGCGTCAAATGGAATCCAGATTTCTGCAGCACCTTCTTAATGTAACCAACCTGGAGAGACCTGAACTCATTCTTCAGGAACACCTCAGCATAGTCATAGTATATCTCAGTCACCTCTGGCTCTGTCACATCAAAGGTACTAAGTGGGTCAGGGTACCTCTGGAGGAATTCATTCGGGTCAAACTTCATGTTATTGAGGCGCTCATATTCCTGCTGAACCACTTCTAGAGCTTCTCGGTGCTCCTCTTCTTGTGTCTCGACATGGTCACCGAGGTCAGAGGTCATGGAGACCCTACGAGCATCGTTGACAAGTACTGCACCCTGCTCCTCACCTGGAGTTTTATGCTTATCGGCTATGGAGTGAAGGCATTGACGCTTTGCTGGTGGCTCTGGTGATGCCTCCCTCTTCCTCTTGGTTCCACACTTGCCCTGGGCCAGGGAGGCAGTGCTCATGTTGCTATCAGTCCTTGAGAGCTGGGAGATGAGGGACTGCACCCGGCTGAGGTTAATAGAGGGGCTGCTTGTGAGGCTGGACCGGAACCGTTTCAGTGGAGGCGCCTCAAAGGTCTCTGTTGACACCCGCTTTCTCAGAATTGCACAAGCCATCGTGAGTTGTTTTCTGTAAGAAGTTGGAAAAAGAAATATTTGTTTAAAAGATTGTGGCATTGGAAGGCTAGAACATTTAAATGTCATAAATAGTATTTCATCATTCAAAAGCATAATCCTTTGCAATAATCCCCACATTCATGATTAACATTGATTTTATTCAATACTAAAAAGAACCAATACAAAAGTCTATGGTGTTGACTCAAGCATTATGTACTGGGTGAGAGTTGATTAGCTCTCCGTGCTCACACAGTCATCTCTAGTCAGTGTTGACTATCATGTATGATAATCTACGCAAGTGGGCAGCTAGACCAAGAATGTATGTGTTGGGAAGCAATCATTTATGCATCAACTCGAGATTTGGACTGAGAGGGATTCCTCAGTCTTCCTAAGTCTCAGAATGGAGAATTGCTTTAGGCTAGGGTGGCTAGTATATGTGCTGCCACCTGGAGATGGTATCTAGAACTAAAAGTGTCAGATTCACTGTCTTCCAAGCAATAACTCAACCAAGCAATGTGTCTGATACTCAATCAATAGGGGGTGATAACCTTTATGTTCATATCATTAAAATATCGAAATAAAGTATTTTATAAACTATTGAGACACTACTCAAGAGTTGAATCATGTTAATTACATTCACTATAAAACTGATTAGGTGAATTCTCATCCCAACATTGACCTTTGATGCACATTGTAGCATAGTGGTGTAATATTACACCAACACTGTTACTATTGCAGGATGGTGGTGCAATACCAGCGATGGCCTGTCTGACAATACAAAGCATGCAGGCATTGCACCACAGCCCAGCCACAGGAGAACAGGTTGGCAGTGTGCCAAACGTCTACAAATACTCAACCTTTTAATGCCAGCACGATGATGCATGCTTTCACATTCATTGCTTGTCATGATGCACCAATGCAGCACCAGCATGTAACGTGCAGGTATGACATAATAACCCTTCAAGAGTGTATCATTCATGATGCATCAATCGTGTAGGCCTGGCATGAGGCATACATTAAACACTGACAAGTTACCCCCAGGCCTACATTTATGCATAATGATGACAAATTGACATTGTGCAGTTAACACTCAAAGGTCGAACATAATAACAAGGCTTTTTGCATAGACTTATAAATGCACTATAATATAACATATATTGCTAATTAAGCTTCCATGTTTAAGATGGCGGCCACCAATCCATTTGTAATGCAATTTTTCTTTTGGATTTGTAGGTTCTAATTTTCTATATGGTATTTGAAGGGGATATCCAAATAGATACTGAAAGGATTGAATTAAACTTGTAATAGGGGAAAACAGAAATAACCATTAATTAAGAAAAAGGGGGTTGGGTCCTTTTTAAGAAGGGCGCATTATGGCATTTCATTTTCGATGGGGATTGTCAGAGACCTCAGGACTATTGACAGGCATGGCATTCATCCCATACACCCATACACCCCAAGCATACCGACTACACAGAGTAGATCAAGTACACACCAGTATCAGTGTAAGATCCAATCCTCCTGTCGTCTGCTCTCAGTGAGTCTGCTACTTGTCACCAGGCGGCAGCACCAGAGTCCTGTGCCAGTAGTAGTGTGGTGTACCTGTGGAGGTGTTGTCTCTGTCTGTGTGGTATGGCATGTGAGTAGTGCAAGAGGCGGGAACCCACTTATATACCCAGTCACGCACTGAGCTGGTTACTCTGTGTGCATACAGAAGGACTGGGACCAGCGGTGAAGGGAGCACCCTGTCCAGACTTGTCCTGTGACGTCACACAATCTCCACCCATAGCCACTGCCTGCTGCAGTTGTCTCACTCTCCAAACAGATTGTGGTGTGTATGGCAAGCAGGGTGGCTAGACTAAGGTGATATATGCTTGGAGAGTATCCAGGTCAGGTGTGTCTATTTATAGACTGGGGGAACCACTGTCAGACAGCACCCTGTGGTAGAGATACGGGGGATCTGCAAGACATGACTTGACAGGCCCTAGACCACTAAATTCCATATGGCAACATGGCCATTTCTTAAATCCGATATGGTGACATGGCTATTCCTTAAAATCGACATGGGACATGGCCATACTAGTGACATGGGACATGGAGCATTTCTTAAGTCTGACATGCGACATTGGCCGTGAATGGCATCAGAACCTCGGAAAGCCTAAAATACACTAATCTCACGATAAAATTCCTTAAATGTTCTCGTATGACAAGCTCAAACTCACCTCAATTTAAGTGTTGGCCTAAATTCGAAAATTTTCTGAAGATGTAGATTTTAACCACTCTGAATGCGCCAATTTTAAATTTTCCGGGGGGCCTGTGGCCCCAAAGACCCCCTTTAGTGACACTAGCGACATGGGGTTTTCCTTAGCGACATGGGACATGGGCATTTCTTAAGATCGACATGTGACATGGGGACCCCCCCACCAAGGGCCCCAGGTATTTGAGCTTAGGCCCTCTGCATCATGAATCCACCATGCTAACCACTACTCTATGAGGGACAGGTGACATAAGTAATGCCCAGGTACAACCCAGTCACAATACTCACACCCTGTTTGTACCCTAATCTCGGACATGAGATTTGGCTGAGCAGGTTGCTGGTGACTAGGGGGATACAATTGGTACCAGAGCATGCCATGGCCATTAGAATAATCTCAGTCATACAGAAACACTGAGTACTATATATATGGCAACTAATGTATAATCACATCACATGATAGATATTTGCCCTCGCCTCTGATAGTGACACCTGTCGACACCTTTAAGATGTAGGCGGGCATGGAGTATTCCATCCCTGTTCACAATATTATATAGCTTATTTTGCAACTTTAAATGGGCAAATTACATGGTTGATATGGTTGATATTTATAATTGAGTTGATGTCATTGAACCTATCATTGGTCAGAAGTAAAACAGTATAATGTATTCTATGGCGGACAGGGATTGTGGAAGAACAATGCTTTGTGTATGTGTGTGTGTGGGCGGGGGGTAGATGTGCCAGGATTTAACTCTAGGGGGCAGCACTGTTGTGTGCATACAGCTGACAATCCTGCAGTTCTCAATCTGGCCGTTCTTCCATATACTACTCACACCAGCACCTCTGCGTTCTCGATTCTTTCACAACTATAGCAACGTTGATGTCACTCCCTCACCGATAAGCTATTAGTAGAGACCACAAGCTAATTTGAAAGAATAGGAATATAATTATCATTCACATACCATTGCAAAGCTAAGAACGTGGGGATTCCAGAAATATTATTTTGGATATCCTAAGGTAAACTATGAAATTCTTGTTGAATTTTCCCAAGAAAAAATGATAAATCATTTTTCCAAAGATCAGACCAAATCTGCTAGCTGTGGTTCATGACCAATAATTATATTTACATGAGGGCAGAATTTATGCTACCATTGCATCGGGTACACCTTCATATACCATTCACAACATGAATATACAAGACTACACCTCTCATATATGAAGAATAAGCAATATTTATACTTGATAAATGCATGCCATTCTCTCATTGGGCTATGTTTACCCATGGTCAGAACCAAAGGCAATGAGGCCTGACTGATAGCCCGTAGTGTCAGAGTGGCACTCACCAGTAACACAGCCCCAGAGCATGGTTAGGCACTGAGGGGTGAGGTGGGATGTAGTGGCTATTCACCTAGTATTTCGGATAGGGTGGAGGGTGAGTTGATTGTTATGGTATTTGGGGGAGGGGGTTAGCCCTAGGTTTTTTTTCTTGTAAAATCATTATTTATTTTGGGCTCATTTAATGGCCTTAAATTAGATTGCAGGTCTGTAGCAGACTTTTCAATCGGTCTAACTGTGACATTCCCATAACCGCCATCTAATTATTTCTATAGGAAAACTGGCCTTTTATATGGAACTACCCAGTTTAGAGGGGGATAATTCAAAATAAAAATTACTCTTGACGATGGGGGTTAGGTCAGAGTATTCTAAGTCTTCCTGCTATCTCAAAATGTTAATATGTCTTTTACATTCTGTGTAAAAAGAGCCCCCGTACATCCATACAGCAGCAGTTGATTTCTGATGACCTCAATAAATACACTCGACCTGCCACCTGCAGTGTGTTGTGGTCCCTACTAATACTATTAGGTTCCAGACTACCAGAAGGGGTTGCCCAGAACCAGCAAAATCCCTAGGTCAAGGTCATTTGGCTGTTACCAGAGCTTTCCTTCGCAAGGATTTGGGAACGAGAGTACACCCCAGGCAGCAAATAGCATTTCCAGTCAGGAAGTATTCTTACCCTTTAAGGGCCGCATAGTGCACTAATGTGATATTTATCTTTGTCGGCATGATGCATGAATAAATACATGCATCATGTATCCCTGAATTGAATTGAATTGAATTTTCATTTATTTAGACTGGAAAGATGGTAGGTCACAGACCTGTATTCTCCTCATTCCAGTTGATGGAGTGTATATACAATTGAATAAGTGTTGCTTTGCAGTAAGAATATATGCAAAAAAAAATGTGAAGAAATATAATAAGAGAGCATTGGCTTAGAGAACAGATGTTAGTTTAGATTTGCAAGTAAAAGTATCAACTATGGATTGTAGGCATGATGCATTCATACACCCTCCAGGGTTGCATTCATGCATCATAACGAAAAGCGCACATATTTTTAAAGCACCATGCCGCCCATAAAGGGCTAACAAATGACATTTGTTGCCGCATGCCACATACTGCCTGGGTACCAGCCGCCCGTTACGGCCCCCCGGGGGTCCCACAGCCCACGTATCCCCCATTTATCCGTCACCTCGCAATCAGGACTCAGAGACACACCTGAATATTTGATATCTATGAGCGCGGACGGCAAGGACTAACCTACTTACACACAGGGACGCTGCACTGAAGACACATCCCGGGCACCGCGCCGTCCCGGGATGAGGGGGAGGAAACACAGGCACCGGGATGGACACCAGGGGGCTGTTACAAAATACAGTATAAAATCATAGCGTAAAAAGAGGGTGTTACAAAACACAGTGTAAAATCATAGCGTAAAAAGAGGGTGTTACAAAACACAGTGTAAAATCATAGCGGAAAAAGAGGGTGTTACAAAACACAGTGTAAAATCATAGCGGAAAAAGAGGGTGTTACAAAACACAGTGTAAAATAATAGCGTAATAAAAAGAGGGTGTTACAAAACACAGTGTAAAATCATAGCGTAAAAAGAGGGTGTTACAAAACACAGTGTAAAATCATAGCGTAAAAAGAGGGTGTTACAAAATACAGTGTAAAATCATAGCGTAAAAAGAGGGTGTTACAAAATAATGTTTTTAACTGTGTTGTTCAAGGGGGTGTTACAAAACAAAATTTACGTTACTGTTTTTTTTTTGAGGCAACAAAGGAAGGTCATTACTAAACTTTATAAATCACACAATAAATGCACTACAGTCATCCACTACAAAACTATGTTCTACAAATCTGAGCAGTGTAACATACAGGGAATAAAGTGCTGTTATGCACATATACCTGTGCAAGATGTTGATCTTCCCATGGATAGGGATCAGGAAAAATAGAACTTGTCTCTAATTGTACATCTACCGTATTGGACGATATAAGCACCCTCCCCCTAATAAGCGCCCCCTCTTTTTTAATGCCGAATGGGCACGAAGTGCCCCTGGTGGTGCCGACAGGCACCACCAGGATGAGGCAGTATGATGTTTCCACTTCCCCAGTAGCCGCCATCTTGGATTAGGCCTAAGGTGTCACAACACAAATTTTTGCATATGATATAACAATAATATTAATCAACATTTGATAGGTCCTGAGGTTGATTATAATCATACCTACCCCCCCTAAAGTGGACCCAAGGAATTCAATGGTTCTATTAGTTTGTTGCTAAGACAGCTGGCTGCCTAGCAACAGCTATTCTAATTGTTTATCTGCCTAGCAACACCCATTTCCATGGTCCTGAGGTTGATTACAATCATACCAATCCCCCCTAACATGGACCCATGAATCCAATGGTTCTATTGGTTTGTTGCTAATACTTCTGGTTGCCTAGCAACAGTTATTCTAATTGTTTATCTGCCTAGCAACACCCATTTCCATGGTCTTGAGGTTGATTATAATCATACCTCTCCCCTGTAATATGGAGCCAAGGAATCCAATGGTTCTATTGGTTTGTTGCTAATACTTCTGGTTGCCTAGCAACAGCTATTCTAATTGTTTATCTGCGTAGCAACGCCCATTTCCATGGTTCTGAGGTTGATTATAATCATACCTACCCCCCCTAATATGGACCCAACAAATTCAATGGTTCTATTGGTTCGTTGCTAAGACAGCTGGTTGCCTAGCAACAGCTGTTCTAATTGTTTATCTGCCTAGCAACACCCATTTCTATGGTCCTGAGGTTGACTATAATCATACCTATCCCCCCTAAAGTGGACCCTAAGAATCCAATGGTTCTATTGGTTTGTTGCTAATACTGCTGGTTGCCTAGCAACAGCTATTCTAATTGTTTATCTGCCTAGCAGCGCCCATTTCCATGGTCCTGAGGTTGATTATAATCATACCTATTCCCCCTAACATGGACCCAAGGAATCCAATGGTTCTATTAGTTTGTTGCTAATACTGCTGGTTGCCTAGCAACAGCTATGCTAATTGTTTATCTGCCTAGCAACACCCATTTCTATGGTCCTGAGGTTGATTAAAATCATACCTCCCCTCCCTTCAAATATTCCCACCATGTAGACATTATGTTCCTTTGAACGCAAGAATTGCAGTTGTTGCCTGCTTAAAGAAATGCTTGAGGCATTTTTTTACGCAGCTACAACCGCAATTCTTGTTACAGATTATATTGTGTCATCCTCCAATTTTGCTACTGTTTTTCACACCTTTGAGTGACATGGGACACTTCACATCTGTTCAGGTGTTAAGGCCACGCCAGGTGTGAAGGTATAAGGGTGTGTAGAAGCCTTGAAGATGTCAGTGAGGTAGACCAGTAGTTTGTATGATAAAACATTGGGGTGCTTATAGGGAGTGGTCCATTTTTTAACAATGGGGGGGGGGTTGGTGGCTTTTTGCGGGAGCGGGTCGAATATTTTTTCGTCCCCACCGTGGGAGGGGTCATAAATCGTTCGGTCTCCCACTATTCAGGTTAAAAATTAGTGCAGCCAACCCCTTTGACCTTTAGTACTTAATGCGCTGGCATTTTTACTAAAAAGGGGTGTAATTCTTTTGGTCCCCCCTCACAAGGGGTCCAAACTTGTTGGTCCCTCCCCAAATCCACCAACCCCCCCTGTTGTTAAACAATGACCACTCCCTTATTAGAATTATATTTGAAGCTGATTTTCCACTCAAAATTATATTTTAAGCACCCAAGGCGTTTAATACGACTAATACGGTATAAGTGTTGAGGATATGTCTATATGCCAGTAGTAAAGTGCATCTGCTCACAGAGCAGTTCTCTCCACCTGTTAGATGTCTGGTTGAGCAAGGGAAATACAAGGATGTAGTGTTCTGTAAAAGCCATATGCCATTAGTGCCATGGGAAAGGGCACAGTGTCATACATGCATGTGGATTTAGATTCAACAGTGACTTGGGAGAGACACACAGTCTGTGAGAAATCATCTGATCTATCTATTCATTCTCATGAAAGATCTACATAGAGAGATATGTGAGAGTCATTGTCACCAGAATGACCACTTCAGGGCGGCATGGTGATTTAATCCATTATACTTAGACAATTGGACACTTAAAATTGTGGGGAATTAGCCCTGCCCTCGGAATCTGCACCAGTGTTAAATTTCCCCATGCAGGTAGTATTATATACTATGGTGCTGAAATTAGCAATAGTTCTACATCTTCTTTTGTGAATTCTCTTTCAATTTACGATGAAACAGTATAACTGCCATGTGATAGATGAACGTGTTTACTAATGCATCTTACATGGGAACTATGAACGGAAATTCATTAGGATAATCAAAACACCTTATAGTAACATGTTGTTTCCATAGACCTTCCCTCCATGTTCCTCTACCTCTCCCACTTGCATGTACCGATGGAAACCAAACGAACAGGCCTAGAAGTAGCCAATAGCGCAACCAATGTAGACCTATGTTGTGCACAGGATTATGGAAGTTGGGGTCACAAATTAAGCTGCACGAATACCGAATTATTTAACACCATTAACGCTCCTAGTACCCCTTACTTAAAGGTCCATGTCCCTTGTCATCTATAAAAATTTACTTGTAAGTCCAATGTTGAAATATCTTATGAGATGTCCCATGTCTAATTTAATGGTCCCGACCCATTAAAACATATATATAGCTGACTCAACCCTTACAATACCTTATTCAGTTGGCAGGCATATGAATCAACGTTGATAAATGTCAATGTTGCTTCAGAATTGTTTTCAATGTTGAACTGTATTTTTGGTCACTGGGTATCCTGCCACTGCATCTCCTACTCTCCCCCTTCCTCTTCCATTCCCTTTCCTAGTCATACCTGCACAGAGGTTGCCTCCAGAATGGCTCCCCTCTTTAGGGGTGCCCTGACTAAGGTACACTGAAAAAGTAAACTTGTCTCCAGACTCGTCGAAGTGACTATCATAAAATCAACAAGTCAAAAATTGTCTAACCTATCAGGTTACCATCCCACAAATATTATCTTGAGCTGGCAAACGTCAGGTTTTGGGCTGGTACATGCCAAGTGGGTCTTCTATCTCCAGCTAGAAGACCCGCTTCCTTGTCACTTAGACGAGTTTTTGACTCGTTTGTTTTATGATCTTCACTTTGAAGAGTCTGGAGACAAGTTTATTTTTTGAGTGTAGCCTAGGTAACTCCCTGTAGTTGACCTAAGGGAGTCACCAATAGGGATAATTCTGGTTTCTTCGTATTGGTGGCATGTTAGTTCTGTGCCCACAATCGTAGGCAATGGCCAGACACTCACACACCATAACTTCCGGGGAACATGCTGAATACGAGAGCAGAACCAAGGTCTCATGAGATTGCCGGTGTCAGGATAATCATTGTGGTCATAGAAACACATCGACACCAGTTAGAACGCTATAGGGGAGTCCCATAGCTCCATGACACACCTAGGGGAGTCACATAAGGACCAGAGCTACTCTAGAGGGGGAGTCATTCTGGAGGCAGCCTGGACTCCCTTTTCACTCTGTTTTTATTCACTGTATACTTCACTTCCCCTCCCCCTGCCTGTCCCTTCCACCACCCCCATATTACCTGCCCCCTTCTCCACATCACCTCCCGCCCGTCCACACCGAGGCTTTAGCTGCCTAATTTCCTGCCTCACACTTTCCATCCTGGCGGAGATCCTCTTTTATTTCCCGCCCTGCCTCTGAAATATCCCCACACCCCTCTGCGGGTTGTTAAGCCGTCCTGAGCCTCCTCCCCCTCATTCTGCATCCTGTAATGAGGGATGGCGCCAGGTTAGCTGATTACCTCTCTGTACGGTGTCAGCCATCTTTGTTAGCCACTGGCGACTATACTGAAAAAGTAAACTTGTCTATGGACTCGTCGAAGTGACTATCATAAAATAAACGAGTCGAAAGTTGTCTAACCTATCAGGTTACCATCCCACAAATAGAATCTGGAGTTGGCAAATGTCGGGTTTCGGGCTGGCACTTGCCAATTGGGTCTTTTATCTCCAGCTAGAAGACCGACTTCCTTGTCACATAGACAAGTTTTAACTCGTTTATTTTATGACCGTCTGGAGACAAGTTTATTTTCGAGTGTAGTGTATGCAGCCCAGGGGCAGGAATGTGTTAGGAGAGTGGCGCCTCTGGTACAAACTTGGATTCCTCAGAGCGGACATTCTGTCATCGACCTATGGGTCAGAATGCTCAGCTCCATCGCCGACGCCCACGTGCCCACATGCTGTCATGACCACCTGTAAGCATTAGCCGTATAACCATTTAACGACGGCATGATGCCTTAATGCATCATGCCCTTTGTTGGCATGATGCATGAATGCAGCCCTGGGGAGTAACTCGCCAGTACTGCATTCAACCATGAGGCCGAGCCTACAGGGTTGAGACACCCCCGCAGGGTCAGCATGATGCACCAATGCAGCACTGGTGAGTTACTCGCCAGGGCTGCATTGGTGCGACAAATGTCTTGAAGGGTCTAAGGGAAGCTTAGTGCTTAAATGTCTGTTATTGTCATGATGCATGAATACAGCTGTGATGAGTAAGTAGCCAGTGTCACATTGAAGCATAAATGCTTACAAAACTGAAGTGTAACCGGTAACAAGCACGAAGAGTCAGCATAATGCATGAATGCAGCTCTGGCGAGTTACTCGCCAGGGTTGTATTCATACATCATGGCGGTGAAAAAGCGATAAAATGGCAGTACATGAACAACCCACTCTGTGGCCATTAAAGGGTTAGACTCCAGGGAGGGAGGAGGCACACGTATTGCCGTTAGCCCTGGAGGAAGCAGTAAAACCGTATTCAGTTGAGGTTGCTGCTGACCCCCTAATGCTCTATTAACCCTTTAAGGGCGGCGTGATGCCTAAACCCCGGGGCCTTGATGTGGATTTGTCGTCATGGTGCATCAACACTGTCCCGGAGAGTAATTGACCGGCGCTGGATTGATACATTCCTTTTCGAGTGTATCAGCCTAATTGGATTCATATGATGCATGGAAGCAGCACTGGAAAACTACTCGCCATGTATTATGGCTATCATGACAACTAAAGAGCAAGGCGTATCGCAGCACTGAGCTGTGCTTAAAGATTTAAAAAGAACCAATGGTAAATCACCAGTGAGATATCTCCAACTTGTAGGTCTGAGTGAGTGCATATGGGCTAAGTACTGTAGGTCAATGTCCCGCATTTAATGAGCAACCAGAGAGACTGAATCAGGCTGACGGCGAGGTGCACCCAGGGGTGATGTGCACGCACACCCCTGGATGGCACCAGACATCCTATCATTAACGTGTACTCCATCCCTCCAGGTTTCCCTATTCGTCTTCACCCTTTAAATACTGCATAAGGCCACATAAAAGAAAAGGTTTGTTTCAGGTCACCCGACCGACCCTATAAAAACAGGGCAGACCCTACGTTTTTTTGTGCAATTTTGAAGAAGTCCTAATATTTTTACACTTTTTGGGTCATTTTTAGGGTTAACACGGAGGATGGCTAGTAATTCATGTTAAAAAAATAAAAGAAAAGAAAATTTCCGACCTACCGACCCTAGTCTTTCTTCCCAAGTTACCTGAAACATGCCTTTTATTTATTTTTTGGCATAATGATTTCATGCAGTTTTCTCCTTGTCGTCATGATAGTAATTCACCTGCTGCATTGCCTCAATTATTCCTCTTCAATGCCTCTTATATACACCCTCCATGTCTCTGCACCGTAGGTAAATGTAGATGAGAGTAGAATGTACTGTTCATAGTTTAACAGCATAATTATTCTAGAGAGTTAGTGTACATAGGCAGTACAATATATTGGTTTACACACTGCCAGAAGTAACTGTAACTGCACAGTGTGTTACTGCAGAATTACAGAATAAAAAGAGGTATTTTTGGTTTCATGTTACATCGACAGTATAACTGACAGTGCAGTATAAAAGGGCGTGTTTTGGGTTCACTATTTACAATTTGGGTATAGGTCACCTATACGTCCCTATACCTGTCCATACAATCCCCACACGGCACACCTCCCACACTGATAATCATTTGGCTCCCTATACGACCAATATGTTATAAATTCACTACAGTGCCTAACCTACTTAATCATGTTTTTGGCTCCCTAGATGACCAACCTAGGTTAGCTAATTTAGTCAGGTTGGCCACCCTATAGTCTTTCCATTTTAGACTAAGTCATTTTTAGTAAGGGATTTAGTAGCTATTATTCATATATGTTGTTTTGTCTCAGTCTTTCGTCAATAGCACATGGTCATGCCTAACCAATGACCCAACCTGCACCATTAGAAGTAAGTGTAGCTGCACAGCTAGTTATGCTGTAGATTCACAGTATGGAAGGACGCATTTCTGGGTTTAAAACCAAGAATTATACCTGCTCTTATACACCGTAAATCTACAGTATAGGGGGTTTAGATGGGGGGGTTTCCATGTCGCACGTCGATTTTAAGAAATTGCTATGTCACCCCATGTCCCATGTCGCCTATAAGAACCGCAAAAACTGGATAGCTCTCCCAAGTGAGAGGACAGACGTTCAGAGCGTTATCTTAATAAGACATCTTAAAGTCTTAATTCAGTGTCTTACCCAGGGCCGCTCTTATCATTAAAAATAAATCATTTCAAGCCAGCAACCAGCTCAGAGGAACTCAGGATGTCTCTAATAGAAGAAAAAGAAGAAAAAGAAGAAAAAGAAACGGGGGTTGGGGGGCAGAGCCCCCCATTACATACTAGTCGTAATAGTAATACTTTCAAAATATTATTTATTTTTAATGACATAAGCGGCCTCTACTAAAGTTAAGACTATTCAGACTGTCTTAAAAGTCTTATTAAGATAACGCTCTGAACGTCTGTCCTCTCACTTGGGAGAGCTAACCCGTGCGTGCATAAGAACCTGTCCTGTCCCATGTCGATTTTAGGAAACACCCCATGTCATGTCACTTATTTGTTCCTCATGTCACTAAGCTCCATGTCGCATTTCGATTTTAAGAAATGGCCATGTCGCCGTGTCGAATTTAGCCATACACCCCCATAGTATACCGTCTGGTAGTGTGAGATAGTCACTACAGACTAATGGTCATGGCTTTTAGATTATCTGTGTGGACCCCCCCCCCCTCCCCCAACACACATCCTCACAGCCCCCTATAGGTGGTACGGGTTGGGCAGGTTGCATCTGCTCGGTGGTGCCGCAGTGCATGCTGGGAGCCTGACGCCGACTGGTGCCGGACGCTCCTGGTGCCACCAGGTGTGGGGACATTCTGCAGCAGGGGCGGTCAGCAGAGGGCCTCTCTGTGTGACATTCTGCAGGGCCTCTCTGTGTGACATTCTGCAGCAGGGGCGGTCAGCAGAGGGCCTCTCTGTGTGACATTCTGCAGCAGGGGCGGTCAGCAGAGGGCCTCTCTGTGTGACATTCTGCAGCAGGGGGCGGTCAGCAGAGGGCCTCTCTGTGTGACATTCTGTAGCAGGGGCGGTAAGCAGAGGGCCTCTCTGTGTGACATTCTGCAGCAGGGGCGGTCAGCACAAGGCCTCTCTGTGTGACATTCTGCAGCAGGGGCGGTCAGCAGAGGGCCTCTCTGTGTGACATTCTGCAGCAGCACAGGGCCTATCTGTGTGACATTCTGTAACAGGGGCGGTCAGCAGAGGGCCTCTCTGTGTGACATTCTGCAGCAGGGGCGGTCAGCACAAGGCCTCTCTGTGTGACATTCTGAAGCAGGGGCGGTCAGCAGAAGGCCTCTCTGTGTGACATTCTGTAACAGGGGCGGTCAGCACAAGGCCTCTCTGTGTGACATTCTGTAACAGGGGCGGTCAGCACAAGGCCTCTCTGTGTGACATTCTGTTACAGGGGCGGTCAGCAGAGGGCCTCTCTGTGTGACATTCTGTAACAGGGGGGGTCAGCAGAGGGCCTCTCTGTGTGACATTCTGCAGCAGGGGGGTCAGCAGAGGGCCTATCTGTGTGACATTCTGTAGCAGGGGCGGTCAGCAGAGGGCCTCTCTGTGTGACATTCTGTAGCAGGGCTGGTCAGCAGAAGGCCTCTCGGGGGGGGGGGGGGGGGGGCGGGTTATATCTCGACAGAGACGACACTCTCCACGCAGCTTCTTAGTCATGAACTCAGTTGCATTGAGGCCACTCAAAAAAATGAAATGGTTTCGCGCACATTTGTTGTTGCTGATTTTTGTTGAAAAATATGATAAAAATGGACAAATATTGGGGCATTGGTATCAAATTAAAGCTTATACAGCCAGAAATGCAGTCAGATAGAAATAACTTATATTTTCCCTACTTTTAAAGATCCATAAATTCTTAACTATTGAAATGTGAATTTTGGTCAAGAAAAACGTTCATCATCCCATACATTTGTAGGGGCACGGATTGCTCACACCTTGGTGATAAATCCGCAGGGAGGTATCACTTGGGTAATCCTACACCCCTATATGAGGACCATACCGATCCAGTAACGTATGGTGCGGTTCAGTTGTCGGATGGGGATGTAGCTCAGTGGTAGAGTACTGGCTCATGAGTCAGGAGGTCGTGGGTTCGAATCCCGCTTTCCCCAGATGACTTCTCCGTAGCCCGCAAGTAAAAAGAAGAAAAAAAAAACTCCCTCGTCACATTTGTAAGACCTTGGTGATGAGAAACCACATTTTTTTCTGAGTGGCCTTATGGTGGATGAAAATGGCCATCTCCGTACAGAGAATGACCTCGATGGGTGGCGCCTTTCCCCGTATAGAGTGGGTTTGTAGTGGTGGCAGCAGCAGCAGTATCGCAGGTGATCCCCATTCTGAGATGAGGGAATCCAAGAGAAGAATCCCTCTATAGTACACAGAGGTGTCACTCTCCAAACACATTCTTTGTCAAGACTCAACCCCAGTTGTAAAAGTCATTGTACTGGTACATTTGCTGCCATTGGCAAAATATGGTGGTACCCAGTAAATTAGGGTGAGCTTGGGCGAGCCGTGGGCATACCCAAACCAATCCAATAGCGTTGGCTTCTGTATGCCCATAGCTCGTCCAAGCTTGGCCTGGTTTGCTGGATATCCATACAGAAGGTTATATTGGGCTCTCAAGTGGCGCCATGTGTGGTTGTAGAATGACCGAGTCCCGCGCTGGGTGGTTGGGGAGCAGCTCATACTGCGGCGGGAGGCTGTGAGCGGCTCGGTAAGGGTCTGTCTCCTGCTGCTGCTGGTGGTGTACAGGGAATCAGCTGTTCACTCCCTGACTCACCCACCCACTCACCCATACACACACACACACACACTCACACACCCTGGAGGAGGGGGCCAGGAGTCAGCTGCTCTGACTGAGGCTGAGGCTGGAGCTGGAGCTGGAGCTGGGGCTGTGGCTGAGGAGGAGGCAGTGTTGGCGGGCGGCAGAGGAGGAGGCGGGAGAGCAGCTCAGTGTGGGGAGTGTGAGCCGCTGCTGCTACTGAACCCCTGTTTGTCTCTACTACTACTCACCACTACAGCTACAGGAGGAGGAGGTACCAGGACGGCCACCACTACAGCCCTGACTACACACCCACCACATGGAGCTACCACTGTGTTAGGGGCGGGGTGTGTGAGCAGCTCGTGCCAGCAGGGAATAGGGCCGTGATTGGGGCAGTGTCCTGAGGGAGCAGCTCAGGGGAGGAAGGCCGGCCTGCTGTACGTCCGCCACCCCAGGCCCGGCCCGCCGCCCACCGCCGGGGCGCCGTGTGACAACACTAGGGCGCAGCAGCCACAGGTTGGGAGATGCGCCAGCGGCGTACGCCACCCGTCCAGCGGCGTACGCCACACGCACATCGGCGCACAACATCCATCCATTGGAGTACGCTACCCAAAGGTCCCGTATCGTATCATAGGGTTTGGACCCAGGCATGTCATTAGGCATACGGAGGTGGCCGACACTGGAGTTGTGTCCTAATGCGTCTGAGCAGCTCAGCATCGTGGTATAGAGCGACCATTACCAGGGAGTAGGGCCTCTACCCACTGAGCGGCACCCGTGTCACCCAGGTCCCTGCATGGTACAGCGGGAATTCTACCTACATGGGACCAGTGCTAGTTAGACGTGTGTGCTATACAGGCTAGGTGCTGGAGGATTGCCACTGGAGGCAACAGGTTGGTCATTATTGGACACCCTGGAGGCTGTGTCACCCCCCTAACGGTGTCTTAGTCCCACCTGTACGCTAGTCAGGCGTCTAGATGACAACCACATAGCACTAAGCCTACATATACAGGCTTCAGCTAACCAGGGCACAGCCCGTATCCAATCTTAGCTATACGTATATAAGGAGTAAAAGGTGCAAAAAAAGGCAATTGGCACAGGAGAGCTGCCACCAATTGGCGAGGAGTAGTCATCTGCTAACAGGAAACCCGTGTTTACCAGGAGGTAAGGAGTACGTTATGGTCTAATCCCCCAGGGAACGCTGCTACTGCCCAGACCGGAAGTGGATTAAAATGGCGTCTAACTCGTGCAACTTCCGGTTGTCGTACGTCGACTTCCCGCCTCGCTGCGCAGGCGCGGGAGGGGTAATCTGCTCCCCGGATTACGAGAGATTTGAGTAAGTAAAAGCAGACATATACCTTTTCTGATGTCCTATATATGTATGGTTCTATCATTGGTTATAATATAAAATAACAATTGGTTATGAGAGATCCAAGGTCTAATGGCTCTTTTTCAGCTTTCCTATGATGTCCAACGTATAACATCGTGAACATGAGATCCTATGATCGTTTCTCACAATAAGTTTTCTTCAGCTTTAGGACGAAATACATAAATGGTGATGAAAGACCTCATGGAATTCTTTCAGGTTCTGAATGACCACTATATGTTTATATCAATTCACTTCTAAAATGGATTTACTATTGGCCACAGTTATAACATCTACCCTCATATTCAAGTCATTACAGAAACAGACCTGGCACAAATTATAACAGAATTTATTTCACCTCCAAATGTTTCAGAAAGATACATAGAGTCCCCCAGAGCATGTGTAGGGTAAGGGTAAAGGGCACGTACTAGGAAAAAGGACCTTAGTGTACCCTGCACTAACTAAGTGCCTTTTTCACAGATCGTGTCACATATGTAATCAAACTTCAGAGTGCAGTAGACTCACACTCCACTGCGTAGATAGATCATTGTACACTGAAAATCCATAGGTTGCAAGGGTTAGTCAGTACAGACTAACCTAGGTTGGTCATATGAGTGTTAGTCACAATGGCAAAGTAATATTCAAAAATGACCGAGGGGTCAGTCAGTAGTGGCTAACCTAGGTACATCACTGGTGTGTTGTATTTGTATACCACTAGTTGGTGCCACCTGTGATGACCACTCAGTGGCTCCCCCTGGAAATAAAAAGACTAAAGTGGGTTGGTCAGTAGTGACCAACCTGACAATAATAACTAATCTAGGTTGGTCGTATAGGGAGCCAAAAAATGACTAACTAGGTTAGGCACTAGTGACTGAGAGATTGGTCGTATAGGGAGCCTAGGAATATCAGTGTACCAGTATAACATGCGGCAGGGGAGTCAGCAGATTGGGAGAACAGTGATATAGCTAGATGTATCTCTCCCCACCTACATGACACATCTATTCTCCTCTGTCTCTCTCCCCAATCCCCCAATCTGTTTACCTCCAACAACCCCCCCCCCCCCACATACAGATATCCGCCTCTCTATATATATAGTAAGCGATGCTCTTTTATATGTAGATGACAGTGGTATACATATAAAGCGAAGTCAATCTAGCAACCACATCTAATATTTCAAGTTTCATCCTCATTAGGCCAAAAAAAGGGTATGTTTCAGGGAACATGGGAAGAAAGACTAGGGTCGGTAGGTCGGATATTTATTTCTCTTACTTTTTTTAACATTATAGTACGAGCCATCCACCGTGTAAACCCTAAAAATATGAAATTTTCTTCAAAATTGCACAAAAAAAAACGAGAGTCGGCCCTATTTTGCTAGGGTTGGTCGGATGACCTGAAACAAACCTTTGGCCTTATCATGTGATTTGCCTTCTGGACCGTATATCACAGTTCATTTCTTAGCTCTACTCTACGAGGCTGAGGTGCAGGCATTTGGAAGATGTATCTTCTGTGTTTTTCATTTACCAGGGTTGCAGACAAGATGGTAAGGAAATTAGGGTCGGCAGGTCGGATTTATTAAGAGAATAACTTCAGCTTAAAAAAATAATATCGCATTTCGGGTATTAATAGTGTCAACCTGCGGATCGCGATTTTTGACTCATGGAACGTAATTCTGAATCAACTTACAGACTTCCAAATCAATTATAGATAGGAAAAAAATACAAAGAAAATCAACTCTCTCAACATTGGCAAATTACATGAGGGTCCCTATTTGGTAGATCGATCTGGGTTGCAGAAGCATGCATTGTATGTGCAATTATAGTCAATAACGATTCAGGGAAACCTCGATAGCGAGACTTCCCACAATGCAACAGGTCCACTTACTGTGTATTACATAAACCTCATTCTATAATGTGCCTAACATGAGTCGATGTGCATAATTGCCCATTAGATAATGCTACAGGCTGACTCGCTTAGATATGTATGAATACATCTGGCTAATTGGAACCATGCAAATGTACACCTCCAGATAATTGCTACTTTCACAGTTTATTCCACGCAGGCTAGTCTCTAGGAGATAGTGTTGCAAGGAAAAAAATGCAATTTATCTCTATATTCAATATAAAGAGTCATTCCTTTCATAGCAAAAATAAGGCCAAAAAATGTGTGTTTCAGCTTATCCGACCCTATCTAGCAAAACAGGGCCGGCCCTAGAGATTTTTATCCGATTTGAAAACCCCCCAATATTTTTGGCCACTTTTGGGCTACTTTAGAGTTGAGTTGAGACTCCACGAGTAGAGATGGTGGTCTGCGAGTCAGCACTGGCATTCACAAGTTAATTTTGTGGTCCTTCTCAAACTAAATAAGTAAAAGTAATAAGGGAAATCCGACTTACCTACCATAGATTCTTATACCTTTTATCCTGAAACACCCCTTCTTTTTGGCATAAAGAAATGATAAAATTCATCTTTTGGTGTAAGTAGTATAAAGCTGCTGTCGCTGATCTACTGCTAATTAGATTCTTCTGATACCATATTGCAGTCTTTTCTTATATGGTGTGTGTATCAGTACACTAAGATTGGCTGCAGCGGTAAACAACACCAGTAATCATAGATCCCCAGTATAGATAACAATAGATAACACATCCTTATTGATAAAGACAGCCACCAGTCTCCGATGGTGCCTGGTAGATATAGCCAATATGTTCCACCCTCTACCGCTTGTCACCCATCCCTAATACTTTAAGAGCCACACAGTGCTTTAATGTGCGATGCCTTTAGTTGTTGTGACACATAAATGCAGCCTTGGTGATAATCTCCCCAGGGCTGCATTGATGCATCAGGTCAATCAGATTGGTTTGATACACTCCTAGAGGGTCTGCATGATGCACTATTGAATAAACTCACTATAGCGCTGTATTCATGCAGTTTGACATAAATGACCATAATGTATTGAAGCAGTATGCAACCCTCAAAGGGTTAATCCTTTAAGGATGACATGATGCCTTAATGTCCTTGATCGTCATGATGCATGAATGCAACCATGATGAGTAACTCCCCAGTGCTGCATTCAAGCATCATGCCGACCTCATGAGGTTGAGACACTCCTGCAGGGCCGGCATGATGCACCAATGCAGCACTGGCGAGTTACTCATCGGGGCTGCATTGGTCATGATGACAAATACCATCATTTAGCGACATCCACACTTAAAGGGTTAACAGAGGGACCCAGGAAGCTGCCAGCTACAGAACTGACCTTTTACCATCAGGAGGAGGCCTGACATCTTGTCCCTCCCCTATTCCCCCTCTCCCCCCATTTATCCTGCCCTGCTACTCGCCCTATGTCTTACCCTATCTGCTGACAACCGGCCACTCGGCCCACTGTCACTCACCCTTTAACGGCCGCCTAGTGCTTTAAAGGGTATCGCTACCTGTTCGATGATCTAGATATTCTATTGATTTCTGCGTATAACTTAGTAAAATGTTAGTTCAATATATTAGGAACTAGAAAAAATAAAGAAAATGGCATGGTACAGTGCTCAATTCTATGGGAAAGCCACTTGAAAAAGCTGGTTCTTAACTAAGCTAAAAGAGAATTTTTATTTTGTGGTCAGATGACCATGTTCTTCTATTGCTATCTTCGAATCACTTTGGATTTGATAAGTTGGCAGAATAATCAAATAAAAAACAGGGAAAAAATTGCATGTTGTGGTGCTCATTTTTCTGTAATGCGCATTTAAAGAAAAAGTACTTCCTTTGCGAGGCAATCTAGCCCTACAGCCCATGCAATGGACGTTGCTGCTTAAATACTCTCTATGTGAAAATTAGACTATAATGCCTAAGATTCCTTCCCCCCTTTATTTACTCCCCCCCCCCCAAAAAAAAAGGTCATGGCACCTTCTGGGATAGAACTCCTGATCCTCCGATTGCAAAGCAGGCATCATAACCACTACACTACAGATTCTGGTGGAGATCTGAAGAACTGTTGTGCTATTATTCCATACATCTCTTATTGACATATGCCACGAGAGGGCAGCACTAGCTGCATAGTACAATGTCGTTTCTCTGACATCCACAGGGTTCCAGCACCTACTTTTGTAGCGATACCCTTTAATGCAATACTCTGTTTTCATGATGCATGAATGCAGCTCTGGTGTGTACCTTACTAGTGCTGCATTCATGCATCATCCTCGGTTGATATATCCCTGAAGAGTTGACATGATGCACTAAACTAGTGTCGCTGAGTTACATGCCCGCGCTGTGTTGGTACATTAGTATGGCAGATAATGAACATGAAACCCTGCATCATTATGTGCCCCATGAGGGGTAATCTAATCATAGGCTGCTATAAGGCCAGTGTATGGGCAGTGCCCTTTTGTCGGCCGTCCCTGCCAATCTACCTTTATCATACAGACCTGCACTGTTAGAAGTTAGTGTAGCTGCACAGTGAGATATACTGTAGATTTACACTGTTAGAAGTTAGTGTAGCTGCACAGTGAGATATACTGTAGATTTACACTGTTAGAAGTTAGTGTAGCTGCACAGTGAGATATACTGTAGATTTACAATGTTAGAAGTTAGTGTAGCTGCACAGTGAGATATACTGTAGATTTACACTGTTAGAAGTTAGTGTAGCTGCACAGTGAGATATACTGTAGATTTACACTGTTAGAAGTTAGTGTAGCTGCACAGTGAGATATACTGTAGATTTACACTGTTAGAAGTTAGTGTAGCTGCACAGTGAGATATACTGTAGATTTACAATGTTAGAAGTTAGTGTAGCTGCACAGTGAGATATACTGTAGATTTACACTGTTAGAAGTTAGTGTAGCTGCACAGTGAGATATACTGTAGATTTACACTGTTAGAAGTTAGTGTAGCTGCACAGTGAGATATACTGTAGATTTACACTGTTAGAAGTTAGTGTAGCTGCACAGTGAGATATACTGTAGATTTACACTGTTAGAAGTTAGTGTAGCTGCACAGTGAGATATACTGTAGATTTACACTGTTAGAAGTTAGTGTAGCTGCACAGTGAGATATACTGTAGATTCACACTGTTAGAAGTTAGTGTAGCTGCACAGTGAGATATACTGTAGATTCACACTGTTAGAAGTTAGTGTAGCTGCACAGTGAGATATACTGTAGATTTACACTGTTAGAAGTTAGTGTAGCTGCACAGTGAGATATACTGTAGATTTACACTGTTAGAAGTTAGTGTAGCTGCACAGTGAGATATACTGTAGATTTACACTGTTAGAAGTTAGTGTAGCTGCACAGTGAGATATACTGTAGATTTACACTGTTAGAAGTTAGTGTAGCTGCACAGTGAGATATACTGTAGATTTACACTGTTAGAAGTTAATGTAGCTGCACAGTGAGATATACTGTAGATTTACACTGTTAGAAGTTAGTGTAGCTGCACAGTGAGATATACTGTAGATTTACACTGTTAGAAGTTAGTGTAGCTGCACAGTGAGATATACTGTAGATTTACACTGTTAGAAGTTAATGTAGCTGCACAGTGAGATATACTGTAGATTTACACTGTTAGAAGTTAGTGTAGCTGCACAGTGAGATATACTGTAGATTTACAGTATAAAAGGAAGTATTTTTGGTTTTGAGTATTGCTGTTCAGCTACTTTCATGTACTGTAAAACCCACACACAGGAGGCCGTTGGTCTGTTGGAATTTCAGGGGCGTGGCAAGCAGTTTCTAAGAAGGGGGGGACAGAGGGGTATTTTGACCCTTTTTACTTGACTTTTCTGGTTTGACCTTTTTTTGGGGTTGGTCAAAAGTGGGGGGGGGGGACATGTCCCCCCGGTTGCCACGCCCCTGTGGAATGCAACTGAACCAGACAAATAAACCATGTGAATAAAGGTAAATATACATTTCAAATAAGTGAGAAAGACAAAGGAAAAGGAAAAAATTTTGTTGCCTTGCTAGCCTGACTGGGGTTTGAACCTGGGATCTTTGGCCTGACCTACACACACAGAAAAGTGAGAGTCATTGTCGCTAAAACTACCTGACTACCTGACTCTCAGGTGAGGGTAGTTTTAGCGACAATGACTCTCACTTTTCTGAGGGTGTACACCTACAGTAGATACTACTGGACACAAAACATAGTGCTTTTATACTGTGCAGCTACACCACTTACTCCTAACAGTGTGGTAGCTCACATACACAGGGCAATACATTTATCATGAAGCTTTTACAATATAAAAGGAAGTATTTTTGGTTTTGAGTATTGCTGTTCAGCTACTTTCATGTACTGTTAAACCAACACACAGGAGGCCGTGGGTCAGTTGGAATGCAGCTGAACCAGACAAATAAACCATGGGAACAAAGGTAGATATATGTGTAGAGACCTGTTCTGGATCAGGCCTTGGGCACCCCCCATGAGGCCAAAAAAAAAGAAAAAAGGTGTGTTTCAGGTTACATGGTCTGAAAATCTAGGGTAGGTAGGTCGGATTCTTTTTTTTTTTAAATTTTTCTTTTTTACTTAAGCCTGAAATGTACCCAGAAATCGACTCACAAACTACAATGGTGACTCGCCGACGACCGCCTCGACTCGTGAACTATCAGATCGACCCTTAAATAGCCCCAAAATGACCCAAAATATAAATATTTTTTCAAAATTGCATAAAAATTTCTAGGGTCGGCCCTATTTTGCTAGGTAGGGTCGGGTAACCTGAAACACACCTTTTTTTTTTTGGCCTGACCGATATGTATAAGGTTACCAGCTCTGATCAGTAGGAGCCGGATTGGTGTAGATGTAGCACGTTGGAATATGGACGAAGGAAGCATGGGTTTCGAATCCCACATCTGGTGAAACACTTTTCACATGGTACTTTTACACATGTTTCAAATAAGTTAGAAAGACAAAGGAAAAAGAAGTAAAATAATTGTTGCCCTGCTACTAAGCCTGTTATAAGCCAGAGTCAGGGTAATTGTCCAAGGTGCCAGCCACAGACAATGCATCTAGTCACCCATATCATATCTAACTTGCACTCACAAGGAGAGTGTGCTTAATAGGCTGCGTCCACATACAGCCATGTATGTAAAATACAATCAGGCCATTTCTTTTGTTCTCTAAGCTAAATGTGGTGTAAAATCCTATATATTTATAGGACTTACCACATGGCAATACATTTATCATGAAGCTTCCAGAACCACCACGTTAGGCCCTCGGTACTGATTGCTTTATGATAAGGCACAGAAAGGGCTGACTGACAGCTAACATGACAGTACTGCCACGTGAGTGACAGCTATCCTGCAGCATGCTGTCACATCACCAACAGGGTACTGTCAGGCTACTTAGGGAGTGGTCATTTTTTAACAACAGGGGGGGGGGGGGTTGGTGGATTTGGGGGGGGGGACCAAAAAAGTTTGGACCCCTTGAAGGGGGGGGACCAAAAAAATTTGGACCCCTCTTGAGGGGGGGGTCCAAAAAAAATACACCCCTTTTTAGCGGAAAAGCCCGTGCATTACTATAGCTCAAAGGGTTCGGCCGCGCTCAATTTCAACCTGCTGGAGGGGGGGACCAAAAAGATTTCGACCCCTCTCGCGGGGGACCAAAAAAATTTTGACCCGCTCGCGCGGAAATCCACCGACCCCCCCCTGTTGTTAAAAAATGACCACTCCCTTACTAGGCCTTAGGTCTATACACAGGACATTGACTGATTGCTTAAAAAGTATACCGTACACTAGTGATAACACAGTTTGTTGTTCTCGATAAGAGAGCTCGGCATACAAGGACCACCACTGTCATATTGCTACAAAGCTTTAGTTACAGTCAATTGATTCACAATAATAATAATGGACATGCAATTGTGCTGGTGAATTAGTTGCACTATGGCTGTTTTGTGTGATGTAATTAGTGAGCATGGGAACATCCAAGCATTATTGCGTCAATGTCTCTCAACTACACTAGGCCTCCATCAATGTCAATGAGAGGGAATATTGTCCATCATTTAATACCATATTGTCCATGTAAGAGTGCACACACAATGATCTGATGTTCTTATGTTCAAGGCCCGTTGGTAGAATGAGTACCGTAAAACATCGCATATGAGCTGCGCCTAGTACGCGAGTCAGATCGGCAGTGCGGTTTATAGGATCGTCCCATGGTCAGGGTGCGGCTTATACGTGAGTTTTTGCTACTATGGTACAGTAATAAAGTCACCATAATCAGATCACCATTGCGGCTTATAGGATCGGCGCAAACTCTAGGTGCGGCTTATACGCGAGTTAGGCTTATATGCGAGGTTTTGCGGTAGCAGATAAGTGTGTTTGAAGGAATGCTCATTTTAGAAAGGGGGCAGTGAGATTCTGTGCGGGAGCACGGAAATTGGGTCATGTACATGCCTTTTGAAGCATAGAAACGCACGTTTTCCTTTTCGCTGAAAACTAGTGAAATTCTCCCCACCTTTTTTACCCGCCTCCCAAACACCCCACCACCCCTGTTGTTAAAAAAAGTTCACACTTTAAGTACCTAATAATGCCTTACTATACAATCCTCTTTACCATCATAATGTGTGAAGGCAGCCTAAGCCAGTAGCTTCATTCTCGAATAGCGGAAGGTGTAAACTGTAGTACCTGCCATATATGTCCCAGTGACATGCGACTCCTGTGGGATACCACAGTGATGACGAGGGGGCAGTCACTCTCTATTACGTGGACAGTATACTGAAAGGGCAGTACACCAAAAAAGGGGCTACTACCAGGGATGCTGACGCCACATCCATTTATCCCACGGGTCTTCCCATACTGTCAACTGAAGCCGTCACCATGGAAACGCAGGAATTGAATGAATGGCAATCAACAGGCCACATGGTGACAGGCTGCAGACCGGGGCTGCCGACAACCTGTGTTATAGACCCATGCATCAAGAAAGGGAGACTTTTGAATAATAAAGTTGTGTTTACTTTGGGTTTAGAAGAATCCTCATAACACTCCCTATAATGGCTATATTAGTAAACATTTCATATCAGGAGATCCACAGCAGCATTATCTTTCAAGTAGCATATTTTAGGATGCAAGCTTTTGAGGTTGTATATATTTACATATTTGTCAGTCACACTTTATCTACAACTCTTTTTAAAACTCATCCTTTCTTGCTGCATTGGTCTATAGTGTGGCTGTATGCGTAGGTAGGGTGGGGTCTGGAGTTAGTGTGGGGGGATGTGGAGGGATCTGGTAGCGTAGAGAGTACAGGTTTTAACAAGACCTCAGCTTGGTGAGTGAGTAGGCTATAGGGTACCATTGGAAGGTGTGCAATTTTAAGGCCATCTTTGTATCTTCCCAATATACTCTACAAAGAGGTAGTGCATAGCATATACTGGATGGCACTACCTCTTTGTAGAGTCTATTGGCAGGTACAAATATGGTCATGGACTTTTGGTTGCACACCTTCCCATGGTACCTTATAGCCTACTCACTCACCAAGCTGAGGTCTTGTTAAAACCTGTGGTAGCGAGGAATGGGGGGGGGGGGGGGGTATAGTCGGGAGGGTGTGTGTAGATCTGGAGGTAGGATGGGGAGGGTTGGGGGTCCTGGAGGCTGGGGCGTTGTTGGAAGGCAGGTGAAGAGGTAATTTGTCTCCAACTGCTGTTCTGATGTTCCATGGTGGTCACCCTGTAATATCGATAATGACTCAGTAAAAGGGTTACATGAGTGTTTAGGGGTCATTAACCTCTAATAAGGAAAATGTCAGTATCGGGCATTGACAAAGGCATTATTACCTGACTTTGAATTTCTTATACTAAATATGATGAATGCCCTAGAATGATTTGAGTGTATTATCGGAAATTTGCAAGCTGAAATGAAAAAAAATTGAAAAATTGAATTGAAGAGGTCCTACAGATCCTACGTGTGTAGGTAAGGCCAGGAAATCCTGATAGCAACTGGCCTCAATGCAACAGGCCAGGCGACTGTGCATTGTATAACAATCAGACTATGATGTGCCTAATTTGAATTGATGTACATAATGGCATGCATAATATGTAATGTTATGAGTGCACTAAAGTTATTAGTGATATTTATACATCAGGGTTATTTGACACCATGCGATTATACAGCTACATTGATTGCTACTTTCACCTGTAGGCTAATTGTAAATGTGGGCCCGTCTGAAAGAGCAAGTTGTCTCCATATTCAATAGATAACTGGTGCAGGGTGATTATTATCTCAAAACAATGTAATGTATTCTTTGTAACCCAATATAAAGCTGACAAACAGCTGTACTACTTATTACATTCCTCTGATCCCATAGTTCATATTTCCTAGATGTATGCCAGTATACTTGTAACTGTATCTGTATATACCACTGGCAATCATAGACACTGAGTACAAATAAGGCCAAATTTAAAAAAAGGTTTGTTTCAGGTAAAATGGGAAGAAACTCTAGGGTCGGTAGGTCGGATTTTAATTTTTTTTTACATACCCTAAAATTGACCCCAAAAAAGTGTAAAAATGGGAACATTTTTTTCGAAACTTTTGTTAACCTAAAATTGACCCCAAAAGAGTGTAAAAATGTAAAATTTCTTGAAAATTGCATAAAAAAAGTAGGGTCGGCCCTGTTTAGATAGGGTCCATCGGGTGACCTGAAACAAACCTCTTTTTTTTGGCCTAATGATGTATAGGACGCCTTATTGTATAAGAACAGTCAGCCTTGTATACTGCCTGGTAGAAGTTGGTAACAACCCAGCCAGCATTGGTCCTTGGGGCCCAACTGTGTTTTACATGGACCAGATGGGCTTGCCCATTTCTGGGTTATGGTCCTTTTTGTCAAGGGCACCAGTGGGAGCCCAGATGGGTCAGCCCAGGAAACATTTTTTCTCATAAATACATTGTAAATCTTTCAAAACATGCTGACATCTGATTTTCCTTCAGAAATCACAATTTATTGTACATTTTTATAGTTTATAAATAGGATGAATATCGATAAATAGGAAAATGCCCCCCCCCTTTACACTTAACAAGCCACCCTCTATAGAGAAACCTACACTATTAACACAAGGTGACCGCCGGCCGGGTGCCATGCTGGCGCTGTTGGGCACTATTCACCAATTTGCGCAGAACGCCAATATTGACATTCTGCGCAGCACAATTTGTAAATGGCGCTGGATCAGCGCTGCACAGAATACCAATCTGCGCGGAATAGAAATATCAGTGTGGCTGCGAGCACCTGTTTACTTTGTAAGTTGTTGGGCCAATAGAACCCTAATTTGTTTAAATAAAAGAGGCACGCCATAAATATTGCAGCTCAAAAAAGTTGTATTTTTCGTGTAGGATAAATAGATGAGATCTTAAATAAGGCAATGCTGGAAGAATTATTATGAAAAAGTCACCCTTTCCTGCTGCATTGATCTATTGGAAGCTGCAGAGGTGACCTGCTAGGGTAGATGAAATAGATAGCATAGGGGCCTGCAGGGGATGATCATCATTAATTATATTAACGCATGTACTATAAAGTGAATCTACAGAGTATGAGAAACATAGATATACATTAAATCAACTAGGGCAGCTAGGGTGAGTAGGGGGTTGCTTCCCAATATTGGCTCAGTAAAATGGGTTACAACAGCATGCTTAAAGGCCATTTCAATTTGATAAGGTCATCTTCAGTAATGGTCATTGAAAAGAGAATGTGATATCACAGCTACTTGATATGGCAGAATTTGACTTTATCCAAATACCGTCATAAACATGAGTGTTTATGGAATTACTGCAAATACATAAAATAGCCCCTGCGTAGGCAGTATTGGGAACTTTTTGGATTACAGAAGGCCCCAAAAGCCGAGGTACTCACAGAGACAAGTAAAGGCGTCGCCATGACTCTTTTACTATAGTCAACTCTAGTTGACTCTTGTAGCAGAGTCATGATGACTCTGGTGGAGGTGTTACAGCCACTCCAGTCATACTCCTTGGATGTTGTACAACTTGACTCTACCTTCAGTGCAGAGTCAAGTGCAGTTGACTCTGCCCACAGCAGAATCATACATAGTTTGACTCTCCATGAAGATGTGTTGACTCTGACAGTAGTTGTATATGAAACCACATAATGGGGCAACCTGCACTAGTTTGGTTCCAGTGGCAACCACAGGCTAGAGCCACTATCAATACTTCAACACTGTCAAACAGTTTTGGTCCTTTATAGAATAGTACACTATGTCTTTATTTGTCTAAGTAATGTAGTTAAGGAATGTCAATGTAAAAGCTTTTCCAATTAACTTACCTGAATCAAATATGATGATAAACTTTACAATACATTCCAAGAACATCAACAGTATAGAGCTCAGCCACCATATCTGTGGGTAAGGGAAATCAACATAAGGCTGGGCACTAACTGTCCGAAATATAATGTATGGCACTGCTTAAACTACACATAGACCTATGATATTGGCATCTAATTTGATGTTTGTGGCCAATGGTCTGCAGAGTGTAGTGTGAGACAGATATAACTTAGCCCTCTCACATAAGGAGATGTGGTGGACATGACAACATGTCTTGTTATTGGCCTCTCTTGGGCAATAACTTCACCTACTCACTTCTCTCACAGGCCTCACCTGGCCTGTCCATTAATTGTATACACCTGTTGCCCCCAGCCTAGCCTGACATAATTACAAAATCCACCTGACCTGCATGCCCTCATGATTCAAGTATCAATTTTGACTCCCCCTCCTTTGATGGGTCAACTGTGGTTGACTCTTCAGGAATGGAGAGTCAAACTCATTTGACTCTCCTCTACAGGTGTCGCCTGGGAAACAAACTGTGACTCTGGCTCTCAGAGTCGTAGCGACTCTTTTACTTTTCTCTGCGTATGGACCACCCAGAAATGCCTGTGTTTTCCAATGATATCAAGCATGTATTTTGGGTTCCTTGATAAATCCACTGATGTACGTTTCAATATGTAATTGGATCACTGAGACTACGTCCTCTGGCTTAATTTCCATAAGTGTTGTAAAGAGGATTGCATGGGAGGATTCACTATGGGTGATGAATGAAGATGATATTGCCTTTTCTGAGTGTCTGCACAGAACACCTGTCACTAATGCATTACTAGTAGTATCTAAGCTTAAGTACATGTGTATGTGGTTATAATGCCATATATATATCAGTGGGACATGACAAGTTGACAACCCAGGTTTGTACTAGGCCTACTCATCTGATTGACAACACCAATATGGGGAGAGAACACAAATACATTGAAAACCATATTGAGGACACAATAGGACAGTAGTGTGACAGAATGCAAATAATGTACAGCTACTCCATGGGATGTGGACAGTATTCTGAAAGGGGAGTGAATAGAAAAGTGGATGCTATTAGAGGCAACGGCAATGAATGATTTTACAGGGACCCTACAGGCAACACCCCATATTGTCAACGATATCTGTCACCATGGCAACGTGGGAACTGAATGAATGGGGATCAACAGGTCACATGATGTGTGTTGATAGGGGTGTATATGGTGTGACTCGGGAGAAGGACAGGATTTGTAAGTAGAGTGGGTCGGGGTCGGGGACTGTAGATGGGTGGGATTCTGTAGGTAGGATGGGTGGGGGGTTTGAGGTAGGATGGGGAGGGATGGGGGTCCCTGATGCTAGGGGCGTTGTTGGAAGGCAGGTGAAGAGGTGTTTTGTCTACAACCGCTGTCCTGGTGGTGTATAGTGCTGCCGGCATTGCACCCGGGAGGCGGTCACCTTGTAGTAATAGTGTAGGTATGGCTGGTTGGGTGGTTATGGGGAGGATTCAGGGGCTAGCATAGGGGAGGAAGGAATGAGGGAATAGGAGGGATGGGGGATGGGAATTGAAGGGGTGGGAGAGAGGGGAATGGGAGGGCAGGGAGGGCAGGGAGGGCAGGGAGGGCAGGGATGGGCAGGGATGGGCAGGGATGGGTAGGGATGGGTAGGGATGGGCAGGGATGGGCAGGGATGGGCAGGGATGGGCAGGGATGGGTAGGGATGGGAGGGATGGGCAGGGATGGGAGGGATGGCAGGGATGGGAATGGGAGGGATGGGAGGGATGGGAGAGATTGGAGGGATGGGAGGGATGGGAGGGCATGGAGGGCAGGGATGGGAGGGATGGGCAGGGATGGGCAGGGATGGGAGGGATGGCAGGGATGGGAATGGGAGGGATGGGAGGGATGGGAGAGATTGGAGGGATGGCAGGGATGGGAGGGCATGGAGGGCAGGGATGGGAGGGATGGGCAGGGCGGGCAGGGCGGGCAGGGCGGGCAGGGCGGGGATGGGCAGGGATGGGAGGGATGGGAATGGGAGGGATGGGAGAGAGGGGAATGGGAGGGATGGGAGGAATGGGAGGGATGGGAGGGATGGGAGGGATGGGGGGATGTGAATGGGAGGGATGGGAGAGAGGGGAATGGGAGGGATGGGAGGGATGGGAGGGATGGGAATGGGAGGGATGGGAGAGAGGGGAATGGGAGGGATGGGAGGGATGGGAGGGATGGGCGGAGGGGAATTGGAGGGATGGGAGGAATGGGAGGGATGGGAGGGATGGGAGGGATGGGAGGGATGGGAGGGATGGGGGGATGTGAATGGGAGGGATGGGAGAGAGGGGAATGGGAGGGATGGGAGGGATGGGAGGGATGGGAATGGGAGGGATGGGAGAGAGGGGAATGGGAGGGATGGGAGGGATGGGAGGGATGGGAGGGATGGGAATGGGAGGGATGGGAGAGATGGGAATGGGAGGGATGGGAGGGATGGGAGGGATGGGCGGAGGGGAATTGGAGGGATGGGAGGGATGGAAGACTGGGAGCATAGTGAGAATGCAGTTGTAACGCTGAATTGTCTACATCCGCCATGCTGGTGTTGTATAGCGCTGCCAGCATGGCGCCTATAGTAATGATAGTGCAGGTATAGCTGGTTAAGTGGAACATTAGGGGGCTGTGACAGAGGAGGGAACAAGGTAATGAATGATAACATATTGTTATCAAAGGGAGGGGGATAGCAAAGGTTGGAGTAGGGGGGAGGAGTAGTGAGTGGGTAGATGGTGCTGATTTAATGACTAGCTTATAGCTACAAAGATGTGTGGGAGGGATGATATGAGGGACTTAATAGCATAGATATGGGAAGATAACATGGGGATTGGAGGGGATTGTAATCTATAATTCATGTCTGAAAGAGTGGATTTAGAGGGTATGGGTAATATCGATTCATATGAAGTAGGTCAGCTAGCTGGAGAAGGGGAGCTTTCTTTACATTAAAAAAACACCTTGTTAGGCCACTCAAGAAAATAAAATGGTTTCTCATCACCACGCACATTATAAAAATCAGCTTTTGAGGAAAACGTTTATTTTTGTTTTTGCTATTTTTTTAATGAAAAATATGATAAAAATGGACAAATATTGGGACATTTGGTATCAAATTAAAGCTAATACTGCCAGTAATGCAGTCAGATAGAAATAACTTATGTTTTCCCTACTTTTAGAGATCCATAATTCTTAACTACTAAAATGTGAATTTTGGTCAAGAAAAACGTCCATCATCCCATTCATTTTAGCCCGTGAGTAAAATAAAGAAGAAGAAAGAAAAAAAAGCCTCCCCCGTCACATTTTCAGACCTTGGTGACGAGAAACCACTTTTCCTTTTGAGTAGCCTTATGCTGTAATATGATATACAACCTATGCTACTAGAGCAGATGATCAGCTAGGTCAGGGTGAGAACCACACCTCCATGAAATGAGAAGTGTCTGTTTCTATAGCCAGGCAAATAACCACCAGCTACTCATATTTTTGACCCAGTTACCTGAATAAGTAAATATAATTCTGCTCCTTTCTAAAGGATCCAAAGAAGGCCGCTCCACATAATATCCTCGTTTCTCATCACCAAGCCTTGAGAAATATGACGAGGGCGCCTTTTCCCCTCTTTTTGCTAAGGGCTCAGTGGGTAGAGGGGCCGAGGCTCTTTGCAAATTAAATTCATGTTTTAGTAATTAGAAGATAGATTATATATACGCATGTCGTCTATCCCATTGCATTCGCAGCACTGCAAGCTTTTATTTGATATAAAATAAGTCCATATTTGTGCAGGATTATCATGTTTTTTTCATTGCAAAAAAAAAGTGTAGTGGCCTAAATCTCATATCATGATGTTCAGCACTGCTCTATGACAAAAGCATTTCCTCTGTACCCACAGTAGCTACCTGGATACAAATACTGGGTTGCCTCGACATGTGTTACTGGATCACCATAAATTATATGTGGCTCAAACCCCTGACTTATGTTGTTTTAGGATAGAGCAGGGGCAAATCAGAAAGTTTTTAATATGTTTAAACAAGTTTATTATATTGAAATGTATATATTTTGGCTCCTCAGAATACTTTGTGATACGTCTGTAACCCTAGCGGTTCAGTTTTTATCGCCTCACAAAGTTTATTGTCCATGATTCGGGTGACTCTGTGACGAAAAATACATGTTTATGTACATTATGCCTCAAATACATCACAGCTACTAATAATCTGGTATACAAGCTGGGGCATTGTATACCTTCATGAATACCAAGAATGGATATCAACAGGGAAATAGTTTTTGAGATACAGCCCGGTGAATTTTGAACATTTATCGAAAATATGAAAATTTCAACTACATACTCTCAACTTAACCCTAGTTTCCTCAAAATGGTCCCATTATTGGTTAAAATCGCTGTACAATGTCATGATCATGTGTACTTTAAGAAATATGAAACATCATGATATCTGGTTAGACCTAGTTTGCACAGTATAGGCCTAAAGTACCCCTATTAATCTATTTTACGTCACGGAGTCACCCTGGTGACTCCGTGACGGAAATAATTTCTTGTATAAATGAGCATAAAAATGGTTGATGTCTATATTAGAACATTAGAGGGAGTGGGTAGGACACAGGAAAACCAGAGATAACTTAAATATATTGGGTATTGATAATTCTATGAAGTTTTAAATTTTCATCCGGGTGGCTGGTGACTCCGTGACCAATATTCTGGGTGACTCCGTGATGGAAAATATGTATCCCAATAGACATATGCTCCTGGAGGCAAGATTATTGGATTTTTTTCAAAATTTCTTTTTTCCAGCAGAAGACACAAGAGTTATCTCACAATCTGGGATAAAATGGATACTGTGTGGATCTTCTTAATTTACTATATAGAGGTATCAACCTGAAAAGACTTTTGGTCATTTTGCTGACAAAACACACTTAAATGACTGGAGTAAAAAATACGGTACATATCTAGTGAAATCCTTGTAAATCAATTGACTATACCATACGACAATAGAAAATGATATTAGGGATAGGTTGTTACTGCCTAAGTAGAAATGGGAAACATGTTAAACATGTCATTTTTAGTGTTTTTGACGTTTTCAGGGTTTTTGGGCCATTGGAGGGCCAGAAAACAGAAAATATTAGGCAAATACACAAAAAATTGAGATTTCCCCGATTGTTAGGATGTTTTCTCACATATACTAAAAATTTGAAAAAATTGGTGCAAAACTGGTTATTCTGTAGGGGTATAAGCCTGAAAAGGGCCAGAAATAGCCGAAACAACATAAGTCGGGAGTTTGTGCCATGTACTATTTCCTCAAGGCATAGGAGCTTGCAATACGAAACCCATATATTATTAACGGGTGCACCTTGAAGATGATACAGCCCAGACAGCATTGGTTACTGGAACCCGTGTAATATATGTGTTTAACCAGGGCAATCTGGGCTAGCCCACATCTGAGAGTTGATAAATTTTGTCCAGGGCCACCAATGGGAACCCAGATGGCCTTAGCCCACAAATCATATATCTTCTAAATGCATTGAAAATACTTCAAAGCAACCTTTTATTTGTGATCATTCCCGGAAATAACAATTTAAGGTAAAACTGTTATGGTGTTCTGTCAAAGTGGTTTATAATGGGCTTGATCTGGACACATCATTTAGCCCAGGACAAAATTGTGGTGGGTTCCTTATGGCAGCCCACCTTGAAATCCAGATGGCCCCCATAAAGCAATGCTGATTGCAAGAAAAATCTAATACCCCAGCCCTTAGTCTAAAGTGGGACATTGGTCAGGCATGTCCAAGTGCTATCAAATAATGAATGAGGTATAACACCATATTATGACTAATGCCTTACTCAAAAGGGAGCCAAACATTGACTAACTTGGTTAGGCTATAATGACTGAGAGATTGGTCGTATAGCGAGCCAAAGAATATCAGTGTGGATGCTGACATACAGTGAGGAATCTGGACGTGGGCGATATAAGGACTGTACAGGCTATAGCTAATGGGCTAACGGAGCTTGCAGGGAGCTATTACCGGTATCTATAATTCATATCTAAGATAGGCTGGGTGTACTGGAATCTAGATTAGGGCCGAGTCATCTATTGCCAGCTGGGGGGCCTGGTGGAGACATGGGGGTCATAATGAATGCCCTCAGTGGTGGAGAGGTCAAAAACAAAAATGGTCAAATTAGATACTGTAAATGTATATATTTTCGCGCTGTACATATTTTAAAAATCCGTGAAATATGTACACCGCAAATATTTATACAGTCTAGTTACACTACTAACATATTTCAAAATCCGTGAATTTAAATCCCAGCGAAATTGTGCTTTTCAGCAAATCCGCGAAAATGTATACACGCAAAAATATCTACGTTTACAGTACCCACAAATGCATATGATTCCACAGGCATTTCTCTAAATCGGAACGTAGTTGGGCGGTCGAGATTACTTTCAGCTAACTGGTGGGGGGGGGGGGGGGGGCGGTCAGAATAAAGATTGTCATTTTGGGAAAATCCACCAAACCCCCCAAACTAGTAATAAGTGACTCGGCCCTTAGCAAAGTTATACGGTTGGGTAGCGTATTATGAGGGTTGCTTACCCCTATTGGCTGAGGGAAAGCTATGTAAACTAGATTCAAAATACAAGGGACTAGTAGAATGGCATAGATACCAATACGGAAATGAGGTAATGAATGATAGCATATATATATATGCAATTGGAAAATGCCTATTTTAAAAGATCCCCAGAGCTTTAAAGGTCTTTATTTCCAAGAAAGACTAAATATGCAGAGCCTATACAATTACTTAGTGGCTGGCCCTCTAATATACGTGAATGTTCAGCACAGAAAATCCAAATGCCCCGGCTATTAGTCTCAAGTGGCTATCCCAGGTTAGTCATATGGACATTGGTCAGGCATGACCAAGTGCTATTCAGAAATGACTGAGGCTTAAACCCGCAGATCTTTCTGCACGTCCAGTAACAGTCAGAGTGGAGTTGGGACAGGTACTCAGCCCTATAGATAGGGGCGTTGGGTCTTTAACAACGTACGACTAATGCTTTCCTCAAAAAGAAACTAAAACTCATTGAAATGGAGAAGACTAAGGTGAGTTGGTCAGTACTAACTCACCTTTAAGATAGGCTGGGTGTGCTGGAATCTAGATTAGCAAGGTATACGGTTGGGTAGCCTATTGTGAGGGTTGCTTACTCATATCGGCTGTGGGAAAGCTATGTAAACTGGAAAATGCCTCTTTTAAAAGATCCCTAAGAGCATTAAGGATAGACACTACCCCCTTCTTTCCAGGTAGAAAATACACATTAAATGATCTATAACTTCGTGAGTTTGTGTCTATCCTTAAAGATGTTCACTTCCAAGAAAGACCAAATATGCAGAGCCTATACAATTAGTGGTTTGCCATCTAATAGAAGTGAACAGCCAACCCGTGGACCATTGACAAACAGCAGCCGATGAGTCCTCTCCCTGTGTGTGTGATGGTGTATGTGTCCCCTGACCCTACCTATTACCATACATGTAGGGCTATATAATCGGATCTCCGGTTTTATTAGCATGAGGGTCCCCAAGAAGATTGGGTAAGGGGATTCGTAATCCCTTATGTATGAAGATGATATTGCTAATGGTTCTGGTGGAGGTGGTCTGGGGATGGGCATCACAGAATGACAACTCTAGCCGTACAATATACACCGAGAAAGTGTCACCAAAATAACACAATTTCCATGGCCAAGCATGCTAGGGCCAAATAAAAGGTGTGTTTTAGGTTACATGGTCTGAAAATCTAGGTAGGGTAGGTAAGATTTAAAAAAAAAAAATTAAAAAAAAAAATTGGCCTGCAAAGGAGCCAACACTTGACTCACAACCTTCAGTTCACTTGCTGACAACAGCGACGACTCGTGGACTATAAAGTCGACTCTGAAATTGGATAAAAATATCTAGGGTCGGCCCTGTTTTGCTAGGTAGGGTCAGGTAACCTGAAATCCCCTTTTTTGGCCTAGTGAGGTGTGGCAGTGTGGGACTCTCATTTTAAATGCTGGACTCTCCCCAATAGCTACAGAATCTGGCCATGCTGGAGCCTTTTCCCAATGTCTGACAACACTCTAAAAACAGTTTTGGATGGTAAATGGGAATGTTTAGTAGTTTTTACAGTGAATACTGAGCTCTATGTAGCTTGTCTTTTTCAAACTCCAAGAGTCCAGCATTCCCAGACTCACTTACCTTTGGGTGGGTGCAGCGCCTAACATGAGGGTCCAGCTTTGCCTGATCCTCACTAGATTGGAAAGCAAATTGTTTTGGAGATAAGACCAGTGTATAACTGATGCTCACCCTCTCTCAGTGCAAAAAATGCACTTTTCTCCATAATTCAGTATCTTGGCAACTACTGCAAACTACTTAGTTTCCTCTCATAAACCATGCCACGTTTCATCATATCCAGTGCTTCATTGCTGAATGGTATAGGCTTGCCGAGTGGTCGGGGAGTACCCCGGATGAAAGACAATTAGGAAGGCCTCTCGTGTCAATTTACACCAGGAGCCGCCAAAACTACCTTAGCCTTGTATTGTCTTTCACTATTGTCTGTAAACTATCGCTCAGGACATGTATACGCTGTAAAGAGTTGGTCGCTATTTTTTGAGGTGTACAGTAGATTCTAACGTAGGTGTACATTTGCTTGTAGGTGAACAGCAGAATCCACTATAAATCTACAGTAGATTCTACTGTAAATCAATTCTACAGAAGATTCTGCTGTAAACATACAGTACATTCTACTACACACAGAAAAGTAAAGGTGTCAACTGTGTCTCCCACGTGGCTCTGGTAAATATGGAGTGTCAAACAGCTATGAACTCTGCTATTGACACTGAAAGTAGAGAGTCAACTCAAATTGACCCTTATAGTAAAGAGTCAACTCAAGTTGACTCTTCATATAAGCAGAGTCGTTAGCTGTTTAACTCTCTATTTTACCAGAGCCACGTGGAAGACACAGTTGACACCTTTACCTCCCTGTGTGTATGTACCTACACTAACTATTTACAGTGTAGGCTTACATGTAGGCCTAAGTATCCCAGATAAAACACACCAAACTAATACATGTACATCTTTAATATGACCATGTGGCAAATCTGGCTTCTCCATGTAGCCTAGGTTATTACAGGTCTATAAGGGGAGTGTGTGATGTAGGTATTTAATTATGAATTATGCACCCTCAGAAAAGTGAGAGTCATTGTTGCTAAAATTACCCTCACCTGAGAGTCACGCAGTGCCTGACCCTCAGGTGAGGGTAGTTTTAGCGACAATGACTCTCACTTTTCTGTGTGTGTGGTGTGGTGAACTAAGTCATAAAACGCAATAGCATCACGTATATATATGACAACCCCTGGACATACCAGGAAATAATCACCGTCTCTTGTATCTCTCATTACTGAAGTACACAATGGTGGGATCGTTAATATGGTGCTGCTTTGTCTTAGACCTATAGTTAATGTGCAGGCACATACGGGGACAGAACAGGCATCAACCATATCTAATTAGTCACGTACGTTTCTTATGGCACCGGGCACAAAGAACCTTACAGGTTGGCAAAGGATGAAGAAGGATGAAGTGCTGGAAGGCATCATTGTAGGGGGAGGAGTGTGTGGGAGTTGGATAAATTTGATGCTACACGAATCGTAGTATAGGCTTAGCTAGTATGACTAAGGATGACACCACACTGTCAATGGTTAGTGTAGGTACACAATAGAATCTACTGTATATCTACAGTTATGTAGTATCTACTGTAGAATTACTGTTTATCTACAATGAACTTTACACCAACAGTAGAATCTACACTCAAAAAATAAAGTCGTCTGCAGACTATTCTATGTGAGAAGGTAGCGGGTGTTCTAACTATAGTTGTCAGATAAAGCACCTACTTGGCCTGTGCCAGCCCAAAGCCTGACGTATGCCAGCCCTAGACACGTTAACCAGGGCCTGATTCAGGATTCCCCCTGTAGGTGGTGTTAGTATAGAATGCATTATGTATAAAGTAAGGGAATGAATTGCATAATTTCTATGTTGATCTTAATCATAATTATGGAAATACACATGCATGCTTTGGAGAATCTTCAGAATTACCTATTGGGGATGCTAGAAAAGGTAAAAGGTTCAAAGTTTTGATATAATTAAGACAAATCAAATATGTGCAGGGCATAGACACCTCTCTTGTGTTTATTTCGATAGTACAATAGCTGCAAGGAAACTCTCATTGGTATGACACCCACATATATGTGTTAACAGTCTGTTACTGAGGACTAGAAATACTCTCATACAGACTTCGAGGACATGGCAGGGATTCCCCTAACCTACGTGCCTCTATGAATTAGCTATTACAAACCTGAGAATTGGAGACATGGACAGTAATTATGCCTAGGCTCAGAACCCAGTGAGCTCCACCTGCAGTGAAGTAGGGGTTATAGTGCACAAGTTAACCCTTAAAGGCCTGCATAGTGCTTTAAGGTGCTATGCTCAATGTGATTATAATACATGAATTCAGCCGTGGTAAGTATACTCACCTAACTGTTAATACATTTCCAAAGGGTCGGTGTTATGTATGAATGCAGTCTTGATGAAGAGACTCGCTAGGTTTACATTCATGCATCATGCTGACAATTAGATTAAAGCATATTTGAAGTAGTTTGCAGCAAATAAAGGGTTAACTATTCTAGAGTTGTGAAGTTGACGACCCTAGACTCATCATTTGGAGTGGGCCACCACCTAGGCTAACATTGTCAGTTAGAAGAGTCTAGTGTTGTCTTGTGGGATGGTAACTTGGTAGGTCCTCAGGTAGACAACCTTTAACTCGTTTATTTTATGACCGTCACTTTAAAGACCCTAAACTCTTCTTATAAGACGACTATTTGACAAGTTTGGATCCCTTCATTCTATCAGTGTACTGTACACCTACAAAAATGGCAACCAACTGTTTACAGTGTAGTATGACTAAGGATGACACCAGGGTATATTACTGATGCATATTCATAAATATAGAAATGCACCGAGGTGTTAGATTGGCAATATCCCTAGGTGAAATAAATTGTCTGATTGGTTGTGAAAACTCCTGCACTCTAGGATGGTGTATGCACTCAATGCCAAGGTATGTGTGACATCACTGCCATGTGGGTAGGGTAGAGTGCCCATGAGATGACCTGCTGGTCTATTGGTACCATGAGTAGACCGGTGTGTTTCAATCATTGTGTCATTAATTACAAGGCTACTAGACATGGGGCCGATCGTCCTCAGGGCCAATCCCCACAGGGTCTCTAGGTCGAGTTACATATACTTGATTATTCTATTAATATCGGAGGTATGGTGGGCAAACAGACCACTGGACTGTGACCACTAGGTAGGGTGACTCTGAATCAATCAGTTATGTATAAATATAGATGCCCATATATGTATCTTGAGATACACATAAATACATACATTTAAAATATCATATTGTATGGTGAAAGGTATGTATCACTATAACCTGGGAATAATTAAAAATAGATTTTAATGTTATGACCCTGGTGTGTGGCTATCATGGTGAGGTTGCCCAAGCATGTGTTGCCTTTGTTTGCCCACACTATGACGTAGCTGAACTGTATATTTAACTCGACCTATAGTTCACAGGGCCCCTGATCCGTGTACCAGGCTACTCAAGGTACCAGCAGACCAGCTAGTCATCTCATGGGTGGTCTACCCTACCTACCCTAAATGACCCTCATAAACTGTACATGGGCTTCTATTGCCTGTGGATTTAATTGAAGAACGCCGTATCTCACACCCGACACCCTGTTAGATAACTCTCCCCAGTATCGTATGGCCTTTGTTTGTTTGTTTGTGTAGTTTAACGTCCTATTGACCTTGCAGAGGAGACTTACTCAAGTTTCAATTTTTCACAAGTAAAAAGGTAGGCCAAAGGCCTACCTTGTACGATCGTGTGGCCTTTGAGCTCATCAAGGTACCTATCTTAACCCTTTAAAGGTGGTAACCCTTTAAAGGGCTTAATACCTCATGCCGTTGGTCGTCATGATGCATGAATGCAGCCCTGGCAATTAACTCACTAGTGCTGTATTCAAACATCCTGCTGACCCTATGGGGTTGAGACACTCCCAAAGGGTCGGAATGATGCACCAATGTAGCACCGGCGAGTTACTTGCCGGGGCTGCATTGGTGCATCATGCCGACAAATGTCATCTTTTAGTGACATTCATCTTTAAAGGGTTAACAGACCCCAACTGTGAATAAAGGTAGTAGGTGATATAGGATGGTGTAGGGACTTGATGTTGATACTGTATTAAAGCCGCATAATCACCAAGCGTGTCCCATTCACAATTCTGGTACTGTTCTAGCCCACTGTGTGGTAGCTGCACGAGTGGTGATATTGCTCCTTTAATAAGCTTTCTAATGGATTCAAAAGCAAGTAATATCCTTGTAAATGTCACGTCGAACCCGCTATCATCACCATCAGATTTCCACATGGTGTGAGGATCATAGTGAAATTGAACTGTTTTTCTTACCAATAAATAAAATTGTATCTATGCAAATCAGTTGCAATTGTCTAAGATTATGCACTAAAGTAGGCCTGTTTCGTTGTGAGGAGCTTATGCCTTATTTGTAAGATTATATAGTACTCCATGTCGGACAGGTTTACTTTAATGCTAAATATTGCTGTAATATTTAACCCTAGGCAATGTAACCAAACCTGAATGGAAAGATATGTGTATTACAAAGTATGATATAGTAAATAAAACATATTTATCTCAAGAAAATAATATTTGCAGACCTTTACGGACATCACTGTCCACCCTGTTTTCTCTTTACTATAAATATGGGGAATGCAAAGGAGTCACTTTCCAAGTAAAGCATATTGACCCCCTAGTACTCAATTTACATCCTCAAATTCCATGGCTGAGAAAATATCAAATTTTCTTGGTATAATGAAAGTTTTTATAGATTTTCTATATTTGACAGGTTTAATAGTGTAAAACGTATAGTTAAAATATAAATGGGGTAAATATCTCTAGTAATATTGAAACCTTGAATAAATGACGTTATGTTTGCTGTTGTAGCATGGCAAATTTGTCACTATTACTTGAAATAACAAAGAGAATCCAAAGTGTCCGACATCAGGTGAATTAGGGACATTAAATTCTACAACTTTGAAGTGGAATTTTGTATATTATGATACATAAAAATACATTATGTGATAGCTGGATCTAAGGATCCGATGTTTTTCTCCCTATAAGTATTTAAATAATAGCTCTGAGTGAAGTATTAAGACAACTGTGGTCCAGAGAAAATAGGTCACGTTTGCTCTGCCAACGAGCGTCCGAAAGTGGTGAATCTACCCTACAGCCATTTTAACCACTCTGGGATGTGTATATTCATAATACACACGTCTAATTCTTATTTAAATTATTGTTTGCAGTGTATCAGTGTTTAGAGTACAGAAGACCCCCTACCCTAGAACGGACGTATGCTGCTATGTTCATATCAGGCCAAAAAATAGGTGTGTTTCAGGTCTGAAAATCTAGGTAGGGTAGGTCGGATTTTAAAAGAATTTCTTTTGTATTACTCTTGCCTGAAAAGTACCTAAAAATTGACTCCCAAATTTCAGTGCTGACTCGCCGACAACAATGTCGACTCGTGGACTATCAAATTGACTCTGAAATAGCTCAAAAAATTACTCTAAAATAAATATTCTTTCAAAATTGGATTACAATTTCTAGGGTCGGCCCTGTTTTGTCGGGCAACCTGAAACACACCGTTTCTTTGGCCTCATTTAGTAATATGAGAAGCCCTTCGAAAGTCAGATAGTCATTAAATCATCAGCCATCAAACATTTATCGACGTCAGTGCGCGACAACCCACCTCTAAGTACACGGTTATACAGATCTATACACACTTATAAATCAAGATGTAAGAGGTATTATTCATCATTGCCACTTCTCTGAGAAAGACAAGTGCAAAGCCATCCTCCCCCTATATTTACCCTCCTTCAACCCTTTAAAGGGCTACATAGTACTTTACTGTCCTTTTCGCGGCATGAATACAGCCGTCTACTTGACTTGCCATACAGCCAAGTTGCGCTCTCTACTCTCAGGAGCTGCATTCATGTATCATATGTACTGTATTCGGAGGTGTATCGCCCCCAGAGGGTTATCCTCATGGCTGAATACCGCACTGGCGAGTTATTCCTCAGAGTCACATTTATGCATCATGACAACCAAGGACATTCTCAAAGCGCTTTCCTCAAAGGGTTGACTGGTGTAAGCTCGTTATACCATTACGTGTTCGACCCGCTAAGTGCTTTGCCGTCGGCCCAGTCTCGCTGCCTCTACTCCAGACCACTTCCCATTTCCTTCTGTTCAGTGCAACCTAATTTAGCTGGCTGGAAAATCGGCGACAAATTCGTTTCTTCGTCTTAAGCTTTACGAGAGGGCGCATTATGGTACGGGACGCCGCCGCTTGGCGGCAGGATGATCGAGTTAGCATCGACGCGCATTAATACATGGACAAGTCCGGCCCGGTGGATGGATACGGATGCCAGACCGGAGGTGATCCGTCCACAGCGGTCCCCAGTGTTATGGGGCGCATCCTGTGCACTTGGCTCAGATGAAGTTAATCCTAACCATCAAAAGACAAAGAGAGGAATAATCTGAGGATCATCAAAAAGTGAGAAAAAAACAAAAACAACCCCAAAAAGTGCTGAATAAGCAGCAAAAGGGACAAATCCACACTGTTAATAGTAAGTGTAGGTACACAGTAGAATCTACTGTAGAATGGATTTAGAGTAGAATCTACTGTACATTGCAGTGGATTCTAATGTTGACCTACAATAAACTGCACCTACATTAGAATCTACTGTATGCCTACCTAAATGGCAACCAATTGTTTTACAGTCCGTTTGGCTCAAAAGCCGGGATCTTGACGGTCTTACATCATCCTATCACCAGAAATGACGACATTGGTAATAATTCTGTCCATGGATTAGGTCTAAGGCATCAAAACTAAGGCATGTACCCAACAAAGGCAGTATTACGTACCATCTCGGGATACCATCATCTATTACTACTGAATAAAATTTCAACGATGGAATGAATGAACAAAAAAAGAATAAAATCATCACTTGAAAACTGCCTTCTGCAGATACGTAGCAGTCCACACACTTGGCAGTGTGTCTGGGCATATCACTGAACATTTGACAGATCACCTCGGTGTTTCCAGGAAAGGGCACATAAAATCAGCAAAGTCAATAGCAAAATCGAATCAGGAAACACCCAATCGAATGAGAGAAATTGTATCAACTGTCAATAAATATTCAACTTCAATGTTTGCTAATCTCTGCCAATGCCCTACGTCTTCAGGCTATGTGTGTAGACATAATTAAATAATGTTATCTGATTATATCAATCACTATTTTTTTTTCATCTTTTATTAAAATATGTATAAGCACCAACGCTTCTTTTTACATTTGGCATCAGACTTCTTCTTATCTTTGCTAGCAGATGACAGCTGCAGGGTGGTTGTATAGGCTGGTATACAGTCTGTGTGTCTGCAGGAATGGCAGACAGGGGATGGGGCAGGGCCTGATGAGGCAGCCAGTGGAGATAAAAGGAGTCTGTGTTGGCATCACAGGTTTTAACAAGACCTCAGTTTGGAGAGTGGGTAGGCTATAGGGTACCATGGGAAGGTGTGCAACTAAAAGTCCAACCTCATCTCTGCATGACTCTACAAAGAGGTAGTATACACAACATACCCTACATTGCACCACCTCTCTGTAGACTCTATTGGTATGTGCAAAGATGAGGTTGGACTTTTAGTTGCACACCTTCTCATAATACCCCACAGCCTACTCACTCTCCAAACGTAGGTCTTGTTAAAACCTGTGGTTGGCATAGGCTCCACTCAGGGTAGTAGCGAAGAGCAAATAATACTAAGAGAGTCCACAAGCCGATTCTATGTCCAATGAGGGACAATGCTAATGTATGGGAGAACGCCTAAATGGACCGTCTTAGTACAAGTATTATCTTCTCTTTGGTAGTAGGGAGAGGAGACGATATCAGCGTTTGTAAGAGAGGTGTGTCCACATCCAGACACTGACATCTGTAGTCACTCTCAATGCAGGCCACCATTATAATGAGCGGTGCTCTGGTGGAGATGGTCTGTTGTGGGTTGGTAGTTTTAGTGTAAAGGCCTGACACTGTGGTGGTCCGGTCATCTAGGTGACCACGTGACCAAACACTACATACAAGTAGTGTACACAGCAGACAGTAGATGGCTCCAGTATAGGCCTGGTGATTCTTGTCTATGCAAAAGGTTTTTCACCATGAAGGACATTCGGTCCTGCAGATTTCGTTTTGCTGCAGGCCCGGAATATATTTGTAGGCCCGGATATTGGAGTACCATCTTGTAATTTAAGAAAAAATTATAAAGCAAGTGTTTGTACTGATAATCATATTGAATATGGTTCCTTTGTTTGTTACAATTATATGAATCATTTTATATGTAAATTACTGAAAAACATTAGAGAACATTCCCTAGCTTTCTGTTTTATGCTGTAGAAATCTTAAAAATGGTCCGGTTTACAAGCCATTAAAACTGAAATGTTGGCAAGGATCTTTAGTTTAGAGCCAGCCTTTCAGGACGGAACGAAACACCTTTCTGCCGGACCAGCAGATCTTTTGCCGGCTATATCCGGTGTCCGGCAGTTTTTCGTATAGACTGACTGTATATATATACAGGTATAGCAGATTACTCACAACGGTAGCAGGATAAGTGAAGCTGCAGGTGGTTTTGGGCTTTGGATTTTAAAATCCTTTTTTATGCAGACACTACCCACAGCATTGCCCAGTCTCATGTTGAGATGATATCCTCTGTGTATTGTCTGTCTAGAGTACTCCTAGCCCCTTAATCCATCCTCTTTCTCAGCTTTAGATTCCGCCTTACGTTCTGACAAATAAGCAAAATCTCTCCCCTGTTATTGATGCATTTATTCTGCAGCCCAGTCATGCTCCATTGTACTTAATTATGTCTATATACTTGACTCCTAAACACAATTTTTCCATTTACCTTTCCCTCCTGTTTTTAGCATTGCCTCTTTCTTGGTGCCAGCTCCCTCTTATAACATTTTTATATACACTGAAAATCCATAGGTTGAAAGGGTTAGTCAGTACAGACTAACCTAGGTTGGTCATATGAGTGTTAGTCACAATGGCAAAGTTATATTAAAAAATGACTGAGGGGGTCAGTCAGTAGTGGCTAACCTAGCTTCATCACTGGTGTGTTGTATTTGTATACCACTAGTTGGTGCCACCTGTGATGACCACTCAGTGGCTCCCCCTGGAAATTAAAAGACTACGGTGGGTTGGTCAGTAGTGACCAACCTGACAATAATAACTAATCTAGGTTGGTCATAAAGGGAGCCAGAAAATGACTAACTAGGTTAGGCACTAGTGACTGAGAGATTGGTCGCATAGGGAGCCTAGGAATATCAGTTTACTCTCATCCGTTTTGTATATTCCTCAGTAGCCTATACATATACAGCAAGGCACCACTCCTTCGGCTTCATCATACATATTCCAAGGCCTCCCTCTTGATCTTCGGGGAGGCTCCCATTCCATCTTTTATGTTTCTTGCTGATACTTGTAGGCAAGCAAATCACATCTGGAAGTCTTTTCCTTAAATCACTCCCTACCATTGAGCAAAGCTGTACAGGGCCATCCATGGTAATTTGGAAATGCAAGAAGGAGTCCATATGGTGAGATATTGACAATAGATGTCTCCATCCGTGCCCATGAATTGTATCTCTGTGCTCTCCAAATCTCCAACCTGGCCTTCACTCTTCAGCTGATGTTTGCTTAACACTATAGAACAGAGGGGTGGCCATTATCCACAGGTGGATATTGGAGAGTGAAGGAGATTTGAAGCACGCAGGAGTGACACGGCCTGATCTCCACTTTAAAGTCCTTTTATTTCAGGTAGTACTGGCTTTATTGGTTTTTTGGCTTTAATATAGTAGGCCATATCCAACTCAAAAGTGTTTTGGTTTACTTATTTTTCACAAAAACCCAACTAGATTAGTTTTCTGACATTGCAATATGACTAAATTGCAGCCCTGTGGGTGATGATCTGCTATTATTCGGTTTTGTGTGCTGTACGCTACTGTACCATCACATTAAAGTGCTGTACTGGGTTTTGAATAAGCACCAGTCTTATTTAAGCGCTGGGGGCATAGGGCTATTGAAATCATTTTTGAGCACTAAATATGAATCTTGAATAAGTGCCTGTCTTGTATCAGTGCCAGAAGTAAACACCCCTTCAAAGTTATAAGCACAGGGCTTATGCACAATGCTACGGTATGCTTATCTTAGTAGTCCTCCTCATGTTTGGCATTTCTGTGTATAAAGCTGGTGATATAGAGGGCCATATCAACCCAACTCATATGATACTTTGTGAGGCCATGGTTGAGACGATAACTATACGATACATTGTCTCTCCCATATTGGGCCCATTATCATCTCCCTTTACTGCAGGAACATGAGCAGTATTGACCTACTGACCTACTGACCCAGGTCACATGATGAGCTGTTCCCTTCACCATGACCTCCAGATAATGAGCATGTATTGACCTTGAAACAACAGAGGCTATTATAGGAGGGCATGCTATCATCCATAACAACGGAATGAAGGGTTCATAATGATACCAGATTACCCCTCTGTAACATTAACACTGTTTATTATACGATATGGGCTTACACCGTGCTTTTTACGTGATATTCCCGTTCTGATATTCCTGCATAGCGCACACTTGGGGGGGTGAAATCGTTCTGATATTCTGGATATCAGAACGATTCTGAATGGGGAATTGAGAATCGTTCTGATATCCTGAATATCAGAACGATTCTGAATGGGAATCGTCAGCCATAAAATCCGAGGTTCTATGGAGACTCGAACACGCTACATCAAGACTTGAAGTCCGACGTGCTAACCACTAGACCGTGCCGGCCATGCAGAAGTGGGGTATAAAACAAGAAGTCTACAGACACATTCCCAGCCCTCTAGCTTTCATATTAACAGAGATACAGCAATTTTTACACTTTTTGTTACAACTTCTCCTAAAATCAAAATTTTTTTATAATCTTTTTTTTTCTATAAAGGTAGTAGTTGGACTTTACTTACCTAGTTGTTAAAATAATTTTAGGGATTTTTTTTCACATACATATAGGCACTTTAAAATTGTTACGTTTCCACCCAACCTCACTCAGGTTCGAACCGGGGATCCCTTGCGTATGAGCCAGACGCGCTAACCGCTCGGCCACAGTAGATATGGTACAGAGGTGGGGAAACCCTGCCTATATTGAAGTATAGAGGGGAGCAGTTAGTAACCAAAACGGCAGGTGGCGACGCGGGAGTACAGTCGTATAAGTTAACACTGAGGGTATGTTGGATTTGAAATAATGACCGCTCCCTGCGCCTAGCTCGTTCTTCCTCACCTCCCCTACTGAAGATTTCCACAACATGGCGACTGCACCCTCTGTACAAGAAGACTTAGATATTGTTCAAAATGGCCAAATTAGGACGAATTTAAGGTAATTAAAGACATTTGAATGGAAATATCGTATAATAAACCTAATAATATATGAATATCGCCGACCTTGGGGTATGTATAGATGAATAACGACCTCGGTGCTACGCACCTCGGTCGTTATTCATCTATACATACCCCGCGGTCGGCGATATTCATATATTATTGGTTAAAAATATAGCTGGGGCAATGTTGTAGGAAAATGCAATCTGCCGAAGAGCAAAATGGGAGGGCAGGAAGAGAACAAAGAAGAGCATATTGGATATTGACACGAATTGTTCCACAAGGGCTGAGCTTTAAACATTAAAATGTGAAGATTAACACTTTGTTATACCATGCAAAATCATAGCCTTGAAAAGTTGAGTTTGACTATTAGGTTTCAGTTAAAATTTGAAAAAGGATGTATGAATGATCTCAACCAATTCAACATTGTATATGTCAATCACATTAAAGTTGCCATTCACAATCAACCAGTCAATACCCTGCTGAAGGGTTGCCAAGCAAGCCATGAAATGACTTGTAATCCCTTAGGAACTAACTGGTAAGCCAGAAATAAATAAAGAATGAAACTAAAAGTGTTATAACAATGAAAAGCTTTATTTCTACAAAAACTCCCTGAGTGGCACTTGGTTGCCATGGTGTTTGGCATAGCTGTAAGAAAGGACGTTGATAACCCAAATTTGTAAGCAGTGATTAACGATTAATTACTGAGAGTCATTAATCACTAGAACGGAAATGCCTCAGACTTTTATTTTTATTCAAACATGTTTTTGGTGATAAAACCCTATGCTTTTTGTTTATATTTCTTGAATTTTCCATTTTTCCTTTCCTGCTTTAGTGATGACATCGTTGAGGTCCATTTCACCTTAGCCTTTTTGGCCAGTGTATTGTTGAAAGACTGGAGAGGAGTCAAGAGAAAGAGTATGGCCTTTAATTAGAACAAATGCAACAGGAGTTTACCTCAACCTTCTCTATATACTCCTCCTTAACTCTATTGTTCTAGTGTGCTTCTGTGGTGTTTCTCTACTTTGCTTTTTCCCCAAAAGTGTTTTGATTTCCCTTTTTCCACCAAACTCCTACTGTTTTGCCATTATCCATTTTCCCATGTTTTTATACACATTTCCTTCCCCTTTTGTTGAGAAGGCAACCCTATTAATTATTCAGACACTAATATAAATTGAAGCAAAATCATCTCTATGCAAGCTCTAAGTACACTTTTTCATCTTCCTCAAACCTTCATACCGAATCCTGGCTTCTACCAGACTTGAATAGCCATGCTCCAGCTTTCTTTGGGCCTAAATGGACAGCCTTACCTTTCTTTCAACCCAGCAGCAAAGGTAGCTCTCTGTAGTTAGAATAGTGTTAGGTGGGTAACAAATTGGTGCTGTTAAAAGGGCTGAGTTGAGCATTAAGGTAACTATACTGTAAAACTATAACCTAAATCTATTTTGGCGTTTTCCCCCTATATGCCTAATTTATTCTGCACACTCTCAAGATGCTTATAGGCAGGGCTTTGAAAACAGAATTTTTGAAAAAGTGTTAAAACATATGATACATTTGTCAGTATAAATAAGAGGTTTATAAATGTTATTTTAAAGCCCTTAAAATGATTTTCCCGTTGAGTATATATGTTCAACCATTTTCATGGGGGATTCTAATGAGAAAAATATCTTAATCTCTCTCTAATTGGGTAGGAATTGTGCTCAGGGTAGGGTCAGGGGCCTCGCAAGATTCTAAAAGTGAGTTTTGGCTTATAGGCACGGTTTTCCCAATTATCATGATAGTTCAATGTAAATTCAATAGAAGTCAATGTAAAATGTTCTGTTTAAACTCACTGTGGCTTGCAGCGGGGTCGGCTTACAGGCGGGGCTTTACAATACTCAATGACTTGTACCCAACTGCTGCCACACAGATAGTGTGCCGCTCCTCCCATGACATCTCATTAATCCTTTAAGGACAGATGTTGCTAAAAGATGACATTTGTCGTCATAATGTGAGTAACCGGCCAGTGCTGCATTGGTGCATCATGCCTTTGGGCGTGTCTCAAACCAATAGGTTTGGCATGATGCTTGAATGCAGCACTGGCAAGTTACTCGACAGGGCTGCATTCATGAATCATGACGACAAAGGACTGAGCACAATAAAAGAAAATACCACCCTTAAAGGGTTAAATTGTCTGAGCGCATCGTCCCGCTGTAATGGCTGTGCTCGGCGGCTAATGTAGATCATATTACCCTGAAACTGTGCCACAAAAACACTACTGAATGCTATCTGTGAGGGGAGCCGTGATGAAGCTGATAATAAATGGCTGGATGCAGGAGCATTTTGGGAAGGCATAGAAAGTGGGTAGAATTCTAACAAAGAACCTTTTGTGCTAATGTAGGAATGAGAAGTCGGCATGTAATGGGGGTCTTTTATTGAAAGTCCTTATACTGCACAAGTAGCTAATATATGAGAGGAGAGTGGAAAGGGTGTTAATACATGAATGTAGGGTTATATGATGTAAAAGACACCAAAAAATATATTAATTGTAGGGAAATGATAAGAAAAAAAGAATTGAAGGGAGGTAGGGGCAAGGCAGAAGATAAATGACAAATTATTGATCTTCTCTAAAATCAAAAAGTGCAGAGGACTTTATGAGTGCCAATTTGGAGGCGTTTGAGTCTTGGGCCATGGAGGTTGAGAGAAATGGGTGATTCAAGGTCAATTAGGCCACAAATCAGGAGGTAGTTTCATCATTAATGAATAAGTGAGGGCCGTTGATTAACTAGTTCTCCCACTGTCCCCTTCCTCCCCGTAAACATCCATTCCAACGTAGTTCATAGATAGATTTTAGTCTGTTCCCCACCAGACCTCTTTTAAACAGTCTGACAATGTAGTTCCTTGGCTGCTTAATCTCCACACTAACATTAATAGACACTGGTATTATAAGGATAGCTATCATAGTTAAACCCCCATCTCTTCTATAATGGCCCAGAGTGCTCAACTGAGACTGTTACCTGAGGGGCAGCAAGTGTTATGCCTTTAACCATAAGCAGCAAACAACATTTTCCATGCTCTCAGCATTAAAAGAGAACTGGACTCACATTTCCATGCGCTGCATTGATGGCTGTGCACAGGCCATAACACTAGCCATCTGGGAGGCCACCCTGGTGTATGGTAAATTAATTTGGTATGAAATGTGCATTGGGCCAAAAAAAGGAGTTTTGTCCCAGGTCACCCGACCGACCCTATCAAAACAGGGCTGACCCTATGTTTTTATGCAATTCTAAAGAAATTTTACCCTTTTCTGGTCATTTTAGGGTCTCCGGAGAGGCATGTTAAAAAGTGTTACCTGAAACATACCCTCTTTTTGGCCTTAGGCATAGGTCATAATTGAACAAGAGAGAGGAGAGGCAAAATATGTTGATCCCTGTAGATGGCGGGGGCGAGGAGAAATTCCTCCATATTAGTGTAGCTCAAAAGGGGAAAGGGTGGATATTGATGCCTCTAGGTTGGTGCTTGACGTAGCGGATGTCACAGTCAGACCCCAGAGTTTACAGCCTGTACCACACATACATCATAGGATCTCTGTAAACAGGTCTGGTGACGTGATGAATAAAAACACCATGCTCTTGTAGGGATATTTTTTAAACAGTCGGGAGGTGGGGGTATTTTGGGCAGAGCTTGCAACAATTTTTGCACCACCCCGGTCAAGGGGTCAAACATTTTTACCTCCCCCCATGGGTCGAAAATTGTTGTGCGCCTGGGCCCTTTGAAGCAAAGTAATGTACAGTTTTTTTTGGCTCAAAGCAATTTGAATTATTTTAACCCCCTCCCAAGAGAAGTCAAGATTTTTTACACCTCCCAGTCAAGAGGTTGAAATTTTATTTCCCCCCCCCCTGTTGATAAAAATGATTACTTCCTTAGGTTTTCATGGAGCCAAGTGTAATTTAAGATGCCATAGGTAGTCCTGACAGTTCCCTAAATAGCAGCTCACTTTTATCAATGCTGCTATCGCTGTGTACGTTTGTGTCCGTCAGCATAATTTATGCATGTACGTCTAGTGCAGAAGCTTATTGCAAGCTGTTTGGGTAACGTTGAAATAAACCCATTTTATTTCAACTTTTCCCAAGCGGCTTGCCATAGAAGCTTATCTCAGAGTTGCTTTGTAATTTTGTACGGGGTGTCCTGACAGGTTAGCAGTTACCGCTGGAATGAGCAAATTCAAAAGTGATCTGCCCTTTTATAGTGTCTGTCACGTGACCTAGATTGACCAATCAGAGCCAGTGTTGTGACTGGTCTGGTTGTTGACAGAAGAATGGTTGCCATGGAGGATATGCAACTGGGCTTCTGATTGGTCCTCAGTCCACAGAGGGATTATTATGAGGAACCTACGGGGATCTTCAGAGTTGCTTTGTACATTTTGCTGTTAGATTGCACAAGGACATCAGAGTAAGTCAGGCCCTCTATGCAGTATACAACATGGGTGCATGGCAGGTTGTGGGTCTGTGATCAAAGCTCACTGGGACCTCAAAAAGGTAAGTATGCATATCTCAGAGTGTAGAGCATTCTACTTCCGTGATCTTAGTCCATTATCAAGACCGCTGTAAGTGCAATAGCCCTTTTATCATTAACAAGGACATTTTGTAGAGAGAAAGCAGAAACTCATGATTCAAATAGATTTATAGCATTCTGATGTGAGTTTGAAAATTAATCACCGGCAGTCTATGACAAAGGGAATCCATACCTGCCATAGAACTGAACTAGAACTGATGGGTACCAGTCTGATCTCAGAGTTGGGATAGCTTAGTTTCCTAACCAAATCCTAACCATATCTTATTGTCAATACAGTAAGAATCTTGAGTACACAATGAAGGAATTTGATAACCCTGCACCTGCGGAGAATGATTGGGTACATAAAATCAACAAATTTTCTGCAGCGAATGGGAGATCAAATTTTTGATCAGGAAACATTGTCATTATTTCTTCTTTAAATATCCTACTTCGATGTACTCCAAACATTGAGCATCTCTATCGATGGCCTGTGCCTTTCAGGCCATGTGTAGACATATATCATCAAGTGTCCTATTTATTTACATTTTTTTAGAAAAAGCAGGGTCTTGTATAAGCGCTGGGGGTATAGGGGCTATTGCAATCATTCTTAAGCACTAAATATGAATCTTGAATAAGTGCCTGTCTTGTATAAGTGCCAGAGGTAAACACCGCTCCAAAGTTATAAGCACCGGGCTTATACACAATGGTGCGGTATGCCTACTTGAGTAGTCCTCCTCGTGTTTGGTATTTCTGTGTATAAAGCTGGTGATATAGAGGGCCTTATCAACCCATGATACTTTGTGAGGCCATGGTTGAGATGGTAACTACATGATACATTGTCTCTCCCATATTGGGCCCATTATTACTCCCTTTACTGCAGGAACATGAGCAGCCCCTGACCTACTGACCTACTGACCCAGGTCACATGATGAGCTGTTCCCTTCACCATGACCTTCAGATAATGAGCATGTTTTGACCTTGAAACAACAGAGGTTACTATGGGGAGGCATGCTATCATCCATAACAACGGAATGAAGGGTTCATAATGATACCAGATTACCCCTCTGTAACATTAACACTGTAAATATAGCTGGAGCAATGTTGTAGGAAAATACAATCTGCCGAATAGCAAAATGGGAGGGCAGGAAGGTAACAAAGAAGAGCATATTGTATACTGACACGGATTGTTCTACAAGGGCTGACCTTTAAACATTAAAATGTGAAGATTAACACTTTGTTATACCATGCAAAATCATATCCTTGAAAAGTTGAGTTTGACTATTTGGTTTCAGCTTTTTTGAAAAAGGATGTATAAATGATCTATTCAACATTGTATATGTCAATCACATTAAAGTTGCCATTCACAACCAACCAGTCAATACCCTGCTGAAGGGCTGCCAAGCATTCCATGAAATCACTTGTAATCCCTTAGGAACACACTGGTAAGCCAGAAATAAATAAAGAATGAAACTAAAAGTGTTATAACAATGAAAAGCTTTATTTCTACAAAAACTCCCTGAGTGGCACTTGGTTGCCATGGTGTTTGGCATAGCTGTAAGAAAGGACGTTGATAACCCAAATTTGTAAGCAGTGATTAACGATTAATTACTGAGAGTCATTAATCACTAGAACGGAAATGCCTCAGACTTTTATTTTTATTCAAACATGTTTTTGGTGATAAAACCCTATGCTTTTTGTTTATATTTCTTGAATTTTCCATTTTTCCTTTCCTGCTTTAGTGATGACATCGTTGAGGTCCATTTCACCTTGGCCTTTTTGGCCAGTGTATTGTTGAAAGACTGGAGAGGAGTTAAGAGAAAGCATATGGCCTTTAATTAGAACAAATGCAACAGGGATTTACCTCAACCTTCTCTATATACTCCTCCTTAACTCTATTGTTCTTGTGTGTTTCTGTGGTGTTTCTCTACTTTTGTTTTTCCCCAAAAGTGTTTTGATTGACATTTTCCACCATACTCCTACTGTTTTGCCATTAACCATTTCCCCTTGTTTTTTATACACATTTTCTTCCTATTTTTTTTGAGAAGGAAACCCTATTAGTTATTCAGACACTAATATAAATTGAATGCTTAATAATAAGCAAAATCATCTCTATGTAAGCCCTGAGTACACCTTTTCATCTTCCTCAAACTTTGATACCCAATCCTGGCTTCTACCGGACTTGAATAGCCATGCTCCAGCTTTCTTTGGGCCTAAATGGACAGCCTTACCTTTCTTTTAACCCAGCAGCAATGGTAGCTCACTGTAGTTAGAATAGTGTTAGGTGGGTAACAAATTACTGCTGTTAAAAGGGCTGAGTTGAGCATTAAGGTACTGTATCGTCGCGATAAAGCGCCTGGTCTTAAAAAAGCGCTGGTCTTGAAAAAGCGCCGGGGGTATAGGGGCCTCCAAATGTTTCTTAAGCACTAAAATCACGACCTTGAATAAGCGCTTGTCTTGTATAAGCGCCTGGGTAAGAGCCCCTCCAAATTGAAGAGCGCCCAGGCGCTTAATCGCGACGGTACGGTAACGACTGTACAACACCTATAAGCCAAATCTATTTCTCTTCAACCTCACATTAGGCTTATACGCAGGATTTGAAAACGAATATTTGAAAAAGTGTTAATACATATGATACATTTGTCAGTATAAATAAGAGGTTTATAAATGTTATTTTAAAGCCCTTAAAATGATTTTCCCGTGGAGTATACATGTTCAACCATCTTCATGGGGGATTGTAATGAGAAAAATAGCTTAATCTCTCTCTAATTGGGTAGGAATTGTGCTCAGGGTAGGGTCAGGGGCCTCGCAAGATTCCAAAAGTGGATTTTGGATTATAGGCAGGGTTTTCCCAGTTATCATGATAGTTCCATAGAAGTTCAATAGAAGTCAATATATATTGTTCTTTTTAAACTCACTGTGGCTTACAGTGGGTTTGGCTTACAGGCGGGGTTTTACAGTACTCAATGACTTGTACCCAACTGTTACCACACAGATAGTGTGTGCCGTTTCTCCCATGACATCTCATTAATCCTTTAAGGACAGATGTTGCTAAAAGATGGCATTTGATGCTAGTAACATGGCCAGTGCTGCATTGGTGCATCATGCCTTTGGGCGTGTCTCAAACCAATAGGTTCGGCATGATGCTTGAATGCAGCACTGGCGAGTTACTCAACAGTGCTGCATTCATGGATCACGACGACAAAGGGCTGAGCGCAATAAAAGAAAATACCACCCTTAAAGTGTTAAATTATCTGAGTGCATCGTCCCCCTGTAATGGCTTTGCTCGGCGGCTAATGTAGATCATATTACCCTGAAACTGTGCCACAAAAACACCACTGAATGTCATCTGTGTGAGGGGGAGCTGGGATGAAGCCGATGATGAATGGCTGGATGCAGGAGCATTTGGGAAGGCATAGAAAGCGGGTAGAATTCTGACAAAGAACCTTTTGTGCTAAGGTAAGAATGAGAAGCCGGCATGTAATGGGGGTCTTTTATTGAAACCCCCTATACTGCACAAGTAGCTAATATACAAAAGGAGGATGGAAAGGGTGTTAATATATGAATGTAGGCTTATATGATGTAAAGGATACCAAAAATTATATTAATTGTAGGGAAATGATAAGAAAAAAGAATTGAAGGGAGGTTGGGGCAAGGCAAGAGATTAATGACAAATTCCTGATCTTCTCTAAAATCAAAAACTGCAGAGGATTTTATGAGTGCCAATTTGGAGGCATTTGAGTCTTGGGTCATGGAGGTTGAGAGAAATGGGTGATTCAAGGTCAATTAGGCCACAAATCAGGAGGTAGTTTCATCATTAATGAATAAGTGAGGGCCATTGATTAACTAATTCTCCCACTGCTCCCTTCCTCCCAGTAAACATCCATTCCAACGTAGTTCATAGATAGATTTTAGTCTGTTCCCCACCAGACCTCTTTTAAACAGTCTGACAATGTAGTTCCTTGGCTGTTTAATCTCTGTTCCACACTAACATTAATATACGCTGGTATTATAAGGCCAACAGGTATGTTTTGAACAGCTTACCCGACCCTACCTAGCAAAACAGGGCCGACCCTAGAAATTTTTTAGCAATTTTGAAAAAATATTTATATTTAGGGTCATTTTTGGGTTGTTTAAGGGTCGATCTGATAGTTCAGGAGTCGAGGCGGTCGTCGGCGAGTCGGCATTGTAGTGTGTGAGTCAATTTCTGGGTACTTTTCAGGCTAAAGTAAAAAAAAATAAAATAAAAAATCCAACCTACCTACCCTAGATTTTCAGACCATGTAACCTGAAACACCTTTTTTTTAAAATTTTGGCCTAAGGATAGCTATCATAGTTAAAACCCCATCTCTTCTATAATGGCCCCGAGTGCTCAACTGAAACTGCTACTGAAGGGGCAGCAAGTGTTACGCCTTTAATCACAAGCAGCAAACAACATATTCCATGCTCTCAGCAATAACAGAGAACTGGACTCACATTTCTATACGCTGCATTGATGGCTGTGTACAGGCCATAACACTGGTCATCTGGGAGGCCACCCTGGTGTATGGCAAATTAATTTGGTAGGAAATGCGCATCAGGCATTGGTCATTATTGAACAGGAGAGGGGGGCGGTAAAAATATGTTGATCCCCGTAGATGGTGGGGGTGAGGAGAAATTCCTCCACATTACTGTAGCTCAAAAGGGAAAGGGTGGATGTTGAGCCCCCTAGACAAAGATTTGGGAAAACTTTACATGAAAAGCTACCATTCACCCTCCCCCATTCTGTTCTAGCATAGTGACCATTCCCTTATTGGTAGGAGATGAGGTATAATCCTGACTGCATTTGTCCTGTCACGTGGGGGGGGGGGGAGGGTGCCTGATCTAGCACATGTCACAGTCAGACCCCATCAGGGTTTATAGTCTGTACCACACATACATCATAGGATCTCTTTAAACAGGTTGGGTGACGTGATGAATAAAAACACCATGCTCTTGTAGGGATATTTTTTAAACAGTCGGGAGGTGGGGGTATTTTGGGCAGAGCTTGCAACAATTTTTGCACCACCCCGGTCAAGGTGTCAAAAGCTTTTACCTCCCCCCATGGGTCGAAAATTGTTGTGCGCCTGGGCCCTTTGAAGCATAGTAATGTACGGGCTTTTTGGCTCAAAACAGTTTAGATTACTTTAACCCCATTCCAAGAGGGGTTAACATTTTTTACACCCCCCAGTCAAGAGGTCGAAATGTTGTTGCCCCCCCCCCCTGGTGATAAAAATGATTACTCCATTAGTTGTTCACTCAGCCAAATGTCATTTAAGATGCCATAGGTAGTCCTGACAGTTCCCTAAATGGCAGCTCACTTTAATCAATGCTGTTATCGCTGTGTACGTTTGTGTCCGTCAGCATAATTTATGCATGTACGTCTAGTGCAGAAGCTTTTGGCAAGCTGTTTGGGTAACGTTGAAATAAACCCTGTTTATTTCAACATTACCCAAGCGGCTTGCCATAGAATCTTATCTCAGAGTCTTTTGTACATTTTGCTGTTAGGTTACACAAGGACATCAGAGTAAGTCAGGCCCTCTATGCAGTAACAGTAACTTAGGTCTAGGCAGGTTGTGGGCCTGTGACCCGTGGGGGGGGGGGCACTTGTTTTATTTTGTATGTATACACAAGTGTGCGGCTGGCAAGAGTACTTTTTCAGCAAAATCTCCCTAGCAAGGGTCGGGTTTTGAAGGAAAAGTGTCCCTAGCAAGGGTCTTGTTTCAACAAAATCCCATTTTCACCCAAAATTTCCCAGACATTAATAAATCTCTCTCTAAAATGACCCATTCAGTATTTTTTCGCGTTTTTTTCCCCCACCAAAACAAGGATTTTGGGGCCAAAAGTTCCCTTGCAAGGGTACGTTTTGGACACAAAAGCACCCTAGCAAGGGTGAGGGTTGTCATAGGTCCAGCCGCACACACATATCAGAAAAAAAAGAGGTATCAGAAAAAAAGTACCCCACGGGGTCTGTGATCAAAGCTCACTGGGACCTCAAAGCAAACAGGTAAGTATGCATATCTCAGAGTGTAGAGCATTCTGAAGAGAACTACTTCCGTGATCTTAGTCCATTATCAAGACCGCTGTAAGTGCAATAGCCCTTTTATCATTAACAAGGACATTTTGTAGAGAGAAAGCAGAAACTCATGATTCAAATAGATTTGTAGCATTCTGACGTGAGTTTGAAAATTAATCACCGGCAGTCCATGACAAAGGGAATCCATACCTGCCATATAACTGAACTAGGACTGATTGGTACCAGTTTGATCTCAGAGATGGGATAGCTTAGTTAACTCAAATCCTAACCAAATGTTATTGTCAATACAGTAAGAATCTTGAGCACACAATGAAGGGATTTGATAACCCTGCACCTGCGGAGAATGATTGGGTACATAAAATCAAAACATTTTCCGCAGCGAATGATAGATCAAATTTCAATCAGGAAACACTCAACTGAATGAGAGTAGTTGTCATTATTTCCTCTATAAATATCCTACTTCGATGTACTCCAAACATTGGGCATCTCTATCTTTCAGGCCATGTGTAGACATATATCATCTAGTGTTCTATTTATTTACCTTTTTATAGAAAAATATGGAAGATAGCTTTACATTTGGCACCCCATTCCTGCTTCATAGATGTTTTCTACTCATGACAGCCACAGGAGTATTGTCTCTAGGTAGGTACACAGCGCGCCTGTGTGTCTGTGGGAATAGGAGGAGAGCATGGGACAGGGGGTGGTCAGGTAGCCAGTGTAGCTGCAGGCTGCAGAGAGGGGGTGGGCCATGGCTGCGTCTCATGAGATTGGGCCAATGTAAACGTCTTTGACCGGGTGCCATCTTTGAGGGGGTGTCATCTTTGACCGGGTGCCATCTTTGACCGGGTGCCATCTTTGACCGGGTGCCATCTTTGACAGGGTGCTATCTTTGACCAAGTGCCATCTTTGACCTGCCACCATAAAAAAAGATTTAAATAAAAGAGATTTCTTCTTGGATATGTTAGGGATAAAATAAAGAGAATGGCAGTGGTTATATCACCATATATAACTTCACCTGCCCTAAATAAAACGTTTTCTCTCAGGAGGTCAAAGATGGCACCCAGTCAGAGACGTTCACATTGGCCTGATCTCATGAGGCACAGCCTTGTATTGTGTTCAACTCACGTGGTATAGTTATGTCCTAGATGGTGCACCGGTCCATTAGGAGATGATTTGATGTCTCCTGAATAATGCCATACATATTGTTCAGTATACACATATATCAGCACACAAGTCTGCTTGATCATACATATTCTCAGGCCTGCCTCTGGGTCTTCCAGCGAAGCCTCATCCCATACATCTCTTTGTGGTACTTGTAGGAGAACATTTACTTGAGACACCCTGCCATTGAGGAAGCTGTATGGAGTCATCCATGGTTATTTGTAGATGCATAAATCATTCGGTTTTTATATGAAGCCTTTTTTAACCAAACCAAGTACTGTAAACGTAGGTATTTCCGCACTGTTTTTGCGATTTTTTAAAACCGCGAAAATATGTACAGAGCGAAAATATGTACAGAGCAAAACTTTATCCAATATTATCCTACTTCTACCATATTCCAAAAATCACGAATTTTAATACTCTCGAAAATGCACTGTTCAGCAAAACCGCGAAAATTTATACACGCAAAAATATGTACGTTTACAGTATTCCTAAACTATACACAGCTCTATAAATCTTTGACTGAAATCCAACAGCAGATCCTCTGCGACCATGGCTTCCCATGAGAAAGTATTTACTGCACCTCCCACATGCTCGGGACTTTTCTAATTTGAACAGTAAAGACTTCTTATGATTTGCATTGGTAAACAGATTGGCAGGATCTACATTCAGAGCATTGACAGCATAGGAAAAGCTATTGTGCTGGCAATAGTACGCCCCTCCCATTGCCTTTCTACCTAGATTGGTAGTTCTAAGCTGAAAAAATTTATAATTAGACTAGAACACCATTGTTGAGATATGCAGTCTGCTGGATAGCATAGTGGGAGGGCAGGAAGGCAAAAGAGAAAGAGAAAGTGACACAAATGTGCTCTGAGCTGTAGGCAACACAGAGAGAAGAAACTGGAGTCCAGGTTGCCTCCAAAATGACCCCCTCCAGGCTACGTAGGGGAGCCTAGGTGACTCCCAGGCGGCATAAGGGAGTCACCAGGGGGAGTTTCCTGACTCACCTAAGGGAGTCCTGGGCTCCCCTAAAGAGGGGAGTCGTTATGGAGGCAACCTGGACTCCCTTTTGACAGTTTTCTGTCTACTGATAGGCCAATTACGTCCATTTGCTCTTTACCTGACTAGAGTACCTGTGTCTAGATTTTTCCCATTATCTAAATGTTACCTAATTCCAATTGCTGTATCTAGGGGACCGGAGGCAATAAAATGTTATCTATGGCCAATAAGAACTTAGAAAGGGGCCCCATGGGAGGCAATGAAATATTCCATGGCCAATAAGAGAAAAGGGGCCCATGCTGTTCGGTCATGGTCTTTTACAGTGTAATCTCAATGGGAGAATAAATTCGTGCATTGACCATAAATTTGGCTAAAAGATCTAGTTTGAGCAAAACAAAAGGGAATATTAATTAATGGAATAGGTAGAAAGGCAAGTATGGTCTTGTTCAACATCCTGGATCAATTTCAATTATGAGTCTCAATCATCTTTTATCAAGCAAAATACTAAACTTGCTAATGCCTACATGTATGACCCAAACACACCCCCCCTGCTACAAATTGCAGGAGGGTGTCACACAAAACCCCCAGGTGGGAGGGTGGCCAGCTGGGCAGGCCTGCCACTACATAAGGCAGGCCAGGCCCCTCTGTGCGCTACACTTGGTCGAGCAGTGGAACCTAGATATGCCTTGTTAACCTTCCATACGGTTGGTAACCATGCCTACATGTATGTAAACACATCCTCTACAAAAGCACTTTAGTGGAGTTTGACTATCATGCTTCAGAAAAATTTAAAAACGGGCAAACCAATGTTCCCTGCCTGTTCAACATTGGTCAGGGATTATATATCCATCCCATTAAAATAGCTGTTCAAAAACAACCAGTTAAGATCTTGCTGAAGGTCTGGCAAGTATTCCATGAAAACACTTGTCATCCCTTGGGAACACACTTGTGAACCAAAAAGAAATTTAAAAAAAGAGACTAAAAGTGTTATAACAATGAAAAGCTTTATTTCTACAAAAACTCCCTGAGTGACACTTGGTTGCCATGGTGTTTGGCATGGCTGTAAGAAAGGACGTTAATAACCTAAATTAGTGAGCAGTGATTAACGATTAATTACTGAGAGTCATTAATCTTCCAGAACGGAAAAGCGTCAGACTTGAAGTGAAGTAATAACTCATTTAAACTTCTTCTTTTGACTGACAACACCATATGCTTTTTGATCGTGTTTCTTGAAATTGCTGTTTTTCCTTGCCTACTTCGGTGATGAAATCCTTAATGGGGCCATTTCACCTTGGCCTATTTGCTCAGTTTCTTTCAGCAAGACTGGGGAGCAGTTGGGTTGATGTAAATAGCCTTTAGGGAGTGATCGGGGGACAGCAGGGGGAGTGGGGTCGGTAGATTTTCTTTTGGTCCCCCCCCCCTTCAAGGGATTCAAATTCTCTTGGTCCCTCCCTCCAAATCCACCAACCCCCGCCTTTTGTTAAAGAATTACCACTCCCTTAAGTAAATAAACACAATAAAAATGTACCTTAACTTTATCTATACTCATCTCTATTGGTCTTGTTTCCTTCTCTTTGCTTTTGATTGAAAAGACCATGAGACTTAATTTTGATTAAAACTTTCAACTATAGGCCCCCTTCTTTCATTCTCTTGTCTTCCCCTGTTCATTTTATATGCATGTTTTCCTCCAATTTCGGTGAGGGGCACACTCACCTAATTGTAATCCCAATTACCTAAAGAACAAAGCTCACATTCATTCTGACCCGAATAGCAATTACCTTGATAAGCATACTTACCCTCTTCGTGTGAGTCCTGAATAAGCTTTCCTATCTTCCTTCAAACCTCAATACTAGATCCTTGCCTCTATCAGACCTAAATAGCTTGGTTCCAGCTTTCTACAGGCCTAGCCAAGCTGTAAATAGGCAGGCATAGCTTTTTTTACCCACCAGTAACCTGTAGATCATTGGGATTACACTGATGCAGTTGGATAATGAATCGGGGCTGTTAGCAGGGTCAAGTGCAGCCTCGAGCTCTTCAGGCCCATTACAGCCGTCAGGCTGTAATGGGCCTGGACAATTTTGTATCTAATAACTGTAACCTACTTACAAAAATGATCCAGGATCCTGGATCATTTCTTAATGAGATAGGTAGCTCACTGATTGGTCAGCTATGATCACATGATCATGTAGGAGGTTGTGTATGGCCTCATGGGTTCGAATCCCACCCTAGGCAAAACGTAGGTTCGTTTTTTTACATTATTCATTTAGCCCATTTAAAGCATAAATCCACCTTAATTGACATAGTTAGATTAGCTATTAGATATGTGACTAGGTACATTACTTCAATTTAGCTCCAATATGCAGATATCAGCAGTACTAGTAATTAAGCCAGAGTGGGTTTCGAACCCACACTCCTCTGGTTGCTGATGTCAATATGCCTATACAGTATAGCAGGGTATGAGGCCAGTGTAGGTACATAGATCTAAGTAATCTCCCAGAATGTAGGGCGTTCAGGCTATTTTTATTGAGTACAATATAATTACTTTTTCCGTGTAGCATAGATAGATTAGATCTTAACTAAGACAATACTGAAAGAATTCTAACTCTAGCACCACTAGAACCCTGTTAAATAGATGTTTCTTTGCAAAAAGTAAGGTGTTTTGGGAGGACAAATGGGCTCTGTCTAACCATGCAGTGAATTAGGCCAGAAATAGCCCTCCCCTGCTGCAGTGTAAGTGGTGGGGATCCAGGTGCAGTTGGGGCGACTTACATAGGGAATGTACTACCTCTCAGAAAAGGTAGCTCTACAAATGTGTAAATCCGGTGGTTAATTATCCTTCAATTATTTTGGCATGCAGGGAATGTATAGTAGACATCCATGCAATGTAAATCTATATCCCTACACTTTTGTGCCCCTCCATTTTAAGGGTGATTTCATGTTTTTTATAACAAATTTTGCTGCAGATCTGGTCCTGGAATTACATTTATAATGTAGGATATATGAAAATGTAGGCCTATATTTTATTATTACAATGCAATCAATTCCAAATTGATTGCCCAAATGATATGGACTAACAAGTTAGTACGACTATTGATCGACAGGGGGTGGTACCAGCTCTCCCGCCAGTGACGCCGTGACGTCACTGCGGGCTGCCACTCGGTCAATCATGGACATTGGGCCCGAGACTGGGTCAAGTGGAGGTCTTTAAACTGGGGTAGTTACTGCAAAACCTTGCGTATAAGCCAAACTCGTGTATAAGCCGCACCCCAAACTTCGACAGATTAAATAAGCTGCAGAGGGGGTCTGTAGTATACCTTTAAAAACTCTCATGTAAGGTGCACCCTATAGACTGAGTCTGAGAAAGCTGAGTGTGACTCGGGTACAAGCTGCGGTTAATATGTGAGATTTTACGGTAACTATTATTGCACAGATGGTGTGCACAGCTTTTGGTCACATGATGTTTCCTTATGTTGTGTGAATGCAGTGTCCGACTGTGATGCAACAAGAGACACCGAAGTGTCTAGACGCCAGCCATTTTACCTGTAATATTGAAAACCCATTCTTCCAGTAATATGATTCCCCCTCTTCTTTAGATGGTGCCACTGTAGGTCCGCAACTTTAGATATCCCTTCCTTTAGCTGTTTAGTCTTAGTTGTCCCATCGTTTAGATGTAAATGGTTTCGGTTATAGTTCCTTTACAGTTTCAAAAAAGAGAAAAAGAAAAGAAGAGAGAGAAAGAAAAGGGGTGTATATGTCCATGTCCAGCAATGTTACCAACTTACAGTGGTGACACAAATAGGATAGGCCAGGATACTGATTACCAGAAAAGTGGGCTTTTTGAAAATGCAGGTAAAATGGGTGGCGTCTGCTCACTTGAGCAGTTTGTCCCAATGTGCCATTGTGATGGCTGGGTGGAATACAAATGCAGATCACATTGCCCAGACACTTCCGAGGGAAACACCATTGAATGTCATCTGTGAGCAGTATTTAGAATGGAGTAGATGAGAAATGAATGGAATCACTCAGGAAGGCATAGAAAGGGGATAGGGTTATAACAAGGAACCTTTTGACTTAGTGTAAGAATAAACTATTGAAAGTTTTCACAATGCTAAATGCAAGTAACTTTAATACAAGAGGAGGATAGGAAAGGTATTATGAAAGGAATGTAGGGGGAAGGAATGTGATGTAAAGTAAAAAAATTAATCAACTGTATATATGGATAAACAAATGAAGGGCGTGGAAAGTGGGGGTGGGACGTTGCGGTGAGGTTTGATTATATGCGAATATCTTGATCCCCTGTAAAATAAAAACTAATGAGGATTTTCAGAGGGCCTATTAAAATTTGGAGGCTTTTGAGTGTTGGGTCACAGATGTTGAATTAGGGCAATTAGGGCCCTGATGAGAAGGGATTCTGACCACTAATCACGGTAAATCACAGAAACAAGCAAAATATCTCATACTATTAGCAATAAAGGAGGAACAGTCATACCATATTCAACCTTATAAGCGCATAGTGCGCTTAAAGAATTGTTTTTAAAAAACCCACTAAATTAAGTTTTGTTGTCGTTGCAGCCCATAATTGACGTAACAAGCACACAATACACTTTTATGACGCATTTCTAGTAGGTTATTTGGGCTTGAAAGTTGACATATTTTTGGGTTTCACAGTCTAGAATTGGTCCAAAAAGGTGTGCGCTTATTAAGGGATGTGCGATTTTTGGGGCGGATACAGTATGCCTTTGTATGTATACACTATAGAGATGGTTGTGTACAAGCCATAACACTGGCCCTGTGTGTTTGGCTGGATGAGGGGCTGCTTCCAATAGGAGGCCCCAGTGTATTGTAAAAATGGTGCAGGCAGGAAATGTGCGTTACGTAGTGGTCATTATTTAACAAGAGGTAGGGGGGGGGGAGGGGCTATATATATCTTGTGTTGGGGTCGGGGGTGCCTGTATATTTCTATAGTTCAAAAGGGGGGAAGGATATGTTGACTAATATCTCTAGAGCAGGATACTGGAGATCTTTAATGCACTTATACAAAAATCCACCATCCACCCTCCCCCATTCTATTCTAGCATAATAACCCTTCCCTTATTGGTAGGAGATGAGGTACATTTGTCCTATGGCCTCAGGTTGGTGCCTGACGTAGCAGATGTCACAGTCAGACCCCATCAGGGTTTATAGTCTGTACCACACATACATCAGACCAACTCTGTAAACAGGTCTGGTGAATGTTTTCTCTGTAGCAATATATGGAAGGCTGGACACTCCCTCCCTCCCCTCTATTTGAAGCCATGAATGGACGGACAGCCCCATGCTAAAATAGCTTATTTGTACCTCAAGGTATCGAGAGAAGTACACGTATCTTATAGTATGGAGGGATCATAAAAACCACTGATCACATGCTTAAGGTTTTTGATGAAAACTACACTCGTGATTATAGACCATAATCTAGAACTGCGTAAGCGTAATTACCATTTTATCATCCATGAGTTACAAGAGATTCTTTGTGAAGAGATGGCAGAGGCTCAGGTTTCAAATAGCCTTATAGTATTCTGACATGAAATTGATATTGGATCTTTGCAAGTATATAACCATTGAGTCTGTTACTAAATACCCATGGGTGCTGCATTCAGTCATCGTGCCAACCCTATGAGCTCCATCTCTAAAGTATTTCATGGTGCATCAATGCAGCACTGGCGAGTTACTCACCTGTGTTGACTATATCAGAGTAGTACATTGGCGGATCCAGGGGGGCCGACGGGCCTTCCCCCCCCCAAAAAAAAAATGTAAAGGAGGGGAAGTAGAGAGGAGAAAAGGGGAAACAAGAGAGAAGAGCATGCCCCCAAACCCACCTAGTATGGCCGCTGTGCTTTACTTGTGCTCCGCTGCGCGCCGGAATAGACAGTGACTCCATGGTTCGCCAGGTTTAGTCCCCCCTTCAGGCAAATCCTGCATCCACCGAGGTTAATTCCAAGTGCATTAAAGCACTGTGCACTTTGGTCATCATGATGTAGGAATGCATTACTCCCTACACTAGCCCGCTGGTGATGCATTCAAGCATCATGCAAACACGTTTTCATGATACACCAATGCAGCACTTACGAGTTGCCCTAAGGTGCTGCATTTCTGCTTCGTAACGACATATATCTGGAGACATTCATATGGAGCTGTTGTCTGTCATATTAGCTCAATCATTTCTAACATTCTCATTAACGTAAGCACGTAAGCAGCTAATGGCCTATAGACGAATGCTGCAAGAAAGGGTGACTCTTCAGAAAAGTTGTTGATAATTTCTGAAGCATTTTGATATATACTAATTGAAAGCTAATTGTCCTTTGGAAGAAACATAGCCTATACAGAAAATGTCAGAAGGATTCTGCTAAAATTAACATAAACACATAATGTTTTTATGAAAAAAGTCACCCTTTTCTATTGCATTTGTCTAGACACAAGATGGACTGCTCCTTTAACCATAGCCTTCCAATAATGAGTCTACATTGACCTTGGACTAAAGCCCAAACTCCATGGCGACAGAATCCTGCAATAAAAAGGTATCGTGCCTCTGCTGCCCCACTTTGTGTCTGTTCTGCTTAAGACACGGGCAAAATAGAGGCGATTTAGTGATAAAATAGAGGCGATTTAGTGATAAAATAGAGGCGATTTAGGGATAAAATAGAGGCGATTTAGTGATAAAATAGAGGCGATTTAGTGATAAAATAGAGGCGATTTAGTGATAAAATAGAGGCGATTTAGTGATAAAATAGAGGCGATTTAGTGATAAAATAGAGGCGATTTAGTGATGAAATAGAGGCGATTTAGTGATGAAATAGAGGCGATTTAGTGATAAATAGAGGCTATTTAGTGATAAAATAGAGGCGATTTGGTGATAAAATAGAGGCGATTTAGTGATAAAATAAAGGCGATTTAGTGATAAAATAAAGGCGATTTAGTGATAAAATAGAGGCGACAGAGATGCATTACTGTTTTAACGCAGAATATAGCAAGTTCCTGCTGCCATGGACTTAACAGGATAGTGACACTAGTAAAAGTGGCAGAATAAGCATGCCAGTTACCAGTTTACAGTAGACCTGCATCTATGTCTCAAAGTGCACACAATCTTATTATTGCTATGGACGGCCTATGAATGTGAGTAAGCACTAAGGAAAAAAAGTAACCATTTGATATACCTGGTCCTGACAAGAATGGTGGGTCTGCATCTCATCAACAGCTTTCCTGCAACAAATGGGAGATCAGAATTCCAATCAGGAAACACTCAATCCAACGAGAGGCTTTGAAAAAGGTTCATATTTGACACCCAAGTTCTGCTTTATGTTTTCTAGTCTAGTCTTCTTTTAGGCAGGTATATGGCACACCTGTCAAGCTGTATGCCTATGGGAATACACTGATATTCTTTGGCTCCCTATACGACTAACAGCTCAGTCACTATATCCTAACCAAATTCCTTTTTTGGCTCCCTAGACGACCAGCCTAGGTTAGTTTAATATTGTCAGGTTGGTCAATACTGACCAACTCTCCTTGGTCTCCTTTTGATTAAAGCATTAGTTATATCTTTTTTGCCTCTGTCATTTTTGAATGTCCCTATGACTAACCTGGGATAGTCATTTTAGATTAAGGACTAGGCCATTTACGTTTTCTGTGTAGGAGAAGAGTAGGGGATAGGGTGTAATGGGGTTACCAGTGTGACAGCAGGCTGTAGATAGGGGAGGTGGGACTTGTATTATCCTCTGATTTATACAGCACAACTATGCATGTCTAATCCTTATCTTCCTTCCCCATCATTGTTACAGTATCCCCTTGTATATAGTATGAGTGATTAAACCACAGTGGAGGGCTAAGACAAAGGAATTCACACCTTGGTTATTTCCACTTAGACTCACATAACCTCACAGTTGTGGTTTTAAACAGATAGACAATGGTTATGTGAGGCTAACTCAAAATATAATTACTGTAGAGTATAAGGGTGCCAGCCAGTTTACTGTGGTTATTGAGTTAGCCTCTCATAACCATAGTCTATCTATTAGATATCACTTGGTATGTCTATATTTAAGATGGTGCACCAGTCCCAACCATTGTGGACAGTTTGGTGTTTACTGAATATTGCCCTATAAATTCGTCAATAAATGTGGATATCAAGCCATAAGTCTTCTCTGCTATATCATACATATTCTTGGGACAAACTCTTGATCTTCCAGGAAAGTCCCATCCCATAAATCTCTTGGTGGTTCTTGTGGGCGCCCAAAGTCATACCATGCAGCCTTCCCCTCTTAAGCCAGCATAAGATATATATAGAGACATCCATGGTCAACTCCCAAATGTGTATAAATATATATAATCTGCTTCCAGCTCTGGTTCTCTTGGTTAGGCCAAAAAAAATGGTTTGTTTCAGGTCATCCGACCGACCCTATCAAAACAGGGCCGACCCTACGTTTTGTTATGCAATTTTGAAGACATTTCCTCATTTTTAGCCTTTTTGGGTCAATTTTTGGGTCTTCAGAGTGAGCAGGTAGTACTTTCGTGTTTGAAAAAAAAGTAAAAAAAACCCAACAAATTCCGACCTAACGACCCTACATTTTCTTGTCAAGTTACTTAAAACAAACCTTTTTATGTGGCCTTATTCATTGTTACCTTACTTAGATTTCTCAAAAATACTCTATTTAATGATTGAGATAAGTTACCATTGAACCCAATGCAACACCCGTGAGCCCTGTATACACCAGGAGGTGCTATCCCTATCCAGCCTAGACCCTTTCCATCATCGTCCATCCCTTGGTGCAGTCACTGACTGACATTCATAACTCGATATCTACATATAAAGGGTCGCTGTGCGGATTCCTGTTTTCATCCATGGATTCCCATCCCAGAAACCAAAGGGACCATTTGTCTTGTAAATCCCAAACATGTAAACCCTGGATTGATAACGAAGGCTTGTATGGCCTGTATGTATGTATTGCCACTGCATGTATAACCCTTTCATTCTTATCATCTTGTAATATGACCAAACTGCAGCCTTCCTGCTGATATCCTCCTATTTATCATGAAAGCTCATAGGGTATACATTTTTGTCTAGTATCTAATCCTTTCTATCTGAAGGTGCTTTCAAATAATTCCAGCCTATTCAGAAGTGTCTTCCATAGAAATTGCTTCCAGAAATATTAGAATTTGATAAATGTGAACCTCCCATAATTGTACCGGAAAAATGAGGGTTGGGGCAATGACTACTCCCGGCCAACCAGTCATGATATTGAAAACCTGGCAAGGATTCCATGAAAACATTTATCATTATGAGAATACCTTAATTTCTACAAAAACTGCCCGAGTCAGAGACACCAAGTTGACGCGATGTTTGCCGTTGTCATGATTGATTCTTGAGAAAGGTTGTTGATAACCCAAATTAGCGAGCATGATTAACGATTGATTAGTGGGGGTCATTAATCACCTCTAGCGGTAAGAAGTCATACTTGAAGTGAAGTATTAGTTCTTTATATTTCTATCTATAAGTAATAAGGGAGTGATCATTTTTCAACAACAGGGGGGGGGCAAATATTTTCGATCCCTTGACCTGAAGGAGTAAAAATAATCAACTGTCTTCAGCAAACGTTTGACGCAGGGGGGGGGACCTTCTTTTATTACAATCAAACTGCACTTTTTACAAAGAACAAAGCTATCATTCATTCAGCGAATAATAGCCATTAGACAATGTGTAAGCCTTCCTATCTTCCTTCAAACCTCAATGCTCATTCATTCCTAATTTCTATTTACCTTGAGTAGCCTAGCCAAGGCCCTAAATATGTAGGCACAGGTTTCTTCTACCCATCAGCAACTGCAGATCAATGTGATTACAATGATTCAGGCTGTCACAGTGAGGTAATTATTCGACAACTTGTTTCCAACTGCCACAGGATAGAGAGTGCACACAGCTCCTAGTTGCATGATGTAGCATTACATTGTCTGAATGTTGTATTTCGGTGTATAATGGTTACACTGTTAGAAGTAAGTAGTGTTCCTGTACACCAAATACTGGGGGCAACTTTGGTTCCAGTAGATTGTGCTGTAGACCTACAGCAAGTGAGCTTTTGTATATTTACATCACTATGTACTGTATAGGAACAGCAGAATCTTCTGTTACTGTACAGCAAAATTGATTGTAATTCATAGTCTGAAGGTCCTGGGTTCACCTGCTGGTGATATTTTTAATCATCCATGTGAGGGAAAAACGAATTTTAGGTGGATGTCGGTGAAACAAGAAAGGTGGCTCCACCAAGGATTGAACTCACCACCTGTGGTGTTGGAGACGGCCCCTGATCCATTGCGCCACAGAGCCGGTGTTACAAATGGTCATATTGGGATATAAGCTACCTCTGCCATGTCAAGCTACAGCCTTGTTGCTAAAGATCCCTGATGAGAGGTGGCTAGACCTAGGATCGATCCCACGACCTCTCGTGTACATATTACAGGGAAAAATACTGTAGATCTACAAGTCACTACCGTAACCTGCATCTACAGTAACGGAATTGTACATGTACATTAGAATTTGCTGTATTATTATTTACAGCTAAAGTAGAAGTACATTTACAGTAAATTTTGCTGTTCACGAACAACAACTTTTTACAGTGTAGGTATGGGGACTAATGCAAGCCACATTGTCCTGAAACTGCCACAATAGCTCCATTGAGTGTCATCTATGAGTAGGACAAGGAAAGAGCAGATGAGATATGAATGCAGTTAGCACTCAGGAATGCATAGAAATGAGGTAGGATTACAACAATGAAGCCATTGTGCTATGTATTATGTAATAATGAGAATTGCCATGTAATGGGAGATTCTCATAATGTAGAGTAAAAGCGGCTACATTCCAAGAGGAGGTGGGAGTGGGTAGGCTATTATTTCAAAGTGAATATAGAGGAGGGGAATGTGATGAAAATGATCCTAGAAGAATAATTGCAATGTATGAAAATTAGAACCTAGAATGGAGGGAAGGTAGAGGAGTTGGCATCGAGGTTTGAATCAATGCCAGTGTCTTGAGCGCCTCTGCAATTGCAATAAAGGGTGCTAGGGATTTCAAATTGACGGTTTCAGGTTAATTAGGGCACAAATGGATGGGGGGTGTCACCACGTGTTAATTACTAAAAGCCTTTAAATACCTAGTTCACCTACTGTCCCATTGATATCGAGATTTAACACAAGCAAATGAACAGACAAAAGCTCCACATGATATTATGTAGTGATTGAAGGGGAAAGGCTCTCTTTCCTTTTTGTTTTATAATTGTATCAGCATTATGCTCAAACTATGTGTGAGTTTGATTTACTGATCTGCTATTTGATGTGTAAGATGTGTAAGACCTATAAGCGCAGGGTACACTAAAACAGTAAACTTGTCTCCAGACTCGTCGAAGTGACTTTCATAAAATAAACGAGTCAAAAGTTGTCTAGCCTATCAGGTTTCCACCTCACAAATAGCATCTGGAGCTGGCCAATGTCACCCTTTGGGCTGGCACATGCCAAGTTGGTCTTCTATATCCAGCTAAAAGACCCGCTTCCTTGTCACTTAGACAAGTTTTTGACTCGTTTATTTTATGACAGTCACTTGGAGACAAGTTTACTTTTTGATTGTAGGATGATGATATGTGTCTCCTAGGTGATGAAGTATCATCATAGACAAGCCTGGAATTTCTGTGAATATATGTAACAAACATAAGGGGTCATTGGAAGTCTGTACGGATCAGATAATTTTGTATTCTTGTACCTTGGTCTCGGTTATGGAACAGCCCCCTACCCTTATCTTTCTCCAAAGTTAAAACGTTCACTTAATGTATACCCTTCATCATATTTTTCCTAGACATTTAATTCAGGTGGGTCGCTACCTCTTGAATATGGACACACTGCGCAGGTATCTGCGCATATAGCTTAAATGGCTTAGAATGAGCTGATATTTACTCACTGGGTACATATATATGCTGACTAAGCAATATCCAAAATTTAGACGATTTTGAGAAAAATTGAGCTTTATATTGGACTTTGAATATTTGATATATTTGTAGCCTATAATATTTGCTATTTTTGACATGAGCTAAAGAATTGGAATTATTAATCAATAAATCATTATCTAGATTGCTATAAATGCCATTACATTGCTTGCAGTAACCAAAGGTATGAAGAACAACCATTTTATACCCTGATTCTTGCCATTTTACCCAACATTTTAGGCATTAAATATAAGATTTTGACAATTTTTGCACTATTTTTTAACTTCAAAAGCTAATAAAACTACAAAATAATGAAAATTTGTTCCTATTCTTTCCGGAAACATCATATTTTTACCCAGAATGCCATTGCATACAACTGTAAAAATATTTTTGCAGTTAAGTAGAACATATAGGCGTTTCACATGTGAAGTTTTACATTTCTGTGCATAATTGTTGATATGAAAAAGAATCATGGAAAAATGAAAATACTTTAATTTTTCAAAAACCTGTACCTTAAAAAGTAGCTCGGGACCCCCCATTTTTCTTTTCATTTTCCGATTCTATATGATCTAGACTGCATGTAGGAAAAAAATAGAGAGATTCTGTTAACTTTGATCAAAGGGTAGCGACCCACCTTAAGGCAGCAATGTGGTATGTGGGTTGGCCTATAGCACACTGCTATAAGTCGGCTGCCTTTTGTGTAGATGTACAGTAAATTCTACTGTAGCTGTACAGTCTATTGTAGGTAAACAGTAGCATCTACTGTAAATCTACAGTCGATTCTACTGTAAACCCATTCTACAGCAAGTTCTACTGCAGATCTACAGTAGATTCTACTGTGTACCTACACTAACTATTTACAGTGCAGACTATGCATAAAGCAGCGGACATTGCAGCAAGGGGTGAATGTGGGGGAGCGGTATCAGTCATAAAGTGGATATAAAGGAGGAATGGTCCTACAGCCATACACTATGTATAGATGGCCGTATACAGGCCATAATACTGGAACCGATGGGGGAATATACTGCCTATAGTACTAGACCCCTGCCTATGGCAGGAAATGTACAATCTGGATGGATAACTCTGACAACAACTGGGGGTAGGGGGATAATGTATTTTGACCCTTCAGAGGGTAGTAGGCTACAAATAGGGTCATAACCCATTAGTCGATTTGGATGCATTATCGGCCGATACACCCTCAACAAACTATTGTACTTTGTAGTGTAATTTTGTGGATATATCAGACGATAATGTATTCAAATCGGCTAAGGGGTTAAGGCCCCGGGGGAAATGTTAACTCCTCAAAACATGGGACAGTTGAAAATTTAACATGTTATCATGCAGAAATCCACTTATCACTCAGCCTGTTTATACATCATAGTAATGCATAAAACAGCCAGACTCTGTTATGTTTTCAACACTCAGCAGTCTAAATGCAATTTGCTATAGATCTTGTTGATACATGTGTTTTGGGTGTTCACTCAATAACTTTACATATTGTGATACATCCACGAGGGTTCATCATACTGTAAAATAGTATATTTCGCGCTGTACATATTTTCACAGATTTCGCGGAAAACAAAATCTATGAAGATATGTACAGAGCAAAAATTTATCCAATATAGCTCTGTAACTAACTGCTTTCAAAATCCGTGAATTTAAGTCCCAGCGAAATTGTGATTATTAGCAAATCCGCGAAAAGTTATCCCAGCGAAAATATGTACGTTTACAGTAAGTATAAATGAAAAAAAAAGACTAAAATTATATCTGATGGTATGTCAGACACTTATTGCAAGGAGGACCACAACATGTGACATTTATCATACATTCAACATGATATCTAACACTGCTAATAATTCCCCTTCTTTTTTTCTCATTTCAGGTAAGTATTGACATCCTATGATGTAAAAGGGAGTGGTAGGTCCAGGACTTTATTATATTCGTTTTCCTCACCAGTGTCCAATTGCAATTCTTGTTAGATACAATTCATGAGGTAAGGAAATGATGAACGGATAGCAATATCTATGGGATACCATGTAATTTTATTTATATCATCTTGTGAGAAGTAGTTTTCACAGAAGAGCAATCACATTAAATCCTCTTATCTACCCTTTCGACAGTTAATACAATTCTTACTATCACCACAAGTGTTTCATATTAATGTGTAGATGAGGTGTAGCTATTTCAAAAATATCATAATATGTTCTGGGCTAACCTATCCCAAATGGTTACATTTGGTGGTCAAAAGTGCCAATTCTAATTCTCTGCCATTTTTATAGGGAGTCACATTTCCTAGAGCAATCATTCTTTACAAAAGGTAATACCCATGTCTATTGACCTAGACCTAGAAACCCGATTGTGGGTAAATTGTAATAGCAATTTCTGGTAGGAGAGCTCCCTGTGTTGGGTGCTCTAACAATTTTTCCTACACTGGCCAATGAGAAATTAATAAACGGCTAGCCAATGTTCTTATCACTAACCTGGGATAGCCACTTCAGAATAAAGGCCGGGGCATTTACATTTTCTGTGTGGTAACCCAATATAACACCTTTCTGAAAACCTTGCAGCCCTTAGTACACACATAACACACCAGGAGGTCTTATCCATCTCCGGCCTGCACCCTTTCCATCATCATTGATTCCCCTGTGCAGTTGTCTACTGACATCCACAACTCAATATCTACATATAAAGGGTCGCTGTTTCTCTCGTGGGTTATCATCCTAGAAATCAATGGAAACCTTTTGCTTTTACAGATTAAAAACCCCAGACCAACAACAAAGGGTGTTTGTACCCTGCCTACATTATAGGCTCAGCATGATGGTGGGCTGTATACATACATACTTTTACAGTTACCCTGCTGCCTGGTGTTTTTGTGTTTAAAGATGCAATATCAGTTAAAACTCTCCAAAATTCAGCTGTAGAAGAAATGTTGCAATTGCTTTCATTTACATTTTCCCTGTGTTTGACATTTTTCTTTAAGGTATCGATGTCTTCCTTATTGTGATTCACAGGTAGAAATAAACTGAATGTAATGGTTGTATGTAGTTTATTGTGTTGTGATTGCAAGCTAAATCCAATGGTGTTATGATGCACCCCTAACAGGTCTTGATTTCTGCAAGTTATTTATTTGTGAAAATATATTGTAGTTTTAGTATGCTAAAATGATGAATGAAAGCCTGCCAACTATCCATACCTAAACGCAATTAAATGGATCATGTGATCAACCTAAAATGGGAAAATCACCTAAATTATGCTGACATAGTAGCTTTAATGCTGGTAATACAGAGGGTGATATGTCAGACCCTGCTACCCTGTGGTAACCATATGGCACATTGCCTCTCATATTGGCCTAATCTCTTCTCCCAAACCCCTTTAATGTAGGCACATGGCAGCTACTAACCCACTGAACTACTGACCCAAAGTACAGGGTCGGCAGCTCCATTAACCCTTTAAGGACGGTATGATACCTTAATGCATCATGCTCTTGGTTGTCATGATGCATGAATGCAGCCCTGGTGAGTTACTCATCCATCCGTAAAGGGTTAATCATCACTGTCCAATAATCAATGACCTTGGAAGAAGAAAAGAAGGACAGTCATAGCATAAGCAAGTCAGTTATATGCAGATAAGCAGTGTACAACCCACTTAACATAAGTACATTGGGCCCCTTAAAAATGGGCCAATATTGGCATTTTGATATTGGCCCACCGCTGGTTTGACCGCTGGCCCAGTAATGGCCCATGCTCAGATAAAGGGATATTGATTTCAATGGTGGGCCAACATTACAAAGTTTTTACATTATTCCAAGGTTAGAAATTAAACATTGGCGCAACCTTGAAATACATTATGTTGCCCCAACATATCATTTTCAATATAGGACCACTGCAACAATCACTTATATTGAACAATACTATTTTTATGTGTATAATTGAAAGTGCAAGCATACTTTTAAAGACATGACTGTCAAGTATCATCAGTTTAGAAAAACCATAGACACCATACAAAATGTCATCTACTATCATCTAGGACTTATGTAACTCCATTACCCATACATGAGGTGTCTTCAAGTGACTTTTGACAAATTCCCACTGATGTCATGCAGTAAATGGCACTAATAGGTATCAAATTTTCATCTATGAACGTCCTCTGACCTTTAAACATGTAGAGCACACTGGGGATCACATTTATAACCCAATATGATGGCAAAGTAGGAGCCATCCTGTAAGATATTCTTCAGGCAACATTGAATCCCCCCGGTGTAGATCACAGCCAATATTGGACAAGTGTAGTTAGAATTTATGTTGGTCCAACATCAGAAATAATATGATGGCCCTGAAATGTTCCAACACTGGGCCAACACTGGGTCAATATCAGCCATATCAAGCATGGACCAGCTCTGGGCCAGCGGTCAACCCAGTAATGGCCCATGATTGGAATTGCCAAGGATGGGCCATCATTGTAATTTGTATGTTGAACCAATGTGTGCATTACCTATGATGGGCCATGGTTGGTATAACGATTGTGATGGAGTCAATCATCTCCGACATTGGCCCAATATACCCTTGATACCTGGGAATGGGCCTAGATTTATGCCGTAGAAAGCTTCACATGATCTCAGTGGCCAATCATAAGGTAAGGTCTGTTATTGTGAGAACAGTCAGCATCATGAATGCAGAAGCTATACTTGACAGATTATCCATACAGCGCTGCCCAGAACGAGGGGGTACATTTACAATGAGCAAAATCCCTACAGCAAACCTGAGCAATCACTCACTCCATTCAGAGTAACTGTCACCAACCTTCTCTTTATTTCTTTATGGAATACGGCAGCCGTATTAAGTCGACCAAAGAATGTCATATTTCGCACCCCTGCGAAATAAGCAATGCTCATATTTTACGGCCCTGTGACCTTATCCCCCCATCATAATTTTGGTATTTTAAATCGAAAAAACTGGAAATGTGTCCTAACCCTTTTAAGGACATCATGATGCCTTAATGCATCAGACCCTTGGTCATCATGATACATGAATGCAGCCCAGTGCTGCATTCAAGCATGCTGCTGAGCCTATGGGGTTCAGACACCCCTACCGGGTTGGCATGATGCTGCCACACTGGTGAGTTACTCACCAGGACTGCATGTGTGCCTCATGAAGACGATCGTCATCGTTTAGTGACATCCGTCCTCACAGGGTTAAGCATAAAGGTGAATATCAATACGCACTGAGGTGTTTAAGCAAGCCACAAGAATATATATTAAATCTTTGAAACCTCCATGAATCTGTAGATTATTGGGTTATAACCCAAATGTAACACTTTCCCTCAGACCCCAGCAGCCCTGCATAACACCTTACAATCCTGGAGTGCTATCTCTCCCTATCCTAGACCCTTTCCATCATCATTGATTCCTCTGTGCATCGTTGGCTGACATCCACAAGTGGATATCTACATATAAAGGGGCACTGCGGGGCTCATTGTTGTCCCCAATGGGTCCCCATCCTGGAAACCAATGGGAATGTTTTCCCTGTAAATCCGACAGACTTAAAACCTAGATTTACAACAAAAGGCATTTGTATGCTGCCTGCATTTATCTACAGGTTTGGTGGCACAACATTTGTCTTTACTGTTGACTGTTTTTCCTCCCCATCTTTTCGGAATCTGTTTCACCTTTAAGGCATCCCTTTGCTTATTTATTTTATGAACCAGTTTATAGTAAACATATTTCCATAGTACTTTTAGGTATCTCTGATTCAATTAATTGTGTAATAAAGTTGGGCCTACTTCACCCAGGATTATTCAGAATTTTTACATGATCTTAACATATCTGCTTGCCACATGCACCAAGAGTCTATCACCTAGTGACACAAATGGCAACCAACCTACTGATCCTCTATTTTCTATGATGTGTTATATAGGACAGAGCTAATTTAGCAGTAACCCTCATCTTTGTTTTTTCTGTGTATAATTCTGGTTATACTGGAGGTCTATACATCAGCCCATGATACTTTATGAGGCTGCCATTGAGATGATAACTACTGTAAACGTAGATACTTTCGCGTGTATACATTTTCGCGAATTTGCTAAAAAGGACAATTTCGCGTGTATTTAAATTTGCAATTTTTGAATATTTTAGTAGTGTGACTATACTTGATAAATATTCATGCTGCGGATTTTTCATTTCCGCGAAAATTGCTAAAAATATGTCCAGCGCAAAAATGTGTAGGCCTACGTTTACAGTATATATAAGGCCCATTATTATCTCCCTTTACTGCTGGAACATGAGCAGCATTGACCTACTGACCTACTGACCCAGGTCACATGATGAGCTGCTCCTTTCACCATGACCTTCAGATAATGTACATGCCTTGACCTTGAATAGCATAGGCTATTATAGAAGGCATGCTATCATCCATAATACGGTCACAAAGTAGTCTCAATGATGTCATTATGATGCTGTCCCGAGATAAGGACTATGTCAAGCTATGGAAAGGTGATTGTCACTATTACTGTAAAACCTTGCCTACTAGCCGATTTGATTAGGAATTAATTTTTGCTATGAGGCCCTCTGCTCCTTTTCTGCCGTTTCTACTCTATGCCGGGTAGAAAGACCTTCCTCATGGTTGCCGATTGAGCAAGACCATTTTCATTTAAGCCTTAACAAGCCCTCTTATCTCCCTTCAAACCTCATTACATACGCCTTCTGTTAGACTTAAATGGCCAGGTTCCAACTTCCTCAAGACTCAGCTCAGCCCAAAATGGCCCATCATAGTTTCTATTAGCCACTCGCAACTAATGTGAAAGTACTTTATTCCGCTGGGTATATATTTTCGCGGAAATGAAAAACCCTCGGAATATTTAGTAGCTTAAGTATGGAATAAATACCCGCGAAATTGTCAATTTTCACTCTTCCGCTAGAGTTTACACCCGTGAAAATAAGTAATTTCACAGTATAGATCAATTGAACTACAATGATTCGGGTGGTGCTGTTAGTAGGGAACGCTTCACACCAAGGTAATAACGACTTGTAACCAACTGCTACTGCACAGACAGGGCATGCCAATTCAGGTTACATGATGACCCATTACATCGTCTGAGTGGAGTATCCCGGGGTAATGGCCGGGTTCGGAGACTACTGCAGATGACAATGCCCTGAAACTGCCACAAAAACACCATTCAGTGTCATCTGTCAGTGGGACAAGGAGAGAGTGGGTGAGAAATGGATGCAGTTAGCACCCAGGAAGGCACAGTCAGGGGGTACAATTATAACAAAGAACCCATTGTGCTAAATGATGAATGAGAATTTGGCATGGTTTTCTATTGCACTTTCTCACAATGTACAAGCGGCTTTGGTAGAAGAGTGGTCTGCAGAAGGTATTGTTAGAAAATGAATATCGAAGAGGAGAACTTGAAAAGAAAAGAGATTAAATCAATTGCAAGTGTGAAAAATATGAATCTGGATTGGGGGCAAGGAACTTTGATTTAATGTCAAATCCTCGATTGCAATCGTAAAATTTAAAAAATGGTACTTCTGAGTAGTATAGTATGTATCGGAACGGGACTATAGTTAAGTACTGTTTATTACTCAATCGACATGCAGCCAATCAGAGGCCTCCATTTGGTCACGTGACCCGTTGCCATGGTAACGTGACCTACTTAGGGCTCTCAGCCAATCAGAAGCCAGCATTCTGGGTGACCTACTGACCTACTTAGAAGCTCTCAGCCAATCAGAGGCCGGCATTCTGGTAACCATGGTAACGTGACCTACTTACGTCACGTGACCTACTTAGGCTCAGCCAATCAGAAGCCGGCATTCTGGTAACTAGGGTAACGTGACCTACTTAGGGTTTGTTTGTAAACAACACCACGTGGCTTTCTTGTTTGTAAACAACACCACGTGACACGTGACTGTTTGTAAACAAACAAACAAAAAAAAAGTTATGTAACTTATATATAGAAATAAAAACACAACAAGATAATTTCTTTTCTTTTCATTTTATTCTTTATTTTCATTTCAATCAGAAAAAACACACAAGTTTATGCTTTTTTAGCTTGCTTCTTCGATTTGCAGCAACTCAACAGGCCGCAAAGTCTCACGCCGCCGTCACTCGCACCACCACACCCCGGACGACTTTTCTCCAATAGACATTGCACGACTTTGGATAAATCCAACACCATTTCGGCAAGGCAGAGAATCTTTGCCTCCATGAAACGGCCGCCATCGCAACAACCCGTCACAACAGCATCATCGATAGCTTCTGACTCACGACCCGGTCGCTCAGCTTTGGGATTTTGCTCATGCGCATGACGCACTTCTTGGGGTTTCTTGTTCGACATGCTTCAATTAGGAAATGAACGCAATGAGGTCCACAGGTGTCAGCAGAAGTGTCTTGTAGTTGAATGCGGTTTCTTTGCCACTTGAACGGAGCAGAGCGTTCCACGAAAGACAAGAACTCCGCACTCAGCGGCGGTAAGCCGAAGGAATCAAAGTAGTACACTTCACCCGTGCTCGACACGTAAAACGCCACCCAATGCTGACCTGGTAAATGTTGCGGATCTGTGTTGCTCACGAAACAAGTGTCTTTGATAGGGTGCTTCGGAATAGTGTCACAAGAGAAAACGCCCAGGAAACGATGTTTTGTGTGAACGTTTTCCTTCAACACTCTGCTTATTTCAAGCGTGTTCATACGATACGCCAAGTACCGCCGTCTTGTCTTCAGTTCATGTGGTAGTCGGTGACGGGGTGTCGATCTCGGGTCAGCTCGACGACGTTGTCGTACACCAAGTAGAGTAGCACCGTTGTTGTCGCTTGTAGCGCCGAGCGGAAACTGACTTCCACCCTCAGCTGACCCGCTCTTATAAGGTTCACGCGACACCCGTCGTGCGATCTGTCTGGGGTTAAGTCGAGGGGGAACACCGTGTAACCGTTCAGGAATTGTTCGTATGAAATACCGCAGGAGCGCGCGCCCTCGTACATCCCCGTTTCCGTGTGTAGCGCCAAGTACTCTCTCACGGCCGCTTTGGTCTTAAAGTCGGGCACGTAGGCGTCGTTCGGCACTTTCTGATCGTTCACTATCACTTGAAGCGAGCTGATGTCGTAATGCTTCATCTCGAACGGGTTCTTGGTGTAGCTACCGTTGAAGGCGTCGTGGTCAAGGAAGCAAATCATCATCGACTTGGGAAGCTGGCCTGTGTTGGAGTGCGTGTAGCTGTGATCTCTGTTACCTTGAGGGATGGCGTAGGTCGTCACCTCCACTCTGTTCACCGGGTAGTCGAAGGGCCCGTGTTCTATCACCGCTCTCTCGTGCGTTTCCGCTACAGCGTCCGCCACCAGCACGCGTCGCACGTAGAGCTTTGCTTTGTAGATCTTCAAGCTGTAGCCTCCGTCAGCGGCGCACATCAGATAGAAAGAGGGCGCCGCTTGTTTCAGAGTGAGATTGATTTCTGTCTCTCCAACGATGAGCTTCGGTTGATGAGCCAGGTCAAAGTGCAGTCGCGCCATCAGCGAAAAGCGCTTGTTGGAGATTAGCTTCTTGCGCGCTTTGTACCCCGCATTCGCGTCAGTCAACGTGTCAAACTGACCGGGCGTATCTTCATGCCACCCCTGGGCGCTCATGACGCCGTCCTTCACGTCTTTGTTGTAGTTGAGTAACCCTTCCAAGTAAGCTCGGTAAGGGTAGGTCTCGGTGTTGCCAGACACTTTGAAACCGCCGATGGAGACTTGGACGTCTTTGAAGAGCGAGTGAGCCAAGTTGTTCACCGGAGCTACCGCGTCGGTGTCCTCGATCGCCGCTCCGTCCTTTAGCACTTGACATTCCAGATGAAGGTAATTCTCGTTCAGGTCTGTGTACTCTTGCGACTTGTTGATGGTGAAATTTATGTTACCTCCATCCTCTAAAGAGTTTTTTGTTTCTATCCCCAGGAAAGACGACTTTAAGATAGTAGTCTGAGTCGGCGCTACGGTGTGCAGGTCGAGCTCAGAGAGCGCGCACTCGTTACTGCTCTCGTGTACGTAAGCCATTGTGTTCTCTCTTCATGCGGCCGACAGACTGACGCCGGCCGCCTCCAGTCTTTTTATTTATACCTGAACGCCTAGGCGCTTACCGGTCGAATACATCCCCTCTACGTCTCTTGCAAGAGCCACCGCCCGTCTGAGGAGAATGCCGGCGACGTTTCGACCCTTTCTTAGACGCGACAGGCGTCTTTCCTCCCGAGAACGCCGTACTCGCCAGTCTCTTCAGAGCGCCTGCGCCTCGGTCTTTCACGCTGCTCTTTAAAGTCCGACCCGCCAGCACATCTTTAGCTACGCCCACACCGGCGCGGAGCAGCGTTTTTCCCACCGACTTCAATAGCGGGGTAGCCGAGCGCATCAGACCTAACAGAGCGCCGCCTAAACCGTGCCCGCTCTGGAAAGAGCGCCCGCTGTACACGTTGACGCCGTTGCCCAGCTGCGCGTTGTAGCAATCGCTGTACCCTCTGCCGACGGTGCGCCTGGGTGGAAAGTACGGAACGCGTTGACGCATCATTTTTCTCTCTTTCAGCGCTCAATAGGTCTCAGATGAAGTGTCACGGTCACCTCGCCTCTACCGAATGGGATGGAATGACCGGATCGGTCTCTTAAATAGATGCCGACCTCGGTAAACCTCTTGGATTTCAAGGGGAAATAATCCAAATGGGGAAAACTGATAGCTTGCACGCCACCTCGACGCTTTCCGCCTCTGTCCACCGCCACGCAGCGCAACAGCGGCACTTGCATGTCGCCCACACGTCTCTCCTGGATCATGTCGGTGTATATGTACACAGAGTGCACGTCCCCGTAAACATCCATCGAGTAGGCGCCGGTAGTCGGCGACGCGAAACACGTCTTCTCTCCGAAGCCTAGAACGCATGCGAGATGCTGACTCAGCAGGACAGCACAGTGTCTCGGCGGTTTGATGGTGACGCGTTTCGTCTTGGCGTCGTACGATAAGATCCGCATCGGTTTGAGCAAGAAGCTGTCGCCCTCTAGTCTGTCATCTCGCAACGTCTCACTCAAGCGCTCGATTAGGGTGTGGTTGCTTCCGGTGAAAATAGGAGGTATCTCGAATATGTTTGGCATGAAACTGCGCACTCCCATGTCCTTCTCCATCTTTTCGATCATCTGTCTTGCTTGATGGCTGATCGTCTTCTTCTTCACCGCCGGGGACAAGAACTGCTTGTATACGGCATTCGTCTGTCTCAAATCGACCTCTCTCTTGAACCTTTTTGTTTCCGGTTTCAATTGCTGCTCTTCCGACGTGTCTGATATCTCTTCCACCGTTACATAGCTCGCTTCCTTCCAGTTCAGCGGGAATTTTGAGCTGAACGTTAGCTTGCTCAGACCGTTCGCGTTTTTCATTCTCTTCCAGTCTACCTGTGGTTTTTTTCCTTCGGAGAATTTAGTTTCTTTTAAAACCTGGATCGCCTCCTCTAGCGAACCTTTGGTGCGCAGAGGAACAACGATGATCAAGTCGTCGTCGTGCACGTTAGTCCATTCTGTAGGGAGGATGATCTCAGTCAGAGCCGCTTCGTACGCTTCGGGCAGAAGGAGCGGCGAGTCGAAGTGAGTTCGGAAAGACGTCAAGCTGTTGTCAGGATAATACTCCATAGAGCTGTTGCTAGGTAGAGTGATGTTCATTTTTTTTTTTTTTTTTTTTTTTTCTACGTTATTTTTTTGACGGGGATCCACTCGTTGAACTTGTCGTCGTAACCTAACCAACGTACGAAAGCTAACTCTTTACCGTCGACGGTCTTGCGGCGCAACACCTCGTCTATCAGGTAGTTGTTGTCGTAACGACTCTTGTACACCTTCTGAACCTCTTCCGGGTAGAAGACGCCTTTTATCTCCTCGCCCTTGTCGTCTTTCAGCTCGAACCCTCTGCTTCCCAACGTCTTAGCAACGTCGACCACTTCCTCGCGCCAGTTTCCCTCGTACCCTTTGTCGAAGGCGCCTTTAGTTCTCAACATCCTCACTCTGTCACCCGGAGCGATGACGTCGACGGCGGACGTCTTTGTTTTTTTCTTCTTTTTCCATATTTCGTCGATTTGTTTGTTAGTTGGGAGATCTTGTCGGTAGAAAACTGTTTCGCTGTTTTCCGAGCTGACTTGAGCCGGCGCCATTTTCAACGTCTTGTGGTGAGTGCGATTGTAAGAAGACACTACATGGTGCAGTACGTCTACGTAGCGATACGTGCGCTTGTGTGTGAAATAACGCCACAGCTTCTCCTTCAGACTGCGGTTCAAGCGCTCCACTAGACTAGCTTTGATGTCGTCGTTCTCGCCAGTGAAGAACTCTATGCCCTCGCTCTTCAAGTGATCTTGAAAGATCTTGTTCAAAAACTCTTTCCCCTTGTCTGTCTGAACAGTGCGCGGTCGTCTCTCGCCAGTGCCTGTCATCTCTCGGAAGGCCTCGGTGACATCAGCGCCGCTCTTGGATTTAATGGGAACGGCCCACGCGTACCTAGAGAAAACGTCGATCGCCGTCACCACGTACCGGAAGCGGTCGTTGTGAGACGCCAAAGCTTGCATGTCCATCAGATCTATCTGCCACTGCTGATCGATTGCGCCGGTTATAGTCTTGTTCCTTGCGAATTTTCTCCGAATGGGTTTATGTTTAGTGTAGGCGTCCAGCGACACTAAAGCATCTCGGATGACGGCCGGGTTCAGGTGGCGAAAATGATGTTTCTGGAGTTTAGTCACGCTAGTGAAACTGGAGGGCGCTTTGACGTCGGTATATCTAGCTACTACGCGCTTCTTTTCTTTTTCCTTCTTGGTCAGTCTCTTCACTGGTTTGCCCATGGTGGGCTTGTTGAGGGCGTGAACGACGAGCTCGCCGCTAGGCGGTTGCGCCCTTTCCTTTTCTTACGCGGCACGCTCCTATAGGAAGTCGGAGTTTGGAAAAGTTCACGGTCGTCCTCCTCGTCTTCAGAGGATTGATCGTCCACCACCTGGAGAGAAGAGTCTGCTGCTGCTACTGCTGCTGCTGCTGCTGCTGCTTCTCCTTCTTCCGAGTCGAAGCTCGGTCGTTTCCGACCTCTGTCAGCAAGCCGTGTGTCCAAACTTTGGCCAGGTCCGCTCGCTTTATACAGATGGTTTCCGATCAAGGAGTCTGTGGGAACTGCTTCGCGCAGCGCTTTCGTGAACGGCGAGTAGCCCGCCGGTCTGGGCGCCGTCTTCCTGAACCTGGCGGCGTCGTTCAGTAAGTCCACTATGTTGATGCGACGCTCAGGTGGTATTCTCCGACCCGACATCTCGCGCACCGCACCGTCCTCGTTCCACTTGATCACACCGGATTTCTCCAATTGTTTGTACAGCGCCACGGTCCGAGTGCGATTCCTCTTGGGAACTTGGTTCACCAACCGCTCGAGTAGGGACGCGCTGGCCTCTTCAGCAGACTGACGGAGGTGAGCCGGGGGCGAAGAAGAGTAGGACGAAGAGATGTTGCTGTTGTGGGGATTCGCGAGAAAAAATTGCAATCTATTCAACAACCTTCGGTATTTCAACATTTTCTCGCGCGATTCCAAAGTGGGGTCGTTCAACACTAAATCCAAGTCCCTGTAGATAAACTGTAGCACCTGGTGCAAGGCCGCGTCGGGATGAAGGGACTGTTCTGCCTGCTTGTGGTAATAGGCCATGTCGGCAGGTAGGCGGGCGGCGGTGGCAGGAGCGGAACTCTCGTTCTTTTCAGTGCGCTCATCAGGAAGAGGAGGAAGGTTTGGAGCAGTAGAAGTACTAGCAGCAGCGACTGCAGTAGTAGCAGCGCTAGTAGTAGCAGCAGCAGCGGGCACATGATGAAGTAGACCTGCTCGTGATGATTTGTAGAGCGTCTCAGGATCCACGAGCGCTAAACGTTTGTAGTGTTGTTGCTGCTCTGAGTCCGTCATGGGGACGACGGTGGCAATGACGCTGGTGGTGGCGGTAGTGGTGGTGGTGGTGGTGGTGGTGGTGCTGTCGGCGAGTAGGTGTCGAATGAGGTGTCTCATATACGGAGAATGCTCTTTATAAGCGGTAAGGCCATCCCTATGAGAGCCGGAATGAGGAAACCTCCCTCTTGTACCAAGACGCGTCTCTTTTTTTTGATGGGCGTAGATTTTTTGCCGACCTCCCTCAACACGTCAGCCGATTCTCGAAGCTTGTCCAGTTGTTTGTCGCTGAGCGGGATGTTCCCTACCAGTAAATTGTGACAGATCTCACTTAACGCTGCGATCAGATCGTCGCTTCCAGAGTCTATTAGATGCGAGCAGTCCTTTGGCGAGCACTTAGCTAAGTGCTTGAGAGTACCAAAGTGTCTTTCGAGTAGATGAGAAGACATTTTTTTTGCTACTGCTTTCTCTTGTTCTTTTTTTTGTCTAGCGGTACGAACACTAGCTGAGAGTGTATGGACGTCAAAGAGGAGCGTATTCTCAGATCGTCAGGTGTTGACTGCTTGAAGTCCAGAAGGAGGTATGAGTGAGGTCGCTTGAGTTCATGGGTAAATATACTAGAGAGGGCCGCCGCGTTGGACGGAAACACCTGGCGAGACAGACTAGCTATTTGCCCCATGTCGCGCGGGTTCTTGAAAACGATCATGTAGTGAGCGTTCAGACTCATAGTTCGAAAGTCGGGTGATTTCTGGAATAGGTTCTGAGTGATGTATATGACGCTCACGTTCCAGTGATGCGAGTATTTAGTAAAGATGTCGGCTACCACTTGCTGATTGGAACTGCTCATCAGATCGTCCAATATCAGTAGAGTGTGGGGTCGTAAAGCGTCTTCTGCTACTTCCACGTCTCCCGCTATAGACTCTTTGCTAGGAAGACCTTCTCTGAATTCCACACCGTACTGATTTTGCATTTTTTCAAACAGAGGTTGCCACTCGCCGTAATGGTAAAAAGTCTTTTCCACCGGCGGCGTGACCAAATTGTTCACGTCGCTCAGAAATTGATCCACCAAGCGCGATTTTCCACAACCCGACGGACCGCTAATGATACAACTAAAGGGTCCTTGTAGTCGAGCGTCGAAATGAATTTCTGTGAAGAGTTTGCTTTTACTACTGGACATTTTTTTTTGTTTTTTTTTCAGGACGCGTCAGAGAGCGGTTGTGTGTCTGACTGTCTGCTGTGTTTCTCACTCGAACGGTCGGTAGTGAATGGTTGTGGAGAAAAGTCAGCCGACCTTTTTATTGATACCGGCCGGTGTCACAGTAGCGGCGGCAGAAGTGACTTTTTTTTTGCGATAAAATTCTATTTTCACTCAATAGTCATAAATGTTTGTATCAGACTCCAGAGGAGTCTGATACAAATATTTATTTTTTTTTAAAAAAAGAAGAAGAGGAGGAGGAGGAGGAGGAGGAGGAGGAGGAGGAGGAGGAGGAGGAGATTAATTTTTTTTTTTTTTTTTTTTTTTTTTTTTTGATCATTTAGGCAAAGCTCGTCGCTTTGCCGTTTTTTTTTCTATTTCTGTGTTGTGACACGATCGTCTCGAAAAAGCAATAAGGCGTGTGAGCGCGGCGGTGACAAATACATATTGGAGCGTATGGTTTAAAATAGTGCGTCCCTATCTTCTTCAATTCGGCTGCGTTGCAATATGCGGGATAACAAGTGACGACGTCGAAACGTTTAGAGACCGTGTTCACGTCGGCCACAACGCGCGCCCACCGAGTGGGAGCTGCAGTCGCTCCCAAGAAACCGATCGGCTTGTCGAATCGTTTCATAGCACTTATTCTCACTTTATAAGAGGAGGCAGGGTGAGGAGAGTAGCGGCGCTCTTTCTTTTCATGAAACGCCCAACGAGTGGGGGCGCTGAGAGCAGCTGTTATGCAATAGTAGAGTAAATGCTGTTCTGAGAAGACGGCTCTCGGCCATGTCGCTACGTTTTCCTTTTCCGCTCTTGTATAACGACGATGGCGCTCAGCTTTGCATTTCTCGAGAATTCGGTACGCCTCAAGAGAAGCGTGAACCTCAACTACGTGACGCTCTCTCCTTTGAGATAAAAAAATAGCCGGGCAGTTGAGGAGAGCGCTTTGTTCGCGCGACCGTCTTTTAGAAACTCGCGCCCTCTGCAGCGCCATATTTCTTTCCTCCGAAACAAAAAAGACTGAGTGAAAATAAAAATTTAAGAAAACAAAAAGCTCAAAGAAATAAAATAAGCAATAAGCAGACTCAGCTCGAAATTCCCTGCTGGCGTGATGGCGGTGACTGCAGGCGGTGGCGGCGGTCGGCTGGCCGGCGGTGGCGGTGTCGGCGGCGATGGTAGAAGGGTGTGTGGAAAGAGAGACGCATCTCAGTCTTTTATAGGAGCGGCGAGTCTGACATTTTCAGCTGTCGCATGCTGACCTGCTGCTATCATAAGAGAAACAAAAGCCCTAATCACACTTTTCAGCTGGATCCTTCCACCCCGCCAGACATGGATCCCAGATGGGAAGGCGGTTTAAAATTAAATCCGTGTACCGACTGTCATACAATAGGGTAATTAGTTGAACGCGTGTTACCTGTATAAAGGATTAACGGGTCATGGGCTCAGCGTGTGTATAGAAAAACAACTACAGGTAGCGTGAACAAAGCGACCCCCTCCCTTTCTGTCACTCTGTCTGTGACTAGAGGGTGCGCGTGTGGTAAGCGGCTTATATCTAAAGAAAAAAACAAATCACCCTCGCCTGTCATCAGCAGACAGCCGGCCGGCGGCTGGAAAATGCGATTAGAGGGATGATGAGCCACGTAGTAAGCGACTTAAGGCTGATCTAAAGACCTGCCGTGAAGGGGCAGCTGGCCGGTGGCTTGAAAAAAGGCGGGGCGTAAGGGTATATAAGGGGAGTGAAACCACATTCAGCATCGTCATCATCGTTCACGCTACTACTACTACTACTACTACTACTACTACTACTACTACCACCACCAGCACCGCGCCTCAATTTGCAGATCCTCGTGATGGAAAGTTGCTACCGTGACATGAAGCGGAATGACGAAGCGGCGCGCGAATGTGAAGCTGATGCTGTAGCCTCTGCTACTGCTGCTGCTAGTGCTGCTCAGCGTGCTACTGCTGCATTTACTGCGGCTGTTAGTGACGCGGGTCGTGATGACGTTGTTGTTGTTGCCGCTGCGGCTGTGACTGCTGCTGTTGCTGCCGCCGATGCAGCTACTCATGCCACCGATGCCGACGCTGCTGCTGCTGATGCTGTTGCGGCTGCCGATGACGCCGCTGATAACGCTACTAGTGCCCGCTCTGCCGCCCTTGCTACTGTCGCTGCTGCTGTTGTTGCTAATGCTCACGCTACTGCTGCTGCCGCTGCTGCTACTGCTGCTACCGCTGCTGCCGAGGCTGCTGCCGCTGCTGCCGATGCTGCCGATGCTGCTGCCGATGCTGATGTTAGCAGTCGCGTCGACAAAGAATCGTCATTTGTCACTCTTAAAGCCGCTCCAGTGGAACGCGCGACGGGTAGTAGGGCTACCAACGCGACGGCCGGATGGTGCAAATGGTGTCGTCGCTTCTGCTCGTGCGCTTGCTTTTCTTCCGGTCCTACCTGCTGCTGCTACGGTATGATAGTGTTATAGTGTTTGAATGAGAACGCGCGTAGTTACACATAGACGCTGTTACAGATGTGCTTTTTTATTCGAAAATATAATTTTAACATAAGATGGAACTTGTTGTGTTTTTTTCTATATATACGTTGTTTGTTTACAAACAGTCACGTGTCACGTGGTGTTGTTTACAAACAAGAGAGCCACGTGGTGTTGTTTACAAACAAACCCTAGTTACCAGAATGCCGGCTTCTGATTGGCTGAGCCTAAGTAGGTCACGTGACGTAAGTAGGTCACGTTACCATAGTTACCAGAATGCCAGCCTCTCATTGGCTGAGAGCTTCTAAGTAGGTCAGTAGGTCACCCAGAATGCTGGCTTCTGATTGGCTGAGAGCCCTAAGTAGGTCACGTTACCATGGCAACGGGTCACGTGACCAAATGGAGGCCTCTGATTGGCTGCATGTCGATTGAGTAATAAACAGTACTTAACTATAGTCCCGTTCCGATACATACTATACTACTCTTCTGATTTGTCAAGTTTTAGGTCAGGTACCACATTCAATGTAATAAGCGCACATCCGCTAATAAGCACCCCCCCCCTCTTACTGGCCGATTTTAGACCTTCCTGGTGACTTGTTCATTGGTGATAAGTTCTACTTGAGCAAATAATTACATGCATTTCTCGAGTTTCACTACAAGAAATTATTACACAAGAAAATTTCCAACAAACATTCTAGAAATGGTCGGAAATTTTCGACTTATGAGACAAGATCTGTTAAGGCCACTAGTTCTGCTTGACATTTTGTTTTGCAGGGCACCCAATCTGAAGTAATAATCATTCCTATATTGGCATTATACGAGGTACTAACCAGACAGCATTCTCCCTACCCCAGTCAAAGTGCATCAGATGTAGCAGATGTCACAGTCAGATCTAATCAGGGTTTACAGCCTGTACCACACATACATCATGGTGTCTCCATAAAAAGGTCTGTTAAGGCCACTCTACAAAAAAATGGTTTCTCATTACCAAGCACTGAAAAATATGACAAATTCAATTTTTATTACAAATTATTTGGACCAAAATGTATAGGAAAATATAGACTTAACACTAACAAACATCATATTTTAACAGTGAAGAATCTGTTGATCAATACAATTTGGGAAAATATATGTTTGTCCTAGCCCACTGCATTATGAACATTTCAAGCTCTAATTTGACACCCAAAGATGCCAATATTTGCCCATTGCTAACATATTTTTATGAAGACTTTTCACAAAATCACAATTTTTATGATGCACGCAGAGATGAGATACAACTCTTTTTTCGGGTGGCCTAAAGTGATAATTAACACAGCCTTGCTGCATAGGGGCCCATCTGATGTAACAGATGTCAGCATCAGATACCATCACAGATTATACCATCACAGTCTATACTACATACATCCTAGGTTAGTCATAGGGACATTTGTGAGGCATAACCAAGTGCTATTTAAAAATGATTGAGGCATAAAAACCTATGCCTTACTCAAAAAAACTTAAAATGGAAAGACTAATGTGAGTTGGTCAGTACTGACCAACCTGACAATATAAACTAACCTAGGTTGGTCATATAGGGAGCTAAAAAATGACTAACTTGGTTAGGCACGATAGTGATTGAGAGATTGGTATAAGGAGCCAAGGAATATCAGTGTGGACATGAAAGGAGCATGTGTTGGCATAGGCTCTGCAGTAGCACAATGTGAGGGGGAGAAGGAACTTGGCTGAGGTGTGGATACATTCATTCGGACAGTGCCGTCACTGTGCCAATACAGGCCACCCTCACATATCTACAGCAGCAGCAGATTGATTACAATGGTAGTGGGCAGTGGCTGCAGGCAGAGGGGTAGGAAGCACATCTTTAATGTGGGCCCGGGGGGCGGGGTACCTCAAAAAGCCTTAAGCATCGGCTCCTAGGCTTTATGCTGCATATACCGGCCTATTTTGGAATTGTAAATAAAAGTATTGTTTGAAGCCCCTCTAGTTCTGATTGGGAGCATGTTATCAATCTTTCATTACTTCCCCTATGTAGCTTAATCATTGTTTTCACTTGTCATAGATGGCACACTGGTCCCAACCAATGGGGAGATGGTTTGATATGCAGTCTAAAAGAAGATACTTCTTACATAGTATCCAGTATACATATATCATGGCACATCTCATTCCTGTTTGATCATACCTATGGCCAGGCCTGACTCTTGATGTCCTTGGGAAGTCCCATTCCATAAATCTCTTGGTGGTACTTGGTATATCCTGCAGCCATTCCCCCCTGCCACTGGGAGAGCTGAATAGAGTCATCCAAGGTGATTTAAAACGTCCCAAGGTGTATATAAATCATTCAGAGCCTTTCCACTAAACCAACTTATCCCAATGTGGCAGTGATCCAAATGCAGATTTTCTGGAACATTGGTACACCATGAAAATAATGTTGTTAGTGAGCTGTCCATGTGCATGTTTGAGGACGATCAATTTTGAAAAGTAGGAACATCCCTCGGGTAAAAGGCATGGGTAGACTGGTTGGTATAAAGGCTATTCCATTCAAATGTACAGAAACGGGTAACAGTCATGTTATGGTAGGGTTCTTCTTAGTCTTGTACCAGCCTGTTGCTAATATCGGTGTGCATGGGTGCAGGTATAGTATTAGTTTCGTCTAATTTTGGATGATTATATATCATTGCGATACTGCTATTACATAGCATCAAATCAGAGACCTCTATCCCCTACAACTAGATGTAGATATCATAGTATTGATGCCCTCATGTAGCAGTAGATTATGGGGTGATGACCCAATACAACACCCTCCTTAAGACCCCAGAGCCCAGGCTGCACCCCTAACACACTAGGAGACCCTATCCCTCCCCACCTGCACCCTTTCCATCATCATCGATCCCCGCGTCTGGCTGTCTGCTGACATCCACAGCTCAATATCTGCATATAAAGGGTCTCTGTCCTAGGGGTTACCATCCTAGTAATCAATGAGAACAGTTCGTTTTGTATACCCCACAGGTTTAAACACAGATTAGCAACAAAAGGCTTTGTATCCTGCCTGCATACATGGCTTATTCAGTATAACAATGGACTGCATGCCTACTTTTACAGTTACCCTGCTGTTTGGTAGTTTGATGCTGGTAATGTAGAGGGTGATATGTCAGCCAGAGAAACAGACAGAGTAAGCTCCAAATAGAGTTGCTAACTAACCATCTTCCTTTGGTCATTTCTGGCTCCCTATACAACCAACCTAGGTTAGTTGACACTGTCAGACTGGTCAATGCTGACCAACTCACTTTAGGCTGATCCATATGAATGAGTATCAGGCTGAGTCTTTTTGAGTAAGGCATTAGTCATTATTTGGTTTTGCCTCTGTCATTTCTGAATATCACTTGACCAATCATGAAGAAATAGGAAAAGTAGCAGCAGAGCAGGAGTCTACAAGCCACATGGCATGCTGGGAGGAATGATCATACATCATACAATGTATAGCCGGCTGTCTACAAGCCACACTGCTGGCCAAGTGCGAATCGGCAGGAAACGCACTGCTGTTGGTAGGAGACCCCAGAGTGTGGGAGATCACATTGTAAAAGCAGCAAATGCGCATTAAGCACTTTATGATGGGGAAGGGGCACAACATCTTTTTACCCCTGTGGGGGATGGGTGAAAATGCTGCTAGCCTAGGGTGGAAGATTCTCAGAATGATCATACCGAAATCCACCAACCTCTGCCCCATTGTTAAATAATGACTACCCAGCCAACCTTGCTTACTAGGATTCTTTTTGTCCAGGGCTATAAGTGGGAGTCAAGATGGGTCAGCTCAGATTCTAAGTGCCCAGCTCGAGCCCAGATCTATTTCACTTTAGCACAAACTTTTAAAATGTAGAATAAATTGTGATCTCTGGAGAAACTCAGATTTTTTTTTGAACAAATTTAAACTTTATTGACCAGATTTGTAATAAAGTACAATGTATGACATACATGTGTTCGGTCTTCCTTCCTTGTGAATAACTAGTATCTGATAAATATTACTCTCAATGTAATAGCAGAGACAAATTACGATATTCAGTCAATAAGTTTATGATGTACACCGTCAACAGTTTTGGGAACGTTTACAATGTATTCATTAAAAATAATATTCCTGGGCGGGCCCATGTGGACTCCCCCTTATAGCCCTGGTATACACCACCACAACCCAGATATTGGCAAGCCCAGCTGGCCCAAGTAAAACACACACATATATATATATGGGCCCAAGGGACCAATGCTGTCTGGGCACTCCATTATTGGTGGGAGACAAGCTATCAACTAGACAACATGTGTCCCGCGGCCACTGGTGTCTGATGTATCAGATATCACAGGTAGCTCCCATTTATTACCTGTACCACACAACCATCATACTGTGTCTGCAGACACGTCTGGGGCTGTGCATGATAACACAGTCAGCTGACTCTTTAATGTTGAAATGTTCATGGGAACCTTATTAGGGACCTGAATGTCATATATAAAATTCATAAGCAGTCCATGGCTAGATATACAGTATACAGTTTGTTACTGCACTTTCTTTCTGTACTTTAACTGCATCTTAAAAAGAAAAAGTATTGTTTCATTTATATCTTACAAACCAATTTCTGAATTCGTTGGTTAAATTTGCCTTTCAATTACACAAGACCATTAGCCAACATCAACTCTAGATACCATCTCAGGTCCTATATAAAAAGCTTGGTGCAATGTGGGGAGGTCTTTACAATATGTATGGCAAGCTTTGGGCTTGTGATCAAGGCTTACTAGCACCTCAAAGCAAAGGGGGTAAGTACGCATATCTCAGTGTAGAGAGATGATTATAGAGACCACTGATCACAGACCTGGGGTTGCTGATGAGAGCTACATTTGTGATCTTTCTCAATGATCCAGAAATAGAACACTGCAAGTGCAATAGCCTTTTTATCATTAAAACAGAAGAGATTTGTTGTGGTGAGATACCAGGATTAAAACACATTCATAGTATTCTGATATGAGTTTTCTTTCAGATCTATGTCAGTATGGCACCATCACTAGAGTCGACAAGAGCACTATTGAACCATGGGTCTCCTATCAGTCAATGACAGGGGGATCTATACCAGACTTCAGACTATAAATAGCTGCTATAGGTGCAGGACTGCAGAATGATTGGTGGCAGTCTGACACCAGTGTAAGGGTAGTTTAGTTTAAACCTATTTAGGGTGATTGTGAGGAATGCCAATTACATATTTGAAGAATCCATTTGTGCCTGTCCAGCATGATGGGGTGTATATAATACAATTAGAAGCATTCTTGCAGCAAATAGGAGAACCATGTTCTGATCAGAATTCCAATCAGAAAGCCATTGAGAGTAATTATCATCAAGCTATGATTTCCTTTTTTCACTTTGATGAAAACTACACATTGATCTGCAGGAATATCCTATACCATTCAGGTCATGCCTAAACGTAACTAGATATATCGAGTTATCTGGTTCTTTAGTAACTAAGATCTCATTTATTTTTCATGCCAATATACACAACTGAGTTTTTTTTATATTCAGCACTACATTTCTGCTATCTATTCTCTACACTGGACAGTCACAGGAGGGTTGTATAGGCATATATATACAGCAGCCTGTGCCTCTGTGGGGATGGGAGGACAGGATGGGACAGCAGCTGGTGAGCCAGTGGACATGAAAGGGGCCTGTGTTGGCGTAGGCTCCCCTTGCAGTAGCAGGACATCTGTAGTCACTGTCAATACAGGCTATACTGTTAGGAGTAAGTGGTGTAGCTGCACAGTATAAAAGGAAGTTCTTTTGGTTTCAAATAGTTTATTCTGTATGTTACAGCCCATTATACTGTAACTGTAGGTCAATTCAACGACCCAGGATTCAAACCCCAGTCATGTTACCAGTGCAATAATTACTTTTATTTTTCCCCTGTGCCTTTCTAACTTATTTTATACTTGAATCTACCTATATTTACGTAGCAATACTAATCTTACAATTTTTGAATAGGTTTGTTTGTGTAATTCAGGTGCATTCTAATAGTAATACCTATGGAGACCATTGGAGTCCTTTTATACTGTAACTCTACAGTACATCTCATTGTGCAGCTACACTTACTTCTGACAGTGTACACTCACATATATACAGCTGTAGGGGATTACTTACAATGGCAGCAGGATAAGTGTGGCTGCAAGGAACAAGGGCTGCAGGGAATAAGGATGGGGGTTGTGTTGTGCTAGCTCATGTTTAAATAATGTCCTCTTTGAATTGACAATTGTCTACAAGACATCTAAATCTCTCCACCCCCTTTCCTTAGCTTTACATACTACCCATATTCTTATAAATGAGTCATTTTTGTCATTTTATTCATTTTCTTTAGCGTTAGACTCCCAGGCCCAGTCCTCCCAGGATTACACGTGATTGTCCTTGTCTGAATGTTGACCTTTTGCCCACCATTTAGTCTTAATTCCCTTCCTTCTTTCTTATCCTAACTCCCTCCTCTCTTTTCTCCTTCCCTATTTCATTATTTCTGACCTTTTTATGACATACTTGGTTATACTTCTAGTTTAATATGCCTATGCCATAAAGAAAGTGCACTGGCGTGTATACCAGGTTGGATATGGGCTTGATGTGTCCCAAAGAATGCCATAAATGTTCCTCAAGAGTACTGCTCTTTTCTTGCAGCAAACTCTCATTCTATAAATCTCTTCATGGTACTTGTGCGCGACCAAAGTCCTACCCTTGAGACATTCCCGTAATCCACCCTGCCATTGGGAATGCATATAGGGTCATCAATGGCAGTTTGGAAATGCCCAAAGGTTTTGATAAATGATTAGTTTTTGATGCAGATCATTGCCATCGGACCAAGTATTCCAGTTCTATACACATGTCTAAATACAAGCAGCAGAGCCTCTAGAACACCCCCTCCACCGCCCAATGCAAATTTGAAATAGAGAATCTATATTTCTCAAATGAAAATAATCATTTTGGATATCAGAGGGCACTATTCCCCAATAAACAGTCTACATGTTGTTGAAGGCTTGGCAAGCATCAAGGAAACTGTAACCATAGGAACATACTTGGAAAGCAAAAAGAAATAAGGAATGTCTGATGCAAAGGTGTTACAACCATTAAAAGCTTGTTTTCTCTTTTTACGAGAATTCCCAGAGAGAGACAAGTGGTTGCCATGGTGTTTGGCGTTTGGTGATGAATTCTCCAGAAAGTATCCTAGTAACCCAAATGTGCGACCAGTGATTAACAATCAATTAGAAAGAGTCAAAATTTGCAAATTTCAGTTTTTCACTCCTAATGCATATGGTGATGACATTGTTGACGGTGCCATTTTGCCTGGCCCATTTTGGTCAGTCTTCAACCAAGACTCGAGAGGAGTTTGAGGAGGAGAATGCAAATAGCCTTTAGTTTAATGTACGGTACAATTAATACAATTGGCATCCAAGTGATTCCTTTCTCCTCCACACTTGATTCTCTTCAAATTCTCCACTTAATTCTCCTATCAGGCCTATCCTTTTACCATTCTTTACTTTTGTTAACTTTCTTTCATTCATCATTCATTCATATTCTAATGGCAATCAAGTGTTTTATAAGTATCCATCTTCATCTAGACACTTAATGTACCTTATTGTCTTTTTTGAAACCCCAATATTCTTGTCTGGCTTCTACCAGACCTTAACAGCCAGACTGTGGCTTTCCCCAGGCCCAAACAAGCCATTAATGGGAAAGCTTAGCTTCCTTTTACCCAACAGCAACTTTAGATAAATGGGATTACAATGATTCAGCTAGAAAATGAATCAGGACTATAAGCAGGACCTAGTTCACACTAAGGTAATTACTTCACAACTTGTATCCAACTGCTACTGTGCCGACAGTGCACTTAGCTTCCGCTCCCATGACATATCATCATGCTGTTTGAGTGCAACCTTGCATTGTGATGGCTGGGTTTAGAGACTAATGGATCACATTGCCCTGAATCTGCCACAAAAACAATTTTGGATATTGTCAATGAGTGGGATGTAGGACAATGCAGATTAGAAATGGGTGCACTGAGCATTCAGTTAATGTGGGAATGAGAACTTGGTATGTAGTAGGAGTTTTCCACTCATTCTCAAAATGTTGGGACATTGCAGAAGAGTCATCATCTATATATCTTTTATAATATCCTAAATTGAGAGTTCTTTGTTACTATTTATTCAGTTCATTGATAGCAACATTACATAGCTAACCTAATGTTAATTCTGGCTCAGATTTTGAGCGCAATATTTGTAAAAAAGCTTGGTACAGCGAGGAGGAATGCATACAACATGGAGAGCAGTTGGTGGGTCTAGGGGTACAGGCACCTAAAAGCAAAGCAGTAAATGCACATACCACAGAGTCTATAGAGATGATTATAGAGACTGTACTGATGACTGACCTTGCTTTCATGATGAGAACTCTATCCATGATTTTAGTCAATGATCTAGAACACTGCATGTGTAATCACTTTTTCATCATTAGCGAGGGAAATGTTTTTTTTGAGAAGTATTCGAAGAGATTCACAGTAATCCGACGCTGGATCTATCAATGTATTACCACATGTATCAGACAATGACAGGGGAATCCATACCAGACTCCTGGCCACAACTAGCCGCTATAAAAGCAGGCCTGCAGCATGATTGGTACAGACACCAGGATCAGGGTAAGAAATGTTCCTTACTTTTTTGTGGTGGTCAGTTTGCTTCCAGCCTCCATTGATAGTGCGTACAGATTGAACAAGCAAACAAAAACAACAACACCCAAAGCCTTTCATCCTGCAGAATGACCCCAGATAACCGTAACAACTGACCTCATTTCAACCTAACACAGCCCTACAGATGCCCTATACTAGCCTCAGACTGCGTGGTAATACCGGCCACACCTATTCCAGGTCTCGATGGCACCTTGGTGGTCAACACAGTGCTACCATTCACCCACAATCGATACAAACTTCATTGGCGGCCTCAGGGGGGCCGTAGTACCGGCATGTGGTTGGAGGTGGAGCTAGAGGTGTGTATGGGGAGTCACATGACACTTGTGGGGTCAGGGGGCACTACAGGCAGTGCTGTCACTCTCCAATCATACTGGGACTTATTAAAAGGGTTAATTGTCTGGATGCTGGGTATTAGCAGGGGAGGGTATTGACTGGAGAGTGAAGGCAAATAATTGGTCACTGGTGGGCATACCATGGGCCAATACTGCTGACATGGTCATTGATCAGATTTTTGCTTACTGAAGCACATTGGCCAAATAAGTGGATCTTGTGGTGGATGTGCCCTTAGATAGTACTACTCCTGTGAGAGCATATTCCTTAATAAATAGATTATAATTAGGCTAATGGTATTCTAAATGTTTTAAAGACAATGCCTAATACTTCTGGTAATGCAGCTAATTTAAAATGGAACTTATGCCAATTTGTATTCTGATTCATGTCACTGCATTGTCTCCTGAAACTAACGATGGGTGGAATTAGCTGCAAATTATCTCAAAAACATTCAAATGGCTTCTTATGCACTGGCTTTTAATGTTTCATTTAAAGTTTTAGTGCTTCACTCTGTCAGATTACCATTAACTTATGCAAACTGCTCTGATGAGGGAACAGTCTTTGCTTGGTTGCATTGTCACTGTGAAGCCTGTGTGTATTTTTAGAAGAGTAATATTCTATCAACAGCCTTGGTGGTACAGCATTCCTGCTAAGTAGTATAAAGCATGCCAAGTAGTATAAAGCATGTAGAAAATGTAGTGTTTGCTCCTGGTATTTTTACATATTGCATGTATCAAGTAAATGGCAGAAAGCAGCTTTAGTAGTTGACTCACATACCAATTGCAATGGTATATAGCAGAATTGAAGATATCAATATCACAGCTGAGGAAAAATACTTTATCAGCACTTTTATGAGCAATTTCATTTTCTGATTGAGCAGTAGGGTTCAACAAACAGGACTATTCATAATGGATGCAATACCTTTTCTTGCATTGGTGCCCTCTATAAAAAAAGCTTTATTAGAATACAGGATGAAGACAATCAATTAATAGACACATACATCTATAGTGTGCCTTTTAGTCCCCAGGGAGAATAGTGTAGAGTGTGCATAAGAGTCATCTACATACAGTCCATAGAACTACCATCATGTAAGGATTAAGAAAGAAACAGATGGCAGTTCTCACCAAGCTAATCCTCCAGAGTGCTTTCAAATATAATTTCAATAATCAATTTCTAAAACGGAACCCAATGGTTAGACTGGAGACTGAAAAGGAAACATGAGGGTATGGATTGAGACCTTAGTAGTCCTGATAAAGATTGAATCAAACTTAGTTTGGTCCTAATCAAATTCTGTAAAGATTTGACTTGTCAGCTTATGGGGTTTCTGGATTAATCAACTGACAACTCCCAATACCCAGAGATGACTTGTCCTGGGTAGTGACCCCCATAGTCATTTACGGGTGGTATTAGTATTAGTAACAGTATTAAGAAGTATGTAATCCTGCCACTCAACAGCCTCAGAGTTTATTTAATTTTCCTGAATTTCAGACACTAGTGGCATGTTAATGAATGAGAATCACTTAGCATGTTACAGTTTCATCTTTCTCCACCCATGAAGGAGGATGCAAATTGATCCAACCGTAGAAAATTATTCTTTTTTCACCTCCGCTCTCTCTGCTATTCTCCTCCATATCTAGCCTTCCACCAATCATCACAACTAATCAGTGTTTGTTTCCAAGCTTGTCAGTTCCCTCTCAGAGAGCAGCGATCACATTCAGTTGTCTAGTGTCATGAATCACTTCCTCCCAGGAGCCGTCACCTGGGCCAGGTCTAGCTCACCTCATCGCCACCAGGGGTAATATCAGGGGTAGGCTATGTCAACTAACATCATATCCTCCCCACTCATCCCTACGTCTAACTAACTAGAGCAGTGTCTGAGGGAGAGAGGATGACACCAAGCATTGTAGTGGATTTGACTTGCTCATATACTCACAGGAGAAATGTGCACAAGGACTATATATGGTGCCAATAGTTCATTATTATCACTTACCTGCCATTTCAGTCCAGCCTGAAGTGACTCATGGAACTTCTCAGACCTGTAAACAACTCAGGAACCACTGGTTAGCAGCCACATGACAGTAACCAGGGTACTTAAGTTATCCGATCACAAGTTGTTGAAAGACCAGTTGGCAGGTACCTAAAGAAACAGTGAATGACATTGTGGGGAGTTAGTTTAAAGTTAGGAAGCCAGGTTTGCCATTCCCCAATAAAGGTGTATGACACAGGTAGGCCTATCAAATAAACAAATTATTAAAGAGAAAGTGGAAGTTAAGAATGTTTTAATGGCAGAAAGCAACCTCAACAGTTGCTTCATCATGACACACATACCGATGGCAATGGTATATAGCAGACATAAAGGTATTGCCATCACAGCTGAGGTAGAATACTTTATCATTATCAACAATAGCCTTCAACAAACAAGACTGTTATTATCCAATAATTGGTCTTTTTTGGATCCCGAAAAATTTCCCTTTTAAAGAACTGATGTGCAGTGAATGGTAGACTAGAGTACCCTTCCCTGCATTATTTGCCTCTATAAAAACCTATATTAAAACATAGGATGAGCACAATCAGTTAATAGACACCTACATCTATTGTGTGTCTTATAGTACCCAGGGATGATGGCGTAGGCAATGTACATACTAGTCTCCTGTTTAGAGTACATAAAACAACCATCACACCAGGATTAAGAGAGAAACAGATGGCAGTACTCCCCAAGCTGGTATATAATCCTCCAGAGTGCTTTCAAGTATAATTTCAATAATCAATTCCCTAGAGGGAATGCAATGGTTGGAGTGGAAACAGGAAGGGAAAGACACCTTATGGAATGGATTAAGATCTGAGTAGTCCTAATGAAGATTGAATCAAATTTTATCTAGTCCTTATCAAATTCTGCAAAGATAGGGTTTATAGATGAATGAAATCACAGATGCCAAAACCCAGACATGAGCTGTCCTGGGTAGAGACCTTCATATTTATTTACAGGTGCTATTAAATAGTGCAACGGTATTAAGAAGTGCATAATCCTCAACGGCCTCAATGTTTCTTCAATTTCAGACACTAGCAGCATGTACATGAATACAAAATCTCACTTACATATTACAGTTTCATCTTTTTCTGTAAGACATTATTTATTTTTCATTCCGCTTTGTCCTCTCATCTGCCCCCCTCCCCCAATCCTGTTCACCTCAGATCACCTGTACCTGCCTTCCCTCTGCTTCTCTCCTCAGTATCTTCCCTCCCATCTACTGTCATCACTAATCAGTGTTTTGTTTCTAGGCTTGTCAGTTCCCTCTGTCATGGATCACTTCATACTAGAAGACGTCACCTGGGCCAGGTCTAGCTCACCCCACTGCCAACAGCGGTTGCGTCAGGAGTGGGCTGCATCTACTAACATGATATCCTCCTCACTCATCCCTATGTTAACTGCCTAGACCATAGTCTGAGGAAGAGAGGATGACACCGAGCAGGACTTGCTCATACTCAGAGGGAAAATTTTCACTGGAACTATATATGGTGCCAATGATTCACTATCATCACTTAGAGAACTATCTGCTCATGAAACTAACTGCTAACTCCTTTAAACAACTCGAGAACCACTGATAACCAGCCACTTGACAGTAACCAAGGTACTTCAGCAATCAGGTCACACTTTTGTTGATAGATCAGTTGTCATGTACCTAAGGACACAGTGAATGATGTCGCATGTAGAATGTTATTTATGTTTACCGTTTAGTCAATGGGTTGTTAGTAAACCAGGTTTGCCATTTTCCAATAAAGTTGGATGACATAGGTCAGCCACAAAGGCTACAGTAACTTGGACATAATTTATCAAAAGTATAACCCACCTAAGTATCTAGCAAACTCAGCAAATTCCCTTCTAGGATATGTCTTACTTAAAGCCAACAGTAGATAGTGTACATATTCATCTGTCAATGTACCCTGTGTTCTGAAAGATCTATAGGATAGCAATGCCTGTTAGTGATGCTATTGGATTTAAAAGCTGACAGAGACATTATTGGGGTACTGAGAATAAAAAGAATTACAACAAAACTAATCAGTTATGTACATAACTGCAGAGGCAAAAGTATTTCCCATTTAAACCATTCTTGGTGATGTCAAGAGGTGGTTATAGGAAATCATGATTTCCATTTGGCTTTTTAGACATCTACGATCAATGTTAGGTTCCATTCAGAATGTGATTGCGCACATTTATTGCCCACACAGAGGCAAATATCAGAGTCACCCAATGTCGCCAATACTACTCTCAGACAAGGGTCAGGCACTGCTGGACTATAATAGATGGGTCAAGGGCCATTCTAGTGAGGGTCAGGCTAGGCTGGACATTCAATAACAGACTGGACCTTGGCAAACTTGCTTGAAAGTCTGGCCATGCTGGATCCTCATGCCATAGTCTGGCAATGCTGGACTCTTGCAGGCTGATAGAGACTCTCCCAAGAGTCCAGCATTGCCAGACTATGGCATGAGGATCCAGCATGGCCAGACTTTCAAGCAAGTTTGCCAAGGTCCAGCCTGTTATTGAATGTCCAGCCTAGCCTGACCCTCACTAGAATGGCCCTTGACCCATCTATTATAGTCCAGCAGTGCCTGACCCTTGTATGAGAGTAGTATTGGCGACATTGGGTGACTCTGATATTTGCCTCTGTGCAGAGTGTCACACAGGTTAACTTCCCTTCCTGTTTTGTAGGACAGTCCCTTCTAGCGTTACGTCTGGTATGTACAACTGTAGTCAAACACAGCCAGGGTGATTTAGGCAGACTGACTCAGATTCCCATGCGTCTATATATTTATTTTTTTGGCACAGCCTTTTTGATTTTCAGTGGCTCTTCAACCTACTTCTATACTGTTTACATTGATTCGACTTTCTGCAGGTCATTATTTCTAAAGGAGCTGTAGATCTACCATAATGCTGGATGTTGGCTGCAGGTAAGGTGAACATACAACTGATATGCTTAGGATCAGTATGTTCCACCATCCTAAAAATATTCCAGTGAGGTGGTTATTTGGTAGTCCCTTTGAAGGCAAATGGCCATCAAACATCCTTGGTACCTTTTTACATCAACATATTTTGGTGCAATGAAGTATATTCGTCAAACCTTTTCACTACTAATATCTCATGAACTAATAATATTGAAAACGTTCACACATTAACATTAGGAGAAAAAGAAACTGATAGTAAATGGGCTAAAGTAGTGGCGTCATGGAAAATGTGCAGTAATATACAACATCCCAAACGTGCTAGAGCATAGTTTGCGGGTTTCTGACCCTTCCTGCCACTGAACATTGATCTGCCACTCATGCTGGCAGACATCACACGCCTGATTTAACCAAGTCATGGCCTCATATAAATAAGCCAGAGCTGCAGTCTGCAAAACCTGGGGAAATAATAAACTAAAGAGGGTTGAAGATTTTGTTGGCGATTGCTTTTGCCGCTTCATGTGCAGCGGACCAGTAAAGTGCTGAGTAGATGACAATTTGTTCCAGCTGTAGTGTCTTGAAGGGATGACCCCAGGGACCTCTACTGAACCTCCTGGCCCTCGATGACCTCTACAAACCACCTCTATGATAGCCTCAATATGGGGTCTCTAGTCCTGAGTTAGACAAGGATAGCAAGCCTATGAGGCCACTATTCCCAATTCAACTTTTGTTTCCTCATCAAAAAAGCAAATGGCCATTAGTTGTGATTACTTTGCTTAGCAATTATTATTTTTATGTGCGAAAAATATTTGCATATATTTATTGATATTTTTATACATCGGTTATTAGAGGATATCAACATTCACAGTCCTACAGTCTGTACTACTACGCACTAAGTGATTGCGATGAATCCATTCCTACTTTCACCTTTCTTGATTTGTATTTCCTATTTTTTTAAACATTTTTGGACATTTAAACTAGATGTGGTATAATTCATCAGTTTCGGTCTAGTTGAAAGAACTTACAATACAAAGCAATACAAAATCTAGTACTAGCTTTTCAGCATTTATTCAACCTCCCTCAACCCACCACCCACTCATTCTTCCAGATGACCCAGATTCCCTTTAGATTATTCAAATGCTCAGGGTGCTGCCTCTGTAAATGGCAGCCAATTAGGGCTCCCCCTCATCTAGTCTCTCAACCAGCACAGCAGTCGTATTATTTGTTCGACCAAACTAGCAATCCCTTTTCTCTCTAGTTGATGTTCCCTTTGCTGCTCATTCAATTAACTTATTTATTCTACATTACAGCAGGGGAGCTCGAATTTGTCCACAACTGTTCTGTTGGCTTCACCATTTGCTTGCTCTTCATTGCATTGATTCAGCTAATTGGCAATTTTATTTGGCAAAATTATTATAAATTCTTTCCTAATTCCTTCTAATCGATAAGTCAGCCTTGGAGAAATCTAAGCAGTGAGGTAAGTTCAGCCGATTATTATTTGACTTGTTTTCAAACAGAGTGGAGGTATAGACTAGGGGGGTCCCCATGTCACATGTCGATTTTAAGAAAACGCCATGTTACTGTGTCAAAATTAGGGGCTAACTTCTGGCCAGTTATTTAAACAAGTGACATCAGTCGTCATCCTTCAGCTTAACTCTACCCATGTACTTGGTTCTATGTATTCATACCTCTCCACCATGCACTGTGCCTAGGTGTATGTAAGGGGACTGCTCTATCCATAATATATGGAAATTCAAGGCACTGTGGTTAGTCTCCAGAGGGCCTGCATATAGACTAACTATATCCTACTGAATACAGGGAGGCCTTGACTAGGATATATCGTGTCTGCAGCTGTCTATTCAGAAGTATCCATGACCATGGACCCATTCAGCAATGGGGGAAATCTTATTTATCAACAATATATTAGGATTAGTGGTCCTTTGTCATTGACATTACTTACATTCGGGAAGAAAAAATGGGTATGGAGGATGGACAAATGTTATGAATCTTGGGTATATTGATAAAACACACTAAACAAATAGTTTCCAATATAGTTTCCACACTGGGACATATACTAACAAATCGGCGATACCTCCAGGCCAATGATACATTGATGTACATATGAAATCATTACATTCTTTAATTCAACACCATGAGCCAGAGTATAGGACAAAACATGCTAGCAGTCTTGCTTCCATACATTACTCCCTTTCTTAAAAACATAGCAAAGTTCATGAAAACATATGGAATGAAAAGAATTAGTTGTAACCTCAATTCAGTGTCACAGACTGAGTGTTGACAATGCATATTAGTCACATACTAATAGTATGTAAAATGAGTTTTCAGGGGGGAAACATATGCAAGTATTCGCCAGGCTTAGATGGCTTACTACTCATTACTCGAGTACTTCTCATTGAGTGCAATTTCAATAATCAATTTCCAAGAGAGAACAAGATGCTTACACCAGGCATAGGAAGGGGATTGAAACTCAGGGCAATGGACTTGGACCTGAGCAGTCCTGATTTAGATTAAATCAATGTTTATTCATTCCTAATCGAGTTCTTTAAATTGCTTCCCTGGATTAATCAACTGCAGCTACCCAGACCAAGATGAAGTTGTATTCTATCCTGGCCTGAGTTGAAATTCTACTACTTGAAATAGGTGCTGCAGGAGGGCACCAATGTTATCATAACTAAAAATTTGATAATGATTGTCATTTAAGTTGTTTTTAATTAGTATCTAGTAGCTCTATAGCCATCCTATACTTTGGTCATAATTAGTACGTTCGTATTCCCAATTCAAAATACCAGCACAGAAATGGTTCATAGTACAAGTCACAGTTGTCTGTTAATTCAATCTAGATAGATTCCTGCACATGTTCCAACTTGACAGCTAAACAGATATGATAGTCTATTGTCAGAAGATCGCGAATAACTCTCTGATGGTTAAAGTTTTGAAATCTCACGAGTACTTCTGTTGGTAACCTAACACAATATTTCTCCCAGCTTTGTGGGACATTGTGTATTTATCACTCCCTACTCATCTCTACCCTTGATTCAGGTTTACTCATCCCTCCATCCCCATCCCTCCAGGTCGTCTGTATCTCCCTTACTACTGCTTCTCTCCTCCTGTTCCCCTTCCACCAACCCTCACTCCTAATCAGTGTTTCATTCCATGCTTGTCAGTTCCCTCTCACCAAGCAGCGATCTTGTTCGGTTGTCTAGTGTCATGAATCACCTTCTACCAGTAGTCCCCACCAGGTCCTGTACACACCTAGTACCAACAGGGGTCCCATTAGGGGTTTGGGCTGCATCTGGTAACATCATATCCTCCCATAGTTGTTTTCAACAACTATTGATAAGGTTATCCTTGTCGCAATCCCTGCCAGCAGGTGAAGTTATACAGGTTATAATTATCTCATTATAATGTTACTTGAATCAGGATTCAGTGAAGGAAAACAAAATTTGATTTTTTTTGTGTGGTCAAGAGCTTTCTTGATACTAATATTTCTATAAAAGCAGAGCTGAAATTCATAAAGATATTGGTTGATAGGGTTGAAGCCATAAATGGGATGTGTAATACTAAATGCAGCTTGCCTTGTTTTGCATTGTTCATTTACACGATAGTACACTCAGCTGTTCCTCATCCCCATATAGAATTATTGAATACATTCAGACAGCTTCCATAACACAGTATGTCTATAACACCTGGTAAGCAATGTGTTCCCTGCAAGGTAATCTTATATTTAAAGTCATCAGGAGAGAGAGCAGGTAACTGTGTTCTGATGGATATTGCTAAAAGGTGCCTGTGTGATGCTATTAGCTTTGAAAGCTGACAGTATTATTCGAGCAGTGAGGAGAAAAAACTGTTATTGCATTACAGTAACCTCATCAGTTATGTATAATACTGTAGAGATGTGAAAGTATTTGCTATCTAATCCCTTTGAAGTAATGCCTAGAGGTAATTATATAGCCATGATAAAAGCAATTTATTACTGGCCAGATAGGTTACTGCTATGAGCCCCAAAGGATACTATTAGTCAAAACAGAAATAATATCAATCGTGTAATACTAACAGATTAGCTACCCCAATAGGAGAACCTATTCCTTGATATGAGGAAAACAAAAAAAAATGGAAATATGATACTTGTGATTTCTGTTTGGCAATTAGACTAGCCCTTCTAACGTTTGAATATCACAGGTTCACATTCCATGTCTGAATTAACTGGGTCCGGGCCTCATGTGGCTATTCTCGAGAACTTGGGACAAATTTGTTTGTCTATGACCGGGTGCCATCTATGACCGGGTGCCGTCTATGACTGGGTGTCGTCTATGACCGGCTATCTAAAAAAGTTATTTGGAGGAATAAAGTTGTTTTTTTTCAAATTTTTTACAATTTTTATTTATAAATTAATTTTTTTTTAATTTAGAAAAAAAATCTTTTTTATTCCTCGAAATAACTTTTTTAGATAGCCGGTCATAGAAGGCACCCGGTCATAGATGGCCCCCGGCCATCGATGGCACCCGGTCATAAAGAAACACATTGGCCCAAGTTCGTGAGACACAGCCATATAAGCCAGTAATGCAGAGTGCCTGTGTTATGACTCTGCTATCACCTGCAGGTTAATTCACCTGTTTTGTTTTTTTCGAATGCCAATAATATAGGAAGGGTTTTAATCTTGTTGATGTTTACTTTTGCCACTTCTTGTGTAGGGAACCACTTAGTATATGGCAAATTGTTTCAGCGACAGTGTCTGGAAGGCCTGACCCCAGTGAACTTTAGTGATCTGCGTGATTCACCATGACCTCTACAACCCCTACATTACCCTTGGTATAAGGGCCAAGCCTAGTTCAGCCAAGTGATATGGAAACAAATCTAGGAGGCAGCTGTGACAATTTTCATCTCCTGTTCAAAAACAAATAGCCACTATTCATCATCATCATTTTGCCGATCTTATATGGTTTTCCATTTGGAGAAATCAGTTTGATGTTGAGTAGCAATCAAATCCTGAGTAGAATCTGTCAGGATGTCATGGGACAGGGACGCAGGGGGAGGGCAAGATGGGAGAAGGGCCATGCAATCTGGGAGCAGGGGAGAGGTGGGGAAGTGCTCCTTGTGGCAGTTGCTAATGGAGAGAAAGGTGATAGGGTTAAAATTGTTGGGCTGTAAGTTGGGGTGAGGAGCAATCTATAAGATTTTCACAGGCCTTCACGTTTGTCTAATATGTTTGGAACTATTATCTACAATCTTGTACGGTTAGGTTCATTATCATTGACATAACACAGATGTTTGCTATATATTTTTGGTATATATAGGATCACATAAGGACATATAGTTTTAATCTCGATGATGCATTGCTAGTGCAGGGTTTAGGCACAAGCAAGGCAGAGATATCTTCATGAACCATCATAGGTAATTTGATTCTTCAATTCAACACCATGAGCCAGGGGAAAGGACAAAACAGAAATTCATTGACTTCTCTTCCCTGCGTTTTACTGCAATTACGGGCAGTGATCATGGCTGGGATTAGTGACAGAGAATCAACATAAACTATGCAAATGGCTTCTTCTGTGCCCAGATTTTGATGTTACATTTAAAGGTATAGTGCTTTACCCTGCCAGATTAGCATTGATCGATGCTAATCTTTCTCCGTCTTTGTTTGCTTGCATAGGGGGATCAGAGTTTAGTAGAGTAGCCTACATATAAATGAGAAAACATCACATAATTTCCCAAGTATAAAATGCAAGGAATGCATATATGTATAAGTGGGCATCATGTGTATAGGGCTGCACAAGTAATTCCTGCTGGTATGTTAATGATTCCTAGCATGGTCAAAAATACAGAGTAGATTCAAATTTCTGTCCATACCTAATTTTCTCGCCTTTGTTAAACAAATACATGTACAGAAAGTAGTGGATTCAAAGTTCTGTCTGTTCTATGCTTCTCCCTTTTGTTAAACCGATACATGTATGATCAATTCCATTGTATGATAAAGTAGAATTCAATCTCTTATTTGGCTGCTTCTCTAAAATAAATTCATGAAAACACAGTAGAACAACAATTACTTTACAGAGACCTGAACCACAATTGTGGTTTGGGACAATAGTGTTGACAGTACATATTAAAAAGGAAGGGAAATGAAATACATTTACAGACTATAGCTGTCCTGATAGAAATTGAACCAATTTATATTTTGCCTCATATCAATTGAAGTCTCCTGAAGATGATTGCTCCTCTAGGCTAACCAACTGTCAGCATCCCAAAGCAAGAGAAAATTTCATTCTGTTATCTACAATATTTTAAAATGGCTTCCTCACCCCAAGGTACCAGCCATATCTGGCAGGAGTTTAACTAGCAATGGAAGTTGCCTCATGTCTACAGTTACCGTAAAACCTCCCGTATAAGCCAAGGCTTGTACATGAGTCAGATTGGCGGTGCAGCTTATAGCATCGGCCCAGAGTCAGGGTGCGGCTTATATGAGAGTTTTAGCTACTATAGTACAGTAGTAGAGTTACCAAAGAGATTGACAATGCTGTTTATAAGATTGGCCTTAGGTCTAGGTGCGGCTTATATGCGAGTTAGGCTTATATGCAAGGTTTTATTGTAGTATGGAAGTATGATATAGGCTTGATATATTGTGGTAGTAAGCACATGAAACTCTATCCTTGTGGTATCATGTGGCTCAGTAACATAAGAGGAAAAGAGTACTCAATTCCTATTTGGTTTACAAAGTCATCCTCCTAATGTGGAGTTATGTTCAAAGCCATCAGGAGACACAGTAATTATTGATCAGGTTAACTTGATGGATGTATGGCATAAAAGTGCCTGTGTGTGAAGCTATTTGCTTTGAATGCTGACATTACTATTCGAGTGGTAAGCAGAAAAAGTAATAATCACATTACAGAAACCTCCTCAGTTATGTATATCATTGTAGTGGTACGTGGGTGTATTGGCCATTTAATCCCATTGTGGTGATGCCTGGAGGTGCATATAGCCTGGATAAAAGCCATTTGTTCCCGCTAATTGTGAGAGTTAAATGCATAAAGGTATGGGAGATATCAAGTGACTAAAGCTATTTCAGTCCGATGTATTTTAGATCTTCTATTCAATATTATGTATCGGATGATAAAATATAAACATGCTGAATAAAGACATCATGCTGAATTGATGAAGGTACAGAACTGACATTTCTACTCATGTTACTTTTATTTTGTCTATAGAACAATGATCCAATATAACAAGACGATGCTATATAAAGTTGATTATAGAGTGGGATAACTAAGCTTTACGCACAAGTGCTATCATACATTAACTTTATAATATCACTTATCTCAGATATTGTACTTCACTGTTAGTTATGGTTATTAATGCTAGGAATGTTACGCCAAAATAGTTCATGTTGGCGCAATATTGCACTTTGAAAGTTAAAACTCCAATTGAACTCAAATAAGATGAAAAATATATTTCTTAGGATTTTGAGAGAACTTTCCGCAAAAAGTGGCACAACTCGTGTCTGCTGAATGGGGATGTATATTGATGTTATATTGTTGTGTTTTAAGTAACTGGATACAATATTTGCAATTGACATCTGTTTGGCTGTTGGAACTTATAATGTTACTGTTCAGCTATGTTCAAAATGGCCATTTTCCCTACTTCTATTGCATTACCCAAACATTAAATTACACACACATAATCTCTGAATGTCAAGTGCGAGACCCAGTCAATCCTTTAGTTTTCACTTATTTGACAGTCCTCTCTAGCGTTACTTCTGTGATGTGTAACTATAGCTAGACACAGCCATGAGGGATTTAGGTAAGGTTACTATACTCTCCCCCTGGTTGATGTTGACCACTGTGTGGTCCTCCTATTTTCTATACCCTCTACCATATATCCTCTAATCCATTGTCTGTATGGATAATCTTTAAACAGCAAAATTCTGAAAAGGGTATACACAGAGTTATTTTGCAATGCCATTTAATGCATATATAATAGGGAATCATTCTGAAGTCCTTTCACGATAATCATATCTCAAACTTCAAGCATTAATGTGACTTAAGAGCCTATGTTTACTTGAACTTCTTAGAAAGTACATCACCTATATTCTTTCAGAATTCTCGGAAATATAATAGAAATAGAAAGATAGTAAACAGGTGGCAGCTAACCAGGACTCCTTTGTCATTGCGGGACACTGCACCGCATTGCTATTAAGCATACCCTCTGAGACTGTTGCAGCGTAGTGTTATAATGAGATGCATTAAGCATTGTATTTGTTACCTAATTTCCAACTAATTTGTGATCTTTCTTACAAATTGGTGGAATAAAGTGGTATTGTAGGGCAATACATATATATCTCATCTAAAGGTCTGTGGATGCACCAAGTTGATTCTGTGTTGCATTTAGTAGAAAAAAGGAGTTAAAGTTGTGCATACATCTCCCGTGTACTACTACAATGTATAAGAGGGGACATGCAGGAGTGTAAAAAAAACAACTCCCCCACCCCCTCCGCTCAGCTTTCACATGGGGGAGGGGGGCTGCAAAGCGTCGCGCTATACCGCTACGTAATATGTTGGGACTGTGTCTGCCCTTATATAGCCGTGGACCATACCTGGTAAATGGTCAGGTCTAGGACTAGGCTACTGGGGTCAGAGGAAGCTTCTCATAATATAAACAACATCCCAAATCCTGTGGGGCATACAGATCTGCTGGTTTGTGGCCCTTCCTGTCATTGAATATTGCTCTGCCACTCATGTTGCCAACCATCACACGTCTGATTTAACTAGGTCCCAACCTCACATAAGCCGCTACCACACTCTCCATGTAGGGTCCTAGTATTTTGACTGTGCATTAACCTAGTTTTCTGGTAAAATTGTAGCTGTCAAATCTGAGATATTATAGATTACCTTGTTATCAATACCATTTTCTTAAATAAACAGTATCAGTCCACAGGTAGGATAATACTTATCTTAGGATAATACTTACACTGTGTCAGATTGTGATAGAACATGAAAAAGGAACATACATAGAGGTTAATCAAGTTCTATGTAAAGAAATAGTATCAAATAGTATTCAAATACTCTTTTTTTTGTTTCAGTGAGCTCTCAACGAGACTCATTTATTTACAAAGTGTTACATGGTACAAGCCGTGTGACTTTTTCATTTGTAAACTGAAGGAAATTGGTATATGGTGATTCAATGACGATTGACTTTATAGACCATTTTGTACATGCATGGCAGATGCATATTGTCAGTATGTAGAACAAATGATTGTACATTCTAGTGTCCTTTATGTTTGGCTATCATACTACATCAGTAAGGTGTTTGAAATCAGTGGTTTGCCGGAAGCTTGGGGTAGATATTAATTAGGAACCATTAAATGTCTTGTTGGCGATTGCTTTTGTAAATGGCTTAGAAGATGACAGTTTGTTTCAGCTGCAGTGCCTTGTTGGAATGACCCAAGTGACCTCTACTGAATGACCTGACTAGTGACCCTTGGGCTCACCTCTGTATAAGGCCTAATCCTAGGTTCTAGAATCTGGGAACAAGCCTAGGCTTGGATGCTACCAATTCCAATTTAACGTTTGTTTCTGCTTCAGAAAAATAGATGACTGCCATTCATTATCATTACTTTTACAGATTTGAATGGATTTTTCTACCAAGAGAAGTCAATAGCAATTATGTCCTTGATGCAATCTGTGGGGACGCAGGCTATCACGATGGATTTTTCTGTCTACATACAATATACCACTTATCCAACTTTTGTCCTCTATTTTGGAATAACGTCATGATGCGGTCATAATCATTCAGGCGTAGCATGGGACTGAAAAAGGATCTAATTAAGTAGAAGTAGTAATCTATCAAATGCCCTATATGATATTGTTAAAGGTTATCTCTGGAAGATTTTAGCTAGACAGACCAGAATAATACAAGTAGCAAGGGACTATTCCATCACACAAAGGTTTGTACCCTAGTGTAGGGGCACGAATAATACGTGTACATATAAGGTCCGTGGAGTCAGAGCGGTAAGTGCCTCCAACGGACACTAGGTGGCAACACTTAAGCCATGTCCTTTCGGTTATCCGGTAGCGGAGCCGGGCAGGGCACTCCAGACGGCGCTACGGAGGAGTGCCACGTCGACACTGCTTGGTCCGCGCTCAGGGTATATAAGAGGCCGAGGTTGGCTACCTCACCAGTTCGTCCTAGGACGAGCTCTGACCCACACCTTTCGTACATTCGCTTTGACAGGGGCACCTACACCCCTCCCACGTTATGGACTCTGCACCAGCCATGCTGGCACAGGGCTTAACTGTCCGGTATCGCTAATGCTTCGAACTATCGATAGAATCCTGTGTGTCTTCGAATGGTTGAAAGACCAAGTGAACCGAGTGGAAAACCTTCGTATACTCTTGAGGCTGTGATCGAATAAAAACCTGTTGCATTCAAACCGAATTTGGAACCTGTGTTCGTGTTGTACGCATATGAAACCCCTACATTGGTGCCGTGATCAGTTCGGGTGAAACACAGAATAGCACAGTCGGTTGGGTTAACATGGCTGAACAGGCAAAGGGTGGAGCGTCCCTTCATCCTATTTCGAGTCCAGATCCGGAGGTGGTAGCAGCCCTTGAGAAACACTATGGGCCAAACCGTTCGAGTTCTACACCAGAACCAAGGAGAGGCAATCCTGATTCTATTCGAAAAGATCTGGGGTCAAACCTAGATGATTCTTTGTTTGAAACTGGCGGTTCGAAGAGACACATTGCTCCTATGCCAACACAAGGCATGAGCATGCTGCATGCTGAACGACACCAGCGACAGGAAGTGACACGTCGTCATTTCGAAGAAGAGAAGAATCGTTTCGAGGGAGCAAGGATTGCAGAGATGGACAGGATGAATGAAGAGTTTGAAGCTTTGAGTCATCGGTTGGTACAGCTCCGGAACAAGAATGAAGATTTAGACGGGGCAACAATGGAGAAACAGAACCGCTTAGACACAACGAAAGCGGAACTGGAACATATGGAAAACCAGTTCGCTCATCAACAAAATGTCTTGCGGCGACGTACTGAAGCTCTAGAACAACGTCAAGATAAGACCATACATGATTCGGACGAGCTCCATGATACAATACGGGAAGCAACCAAGGCGATGATGGACGAAAAGGATCGTCTGATCAGGGAGGTGGAAGATTTACAGAAGAAACGAGATGAAGAGGCAACTCGAGGTGGCCATTCAGGGTTCGATCATGTCAGTGGTGGCATATACAACTCATCAACTGGTGGGGGTAGTGCCTCTACCTCAACCGGAGGGAGACCAAAACGAGTGACCATTGATAGGGGGGATCCGGATGGAAGATCTTCACGGCGTGACCAACGCCCAACGTCGTATGATGACGACCATTCGAACCCTCCCAGTCGTTCTAGCTCTCGAGAGAGACCGAGCCGTACGGGTTCGAATGAGAGATCTTCGAGATCTGATCCGAATGAACGTTCGAGTGGGCCCTCAAGGAGGCCAGGGAGATCTCCTACACATGCAGGTAGACGAGTATCTCGCCGCGAATCAATGTCCCCTGGGATGAAATTGATTTACGACACGAACCCCTGCATTGCTGAGATGGGAGTGGACTGTGTTAGCAGACAAGCTGATAATGCCGATATCGTCGACTGGAGCATTGAGCAGTCGTTTCTGTTGCACAGGGACAACCACAACGCTGCTAGACCCACTGCAAGCACTCCGACTCCGTTCACAGGAAGACAGCCATGGCAGGACTGGTTCGCAGACTTCATGGACGATATGAGGTATAATCGGTGGTCAGAAGAGGAATCGTTGGACGAGCTTTTACGGGCATTGAGAAATGGCCCAGGCAAGCTAGCTGTTTCGAGATGGAGAACGATGCATGGTGCCGGATCGTTTACCCAATTGGTGGAATGCGCCAGTTACCTGATAGGTAATGTGGGTAATGAGGACCCGCTTCGATTGTTTCGGAAACGGACTCAAAAGCCAAACGAGTCGCACCGTGTGTTCGGTCTAGAATTGCAATCTCTCTTGCAAAGGGCTAGACCAAGATGGCAGTTAGATGACCCACAGTTCCTAGATGATTTGTTCTCGCAATTCATCGAGGGATTAAGGGATTCTGATGAACGAACTGCTGCATGTGATAGTTGGAAGGCTGGAACTTCTCTCACTGATTTGTTCATGGCCATAGAAGACTATGACAGGAAACGGCATCTGCTATCTTCGAGAGTACTTTCGAGAACTTCCAGTGTGGTACAAGACCCACCAGCCTCTGATACAGAGGAAGGTGATTCTGGAAGGGAGGAGGAGATTGGCGCAGTTGCTCAAAGGAACAGCGGCAAATCTTATTCCAATTCGAATTCGAAGCGCTATCCGAAGGCTGACAGGAAAACACCACCTGTGACCCCAGGAGCTACAAGCGCACCTTCGACTACATCCTCAACTCCCAGTTCTATGGAAGAACTTCTGTTAAGGTTGACTGACTTGATGTCTGGAAACCAGCAATCAACAGGGAGGAATTCGAAGCCGAGAGTGGACAAGACCACTAGGAAGTGTTACAGGTGTCAGGTCCTGGGACACTTTGCTGCAGAATGCCCAGCTGAGAAGCCGGTACCAAAGCCTGAGGAGAAGAAAACGGAAAACTAGACGGGGTTGCTCTGGATGGCAAGGTAGTAACCCCTAAGGTGAAGGAAAGCCAACTTATCGCCAGCGGTGCAAGGGAGGAAGTCCGAGGTGCAGTAGAGATTGGAAACTTAGAGGAGGGGCCTGATCAGTCCCTTCTAAGTATGTCCAATGAACCCAGAAAAGTAGACGTCCGAGGAGGAAGTACTGGGGAAGCGGCGAATTGGATACAGGAGCTGGAAGTAGTCAGCAGTGCCCGATTGTCCCCGGATCATCCCTGTTTGAAGCACTTGAAACGACGGGGAGTAGATCTTGGTGTCACTAAGGATTTCGAACGTTTCACCGTTAACCCATCACCACTGGATGGGAAGAGGTGGTATTTGACTGTAGCAGTGAAGGGAAGGTCCGCAGAATTTCTAGTAGATACTGGAGCTAGTCACTCCATGATCTCTAAGAGATTCTATGACCTTGTAGCCGATGAGCCGGATAACTTCACAACGAGGGTAAAAGCTCATTCGGCCGACGGTAGCTGCATGCAGACGTTTGGTAAAGCATTTTTCGAAATCAATATAGGTGGACAGGATTACCTTCTGTCCCCTACTATTGCTGATCTGAGTGATGATGGCATCATCGGATTAGATTTCGCTGCGTTGTACGGTGCAATGTTGGAACCTTGTAGGGGGATGTTAAAGATAGAACATCCATACAAGGTGGCCGTACAATGCGTGTTGAGAAAGGTATCTTCTGTAGCCTTGGTGGTACAGACGGTTAAGATACCCCCAGGACAGACATGTGATGTGCTGTTTTCGAGTGACAGTATCTTCCGAGACCAGATGGCGGTGGTTGAACCCGATGTGGTGAGACTGGCATCAATTGGACTCGAGAGTGCAGATACTTTCGTAGGCAGTGGCAGCAGGAATTTAATTCCTATTTCGAATCCTGGTGGTGAAGTCCGTTATCTGATGAAAGGTACTCCCGTGGGGCAGGTGGTCGTTGCACAGGCAAGCACCAGTATACTCTCAGAAGATACCAAACCGAACCTTGAAGGGATGTCCGATTTGCGTCCGGAACTCCAAAAGTTGGTGGACGATTCGAGCTTGGTGACGGGGGACCAGAAAGATCAGTTGAGATGGGTATTGGTGGAATATGATGCAGCCTTCGGGGAGCCCACTGGTTTGGGGCGAACTGATAAGGTGCTACATTCCATCGCTACAGAGGACGCTGTACCTTTCAAAATCCCTTATAGACGCCTACCTTTGAAGAAGAAATTGATGGCCGAGAAGGAAATCGCTGATCAGCTGAGATTAGGGGTGATTGTTCCCAGCACTAGCCCCTGGTCCAGTCCTGTTCAGATGGTGACTAAGAAAGACGGCACAATTCGCTTCTGCATAGATTATCGAAAATTAAATGGCTGTACTAAGAAAAACTCCTATCCTCTCCCCCGTATAGACGAGACTATTGATTCCCTGGGCGGAAATCAATGATTCTGTACGCTGGATTTGCAATCCGGATACTGGCAAGTTGGAATGAAGGAAGAGGACCAGGAAAAAACAGCTTTTTCGAGCCATGTCGGTCTTTTCCAGTACAATGTGATGCCGTTTGGATTGTGTAACGCCCCTGCAACATTCGAAGCCATGATGGAATCTCTGTTGAGTGATCTGTTATGGAAGGCGTGTTTGGTGTACCTGGACGACGTAATTGTCTTCGGGAAGACCTTCGAATCGTGCCTGGCTACTTTAGTCAAAATTTTCGAGAGGTTGATAACCCATGGTTTGAAATTGAAACCAAAGAAGTGTCACCTATTTAGGACTTCTATTAACTATCTCGGTCGGATAATATCCACTGAGGGGGTTAAGGCGGATCCTGAGAAACTAGATGTTGTATCGGAATGGGAAAAGCCAGAGGGACCTAAAGACATACGGTCCTTTCTGGGCTTCTGTAGTTACTACAGAGACTTCCTACCGGGGTATGCCAGAATAGCTCAGCCTATGCAGGCTCTAGCTCACTGGACTCCGGGTAGAAGGTAGGAGCCTTTCCCATGGGGTCCGGAACAAGATCTAGCATTCGAAGCCGTGAAGAACCTATTTCGAACCACCCCAGTTTTGAAATATCCAACAGCTGATGGACATTTCATACTGGACACAGACGCCAGTAATGACAGTATAGGTGCTGCTCTATCCCAGATGCAAGAGGGGATAGAAGTGCCACTGGCTTTCGCTAGTAATACCCTCAATAAGGCCCAGAGGAATTACTGTACCACTAAGCGCGAATTGTTGGCGGTAGTGGTGTATACGAAGAAGTTTAAGCACTTCCTTTGGGGAGGTGACTTTACTTTACGGACAGATCACTCGTCCTTAAGGTGGCTGTTAAACTTTAAGGAAGCAGAAGGAATGATCGGTCGATGGCTGACCCACTTGTCCGAGTTCGGGTTGGAAAATAGCCAAATCCAACACAGAGCAGGGAGCAAGCATATCAATGCTGATGCCCTTTCGAGAAGACCCATACGGAAATGTTCTAGAATGGATTGCGATGATTGTGGAGCCCATAATGCTGTAATAGCTGGAGTTCGAATGCCGTATGATGTAGGACATTCTAAAGCAATGGAATGGTCCACCGAAACTATCAGGCAATTCCAGAAGGGTGATGCTGTCATTTCGAGACTAATAGAACAGGTCTCCAGTGGTGCCCAACCACAAAGACCAGCCATTTCGATTGAGAACCGGGAAATGAGACAGCTACTTGCTCAATGGTCTGAGCTAACTGTTGTTGACGGTATCTTATGTAGGTGGAAGATAACACCGTACAAGGCCAAAATTCGGCAAATCGTGATACCCACAGCTATGCGAAGGGACATCATGTATTTCGTACACGGACATCAGACCAGTGGACATTTTGGAAAGAAGCGCTCCCTTGCGCGACTCTCCAGAAGGTATTACTGGCCTGGCATGAGTAAAGATCTGCTTAGGTGGATCTCTACTTGTCCAGATTGTTGTCTGAGCAAACCAGGTGAAGGCCTGGGGAAGTTGCCACTAACTCAAGAGCTTTGGGGAGTTAGATTTGCACGCATAGCGGTTGATATCATTAGTGGCCTAAAAACCACTCCTGATGGAAACACGTGCATGATGGTGATCTCCGAATACTATTCGAAGTATACTAGAGTGTTTCCTCTGAAAGATCACAAGGCTCATACATGTGCTTGTGCATTTGTAAAGGGTTGGGTGCTTCATCTAGGCGTACCCTTGATGTTGCATAGTGATCAAGGCAGAGAATTCGAATCTGAGTTATGGGCAGCAATGTGCCATAACCTTGCTATATGCAAAACCAGAACGAATCCGTACAGGCCTCAGTCTGATGGTCAAGTAGAAAGGTTCAACAGAACCTTGATACAAATCCTGAAGCCTCTGGTCAACAGTCAGATGGATGATTGGGACGAGCAATGCGAGTTTGTGGTACATGCTTATAATAGTACGGTGCATGCTTCCACCGGTTGTTCCCCCAATTTGTTGGTATTCGGAGAGGATTTGATTATGCCTGCTGACTTGGTGTTTGGCGTAGCTGGGATAAACGCTGAAACACCCTGTCAGGTGATGTTCGTGGAGGCATTGAGGGATCAATTCAAGTCCGCATACGAGATGGTTCGATGTGAACTAAGCAAATCTGCTTCATGGCAAAAAGTGGGCTATGACGTAGGTTTGAAACTTAGGTCCTTTCGAGTGGGGGATGAAGTAGTTAGGCTACACGACCCCCTACAGCAGCTAAAGTTGTCACCCAACTGGGATGGTCCCTTTACTGTGGTTCGGATTGTTTCAGAATCCACTGTGGTGATTAAATCCTTGTTGGGACGCCTGTATAAATCCAATGTAGCTCGCCTACGTCGGTGGCAGGGTGATGCTTCAGCGCATTCGAAGCCAGGAGAGCATTCGAAGTCAGATAACACTGAGTGGAGAGCGACCACCCCGAAACGACGTGGTCCTGGTAGACCTAGGAAACTAGGGATACCCTCAGATGAGAAAAAACCTATGCCTCCTGGTATTGGTAAATTAAAGCGGGGCCGGGGTAGGCCTAAAAAAAATTTACCAATTCGAGCTTCTAGCAAGAAGGATAAAAAGTGCGGAAAAAAAGTCTCGGCAAATGAAGGTCTGAAGGGTAGGAGGGCTGTCCAATTGACTACTGGACATCCTGTCGAATCTTCCCGGACGACCAGGTCTAAAGAACCCAAGGTGGGGTTAAGGCGCAGTCCACGGCATAACCCGGGGACTGCTGTGACCTAATTTGTATACGCAACAAGAAGTTTCGATTCCATGATGGTAGTACCGACCTAATTGCTGTCGAGTGAGCAGAGCTAGGGTGGGTGTTGATCATGAACGTCCCCGAGGGTGGCAGACGGAACTATCCGGCGGGTATTCTTATGTTACCCGTAATGACATTTGCCTACACTCCTAAAGAATTCATGATTAGCGGTATCCCTGGTACTGTGGAACTGACTCAATAAGGATTACACTCCGGTGAGCTACCCGTTCGATTAGTGGCGGGAAACGTCGTGTTATCCGTCGGAAAAGGGCTATCCGGTGAAGCGTGAACGCTGATTGGTTGACCTTTGCTCCCGCGGCGGGCGTGGCATCACGAGACAAGAAGGGCGGTCGCCATATTGGATCAGTGCCAAGAAGACGCACGGACACTGCAGGGCAAAGGAGGAGGAAGAAGGGACTTGTAGTCGACCAAAAGTCTCCAAAACCACATCATAATACACGCCAACCTGGTTAGTCCCCGCTCATAGTGTCATAAGGACACGCGGAGCTTCGTACTCCGCAAAACTTCGATTATTAAACTTCGTTTTCGTTGAAAACATTCGACTGCGATGGAGGAGCAGTACACCCCCGGTGAGGGCCTCCAATCCGACGAGATAGATCTGTTCGGGATGGACGATGGCCAATTCGACAACGCTCATGAGTCGGATTATGAATCCGCCTCTGAATCCACCGGGAGTGCGGTTACCGTTCGTGTGGCGGGGATTGGCTCCTATTCGACGGCTGATCGGGACAGCATGGCCATGCCACCCCCGGCTACAGTCAACCTAGGGCCGTTGCCGTGGCGCAATGTCCCAAAACGTGTTGCTTCGAAAGACATAGACAATTCGACGTCAACCCGGCTTAACGCAGCAGGTGATGAGGAAGAGGACGAGATGCCGGAGTTGGAAGAGGTAAGCCAGAAATTGCCTATCCATGCAGTATCTGACGAAGAGATGGAGGACTTCGTACGAAAATCGCTGGCCCAGCAACAACTCATGGAGGTGCTGGAGTGCGACCCGCCGTTCGACACCTCGCTGAAGCTCCATCCCACACTCATGTCGATGGTGCTAGACAAGCTGGAGGAACATGGATTCGACCACCATGAGGGTACTTGGCTAGAGAGTTAAGAAGGAGCCATCCGGGGAGCATATAAAAACGAGATCTTTGGAAAAATCCTACTGCGATGTGGTACGAACTTTCGGCATCTCCAGCAAGCCAAGGCTATGGAGGAAGCAGTGCCCTCAAGTGATGGGAGCACGACCAGTACGAAGGGGAAGAAAAAGAAATACACCAAGACCAAAGGTAGTCGTAAAACTTCCAACACTAGTACTCCTCCAGATACTCCGCCTATGTCCGAGGTATCCAAACCTGCCCCAGTTCAGTCCGAGTGCTCTTCGAGTACTTCCCAGTCGGCTTCAACGTCATTCGAAGAACCAACTACTACCACCGGGACTACTGAGTCTCCATCCGAATCTCTTCCGAAAGCTCCGGGACCTTTACCAGTCCCATTCGAAGGAGACTCGGCTGTCGTGGAGTTGGCTCCGCGGGAGATCCATTCGGATACCTCAGGATCAGTTGAGCAGGAAGTTCGTTATGCTCAGGTGGTCAGAGAATCCGATGAACTCAGGGCAGCCAATGAACAGTTACGGCTAACTCTGGAAGCTATGCAAACTGCCCCCAGAACGCCGATGACTCGAGCCCAGTCCCGTAAGAACCCCAATCCACAACAAAAAGGACGGTCCTTATCCGACGCTTCGGATATGGAGGAGGTCCCCTTCGAACTTCCAAAGAGCCAGAAACGGAAGGCGAAGAAGAGTGAGGCACGACAGCCCTGTGTACCTCATCCTTCGCCTCCCAAAACTACTGCGATTAATATGTCCCCAACCGTGAGGTTGGTGGACGTAGTATCCGGTACGGCCTCTACCCCTTCGACGCCTCCTAGGGCACCCACCCGGACGCATTCGACCCCTCCAGCAACTCCGACCAAGACTCCATTGCAGGTCGAGGTGCCTGCATCTCCGTCTACGTCCTCCGAGTCAGGGCATTCGAACACGCCACCAGTGGTTTCGTCGCCCCCTCCAGCTGCAGGGGCAGGTGCCTCGGCAGACGTTCCAGGTTCTCGGGTGGAGGACATGATTTGGCGGAACGCCAGCGGGGGCTTCAAGAAATTTAGGCCCGAGTGCATGGAACACTGCAAGCGATCGAGGGAGATGTATTCGTGTCCCAAAGAAACGGACCATGAAGGATTGTCTGATGACGAAGAATGGATGAGATCCAATATGGGTTCACCCAGTTCCTGGTCATGGACAGAAAACTGGTTCGGTCGGCTGCTGGATCGAAAACAGTTCCCCGAGACCTACTACAACCATGAGGGCCGCCCCAAAATACGATGGGCGATGGCCCGGTACAAGGAAGGGGTACGGGAGGATTGCCCATTCGATTCCTGTCGCAGCTACTACGTACACGAGAACCGCCCCATGCCTACTCGTCTTCGATTCATGCGACATCTCGTGGAAAAGCACATGCACCACCGTGCGATGTATGTCTGCGCTGATACTGGCAAGGCAAACAAAAGGTGTTCGGGAATGTGGACCCCTCGAAGAGGCAGAATGATCGAGCACCTGATACAATGTCATGGCCAAGCCATGATGTTGGCCAGAAAGAACGTTGGAGATCTCCATGCATCACTGGTGGCAGGCCTGGACAAAGTAAAGTTCGAAACCATCACGATTGAGACCTTCCAATTCGGAAAGGTCCAGTTAACCCGGAATTCGAAGCAATCAGCTGTCTTCCAGCGTACAGATCGACGTGGTCGACTGGACCTGAACGACACCTTGTACAAGGAGTTGTACGACTGGAGAGCGGCCAACCCCCTTCCAGGGAAACGAAGTGAGAACAGGAGTCCAGCCACTTCCGAACCTGACTGTAAAAAGGTCAAATCGGAGGTTCCGGCTCCGAGAGCTCCAACTGCAGCACTAGGGCGCGCGACAACGATTGAGCACCGGTCCCCACTGAAGGACTTGCGTCCTAACTATGGTCCGGACTTCTCAGCCCCCAAGGGTCGTTCCCAGCTGCAAACCCTTCGTCCTCTGACCCCTGGTAACCTGGCTAGTAGGGCTGAGTACCCTTCAATGGACTTTCCTGGTCCGGAGGTACAGACTGAGAAGGATCCGTACAAAAATCTCCCTACGGGCATCTCTGTAAGGGATGCCATCCGCCAACCGGACTCACGGGACGTGGGGATGGCGGATTCGGATCACTTTGTGCTGCCTGGGAAAAAGGACTTGGTGGTGACGACCACCAACCTCACTCCTCGGGCAGAAGATAAGGTGAAACCAAAGGCTGACAGTTCTACAAAGTCGGTGGGGCGTAAAACCCCTGCTACTAGTGCGGATTCAACATCCATGAAAACTGAGCCTGTGGTGGACCCGGTTCCAGTGACCACTTCGAACCCAGTTACCACCACACCAACGACAACTACTGGAGGAGGGAAAGCAGCAACTGTTGCAGCCACCCTACTCACCACCACTACCACCACTGCCACTGTGCCCTATAAGCCCAACGTTCGTGAGGAATCGGCAGTGGATCCAAACCAGTGGTATGACCTGATGATAAGTGGTGAAAACATTCGGCCGAGGATACAGATTCCGAAGGACTACTTCGAGCCTCCGAAGGCTCCGGATGCAGTGCTGCATAAGGAGCTATACGAACGATGGTTGCAGGAACACCTGGCTGGCATGCAACGATATGCAGCCGGTGTGGCAAGAGCATCAGCCGACTATGCCATCACCATGCAGGGCAAGGAGGTCGAGAGGCTGAGGAAGATCTTCGAACAACAACGGATTGACAAACAATCGGAGCCAGATAAGGTGATCGAACTCACCAAGCAGCTGGCACAATCGAAGAAAGAACTCTCAACAGCTCGTTGTCTGCAGAAAGCTGCAGAAGACACTCTGGACGATCAGGCCAAAACTATGAAGGCGCTGAACGTTAAGTTCATTCGGGTATTCGGGATAGGACTCACCCAATGGAGTGGGTCACTCGAAGAACTCCAGAGCTTAGTGAAGGACTTATAAGCTAACTTGAGTGTTCGACTGTTCGATTGTGTGATTGAGGACTTGTGCATATGATGCTTCGATGATATTGTAATAATTGTGTTGTTATTATAAAACATCCATGATTAAGGTCATGATTCGAAGGTAAACATAAGCCATGTGTAAAATGCATAATTGTCAAGAAATGTCTTCGTTGTCTAAAAAAAAGAAAAGAAGGGTGTTCATACTCTAAGTAGTATAACTTATACTGCATACTATGATTCGAACCAAAACTGTACATAGTGTTCAATACCTACCTTTATCTCCAAATATTTTCTTTTTGGACATAACAACTGGTATTCGGATTTCGAGAGTATATCTATTTTTAAGATATAAAGTCACATATCGGTTGCCTCATATGGAGGCTAATATTACTACATTCCTTGGTTATAAGAGTTAATGTCACAACTATGTTGGTTCCAAGTATTTTATATAATTCCAATAGTTCACGTAATTACCTCTCCAGGGACGGTTAGCCCACATAAATATTTTTCGAGCCATTACTTCTGTGTCATTCCGTCCTAAAAAAGTCACATATTGTGCAATCTTAACTTACCTTAAAATGATTAATGTAGTAACCAATATTGTATCTCAACGAAAACCATACAGAACTGTGATCACTATAGTTAGAAATAGTATAGAACATATATATTCGTATATATTCATATCTTTATTAAAGATGGATACTCACGTATCTATCTTGTCGTTATAGTGTTGGATCTGTAAGATCCCTGTTTTGTACATAGAGATGTAAGTGTTGTTTGGTGTAACAGGTAAAATCTAAAAATCTTTAATTGTACTTTCTACATGTATGTGTAAAAACGTATATCGTACCTTCAAATGTACCCCGGTATTGTCATCATGTACACTGATATTATTCTCCCATATTCGAGTATATTATATTATATCAGATGTATTTCGACCCTTGTTATAATCTGGTGGGGGTGATGTAGGGGCACGAATAATACGTGTACATATAAGGTCCGTGGAGTCAGAGCGGTAAGTGCCCTCAACGGACACTAGGTGGCAACACTTAAGCCATGTCCTTTCGGTTATCCGGTAGCGGAGCCGGGCAGGGCACTCCAGACGGCGCTACGGAGGAGTGCCACGTCGACACTGCTTGGTCCGCGCTCAGGGTATATAAGAGGCCGAGGTTGGCTACCTCACCAGTTCGTCCTAGGACGAGCTCTGACCCACACCTTTCGTACCTTCGCTTTGACAGGGGCACCTACACCCCTCCCACGTTATGGACTCTGCACCAGCCATGCCGGCACAGGGCTTAACTGTCCGGTATCGCTAATGCTTCGAACTATCGATAGAATCCTGTGTGTCTTCGAATGGTTGAAAGACCAAGTGAACCGAGTGGAAAACCTTCGTGTACTCTTGAGGCTGTGATCGAATAAAAACCTGTTGCATTCAAACCGAATTTGGAACCTGTGTTCGTGTTGTACGCATATGAAACCCCTACACTAGTATGATACCCTATTTACAATATATTGTTTCAGTTATGTCATTGACACAAGAAATCATACTTGTTTTGGTTTTTGGTAGGCAATCAAATTCTCAAATTCAACATCAGGAAACAGAGAGAAAGATAAAACAGCAGTTTATTGATTTTCCTTATTTACATTTCTCCTTTTACCAGAATTACAGTGACTAATCACGGGTGGAATTAGCAATGAAACACAGAGAATTAACTAAAAAGTATACAAATGGCTTATTCTGCACTGGCTTTGGAGGTTTCATTTAAAGCTTAACTGTTTTTCTATATCAGATTAGCATCAACTGATGGCACCCTCCCTACAAGTAAACATTTTTCATGTGCTTGCATTTTCGCAGTATAATCTGTGTCAAAAGATTCCATACTGATGAGAACATGTCAGATCTTCTATCAAATTTAGAATGTGAGAGATGATCATTTCATCTTATGTGTATACGTGAGAATTATGTGTGTGAGATAAACAAGTAGCTGCTGCTGGTATGTTATCTCAGACATCCTTTATTAGGACGAAAACAATCAGATTAAGAAGCCCTAAATTCCAATTTTGTTCAGTGCTTACAATCCCACTTATAATAACAGTAATCATGTCAAAGTTAAGAGCAAAACTGATGACAATACCACCAACACTGATATGGCTTAAACCTCTCTAGTGCTATTGATCTAATTCCAATATTCAATATCCCACTTGGAATTTGACTATAGCAGTCCCAACAATGATTGAAACGATCCTATTTTGCCTCAAATAAATTCTGCAAAGACTTGACTAATTGCTCTGCTAGACTAAACAAGTGCCAGTTTCCCAGACCCAGGCAAAACCTCATTTGTGTCTGCATGCTATGAGTAAAAGAGGAAAATGAGGAAAAGAATGCTTCTTATTGTATTTGGACAATGTACCATATCACATGGCATTTTACAATTTCATAGTCTGCCCTTATGATATTGTTACATTCCATGATTGGTATTCATTTCAGATGCCTAATTTACCTCTGCTAATTATCCACCATAATACAGGCCTTTTCAGTAGGGTGACAATATGATAGTTCACCCATACATATTAGTGTCAGGATAATAAGCTCAGGCCGACGTGCAATATGATGCTAATAATATCCAAATTGTTAGGGCATGTGCCTGTGAAGTATGACAAGGTCCCCAGAAACTTTTTATATAATTATCTCTCTCAATTTGCAATTTGATGACATGTCAATGATATAGTGGCAATAGAAAGGTGCAAAACTCAAACCTCGACTTCAAGGATATGTTAGGTGGGGAAATCTATAATCATATATCTAAATATTGAAAAAAAAACATGCAATGCATATGTAAGAATAGTGGTCAAATGCAGTACTTTCTGATGATTTTCAAGACTGCTACACAGCTCCCGACCACCTCTGCTTCGTTTGCCCCAAGAACAAAATGCCACTCTTCTAATGTGAGCCCACATTCAAAGCCAAAAGGAGTATAAAGATCTCTCTATCTTATCTATCTGTTTACTCTGTATGGATTAAATTAAGAAGTGCCAGTGTGTGAGGGTATTGGCTATGACAGCTGACAGTATCATTGGAGTGGTGAGGAAAGGAAGTACCTATTACATTACAGGAATCTCATCAGATATGTAAGGTCATCACTATACAGGTGTGTTAGTGTGTAATCTGGTACCTCTGTTGGTTGGCCAGTTCACATTTAAATTCTTGTCCAGCTTGCCCACCTAACCGACCAATTCTCCATGCTCTCTAAGTAGCTGTTAAATTGTAATTTTCATTTTTATCTAAATACATTCAATTTGTTGGCCACCAAGACTGATGAATTCCTCATCCTTCATCTGACTAGCCATTCACTAAGGTCTATGTGTACACCTCTCACATCCTCTCACTGTGCCTAGGTCTACATACCATGGCTGCTCTATCAACAATACATGGTAATTTAAGGCAGGCCATGCAGGCCCTGGGGATGTGGTGAGAGCAAGGAGAGCTGACAGGGGCAATGATGGAGCCTCATAGACTAAGTCCTTACTCTAGGTAGTATAGTGCATACATATCTCTATCTTGATAGGCAAAACATAATCTAATAACTCTGTGCTGAATTTCAGCTTCCAAAGTAAACTAACTCAACTAATGCTATAGCTAACTTTAGCCTCAGATCTGTAGTCTAAGTTTGAATGTTGAATACCCTTCATATCAGATATACATGAAGGGAGGGGCTCCCATGGGGATATTGATAACCACATTAGTTGAACTAAAGAAGAAGGGGAGTACAGCACATTGTGCTTTGGCTGCTTCCTAGCATTAAATCAAGATTGATCTTAACATAGAATAAAAACATTTAGTTCACACAGACATCCATCTTTCTAGCACCAAGGAGGTATTGTAGCGGAGATGACAGTGCATATAAACCACCTACTTATAGTACATAAGACAACCATGATGCCAGTACTAATGGGCAAACTGATAGCAGTACCTACTCGTACTGATATGGGTTACTCCACTAGAGTGCATTCAATCAGTTCACTGAGTCTACTTCCAATACTCAATTTCCCACAGGAAATTTCAAGCTTGGACAAGGAGGGGAAAGAAGCAGGTCAATGGTCTCAGACTACAGCAGTCCCTAATAGAGATATTTGGCCCCAAATGAATACTGCAAAGACTTGACTTTTCTGGACTAATCGACTACAACTATCAAGAATCAAACAGAATCTGGTTTTGATCTGGAGAATTAATTCTCATCTGATAATTCAGTGATTTAATGATTATACAAAACCCTTATTAGTCTCTTTTTACCACTGTTTAATTTAAATTATTTAATGGCTCAGAGTGTTCCCATTTAACAGGTATTTGGAAGGCAGGCTTAATTTACCAGTTCAAATGTTGTTCAGCAAGGACTGAATGGCAGTCATTTTTATTGTTAGTTCTTTCAATTAAATGGATTTTATATATTGAGAAAACAGTTTGATATTGAGTAGATATGTTTTTACCCTTATACAGTCGGGAAGACAACTGGCCAGTTGCTGTTTTTTGCATTAAAAATAGTGGTGAGGTTGCCCAGATAACTGACCACTTGTCAAGGATCTAGAAAATACATCTTTACCTAACACATGGTGAAGCATCCACAATGGTTCTCAGTAAGTATAAATGGAATAAACTAAATGATGATATTAGATGGTAGGTGAGGAACACTTGTTGCAAGGAGGACCACCTTTGTGACCTGGAGTAAAAGGCCAACTTGAAAATATAACAAATATATTAATATCTGCCATAAGGACAGTTGATGAAACTCTTGTGACCACAGGTGTTTCATCTATATGTATCCATGCTTTCCTCAAGATGAGCCCAATACCTTCACTAACAATAGTGTCTAACAGTGCAGCAATGGAACCCTCTATTGCCTGAATTCAGTCCAGTCATGAATCTCTCACGCTTTCTCTGAATTTTGTATGGCTGAAGATGCTCAGGGGCTACCACTTGGGAACTTGCAGTAAGACCTGGCATTAATGGGAGGAATAGGAATCCCTCCTGATCCCCCTCACCACTTTTCTAAAACCCCCAGTAGCTTGGATAACTTGTGGTGTGCCTAGTCAGCTACGTAAAATACCCCATTACATCCAGGAGACCAGCCTAGGACATCCAAGGCACCAACCTACAGACAACCCCCTCCTTGCAATGTTCTTGAAATCCACCTTCCCCCTCTCCAGCATCTATTCATTACCCATTCACTGTCCACGGACGGCAAATGAATTGAACATAATCTGCTGCAATAGTGAATCTACTCTCATCCTCTCCATACAAAGCCTCACTAAACACCACTCTGCATAAAGACATTGGGATACAATCATCTCAAGGCAGTGCATTGAAACACCTTAACGTGTACCAATGGCGTTCCATATCTCAGCAGGGTAACGAATAGAAATGAAAGTCTTTATTCAATTTATACTTTGATTAATTTTCTTTTTTATTACTGATAAGTAGGCCTAGTAGTTAAATATTATTTCTTGATTTAATGCAGAGCATGCAAATAGGTTGGCTCTGCATATCTATAATCTATTGTTGTAGTGTTTGTTAACTATTTCTAAAGGCCCCAGATACATAATCTGATAACTCATGCTTTAGCCTCAGTAGTCATTGAATGTACCTGAAGTTGGCCTACCTCCTGGTGAAACCCTACTCTCACACAACAGCCTGGACACTCACAGATCTAAATTTAATCAGCCAACCAGTGCCATAATAGGCTGTGAATCACCTACAACCAGTCCCCTGAGTGATCGACTGCTGGGTTCTGAGCTCACAACTAAGCTGATGGCCGCCATGATTGATTCCTAGTCTTTTCCATTTTAAGGAACCATTTCCTTTACCTCTCAACTAATTAGGGAGAGCTGTGTTCCATTATCGGACTTTAAATGTTAAAATTATCAATTAAAGTGCCACATGAGGATAATCTAAAAGGCATATACTTGGTATTATGTATGGAGACAATGTTATGTGTTCAGTCATCTTTATAATGCATTCAATAACACTTCTTCTCTCCATGAAATTCCCCATTACCCAGTGGGCACAGAACATTGAATCAACATTGATAAATGGTTGTCAATGTTGATTCAACGTTCATGCAATGTTGATTTAGAGTTGAACTGAATTCTGTGCCGGCTAGGTATGACCTATGGCTGTTTTCATAGTTTTCTTGCCTTCAAAATAGCCCCAGCAACCCCCTCTAAAGTGTAGTTGAGAGACACATGCAGGTATGACAACTAGGCTTTGCACTTACTGGGTAACCCCAGGTCATAAGGGTTAAGGCTAATGATCAGCTCTATCAGAAGCAGTTGGACTCCTCTATGGTTATGCAGTCTCCAAGCATTGGACTTGTGTCTGAGTACAGTGAGGCTATGTTGCAGTGCTCTCTATGGTGCTGCTAGGAGATTGGACGAAGCCATGCAGTCAGGCTCCTCCATCACTTTAGGACTGGTCACGTGACCATGTAAGACCCCCATCTATGCAGGGATTAGGGGCAGGAGCTGTGTTGGGAAGGTTTAGAGTAATGGCCAGAGAAACCAAATAGACTTTTGGCAGACCATGAGTCAAAACACAGGTACAGAGCTTACTTGTCAACCTTTCGGCATTTATAGCCATATTATATTTATCAAGCTCACCATTGTATGGCCTTGTGTGCCTTGCTACCTCTCTTTCTATTTATACCACATTTCTCTTTTAACCCTGCTTTTATTTCATAAACTTGGAAGAAAAGGGTTTGTATCACAGAACAACAGTGTCTGGTCCTTCTGTTACTATTCATTTGACAGTCTTCCAGATGAGAGGAAATCTTTTGCTATTGAATGTCTTCAATAGAAATTAACCAACCATTATAAACATCAATATAAGGGAGTATTCCACTGACAGAATTGGCTGTCATTCTGTCCGTCGGACAAGGTTCTTCCATAAGTTTAACATTATAGACTTTTATCAGATGACAAAATTTTAGCCAACCAACGTTGGTGAAATACACGCTATAGGTAGTCAGCTCCATTGCTGGAATGGATAGAATAGTGCAACCCTCCACTAACCACTATTGCCTTTCATTGTACATGGGATAACAAACAGGTATTCAGGCCTGAACAGCCTCATCCCATAAAATATGACCAGCAGCCAGAAGCAACATAAGCTGCACTTCCTGTGACAAAGCCTACTGTCACACCCCCACCCTCAATATCTGGGACTGATCCCTGGCGCTACTTCCAAGACACGGCCCTGACCATCTTGAGCCCTATCAATATTAACTCTTTCAAAGACACAATGTATTCAATGTATTATGCCTGGTTGTGTGTATGCTGCACGGATACAGCCTTGGAGAATAACTTGCAAGGGCTGTATTCAGGTAGCATGTACCTAGGGAGGTGATACATCTGTGAGGGGTCAGCCTCATGTATAAATGCATACCTGGCCAGTAGACTGGCCAGGGCTGAAAGCGTTCATCATAACACCAAGGGGCATCGAAAATTAAAGCAGAACAAATTTTAACTCTTTCCAGCTGGCTCTATAATAGTGAAAACTCCCCAGAATCGAGGCCCCAGGCCCAAAAGTATTTGTATGAGGTTAAATTGAGGTTAACATGAAAATTGGTATATGTGATTCATGTTTTCAAATGACTGATTTGCGTTGTATATGTAATTTCCTTCCATATGATAATAATAACCATAATAACAGGCCATGTCTGTTCAAAATATTTATTGGGAGGTGCTCAGGATAGCAGTTGATATTAAGGTGGATCGCTACCTCTTGAATATGGACACACTGCGCAGGTATCAGCGCATATGGCTTATATGTATCATAATAAGCTAATATTACATGATCTGATACATATACATGCTGACTAAGCCATGTTAGAAAATTGGGAGATTTCGAGCAAAATTCAGCGTTTTATTGGACTTTGAATATTTGATATATTTGTAGCCAATGATATTTGCTATTTTTATCAAAAGTTTGAATATTGGAAATATTTACCAATAAATAATTATCTAGAATGATATAGATCTCATTAAGTTACTTAAAATAACCAATGATATAAATTGTAGCAATTTTCTACCCTTATTCTAGCCATTTTACGCTTTATTTTTAGCTTTAAATGTAAAATTTAGACCGATTTTGCTATATTTTTTAACTTCAAAGGCCAAAAAAACTAAAAATATGCCTGGGACCCCCTATTGAAATCACTTTCATATGTTAGCAAATGATCTGAACTATTTTCTTAGAGAGTTAAAAAAAATTCTGTTAATTTTGAATACTATTCTTAGCCAATAAGGCTACAAAATAATAGCAATTTATTCCTATTCTCTCCTGAAACACCATATTTTTACCCAGAATGCCATAGCATAAAACTGTAAAACTATTTTTGCAGTAAAGTGAAACATATAGGCGTTTCACATGTGAAGTATTACATTTCTGTGCATAATGGTTGATATTCAAAAAATTATTGAAGTTTTCAGAATTTTTTCTCATTTTTAGAGAAAAAAGAAAATAATTAAATTTTTCAAAATTCTGTATCTAAAAAAGTAGGTCGGGACCCCCCATTTTTCTTTTCATTTTCGGACTCTATATGATTCATGCTACCCCTAGAAAAAAAATAGAGACATTCTGTTAACTTTGATCAAAGGGTAGCGACCCACCTTAATGATTTTTAAAGAACAATGCCGGAGTCAGATTGTTCTACTTTGGGGAGAGGGACAGTGGGATGAGAGTTGGGCATGCTCTATCAGACAACCAACATGCGGGCAGTGATAGGGGAATGGCTGCCAACTTCTAATCCCCTATGAAGCCTGTTTTGGATGGCATGTTTCATGTGGTAAAATGCAGGGGCAGGAAGAGGGGAGGAGGCTGTGGATGGGGGTCATGGTAGACATGGCCATCTCATGCAGATGCTCTCTGTACACACAACCAGAAGTGACCTGTGGCTTCCTAAACCACCAAACTTTCTGTGTCTGTTATTGTTTCATTTATATCTAAGAAACCAATTACTGAATTCCATGGTTAATTCTGACTTTTGAATTACACAAGGCCGTTCCCAACATCAAGCTTAAATTGGGTCCCATATCTAAGAAGCTTGGTACAACGTGGGGAGTTTACTATATGTATGGCAAGTTTTTGGCCTCGTGATCAAAGCTTACTAGCACCTCAAAGCAAAGGGGGTAAGTATGCATATCTCAGTGTAGAGAGATGATTATAGAGACCACTGATCAAAGACCTGGGGTTACTGATGAGAACTACATTTGTGGTCTTGCTCAATGATCTAGAACACTGCAAGTGCAATAGCCCTCTTATCATTAAAAACAGAAGAGATTCGTTGTGATGAGATAGAATGAAACCGGGATCAATATACATTTATAGTGTTCTGTTATAAGTTTGTCTTCAGATCTATGTCAGTATGGCACCATCACGAGAGTCGACAAGAGCACCATTGAACCATGGGTCTTCTATCAGTCAATGACAGGGGGATCTATACCAGACTTCAGACTATAAATAGCTGCTATAGACGCAGCACTGTAGAATAACAGGTGGCAGTCTGACACCAGTGTAAGGGTAGTTTAGTTTAAACCTATTTAGGTTGATTGTGAAAAATGTCAATTACACATTTGAAGAATCCATTTGGACCTGTCCAGCATGATGGGGTGTCTACAATTAGAAGCATTCTTGCAGCAAATAGGAGAACCCTGTTCTGATCAGAATTCCAATCATTAAACACTCAAGCCATTGAGAGTAATTATTATCAAGCTATAACTTCCTTTTTTCCAATTTGATGAAGACTAGACATTAATTTAGATTTGCATGAATATCCTATACATTCAAGTCACGCCTAAACATAACTAGATATATTGTGTTATCTGGTTTAGTAACTAAGATGTCATTTTTCATGGAAATAAAGTCAACCCTCTCTATCTTGAATATTTTCAACCTCAGATCCCTTATTCCTCAGTTCCCTGGCAACTGTCCTTATATGTATTTGGACTTAATTTCTCCAATAACTGACTTCCTCAGACATTTTATTCATATTCTAATGGCAATCAAGTGTTTTATAAGTATCCATCTTCATCTAGACACTAAATATACCTTATTGTCTACTTTTGAACTCTCAATATTCTTGTCTGGCTTCTACCAGACTTAAATAGCCAGACTGTGGCTTTCCCCAGGCCCAGACAAGCCATTAATGGGAGGCTTAGCTTCCTTTTACCCAACAGCAACTTTAGATAAATCGGATTGCAATGATTCAGGTAGAAAATGACTCAGTGCAATAGCAGGACCTAGTTCACACTAAGGTAATTACACCATAACTTGTATCCAACTGCTACTGTGCCGACAGTGCACTTAGCTCCTGCTCTCATGACGTATCATCTTGCTGTCTGAGTGCAACCTTGCATTGTAATGGCTGGGTTTAGAGACTAATGGATCACATTGCCCTGAATCTGCCACAAAAAACAGTGTTGGATATTGTCTGTGAGTGGGATGTAGGACAAAGCAGATTAGCATGTGGATGCATTGAGCTTTCAGGAGGAATGAAAATGAGAACTTGGCATGTAATAGGAGTTTTCTACTACATATTTTCAAAATGTTGAGACATTGCAGAAGCGTCTCCCATATATCTGTTATAATATCCTAGGTTAGAATTCTATCTGTTACTGTTTATTCATTACATTAATAGCAACATTACATAGCCAACCTAATGTTAATTCTAGCACAATATTATTTTAAAAAAAGCTTGGTACAGCAAGGAGGAATGCATACAGCATGTGTAGCAGCTGTTGGGTCCATGATCTAAGGCTACAGGTACCTCAAAGCAAAGCCATAAGTATGCATATTGCAGTGCCTAAAGAGATGATTACAGAGACAGTCCTGATCACAGACCTTACTTTCATGAAAATAATTCTATTCATGATCTTGTTAAAGGATCCAGAACACTGCATGTGTAATGACTTTTTCATCATTAGCAAGGGGAAATGTTTTTTTAGGACAAGGCATAGTAATCTGACACAAGATCTATCAGTGTACTACTACATGTATCAGACAATGACAGGGGAATCCATACCAGACTCCTGCTGGCTACAACTAGCAGCTATAGAAGCAGGGCTGCTGCATGACTGGTACTGGCACCAGGATCAGGGTAGTCGGATTAGTTTAACCCTTTTTGGTTCAATATGTCTATTTATTTCATGTGGAGAAACAAAGTTACTATGCTTAAGTACTAAAATTGCCGTTCTCCTTCCCCCCGTTTAGAAACTGATGCTTATTCTCCATGGGCTGTTTCTCCATGATGAAGTCACCAATATAGCTATGAAACCAATCTTTAATTATATATTTTGATGAAATTAATCAAGAATTCTATGAAATAAATACAGAGATCCAATATAATCAGTCTGAACTCCTGGTTTCTCCACTCGTGGTGCATTGGATCGCATCACACTCGGCTCCACCTCGTGTGATACGATTCAATGCACCACTCCTGAAGAAACATGTCGTCTCTGTGTTGTGCCTGTTTATGGTCAAGATGAATAAATGCAGCATGCCTGTCTGATTACAAGTGCTGTATCTGTGCAACCTACCTACATGATACTTTCAAAAAGAGCTAGGTAAGAAAATGAGTATGAGTGTATCATTCTTATACGATGTCACCTTTAAAGAGTTATCAAAAAAGCATTATCAGTTCTTCAGGTTTGTAAGAAATGTTCCTTACTTTTATGTGGTGGTCAATTTGCTTCCAGCCTCCATTGATAGTGGGTACAGATTGAATGAGCAAAAAAAACAACCCACACCCAAAGCCTTTTACCCCAAAGAATGACCCCAGATAACCTTAACAACTGGCCTCATTTCAACCTAACACAGCCCTACAGATGCCCTATAATACCCTCAGACTGCGTGGTAATACCGGCCACACCTATTCCAGGTCTCGATGGCACCTTGCTGGTCAACACAGTGCTACCATTTACCCACAATCAATACAAACTTCATTGGCGGCCTCAGGGGGGCCGTAGTACTGGCATGTGCCTGGAGGTGGAGCTAGAGGTGTGAATGGGGAGTCACATGACACTTGTGGGGCCAGGGGGCACTACAGGCAGTACCTTCACTCTCCAATCATAGTGGGACTTATTAAAAGGGTTAATGGTCTGGATGCTGGGTATTAGCAGGGGAGGGTATTGACTGGAGAGTGAAGGCAAATAATTGGTCACTGGTGGGCATACCGTGAGCCAATACTGCTGACATAGTCATTGATCAGATTTTTGTTTACTGAAGCACATTGGCCAAACAAATGGATCTTGTGGTTGATATAAGCTTAGATGGAACTACGCCTGTGAGAGTAGATTCCTCGATCAGGCTAATAGTGTGCTAAATACATTTTAAAGTTGATGCCTTATACTTCTAGGAAGTGCAGCTAAGTTGAAATGGAATGCCAATTTGTATTCTGATTCATGTCACTACATTGTCTCCTGAAACTAATCATGAGTGGAATTAGCGGCAAATTATCTCAAAAGCATTCAAATGGCTTCTGCTGCACTGGCTTTTGACTCTTCATTAAAAGTTTTAGAGCTTCACTCTGTCAGATTACCATTAACTTTTGCAAACTGCTCTGTTGAGGGAACAGTCTTTGCTTGGTTGCATCGTCACTGTGAAGCCTTTGTGTATTTTTAGAAGAGTATATTATATCAACAGCCTTGGTGGTACAGCATTCCTGCTAAGTAGTATAAAGCATGCCAAGTAGTATAAAGCATGTAGAAAATGTAGTATTTTCTCCTGGTATTTGATATTGACATATTGCATGTATCAAGTAAATGGCAGAAAGCGGCTCTAGTAGTTGACTCACATACCAATTGCAATGGTATATAGCAGAAATGAAGATATCAATATCACAGCTGAGGAAGAATACTTTATCAGCACTTTTATGAGCAATTTCATTTTCTGATTGAACAATAGGGTTCAACAAACAGGACTATTCATAATGGATGCAAAACCTTCTCTTGCATTGGTGCCCTCTATAAAAAAAGCTTTATTGGAAAACAGGATGAAGACAATCAATTAATAGACACATACATCTATAGTGTGTCTTTTAGTCCCCAGGGAGAATGGTGTAGACTACAGTATATAGAACTACCATCATGTCAGGATTAAGAAAGAAGTAGATGGCAGTTCTCACCAAGTTAATCCTCCAGAGTGCTTTTAAATATAATTTCAATAATCAATTTCTAAAACGGAGCCCAATGGTTAGACTGAAGACTGGAAAGGAAACATAGGGGAATGGATTGAGACCTTAGTAGTCCTGATAAAGTTTGAATCAAACTTAGTTTGGTCCTAATCAAATTCTGTAAAGATTTGACTTGTCAGGTTATGGGGTTTCTGGATTAATCAACTGACAACCCCCAATACCCAGAGATGACTTGTCCTGGGTAGCGACCCCCATAGTCATTTACGGGTGGTATTAGTATTAGTAACAGTATTAAGAAGTACGTAATCCTGCCACTCAACAGCCTCAAGGTTTATTTAATTTTCCTGAATTTCAGACACTAGTGTCATGTAAATGAATAAGAATCACTTAGCATGTTATAGCTTCATCTTTCCCCACCCATGAAGAGGGATGCAAAATTATCCCACTGTAGGAAATTATTCTTTTTTACCTTCGCTGTCTCTGCTGTTCTCCTCCATATCTAGCCTTTAACCAATTATCACAACTAATCAGTGTTTTGTTTCTAAGCGTGTCAGTTCCCTCTCACCGAGCAGCGATCTCATTCCGTTGTCTAGTGTCATGAATCATTTCCTCATGGGAGCAGTCACCTGGGCCAGGTCTAGCTTACCTCGTCGTCAACAGGGGTCTTGTCAGGGGTTGGGCTGCATCTTCTAGCATTATATCCTCTCCACTCATTCCTACGTCTAACTAACTTGAGCAGTGTCTGAGGGAGAGAGGATGACACCAAGCATTATGGTGAACTTGACTTGCTCATATACTCACAGGAGAAATGTGCACAGGAATTACATATGGTGCAAATGATTCATTATCATCACTTACCTGCCATTTCAGTTCAGCCTGAAGAGACTCATGAAACTGTTTACTACTTTAAACAACTTAGGAACCACTGGTAATCAGCAAAATGACAGTAACCAGGGTACTTTAGTAATCGGGTCGCAAGTTGTTGATAGACGAGTTGTCATGTATGTAGCGAAACAGTGAATAACATCACATGTAGAATGTTACATTTACCGTTCAGTCAAGTGGTTGTTAGTTTAAAGTTAGTAAACCAGGTTTGCCATTTTCAAGAAGGTAGAATAGGTCTGTCTAACAGATAGGCGAAAGAATATTTTATAAAGCATGTCAATACAATATATACAACGGACCACAGACAAGCTTAGAGCTACAAAAACTTGGACATATTTTTATCAAAAGTATAATTATCTCTTACTTTTAGCAAACTCAGCAATTTCCCTTCAAGGATATGTCTTACTTAAAGCCAACAACAGGTATTGTAAATAGTTATTAATCAATATACCATGTATCCTGATGGATCTATGGCACAGTTTTAATGTTATTGGATTTAAAAGCTGACGGAGACATATTTGGAATGCTGAGAATAAAAAGAGAGCAGAAATTGCATTACAGAAAACTAATCCGCTATGTATATTAAAGTACAGGAGAACCTATTTGCCATTTAATCCCTTGGTGGTGATGTCTAGATGTGATAGGAATTTGTGATTTCGGTTTGTCTTTTTAGACATCTAATGTTACTGTGTGGTAGAATGTTGATTACTCACATTTGTTTCCCAGAGTATGACACAGGTCATCTTCATTGCATGTTTTGTATGACAGTCCCCTCTAGAATTACGTCTGGTATGTACAACTGTAGTCAAACGCAGCCAGCGTGATTTAGGCAGGCTGACTCAGATTCCCATGCTTCCCTCTATTTTGTTGTTTTGTCACAGCCTTTTTGATTTTCAATTGCTCTTCACTTCTTGCATTGGTTCCACTTGCAGCTGTCCACATGGTGCTAGAGGTTGACAGCGGTATGTTCCAAGATCTGGGAGTTCCTAAAAATATTCCAGTGAGGGATTTATTTGGTATTCCCTTTGAAGGCATGTGGCCATCACACATCATTGGTACATGTTTTAACCAGTGCAATGAAGACAAGTGTATTCTTCAAACCTATTCACTACCATTAGACTAAGAAGAATTAAGTACATGAAAACGTCCACATATAGACATCTAACATTAGGAGAATAAAACCAGATAGCAAATGGGCAAGTCAAGGACTAAATCGGTGGGGTCATGGAAAACGGTGTGGGTCATGGAAAACGTTATATACACCATCCCAAATGTGCTAGAGCATAGTTTGCTGGGTTCTGGCCCCTCCTGCCACTGAACATTGATCTGCCAGTCATACTGGCAAACACCACACATTTGATTTAACCGGGTCATGGTCTCATATAAATAAGCCAGTGCTGCAGTCTACGGAACATAGGGAAATGATAAACTAGAAAGGGTTGAAGATCTTGTTGGCAATTGCTTTTGCCACTTCATGTGCAGGGGACCAGTGAAGTGCTTAGTAGATGACAATTTGTTCCAGCTGCAGTGTCTTGTAGGCATGACTCCAGTGACCTCTACTGAACCCTTTGACCCTCAATGACCTTTACATACCACCCCTATGCTAGCCACAGTTAGACAAGGATAGCAAGCCTACGAGGCGACCATTACCAATTCAACTTCTGTTTCCTCATCATAAAAGCTAATGTCCTACATCCACTATCAATACTTTGCTTAGCCATTATCATTTTTATGTCTGAAAAATATTTGCATATTTTTATTGATATTTTGATATGTTGGTCATTAGAGAATATCAACAGCTTTCCTCAGTAGCTATAACACCTGTCAAGATTAATGAGATTGATCCCAATATGGAAATGTGTGTACTACTGGCAATCAAGTGATGGTGCTAAGCCTATCCCTACTTTTGTTTTTTCCTTATTTGTATTTCATATGTTGTGAATATTTTTGGACGTTTGAACTAGATGTGGCAAATTCTAGGTTTTTGACCTCATCCCTCTCAGTTTAAATGAGAGAATTTACAATACATAGCAATACAATACCTAGTACTTGCTTTTCAGCATTTATTCAACCTCCCTCAACCCACCACCCACTCATTCTTCCAGATGACCCAGATCCCTTTTAGATTATTCAGATGCTCAGTGTGCTGCCTCTGTAAATGGCAGCCAATTAGGGCTCCCCCTCATTTAGTCTCTCAACCAGCACAGCAGTCGTATTATTTGTTCAACCAAACTAGCAATCCCTTTTCTCTCTAGTTGATGTTCCCTTTGCTGCTCATTCTATTAACTTATTTATTCTACATTACAGCAGGGGAGCTCTAATTTGCCCGCAACTGTTCTGTTGGCTTCACCATTCGCTTGATATTCGTTGCATTGATTCAGCTAATTGGCAATTTGATTTGGCAAAATTATTATAAATTTTTTCCTAATTCCTTCTAATCGATCTAAGCAGTGAGGTAAGTTCAGCGGATTATTATTTGACTTGTTTTCAAACAGAGTGGAGGTATAGACTGGGGGGGTCCCCATGTCACTGTGTCAAAATTAGGGGCTGACTTCCGGCCAGTTATTTAAACAAGTGACTTCAGTCATCATCCTTCAGCTTAACTCTACCCATGTACTTGGGTCCATGTATTTATACCTCTCACACCATGCACTGTGCCTAGGTGTATGTAACGGGACTGCTCTATCCATAATATATGGACATTCAAGGCACTGTGGTTAGTCTCCAGAGGGCCTGCATATAGACTAACCATAGCCTACTGAATACAGGGAGGCCCTGACTAGGATACATCGTGTCTGCAGCTGTCTATACAGAAGTATTCATGACCATGGACCCATTCAACAATGGGGTAAATCTTATTTATTAACAATATTAGGATTAGTGGTCCTTTGTCATTGGCATTACTTACATTCGGGTATAGAGGATGGACAAATGTTATACATCTTGGGTATATTGATAAAAACACACTAGAACATATAGTTTCCAATATAGCTTCCACACTGGGACATATACTAAAAAATCACTGCTACCTGCAGGGCAATGATACATTGAGGTCCATATGAAATCATTAAAGTCTTTAATTTAACACCATGAGCCAGAGTAAAGGACAAAACATGCTAGCAGTCCTGCTTCCTAACATTTCTCCTTTTCTTTAAAATACAGCAAAGTTAATGAAAACATATGGACTGAAAAAACTGTTGTAACCTGAATTTAGTGTCACAAACTAAAGTGTAGACAATACATATTTTCGTCACCTACTTACAGCACATATAATGAGTCTTCAGGGGGAAACATATGGAAGTATTCCCCAGGCTGAGATGGCCTACTACTCATTGCTTTCAGTTTCATTGAGTGCAATTTCAATAATCAATTTCCAAGAGGGAACAAGATGCTTAGACCAGGCATAGGAAGGGGATTGAAACTCAGGGTAATGGACTTGGACCTGAGCAGTCCTGATTTAGATTAAATCAATGTTTATTCATTCCTAATCAAGTTCTGTAAATTGCTTCCCTGGATTAATCAACTGCAGCTACCCACACCAAGATAAAGTTGTATTCTATCCCGGCCTGAGTTGAAATACTATTACTTGAAATAGGTGCTGCAGAAGGGCACCAATGTTATCATAACTAAAAATATGATAATGATTGTCATTTAAGTTGTTTTCAATTAGTATCTAGTAGCTCTATAGCCATCAGGCCAAGACTTAGAAGCAGTGTATAGTGTAATCCTATGCTTTGGTCATAATCTTATTCCCAATTGCAAATACCAGCACAGAAATGGTTCATAGTACAAGTAACAGTTGTCTGTTAATTCAATCTAGATAGATTCCTGCACATGTTCCAACTTGACAGCCAAACAGATATGATAGTCTATTGTCAGAAGATCGAGAATAACTCGCTGATGGTTAAAGTTTTGAAATCTCACGAGTACTTTTGTTGGCAACCTAACACAAACTTTCTCCCAGCTTTATGGGACATTGTGTATTTATCACTCCCTACTCATCTCTACCCTTGATTCAGGTCTACTCATCCCTCCATCCCCATCCCTCCAGGTCATCTGTATCTCCCTTACTACTGCTTCTTTCCTCCTGCTCACCTTCCAAAAACCCTCACTCCTAATCAGTGTTTCATTCCACGCTTGTCAGTTCCCTCTCACCGAGCAGCGATCTTGTTGGGTTGTCTAGTGTCATGAATCACCTCCTACCAGTAGTCCCCACCTGGGGCAGGTCCTGTACACCTAGTACCAACAGGGGTCACATTAGGGGTTGGGCTGCATCTGGTAACATCATATCCTCCCATAGTTGTTTTCAACAACTATTGGTAAGGTTATCCTCATCTCAATTCTTCATTATCGCCAGGTTATTTGTCCTCTCTTTATAATTTTACCTGCATCACGATTCAGTGAAGGAAAACAAAATTTGTGTGGTCAAGAGCTTTCTTGATACTAATATTTCTATAAAAGCAGAGCTGAAATTCATAAAGATATTGGTTGATAGGGTTGAAGCCATAAATGGGATGTGTAATACTAAATGCAGCCTGCCTTGTTTTGCATTGTTCATTTACACGATAGTACACTCAGCTGTTCCTCATCCCCATATAAAATTATTAAATACATTCAGACAGCTTCCACAGTATGTCTATAACACCTGGTAAGCAATGTGTTCCCTGCAAGGTAATCTTATATTTAAAGTCATCAGGAGAGAGAGCAGGTAACTGTGTTCTGATGGATATTGCCTAAAGGTGCCTGTGTGTGATGCTATTAGCTTTGAAAGCTGACAGTATTATTCAAGCAGTGAGGAGAAAAAACTGTTATTGCATTACAGTAACCTCATCAGTTATGTATAATACTGTAGAGATGTGAAAGTATTTGCTATCTAATCCCGTTGAAGTATTGCCTAGAGGTAATTGTATAGCCATGATAAAAGCAATTTATTACTGACGAGATAGGTTACTGCTATGAGCCCCAAAGGATACTAGTAGTCAAAACAGAAATAATATTAATCATGTAATACTACCAGATTAGCTGGGTCCGGGCCTCATATAAGCCAGTCATGCAGAGTGCCTGTGTTATGACTCTACTATACCAGGTTAATTTACCTGTTGTTTTTTTTCAAATGCCAATAATATAGGAAGGGTTGTATATCTTGTTGACGTTTACCTTTGCCACTTCATGTGTAGGGAACCACATAGTAGATGGCAAATTGTTTCAGCCGCGGTGTCTGGAAAGCATGATTCCAGTGACCTTTAGTGATCTGCGAGATTTACCAAGACCTCTACAACCCCTACATTACCCTTGGTATAAGGGCCAAGCCTAGTTCAGCCAAGTGATATGGAGACAAATCTAGGAGGCAGCTGTCGCAATTTAACTTTCATCTCCGGTTCAAAATAAATAGCCACTATTGATCATCATTACTCTGCCGATCTTATATGGATTTCCATTTGGAGAAATTGGTTTGATGTTGAGCAGCAATCAAAATCTGAGTAGAATCTGTCAGGATGTCAAGAGGCAGGGATGCAGACTGTCAACGACCTTCAGGGGGTAATCAATAAAGTTGGCTGTGTGTGTGGGGGTTGGGGGGGAGGGCAATCTGGGAGCAGGGAGAGGTGGGGAAGTGCTTCTTGTGGCAGTTGTTAATGGATAGAAAGGTGATAGGGTTGAAATCATAGGGCTGTAAGTTGGGGTGAGGAACAATCTATAAGATTTTCACAGGCTTTTACGTTTGTCTTATATGTTTGGAATTATTATCTACAATCTTGTACGGTTAGGTTCATTATCATTGACATAACACAAATGTTTGCTATATATTTTTGGTATGTATTGAGGCACACTAGGACATATAGTTTTAATCTCAATGATGCATTGCTAGTACAGGGTTTAGGCACAAGCAAGGCAGAGATATTTTCATGAACCATCCCAGGTAATTTGATTCTTCAATTCAACACCATGAGCCAGGGGAAAGGACAAAACAGAAATTCATTGATTTCTCTTCCCTGCGTTTCTCCTTTGACTGCAATTACAGGCAGTAATCATGGCTGGGATTAGTGACAGAGAATCAACATAAAACTATGCAAAGGTAGAGTGCTTTACCCTGCCAAATTAGCATTGACCGATGCGAATCTTTCTCTGTCTGTGTTTGCTTGCACAGGGGGATCACAGTGCAGTAAAAGCCTACATATAAATGAGAAAACATCACATAATTTTTCAAGTATAAAATGCAAGGGCATCATGTGTATAGGGCTGCACAAATAATTCCTGCTGGTATGTTAATGATCCCAAGCATGGTCAAAAATACAGAATAGATTCAAATTTCTGTCCATACCTAATTTTGTCGCCATTGTTAAACAGATACATGTACAGAAAGTAGTGGATTCAAATTGCTGTCTGTTCTATGCTTCTCCCTTTTGTTAAACCGATACATGTATGATCAATTCCATTGTATGATAAAGTAGAATTCATTCTTTTATGTGCTGCTTCTGTGAAATGAAACAAATTCATGAAAACATTGTATAATAACAATCTGTTTACAGAGACCGAGCCCCTGATTGTCGTTTGGGACAATAGTGTAGACAGTGCATATTAAAAAGGCTATAGCTGTCCTAATAGAAATTGAACCAATTTATATTTTGCCTCATATCAATTAACCAATTGTCAGCTTGCCAAAGCAAGATAAAATCTCAGTCTGTTATCTACAATATTTTTAGAATGGCCTCCTCACCGTATCCGGCAGGAATTTGACTAGCACTCAAAGAAACAACTATCTATGAGTACCTATTTGCCTATTTTTCCAAGTTATATATCATCATACCACTCCTACATAGTGTAAAATAAGTCTAGTAAATATCAACAGTTTACAAACTTTTTTCCTCCCATAATAGTTCCAGCTCTATCTCTCCTCTTTTTTCTATCACTATTAATCAGCGTTTCATTTCTTTGCTTGTCAACATCCTCTCACTGACAAGCAATCCCATATCATTGTCTGATGCCATGAATCAGTACTTTCCTGTTTGAAATCACCTGGCCAGATCTGGCTCATCTAGCCACCAACAGGGGTTGCATCTGGGAGTTGGCTCATGTCTATGGAAGTATTGGCCGTGTCTCACAAAATTGATACAAGTTGAACATATATGACCAGGTGCAATCTATGACTGGTTCAGTCGATGATTGGGTGCAATCTATGACCAGCATGAAAGAAAACGGACATTTAGGGCAGATGTACATAAAAATGGCTGGAAAAGTTATAGATGTTTTGAGACTTTCTATACTAATTTATCTTTATTTTTGTATAATGATATGTATATAGGCACCTTGGTAGCTTGATAGTCATAGATTGCAGCCGGTCATAGACTTTAAACTTGTATTGCTTAGTGAGACATGGCCTTTGATATAGGCTGGATAAATGTTGGGTGTAAGCACATGGAACACTGAGGTAAGGAAGGATCACATCTATTAATATGGGAAACTCTATCACCTTGGTATCATTTTGCTCAATAACAAAAGAACAAAAGAGTACTCAATTCCTATTTGGTTTAGAAAGTCCTCCTCCTAATGTGGAGTCATATTCAAAGCCATCAGGAGACAAAGTAAAGAATTATTGATCAGGTTTTCCTGATTGATCTATAGCATAAAAATGCCTGTGTGTGATGGTATTGGCTTTGAATGCTAACAGTATTATTGGAGTGGTGAGCCGAAAAAGTAATAATCACATTGCAGAAACCTCCTCAGTTATGTATATTATTGTAGTGGTATGTGGGCGTATTGGCCATTTAATCCCATTGTGGTGATGCCTGGAGGTGCTTATAGCCTGGATAAAAGCCATTTGTTCCCAGCTAGCTGTGCGAGTTAAATGCATAAAGGTATGGGAGATATCAAGTGACTAAAGCTATTTCAGTCTGATGTAGTTAAGATCTTCTAATCAATATTATGTATTGAATGTTAAAATATAAACATGCTGAACAAAGACATCATTCAGGGAACTAGTGGCATGGCAGTAGCTTGAATGTAAATTCTATCTAATCCTCACAAGGGTTGATGAAGGTTCAGAACTGACATTCCTACTCATGCTACTCCTTTTACTTTATCCATAGAGCAATGATCCAATATAACAAGACGATACTATATAAAGTTTATTATAGGGTGGGATAACTAAGCCTGACTCACAAATACTATCATACACAAAATTTTAATATGCGCATTATCTCAGATAAGGAGGATTCTATGTATGAAAAAGGATGACAAGCACGTTTATCAATTTCATGTATGCACCTATTTTACTTCATTGTTATTTATGCTCATTCATGGTAGGAATGTTCAATACACTCTACTTCCCACCACAGTAGCTCATGCAATATTACACTTCAAAGTTAAATCTTAACTCAAATAAGATGTTAAGGTCAACAGTAACAACACTGACAAACTCTTTCCTACACCAATTATGATGGTATTGAACCAAAACTGTCATAGACATTTGAGAAAATATTCCACAGAAAGAGGCACCACTAATTTCTGCTGAATAGGGATGGTCAATAATGTTAGAATGCCTTTAGTAACTAGACGTAACTTGAGGCAGTCTTTGCAATTGATATCTGTTTGGCTGTTGGAGCTCCTACTGTTACTGCTCAGCTACATTCAGAATGGTCATTCTACTGCATCACCCAAACCTCAAATTACATACATATCTGAAAGTCAAGCAAGTCAATCCCTCTGTTTTCACTGTTTGACAGTGCTCTCTAGTGTTACTTCTGTGATGTGTAACTATAGCTAGTCACAGCCATGAGGGATTTAGGTAAGGTTACTATACTCTTCCCCTGGTTAATGTTGATCATTGACTAGTCCTCCTATTTTCATATTTCTCTACCATATATCCTGAAATTCATTTTCTAGACCTTTAAACTTAAACCTTTAAGGGAAAACATTGAATAAAACATCAAAAGCCAGTGCAGAAGAAGCCATTTGTGTACTTTCAGTCTTTTTCAGTGTTTTGTTGCTAATTCCATCCATGATTAGTCACTGTAATTCCAGTAAAAGGAGAAATATAGAGAAGGAAAATCAATAAACTGCTGTTTTATCTTTTCCTCTGGTTCCTGATTTTGAAATTGAAAATTTAATTGTCTACCAAAATACATGACAAGGGTTTACACAGATGAAAAAGTATTAAAAAAGTCTTTAATAGTGTAGTGGAGTTTAAAATCAGTGATTTGCAGGCTCCGTGAAGCTGGAGGCAGATATGAATTAGGAATTGTTGAGGGGCTTCTTGATGATTACTTTTGCACCTTCATATGCATTGAACCAGTCAAGAGCTTAGAAGACGTCAAATTGTTTTAGCTGCATTGTCTTGTAGGCATGACCCCAGTGACCTCAACTGAATCACCTGACACTTGATGACCTATACTAATCACAGTATGAGGCATAATCCTAGGTTCTAAAATCTGGGAACAAGCCTAGGCTTGGATGCTACCAATCCCAGTTTAAGTTTTGTTTCCGCTTCAGAAAAATGAATGACTGCCATTCATTATCATAACATTTACAGATTTGAATGGTTTTTTCTAGCTGGAAAAGTCAGCAGCTATTATGTCCTGGCTGACATCTGTCAGGATGTCATGCGGTGGGAACGCATACTGTTATCCGAAGACTTTACAATGGATATTTGGATGCTCTGTGTGCTGGCCTATGAGAAATTGCCAGCTAACTAGCTGCCAAAGGTCTCAGCTTACAGAGCAGTAGTTTGTATAGCCAAACTAGCAATCTGCATACTCTCTACTGTTCACCTTGCCACTCATCATATTGACTTCTTCATCTCTAATTCCAGAAGCACATCCTTAATTGCCACCTCATTCCTCATACCTTAAGGCTCCAATTGAATTAAAGACAGTTACAGTTACACCCACTCAGCTAACTACCCATTCATTCAGGCCTATTTGCACGCCTCTCTGCCTAAGAGTGCATGTCACATGACTGAGTATACTAATGATATGGAAATTTAATGCATGTTGTTAAGTAACAAGGGACTACTTTATTACCTGAAGGTGTAAGGAAGTCTTGAGCAGAATACCTTCAGCGCTGAATAAGTTATTTTCTGTTTCTCCAGGATAGAATAAACGGGAATGGTTTATTTATACCTTCTCAAATAAATGAATAAAGGTTTGTACCCTAGCATGATGCCTTAATTAGGATATCATGTTTCAGTTATGTTGTTGACACAAGCAATCATACCTGTTTTGTATTTTGGTCGGCAATTAAATTCTCAAATTCAACATCAGCAAACAGAGGAAAAGATAAAACAAAAGTTTATCGATTCTTCTTCTTTACACTTCTCCTTTTACCAAAACTACAGTGACTAATCATGGGTGGAATTAACAACAAAACACTGAGAATAAACTAAAAAGTACGCACATGGATTCTTGCACTGGCTTTTGACGTTTCATTAAAAGTTTTATTGCTTCTTTCTCTCTCTGTCTGCTTAGCATCAACTGATGCTTCCTTCCCTTCAAGTAAACATACTTTGTTTACCTGCTATTTCATAGTATAGTCTGTGCCAAAATAATCCCTATTGAAGAGAACATGTCAGATCTTCTGTCAAGTTTAGAATCTGAAGGATGGTCATTTCTATGTGTATAAGTGAGCATTGTGTGTGTAGAGATAAACACATAGCTGCTGCTGGTTATCTCGGACATCCTGATCAAATTCCAATATTCAATATCCCAATACTTGGACCAGGGGACAGGCAGGGTTAAGAGGGCAAAGCAATGAATTAGACTATAGCTGCCCTAACAACAATAGAAACTATCCTACTTTGCCTCAATTAGATTCTGCAAAGACTTGACTAATTGCTCTGCTAGACTAATTAACTGTCAGTTTCCCAGACCCAGTTAAAACCTCATTTGCATCTGCATGCCGTGAGTAAAAATTACCCTTGCATTGAATGCTTAATATAAATGGATTATATTGACCCTAATTTAAACCGATCTTGTAATGTGAAATGATACCCACCATAGGCCAACCTGGTCCAACATCCGCCCAATGCTGGCTTTTAGCCTCTATATATTCCCCTTACCACTCCATTGAGTTGTGTTCAAGTATCCCGATCAACCCCCTTTTCTTTTTTAAAACTTTTGAAGGCAGTTTTGGGATTTTACAACTAAAAGAAGCAGAACAGATGAGAAATGGGAAACATTTTCTCTCCTAAACCTTTCCACCTATAAACCCTATTCATTTTGGGCTATGTTACCTGTTACTTAGGCCTGATCTGTTTCACCGTTACCTCCCATAAGTCCAATATCTCCTCTCCCCTATCACAACTGATTAATGTTTCATATCCACCCATGTCAGTTTCCTCTCAGCAGAGAGCAATCACGTTCCATCTGCTGGTGCCATGAATCAGCACTTTTCCCTGAGGCATCACCTGGTATGGGTAAGTCAAGCATGCATAGCCATCAACAGGAGTAGTGTCTGAGGCTATATGGGGGTGGGCCTATGTCTACTGTTGGTGACATTTGAGAGAAAGTTACAAGGAGGTAGAGCAATAGGATTGTTGTCTAATTATATATTAAACATGTTTGGATGCTCTAAACCCACAATAGTAATTTAAAAATCAAGCAATGTTGATAAGTTTTACATTCAAATGTTTCATTTTGCAGCCATGGGAGGTTGATTGAGAGAATGATTTATCTTTTATTGATCTCTCAAGTATAAATAATGTAGGCTATCAATTGCATTGAGAACTAGAACACTTTGTATTATATTTAGACAATATACCATAGTACATGTCATTTAACCATTACATAGTCTGCCCTTATGACATTGTTACATACCATGATCGGTATTGATTTCAGATGCCTAATTTACCTCTGCTAATTATCCACCATGATACAGACCTTGTCAGGAGAATGACAATATGATAGTTCACCGATACATTAGTGCCTAGATAATAAGCTCAAGCCGACATGCAATATGATGCTAATAATATATTGTTAGGGCATGTGTATGTGAAGTATGACAAGGTCCCCAGAAACTTTTCATATAATTATCTCTCTCAAATGTTGCAATTTGATGACATGTAAATGATATATTGGCAATAGAAAAGTGCAAAACTCAAACTTCGACTTCAAGGATATGTTAGGTGGGGAGATCTATAATCATATATTAAATATTGAAAAAAAAACATGCAATGCATATGTAAGAATAGTGGTCAAATGCAGTACTTTCTGATGATTTTCAAGACTGCTACACAGCTCCCGACCACCTCTGCTTCCTTTGCCTCGAGAACAAAATGTGAGCCCACATTCAAAGCTTGGATTAAATCAAGAAGTGCCAGTGTGTGATGATATTGGCTTTGACAGCTGACAGTATTATTGGAGTGGTGAGGAGAAGAAAGTACCTATTACATTACAAGAATCTCATCAGATATGTAAGCACATCACTATAGGGGTGTGTAAGTATGTAATCTGGTACCTCTGTTGGCTGGCCAGTTCACATTTAAATTCTTGTCCAGCTTGCCCACCTAACTGACCAATTCTCCATGCTCTCCAAGTAGCTGTTAAATTGTAATTTTCATTTTTATCTCAATACGTTCAATTTGTTGGCCACCAAGACTGACAAATTCCTCATCCTTCATCTGACTAGCCATTCACTAAGGTCTAGGTGTACACCTCTCACATCCTCTCACTGTGCCTAGGTCTACATAACATGGCTGCTCTATCAACAATACATGGTAATTTAAGGCAGGCCATGCAGGCCCTGGGGATGTGGTGAGAGCAAGGAGAGCTGACAGGGGCAGTGATGGAGCCGTATAGACTGGATAGAGTAAGGACTTACTCTAGGCAGTATAGTGCATATATATCTCTATCTTGATAGGCAAAACATAATCAAATAACTCTGTGCTGAATTTCAGCTTCAAATGTAAACTGACTCAATAAATGCTATAGCTAACTTTAGCCTCAGATCTGTAGTCTAAGATTTGAATGTTGAATACCCTGCATATCAGATATACATGACAGGAGGGGCTCCCATGGGTATATTGATAACCACATTCGTTGAACTAAAGTAGAAGGGGTGTACAGCACATTGTGCTTTGGCTGCTTCCTAGCATTATATCAAGATTGATCTTAACATAGAATAAAAACATTTAGTTCACACAGACATCCATCTTTCTAGCACCAAGGAGGTATTGTAGCGGAGATGACAGCGCATATAAACCACCTACTTATAGTACATAAAACAACCATGATGCCAGTACTAAGGGGCAAACTGATAGCAGTACCTCCTTGTACTGATATGGGTTACTCCACTAGAGTGCTTTTAATCAGTTCACTGAGTCTACTTCCAATACTCAATTTCCCACAGGAAATTTCAAGCTTGGACAAGGAGGGGAAAAAAGCAGGTCAATGGTCTCAGACTACAGCAGTCCCTAATAGAGATATTTGGCCCTAAATGAATACTGCAAAGACTTGATATTTCCGGACTAATCGACTACAACTATCAAGAATCAGATAGAATCTGGTTTGGATCTGGAGAATTAACTCTCATCTGATAATTCAGTAATTTAATGATTATACAAAACCTTTATTAGTCTCTTTTTACCACTGTTTAATCTAAATTATCTAATAGCTCAGAGTGTCCCCATTTAACAGGTATTTGGAAGGCAGGCATCATTTACCAGTTCAAATGTTGTTCAGCAAGGACTGAATGGCAGACATTTTTATTGTTAGTTCTTTCAATTAAATGGATTTCATATATTGAGAAAACAGTTTGATATTGAGTAGATATGTTTTTACGCTTATACAGTAGGGAAGACAACTGGCCAGTTGCTGTTTTTTGCATTAAAAATAGTGATGAGATTGCCCAGATAACTGACCACTTGTCAAGGATCTAGATAATACATCTTTACATAAGACATGGTGATGCATCAGCAATGGTTCTCAGTAAGTATAAATGGAATAAACTAAATGATGATATTAGATGGTAGGTGAGGAACACTTGTTGCAAGGAGGACCACCTTTGTGACATGGAGTAAAAGGCCAACTTGAAAATATAACACAGTTTTAAGATAGATTTGTCAGGATTGATATGTTGACAACATGTGAGAGTTATTTTGAAATGAATATGATATCCAACACTGCTAATAATTCCCCTTCTTTTTTCTCATTTCAGGTAAGTATTGATGTCCTACACCAGACATGATGTGAAAGGGAGTGGTAGGTCCATGACTTAATGATATTCATATTCCTCGCCGGTGTCCAATTGCAATTCTTCTTCGGTAGAATACATGCCGTAAGGAAGTGATGAAAGAGTAGCATTCTTTATGGGATGCCATGCCATATCATCTCTTAATATCTGCCATAAGGACAGTTGATGAAACTCTTGTGATTACAGGTGTTTCATCTATATGTATCCATGCTTTCCTCAGGATGAGCCCAATACCTTCACTAACAATAGTGTCTAACAGTGCAGCAATGGAACCCTCTATTGCACAAATTCAGTCTAGTCATGAATCTCTCACGCTTTCTTTGAATTTTGTATGGCTGGAGATGCCCAGGGGCTATCACTTGGGAACTTGCTGTAAGCCCTGGCATTAATAGGAGGAATAGGAATCCCTCCTGATCTCCCCTCACCCCTTTTCTAATACCCCCAGTGGCCTGGATTGCTTGTGGTGTGCCTAGTCAGCTACGTAAAATACCACATTACACCCAGGAGACCAGCCTAGGACATCCCTACAAACCTACAGACAACCCCCTCATGCAATGTTCTTGAAACCCATCCCCCCCCCCTGCCCTCCGGCAACTATTCATTACCCATTCACTGTCCATGGACTGCAAATGAATTGAACATAATCTGCTGCAATAGTGAAGTGCTACCCTCATCCAAGTTCTCACTAAACACCACTCTACATAAAGACATTGGTATCCAATCATCGGCATGCACCAGATACATAATGTGATAATTCCTGCTTTAGCCTCAGTTGTCATTGAATGTACTGTATCACCTGAAGTTGGCCTACCTCCTAGTGAAGTGTTACTCTCACACAATGTCAAACAGTCTGGACACTCACAGATCGAAATTTAATCAGCCCACCAGTACCAAAATAGGCTGTGAATCAGCTACAACCAGTCCCCTGAGTGACTGCTGGGTTCTGAGCTCACCATTCAGCTGATGGGAGCCATGATTGATTCCTAGTCTTTTCCGTTTTGAGGAACCATTTCCTTTACCTCTCAACTAATTAGGGTGAGCTGTGTTCCATTATCAGACTTTAAATGTTAAAATTATCAATTAAAGTGCCACATGAGGATAATCTAGGAGGCATATACTTGGTATTGTGAATGGAGACAGTGTAATGTGTTCAGTCACCTTTATAATGCATTCAATTACACTTCTTCTCTCTATGAAATTCACCATTATGACCTCTGGCTGCCTCCACATTTTCATCCCTTCAAAATAGCCCGAGCAGCTCTCTCTAAAATGCAGTTGAGACACGCATGCAGGTATGACAATTGGAATTTGCACTTACTCAGATCATAAAGGTTAAAGCTAAAGATCAGCTCCATCAGAAGCAGGTGGATTCCTCTATGGTTATGCAGTCTCCAAGCATTGGACTTGTGTCTGAGTACAGTGAGGCGATGTTGCAGTGCTCTCTATGGTGATGCTAGGAGAGTGGACGAAGCCATTCAGTCAGGCTCCTCCATCACTTTAGGACTGGTCACGTGACCATGTAAGACCCCCATCTATGCAGGGATTAGGGGCAGGAACTGGGTTGGGAAGGTATAGAGTAATGGTCAGAGAAACCAAATAGACTTTTAGCAGACCATGAGTCAAAACATAGGTACAGAGCTTACTTGTCAACCTTTTGGCATTTATAGCCATATTATATTTATCAAGCTCACCATTGTATGGCCTTGTGTGCCTTACTACCTCTCTTTCTATTTATACCACGTTTCTCTTTTAACCCTGCTTTTATTTCATAAACTTGGAAGAAAAGGTTTTGTATCACAGAACAACAGTGTCTGGTCCTTCTGTTACTATTCATTTGACAGTCTTCCAGATGAGAGGAAATCTTTTGCTATTGAATGTCTTCAATAGAAATTAACCAACCATTACAAACATAAATATAAGGGAGTATTCCACTGACAGAATCGGCTGTCATTCTGTCCGTCGGACATGGTTCTTCCATAAGTTTAACATTATAGACTTTTATCAGATGACAACATTTTAGCCAACCCACGTTGGTGAAATACACGCTATAGGTAGTCAGCTCCATTGCTGGAATGGATAGAATAGTGCAACCCTCCACTAACCACTATAGCCTTTCATTGTACAAGGGGGTAACAAACAGGTATTCAGGCCTGAACAGCCTCATCCCAGGATATGACCAGCGGCCGGAAGCAACAAAAGCTGCACTTCCTGTGACAAAGCCTACTGTCACACCCCCACCCTCAATACCTTGGACTGATCCCTGGCGCTATTTCCAAGACACGGCCCTGACCATCGTGAGCCTTATCAATATTAACCCTTTCAGAGACACAATGTATTCTATGCATTATGCCTGGTTGTCTGTATGCTGCACAGATACAGCCTTGGAGAATAACTTGCAATGGCTGCATTCAAGTAACATGCACCTAGGGATTTGATACATCTCTGAGGGTCAGCCTCATGTACAAATGCATCCCTGGCCAGTAGAGTAGCCAGGGCTGAATGCATTCATCATAACAACAAGGGGTATGGCAAATTGTAGCACCACCATTCTTAACTCTATGCAGCCGGCTCTATGGTAGTGTAAACTCCCCAGAATTGAGGCGAAAGGCCCAAAATGATTAATATATGGGGTTACATTGAGGTTTACATGAAAATTAGTATGTGTGATTCATGGTTTCCAATGACTGATTCGCATTGTATATGTAATTTCCTGTCATAACTATGATGCCATAATAATAGGACATGTAAAGTATTTAGCCAGATGGAAAGAGTACAACATAACTTAGACTCTCCAAGTGAAAATAGAATTGGCTCTTTTGAAAGGACAATGGTGGTGTCAGATTGTTCTGTTTTAAGGGCGGGAGGGGGACGGGGGATGAGAGTAGTGCATGCTCTATTAGATGAGCAACATCCGAGCACTGATAGGAAAATGGCTGCCAACTACTAATCCCCTCTGAAGCCTGGTTTGGGTGGCATGTTTCATGTGGTAAGAGGCAAAGGCAGGGGCAGGAAGGGGGGAGGAGGCTGTGGGTGGGGGTCATGGTAGACATAGCCACCTCATGCGATCCATGCGTGTGCAGAAATACAGTCAGTGACTATATTTCAGATCTGAGTACAACAGTGCCTAACACAATAGATTCTTAATGTATCTTTTGATAGCTGCTGAATTATATTATTTGAAAATATGCAGTATGACTAATAAATGTTTATATCATATCAAACATATAAAATGGGTGTCAGTTTTAAGTATTAGTGTGTCAGCCTTATTTCTCCCTAATTCAAGGTTGTTGATAGAGGACCTCGTTGAAAACGTAATAGAAAAACAGATGATATCAGAGAGGGTCTGAGGGAGGAATGATGAGAAGATCTCGGCGGCAGGCTTGTGAATATTGAGGAAGTGTGTAAATATATACCTGATGAAATGAAGGAATGCAAAATGAAAGATTTTAATCAAAATGTTTGTTTCTTTCTGGGGATTGTAGCTGCAGCTTATGTTCAATGCCCATGTCGATTTATTATTATCTCTGAGGCATCCTGATTTCCTCTTGATATAGAAATTGAAAATGATACACCACGCAGTATGAAGACTGAAGTTTACAGCTGTATTCAGAACGTAGGGTGTTTACCTCTAAATTGAAGTGGTATGTTTACAAAAGTGTGAGACCTATCCCCAGAAAGGGAAACATGTTTGTGACACAATGCAAAACTACATGGTCATACCTGCTTTAGACCATGCGCTATTAAGCAGAATCTGAGCTAGAGTCTGGGTTATTTTGGGAAATATTCACGATAGACCCTAGCAGAGAAAGGAGGTCACTGCTGACCATATCTGGGGTGATTACCAGTAGGCCTACAGTAGCACTAGGGACTGCAAACAGGGC